>OX377203.1:84147826-85347826 GCA_947396885.1 Heligmosomoides polygyrus polygyrus | reverse complement strand
TAAACGACGTGACACAGATATGACAAGGACAGCGAGACGTTAGAGATTTCCACGCGAATAAGCTTTGAAGAGGCCAAACGCTCGAAGAAGCCGCGAAAGGATAAGCCACAGAAGCACTCACCTTTTCAGCTACTGGCTGTGTCTTCACCGGCGCGACGTTTTTCGATGCCGATGTAGACTTGTCCGCTCCGTTAGGCACAATTAGTGGCTTAGTAGGTAGTGGTTGAGGATCGGTTTTGTTTAAAGGAGTGACCTTAACAAAATGCTTAACGATACATCGTGAATTACATAAACTGACTCGCTAACCGGCTTTGACTGCACCAGTGGAGTCCGTTTCTGCGGTATAATTACGGTCAACGTCTCAGATTTATGCACATGAGGAACCGTAGTTGTGGGCTGAAAGCAATCGAAAACTGTACTTCTGGGGCCGAATTCATCAACGATTAAACCTGCGGATATGTGGAGTGTAATGGGTATAGATACTCGATTATGCACCCACCCCTAATACTCCGCATACCCGCTGATATAACTGTTGAAGAATCATGGCCCTGAAGAGATCTCGAAGTGTGATTCTTACCGTTTCAGCCTCGCCTGTTGTTACCCTTTTCCGATCTGATCCATTAGCGATGCGTGGGTCCTGAAAGGAAAATAGTAAAATCTACAACGTATGACCCTTCTCACAAAGTCAACCTTATTTCTCATAAACACTATTAAGACTGAATAAAATCGGTAAAAATTCTGCACACCGATATTGTGGTCTAATCTCAAAAAAGAAATGCATAAAGTTCTAAAGAACCTTTGAACCACAATCTTACCGTTTCAGCCTCGCCTGCTGTTATCCTCTTCCGATTCGTTGCATTGCCAACAGCTGATTTCTAAAGCGAAAAGTCTCTGTAATGCCCTTGCGAAGCCTTTGTCACAATGTCAACCTCACGGACCCTATAGATAATGTTAGATATTTATTTATTGCACTCATAGGTGCCCTTTAATCGGACGAAACAAAACTTATAACAGCAAAAGAAATACAATATAATGCTTCTTCGTCCTATTCGCCGATTTAGTAAAAAAAATTGTTGACTTGAACAGAAAAAAATCATAGCAGATAAAGCTCATAATTAATATGGAGAAAGGCAGAATGGATGAAAGCAAGGTGAGTACGACAATTGCTGAATAAAACCGACTAGAAATTCGGGACAGGTTGTGATCTATCTAATCAGTAAATAAATGAGTAAACTTCTGAAAAGACCTTGAAATGTGGACCTTACCGTTTCAGTCTCGCTCGTTGTTATTCTCTTCCAATTCGTTGCATTACCAGCAGTGGATTTCTGAAGCGGAAAGTTCTATGATACCCTTACGAAGCCTTTGTTACAATGTCAACCTCTCGTTTCCTACAGATAATGTTGTATCTTGAATAAAATCTATTAAAAATTCGGCTCAACCTCTTGTGATCTAACCAATAAATAAACCTATAAACTTCTGAAAACACCCTGAAATGTGGATCTTACCGCTTCAGTCTCGCCCGTTGTTATTCTCTTCCAACTCGTTGCATAACCAACAGTGGACTTCTAAAGCGAAAAGTTCTGTAATGCCCTTACAAAGCCTTTGTTACAATGTCAACTTCACGTTAGCTATAGATAATGTTAAATTTTGAACAAAATCGATTAAACATTCGGCACAAGTTGTTGTGGTCTAATCAATAAAGAAATCAGTAAACTTCTGAAGCGACCTTGAAATGCGGATCTTACCGTTTCAGTCTCGCCTGTTGTTATCCTCTTCCGATCCGTTGCGTTAACAACACCTGATATCTGAAACGAAAATTATACAATCTATAATACCCTTGCGAGGCCTTTGTCACAAATCAACCTCTTGTTTCCTAGAGATAATGTTGTATCTTGAATAAAATCGATTAAAAATTCGGCACAATTTGTTGTGATCCAACCAATAAATAAATCATTAAACTTCTGAAAAGACATTGAAATGTGCATCTTACCGCTTCAGTCTCGCTTGTTGTTATCCTCTTCCGATTCGTTGCATTAACAGCAGCTGATTTCTGAAGCGAAAAGTATAAAATAGACTAAGAATTTATTCGGACAAAGTCGTTGTTGTGGTCTTATCAACAAATAAATCAATAAACTTCTGAAGGGACCTTAAAATGTGGATCTTACCGTTTCAGACTCGCCCGCTGTTATCATCTTCCGATTCGCTGTATTAACAACACGCTGGTCCTGAAACGAAGTGTAAAATCTTAATGTCCTGGTGTAGGCCTTCTCACAATCTCATCTTAACTAATCCCTCAGTCATGGTCGCTACCATCCTTCAGAAGCTACTGGTTCTAGACAACAACTTTGGGCAACCAGCTAACAGATAAGCCAGCGTCTTTTCTTCCCAGGCCAGGGCCGATCACCAGAACGATAAGGGAAAACGGACAAGTGACGCAAAATGATCATTTGGGATGCGCCACGCATTCTACATCTACGGCATGACACGAAGGCAATTTGAATGCGTACCTGCCCGATACATTGACTTGTGGTGGCCACTGGCCAGAAGTAAGTCAGTGTTTCTCCCTCCCAGGCAGTTACAACTCACCAACCACCCAGGGAGTCAACACTTGGTCGGTTTAGGCGGGAAATCCGAACCAATAAACTGGAATCGTGTGCAGCCACATCTGGCGCCTCTTCTGACTGCGCTGCGATGCGCGCCAAACCATAAAATTATTCAATAAATCCTGGCAGGATGGAAAGTCTCCCTAAGCGAGGCTCCCTACCTGAACTCGACCAAAAATTAGGTTCTATCCTTATTGACGGTGCCACATCACACAGTATTCAATTATGTCCTAGAGAAACGTTTGAACATCTGCTCTAGTATCCTTGATCCACGGTGGCACCCTCGACTGACTAGGATAGATCTCTAACGCTTTTCCCATCTACGACAATTATTCGCGTTAATAACATGATTTATATGCAAAACTCTTGTAGAGGTCGCACATGAGCGCGAACAAACGCAATCGAGAGAGGCGCCGACTGTCGGGGGCATCCGATTTCAGGTTCTTGGTTTGGATTTCCCGCTGACGGTGATAGAACACCTACATATAAATCGACTACCCATCGTAAGTTATTGTATAGACCAAATGCTCATTGAAATTGCCACCACGACACCCTGTCGAAGTAGATAACACCGTCCTTTATTTTTTTATCCTTTATCACAGGTCATTTACGCCATCTCGAATCATCCAAACACGTTGATAATCAAATACTAAAACTCACAACCATCACATCAAAGAACACACCTGAAAGCCTTTTCGAGCCCCAAAATCGCCGCTTTTCTCTGCGAAAGCGTTAGTCGGCTTTGGAACTGTCGTGACTCGTTCCTGCACTTTGAAGGTTATTGGCTGCCGCAGCGGACGTATCGTCGGTCGCACTTTACGGAACACCACCTCTCTGCCCTAAATGGTAATTCTTAATATTCAAACATCAAGAAAGTCCGCTGACATGAAGAATGATGATCAAATGACAGTAGTACGCTGGATAACACTGTAAGACACGACTCACTTCGTTGGGCTTCTGTGTCACGTGCAGTTCTTGTTTGCTCGTTGTAGGCACGTTTGAGATGCTTTCAGACTTCTTAAAAAGCACAAACACTTCGAATAATAAAGCGAGTGGTTCCGTTCGAAAAAAAAACAAATAAATAAAATGGATGAAAAAGACTAACAAGAAAGGAAAATAGGCAATCAAAATTGAATTTTTGAGAGAAGGGACAGGCAGCAATGTATCGACGTAAAAAAAAAGAATGATGGAGAAAAAAGGAATGGAAGGAAAACTAATTGTCTGCAACGAACATATGAAGTGGGCAATTAAAAAAACTGATGAAACCGGTCACTACGACAAGCTAGAAGAGCAAAGAATAGGAAAAAATAAATAGATGTGAAGTAAGCTACAATCAACATTCACTCCACTGTAGCCAAATCAGCTGAAAATAACGCATAAAAGGGAAAACAGCGAAATGACGAAGAGAACTGATAAGCCATAAGCTTCCATAAACCAATACAAACTTACTGAAAGCCCAGTGTTCTCATACTTTACACGGCACTGCTAATGAAGCAAGTCGTTCCGAGAAAATACTGAGGGAATAGAAAGCAATAAGCAAAAACATCAAAAAGCAAGAAGAGCAGAAGTAGACGAGTGCAAACTCAGCAAAAAAGTGAAAGAATGAACGAAGGAACGAATAGAAAAACGTTTTTAAATTAAGAAAAAAAAAGCAAATCAGGGAGAGCAATACAAGGTAGACGGGGTTGAAAGAACAGACAGAATAGAAGAATGAAGTAAACAGATCGCAAACGGGATAGAATAGGAAGCCTGCCTATTAAGAGGAAGAATGCGTTAAGAAGGCAAAATAAAAAAAAAAACAAAGAAAATAAGTAGCAAGTGCGAAGTAAACCAAATGGGTAGGAAATCAATAGAATAGGTGGACGGCTTTGAGCAAACAGAGGTGAAGGAAAAGAAAAAAAGAACGACATAGCTGGATCACTACTCACCTGCTCACTATGCGTATGTCGAGATTGATTGATCTGCTCACTGTGGAAACGAGAAGCTATGGACGAAATCGGATCGTAGAGACGATTTCTGAAGTTGTACCACAATGATGTTCGGAAGGCTAACAACACTGCTACCAGATGAGTCAGTGAAAGAATTCTCTTGCTACTGAACTTGAATAACCATGTCCCCATTGCAGTACGTATACATTGGCCTCCCGAAAACCTACTAAGCCATTGGCCTACATATTCCGCATCAGAGGACGCTTATCAGTATAGGCAAACATCGTAAAACCGCCTTAGCGCCTTAGACTAACTACAACAAGGCAAACAACGAGCTGTTCATAAGCCAGCTCCAAGCGTACAGAAGCAGGAGCAAAGATAGTGTTGTGATTGGGCATATCCTACCTAATTGGGCAGGCTCAGGTAACTACCGTTTTGCTACAAA
Organism: Heligmosomoides polygyrus polygyrus; assembly: GCA_947396885.1. Lineage (NCBI taxonomy): Eukaryota > Metazoa > Nematoda > Chromadorea > Rhabditida > Heligmosomidae > Heligmosomoides > Heligmosomoides polygyrus. Next base: position 85,342,850 of record OX377203.1, on the reverse strand, counting down.
TCTTTACCCAGGGGAGGGGGGTCAATTTTGGCACACCTAAAACACATTCACAACAAGCGAACTCCTCCTTAGCGAGCTTTTTTAGTCAGCAGTATATGTTTCTTGAATGGTTCAAAAAGCAATTATTTCGTAACCAAATCGAGGCTTTAGGATCGGTATTCCAAAAATGTGAAGCTCTTAAAAGAACGCAACCTCCACACAGAAGGGCAATTTGTTGAAATCGATTCCATCTCAGAACAAACAACAAAAAATCTTGGTCTCTCATCACTTTATAAAAGAAGGAAACTAGCTTGCCTCTCAATGATTTACAAAATTCTCACAGGGAAAGTGTCTGCAAACCCAATAGCATTTTTTGGTCATCCACTGTCAAGAAGTAGGAGAGGAAAAACAATGTACGTCTACGTTGCTAGAACAAGGATTAGATCATGTTTCATCACTTACAGGTGTGTGAATGTGATGAACTCGTTACTAGCTAAAAATGACAATCTTCCTAGTTTGTCGAAAAATGCATTTAAAACGTTCGTTAAGAGAAAAGTCACCTTCGATCCGCCTTGATCTTGTCGCTTTTTTGCAAGCTTATTTCATTTAGGATGTTTACATTGTATAATTTATTGTTGCGTGTTTAATGCATACTTTAGATTAATAATAAAAAAAAACAACTGACATCCGCGTTGGAGAACTTACAACTTATTGTACTGAATTTTAAGGACTAAATCGAAGTGTCCCCATGACATCTCATGCAATGCAAATAGACCAGAAGAATCAGAAGTTTAGCTGGAGCAGCTCCTCACCCATTCACTGTAAGCAATACCATTCGACATTGTTGTGAAGCACACTACCAGCCGTTAAACACAACTAACTCCCAACTCCAGACGAAAATCTATCATGGCGACCAAACACCAGATAGATTCCACATCCACTTTTTTGAATCACGTCCGGAGGCTGTTCGCTATAGCCAAAAATTGATCATATAAATCGAAGAACTGTATCACAACCGGAGTGGGCATATAGCGACTTGCGTCTACAATCCCTTGCTTATGTTTCTACGAGGGCTTCGGCTGCTGTCGCAAGATAGAAGAGTTTTCCTTCAAATTTCGGGGATATGGTCGTGTAGCGTAGGATGGCGTCCGCAACGAACATCTTACGGTTGCCTCCCCCTAGGATAAATCCAAACAGAATTATTTTGTAGCCCTCCAAGCGAAAATTTGAGCATATTGACAAAGGAGGAATAGCATTCCTATATTTGGAACACATTTTCGGAAGTTAAGAAGATAATAATAATAAGAAGAAGCTGAACAGTATGCAACAAAAGAGATTTCGTGCCTCAGGCGGCTCACCTCTTGTTTTCTGCTGCCGTTGCTGCCGACGTGGATGGCAATGGTCGAGCGACTTCTACACTTCTTTCTGACGCGCTGGTCTGGAAGAACAATACATCAAAAAGAAGCAGAAACAGAACTTCAATTGAAAATGACCAATAAGAAAGAAGTAACGACCCAAATAGTCCATTTTTTCATTGGACGATGAAAAAAATTATAAACTGGTCTGAAATGTAAAAACGAATTGTACCTTCGATGAATTGTCTACAACCAGCACGTTGTCTTCGTGATACATTGTGGCGCCTATTGGCTCGAAATTTGATCTGAATATTGTCAGAATGAATTCAAAGCATGGCTTCTTTCCCTGTTCAACTCAGTGACATGATCAAAGCAGAAATATGTTCGCAAGTGCTGGATCTATTTAGCCAACCTAACAGCGCGCACCTTCGACCTACAGATAAGAAATTATAGCGGGTAATAAAACTTGACTAGTGCCTCTATGAGCAAATAAACCCGTATATGGAGTCGGTCATTACAACCGCTGATAACAATCCGATGTAGACATCAGTGTACAGAAAAGGATGAGAGAAAATGGTATAGGCCTCCCATTCAAAAGAAGTATAAAGACTGTAGTTCACTCAGATGATCAGTCTAACGATAAGACGCATGCTTTTTGATCAAGCCATCTGTTATCAAACCACGCAATCATAGCGATGTTATTCCTAAATAAGACTGGACGAAACGAAACACAGTATAGTGCGGAAATCGCCCAGATAAATCACCTTGTGTTAATCTCAGGGCTGTGGAATACCCTTTTAGCTTCGCCCATCGGCTATTTCTGCCTGACCATGTCTCAGCTTTACCCATCAAAAAAAACCGTAGCAAGCCCAAAAACCGTCCTCTACCCTGATTTTGCTTCACAAAGTCCAAGGATTTTATCCAGAAAACCCTGTGAAATAAAATAAAAAGAAATTCAGATAGTAACTGCAGTAGGAAATTTAAGCTTGCTTTGTGTGGAGTTAATTTATCAGTTTTGGAAGAAATGCTGAGAGGACCCCTCTCTAGATTTACACCAAAAAAACCATCCAACCCAGCCTTACAAACAGCCATCTCTTTCAGCACTAAATAAGGACGTGTGGAAGCAGTTCAATCAAAGCTTCTACTGAAGAGAAAACAAGGATTTGTTCTATCGCCTCCAGTGCATCAGGCTTAAGACTGATCCGCTACTTTTCTTTCAGAAGACAAAAATAACTCACCCTAGACCCCGGTCGTTGTTGCCTCGTCGAAAATGCCCACGTTTCGACATTTTGGGCTTTCCTCTCGGTGACTGTAGAGCCACGCTGACCCTTAAAATTGAGGAATGGTGTGGATAATGCGTTCAGCTGTTTAGAGTTGACTGTCGAATCGAAGATACTTTCTCCTTGACAGCATTTTATCGAACAATGCCTTCTCCACAGAAGCACTCCAGCACCGCCACTAATTAGCGTTCGTAGCCCGATGGATAACAAAGGATTGAGAGAGAGAGCGAGAAACTTACTGTGAATTCTCACAGCCTACTTAGATAAACAAAAATAATCGCGCAAGAACATGACTAAAGGCCAAAACTCTAAATGATCGTTTAATGCCTTCTAAAACAGTAGAGGTTCACGCCTAACGTCGTGAACCTCTACTGTTTTAGAAGTGCGTGAACTTTACAACTGCATAACAGTTAATGCTTCCGTTACGAATTTCTAAGGGAACTCTTCTCTACCTACTATCTACTACTAAAAATTACCTACTATTATTCCATCAGTAGGAGAAAAAAAAATAGTAAAGCCTGCATCAATCCGTTTGTCGGATGCGGCACGTATTCTATTTCTACCCGATATAGTGCAGCCCGTTTGAAGGTATGTTTGGGATAAATAGTGATTTGCGGTGGACAACCGATGTACAGTTCAACATTTTATCCTTCCCATACAGGTGTGATGGCAATTCACCCACTTCGAAGGTATGTGCGTGTTCAATCGCTTAGCAGAAACCAAGCTATTAACTGAGGAAATCCGTACAGTTTTTCATAATGAGTAAAAACCGTATTACGTACTGAGGAGTCTCGAAACCGATGAGGGCTTTTTTAGACACGGTAATAGTTGAATAGAAGCGACAACACATAAACAGTTAACCTCCGAAAATGCTTCCTTGTAGAAAAAAAACCACTCAGATACGGTAGGTACTGCGGGCAAGAGCTACCTTATTCCAGTTCGGTGGAGGTTCAGTCATATCATAAGACAAAAAAATGTCCTTCTAGCCCAGGTATGGCCCAGCTTAAAAACAGAGCAACAACATCATAGCATAGGATCTAGTTTTTCAACAGCTTTTCACTTGTGGAAGATATTTAAATCTTACCTACGAGTTTTTCCTCCTTGATCAATGATATAGTAACGGCATGAATAGAATAACTCAATTTCTTCTTGCCTTCCCTGATCCTTCTTTTACTGTGGTCCTAAACTGCCCTTCGCGATTGTACATTGGTTTTGAATAATTTATGAAATATACAAGGTTGCCTGGGACCGCCTCAAATGATCATGAAATTGTCTTGCCTTTTTTGCAAATGTTCACCATCCTAGCCCATTGCTAGTGCGGAGATGAGCCACCTCCAGGGAAGCGCACCACTCTATCAGCTTGCAAGATGTATTTTGAAAAAGTTCATGACCAGTAAGAGGACCCTACCAGCACCGCGTCTCTCAACCATCCAAATGACGTTTTCTACACTCACCGAAAATTCTTCATCCTCGACCCACCGAACATTAAAACATTGGTCGTTCACGCACAGCTTCCTGAAACGGTGAAGAGTTAACTAAAGCTGTCGGCAACTAAGCCTGAAAGTATCGAGCGCATAGGACACAACTGGCATCAGGAGCAGTCCCACGTTGGAGGGAGCAAATGCTGCTTCGAAAGCCCTACCATGAATCAGAACTGATGCGGAACATCAGGGTATGAGAACGTTTGCAATCAGACGTTAATGAAGAGAGTCAGAGAATATAGAAGAGTGAAACAATTGTCCCAACTAAGGTTATTTCTCCAAAGTAGGATGAAAGATAAAGAACGTTTGTCGGACGCGCCACGCATTCTACTTCTACGGGATATCGTGGAGGCGATTTGAATGCCTATTTGGCCATACAGTGACTTGCGGTGGCCAGCCGATGGGCAGACCAGTCTTTTATCTTTCGCAGACAATCGGTTACCATTTCGCCGATTTGCCGGAATGGAACGTAAGGTTGGACTGGATGGAAAATCCGAACCAGAAACCTAGCCTCGGTGACACGCGACTGTCGGCGCCGCCTCTGACTGCGCTACCACGCGCCCAGTAGATATCCATGTAAAAACAACCCATAAAAGCGATAACTGCCACTGTTTGTCTAGAACAGGTTCCATCCTCTTTTCCTTCACAACAGCTGTAGTATTTGTACAAAAACTTTTAGGATGAAATCGTTATGCACATCCACGCATGCATTACATTAACTGTAGAGGGGCCGGAACGAGATTTATAGGAAACCACCAAGATTATAAACTGATATTTGAATCATTTCTATCAAGACCTACAGCTTAACTGGTTTCATGCTGATATCAGCGGCCAGCTCATCCCTAAATACGGGTGAGTGCTGATGGGTCCCACAAGGTGTGGATGTTGCGTTCGATCAAACAGCGCCGGTGGTGTAATGGCGTAGAGCATTCCCGCCCGGTCAGAGGGAGGTGTGGGTTCGAGTCCCGCCTGTTGTGTCCCGAAGTTTTGATCGCAACAAAACATCGTTCTTACAACCAAAATTATCTCTACGGCAAGTCAAGAAAGGTGGCGCCACCCTCATTTTCAGATGTAAAACTCCAGAAACCTGTTCAAAAGCTATTAAAATGAAAACATTAGGCGTAAGCCATATACAATGCAACCGCAAAGGTAACCTAATGGTAAGCTTGTTTCGACTAAACTCATCAGATGTGGAAGTCATACAGAGCGAACACCCGCTCTAGCATCGCCTACAGCGAGGGTCGTGGGACTCTTGTGGCCAGGCAAAATCTACCGGTTATGGCAGAGATATAGCGTGGAGCCCACTCTTCAGACTTCGACCAGCTAGTCATTCATGAAAAGACCGCTGAGAAAGAAAAACTAGCAAGGACGCCTCATCTCTTTAATGCTTGTTGACCACTCATGCATAAGTCACCGCATGTCATCGCCATCGTTCCTTGAGTGAAAAGGACACATGACGCTTGAAAAACCCATCTGATGAGATGGCTCGCGTATCTGCTCATCTCCCTTGATTCGCAAGCTACTATGAAAAAGGGCACGTCTAACAAATGGAGCCGAAGCATCTCCAGCGACTGGAAACGGGGAGCGGAATCGGGTATCAGGATCGTCATCATATTCAACAATTGAACTGACAGAAAAACTACCAGCCTCCTTCCAAGATCTACTCTAAGCTTCAACATCAAGAGCTCATGTCGATTTCGAAGATCGCAGGAAAAGTTACGACCATTGTAGATATTTCCCTCAAGTGTGGCTATTTGAGGTGTTAGTTATAAGGGTAGCGACCAGGCTGCACAAGCCTATAGTAACCACAAGGAACTGGACTCGAATTGATTCGAGCGGATGATATATACCATTTTCAGTCAAATTTGATATTCCTCTAAACATGTCTAACGATTTTGAAATCAAAATGAACAATTTCTAAATGGAAAATAGCTGCTTCTACATAAAAGTAGAGACTTTACGAGACGGTTAGAATTATTTTTTATTCAAGCAAAATGTAGCGTGAGTTTCTTTGAAATTTTTAAAATTCAGCTGCAACAACATGTGACACTGTTTGAAATTCTATAAAAATAGGCGAAAAATAAGGAATTAAAATTTTGTTTTAAAACTCGATAAGGCAACAATTTTTATGTTTAAAAAGAGATCGCGCCATGCACTCGACTAGATCGTCACGATTTTAATTTGACTAATGGCGTAGGTAGTACTTGCCTGAAACAGCGATTTGAGGATAAGCGTAGATTTATAACTACCTTTCTCGCACCACTTACATTTGCGTTACTCCAAATAAACAGAATTTTTGCTATCAATCAAATCAAAATTACGGCAATCTAGTCCAGTGCAAGGTGCGACCTTTTCTTTTAATATAATACGTGATTGCTGTCCTCTTGCGGTTCAAAACATTTTAATTCATTATTTTCCTTTAAAAATAAAATGTTTGCCTGATGTCATATAGTGTGCTTACTTATTCAGCCAGATGAATTCGAAAAATTTCAAATAAAGCCACACTAAGCTTTCCTTAGATAAAAATTTATTCTAATCGTCTCGAAAGTGTCTATTTTAATGTAGAGAAAGCTCGTTACCAGTTAGATAAAAGAAAATTAGTTCGGTTTGAAAATCGTCAAGCTTAATTGGGTGCGTGCAGCGCAGTCGGAAAAGGTGGCGGCTATCGAATGCAGTCAATACCAGGCTCCGGATTCGGATTTCCCGCAAAACCAACCCAGCCTTCCGTTCCTGCGGGGAAATGGTTCCGGACTCATCTGGGAAGAATAACGAGCTGACTTGTTCATGGACTGGCCACCGCAAGTCATTGTATGGCCAAATACGCTTTCAAATCGTCTCCACGATATCCCGCAGAAGTAGAATGCGTAGCGCATCTCAAAAATGATTGAGTAACGCTGTCCTTTATCCTTGTCCAAGCTTGCTTAGAATATCATGTTTGATTTGAAAAGCGTTCAATTTGATTCAAAAAGTAGCCAGTTTGACGTGAAAATGGTATGGCTGCCACAGTTGGATCCCAGGACCGGATTCATCAACGATTTACAAAGATTTGACAGAGAAATTCCAGCGAACTCCTGAAAAAACGCGACTTATCAAGAGGCGATATGGTGAAATGTTGGCGTTATCAGGATTTTCGCTGTAATTTCTCTGTCAAATCTCTATAAGTCGTTGATGAATCCGGCCCCAGAGTTCCAATGGAACCAAAACTCCTCACTATGAGTATCCGCAAGAATCGGATCCCACCACTTCCTTCACAGATAGATTCTATATTTCATCTATATTTTTCTGTATGTATTTTATATTTCAGGATTTTTCATATTTCTAAGATTCTGTATTTCTTTCTGAATTTTTCTGCATTTATTATACATATTTTATTTTCCTCATTTCTTCTATTCTAATCGATGCCTAAAAGAACAAGAGGCATAGAATCTGAAAGTGAAATGAAAACGATACCACGCTCAATGAGACTGATCGATGTGAACGGCAACAGGAGCGCCAGTAAACAATGGAGAGTGCCGGTGACTTTTGTCGCGCGGCGAACAGCAGGCACTCGGCGCTGCGCACTCCCTGCTCCCCCCTCCCCCCCGCCTATTTGTCCTTATTACGTCCAATTTATGGGACAGGCACATCATCTCGGCGACGCGAAGGATCCTGCTAACCTCGCGGCAGCCTAGTGAAGCGGAGAAAAACAGCCCTCAGTCCCTTGCGCAAGATTATTTGCTCACGGATGATAGGCTGCCGTCATCAACGCCCGTTGTGCGAGCGAAATCGAATCTTCGCAACTCCTCGTCGAACTGGAAATCGAATGTAGGGGTGGATAAATCGAAGACTCTTAGGTTTCCTCGATGACACTGTCACTGCTCTTGCTAAGGGACTACATCAGGGAAGGGGGACACTTGGTAAAGCTGTGTGCAAATGTTGTATTCGACGAAATGTTCTTTCAACCATGATAGGTAAAAGTCTTTAATAAGGATTGAGGATGCGGTGCCCATTTGATGCCGACGCAAGCCCGCTTGGTACCCCTTTTTAGCTTTCCTTCTCACGTCATTTATTATATTTTTACGTTCTCAGAAGCCTAAATACAAGGAAACTGCAACAACGAACAAACATATAATGGGAATAAAAGTAATGTGTCAATGTGATTGAATAGGTCATTAAGCAGATACTCGGACGGTTGTTGCGGAACCACATGGTAGCTCGTTCTAGTCCAAACAATACACGGTAGTGTTGGATACGCCATTGCCATTCCAAATCCTTTTTTCCGCGTTTTTGTGTTTTCCTCGGCCTTTCCATCCAGTCTCTCGAACCCGTCCAGCAGAAAGCATAATAGATGCGAAGGACATCAACGAAAAACACAGAACACCAAAGAACTTCGAAAATTGGCGGAGGGGATGAAGGCGTATACCTATTCCAGCTTCAGACCGAAATTTACACTACGATTCCAGTTCGAGGAATTCATATGGTGAGCTCGTTCATTGGTTGACGTGGTGACGCCTTGTTCATACTTCGAGACGACAGCGCCCAGGAAGTATGAACAGGCGACATCAGCGACGAGAGCGACTGGAGCGACAAAGGCGACAAGAGCGACTGAGGCGTCTACGGGCAAAGGTCAACCAAAGCAGCGGGATAGCGAGAGCGCAGAGAAATAGACACTCCTGCTGCGCCACGAGCGAGCGAGCTGACTCAGCGCCCGAATGAGAGAACACGCTCGTCGTCTGCGTTTCCAGGGCTCGCCGATTGTTGCGGAAACTTGCTGTAGATGGATACTGAATTTCAAGAAGGCCATGTTCCAAAAGAGTAGGACTTCCTGCAAGTCAGAATCGAGACGCACCGAAACCGCTACTTTCTACGGGAATAATTATGATGATTCCAAGAAATGAGGGCGTAGAAGCGGTCCATCCTCAGACCTTCTTTATTGTCCGTCTCTCTCCAGCAAAGCATTAGTGCTTATGGACAGATCAGTACTGGAGGTCTAATAGGGAGACACACTTCAGTGTCTTTATAACCTCTCATTTTCTCTAGTCTTATGTATAGCCTGCGACAGCGGGTTGCGTTGGAGTCTTTGCTCCTTCGACTGATAAAAGGAATTCACTTGACAAGAAGCGGGAGAGGCACGATCACTCACCGTTTCGCAAGGGAAACAGTTCCTCACCCTCAACTCAAAGAGTGACACCGAATTCTTGAAGCCATGGAATAACGGCGAAAAATTCCAATCATGCACGTAGAGCACGCAAAATAGCAAAGCTTCTAGTCGCGCTGAACTCCACATGTGGCCATAAACACTGTTGTGTTCAACACAGAACACAGCACCTCCCAAGCCCAATAAATGCAAGAGGCATCCGCCCCACGTAATGGCCATTCTTGTTGTTGACTAACATGTCGTTGTCTCTACGCGATATTTTCCACCCAACCTGTGCCAGAAAAGGTGGAAATCTGAGCTCGTCGATGTTGCTGATATGCCAACTCCTCCAGCAGACGCTCCTCCTTTGAGAAATGAGTGCTAATGAAGTGCACTGGTCGACTCACCCAACCTCGGTCCCAGTAGGGTGCTCTAGCACCGACGTGCTCCGCTGTCTGCACTCTAGCGCGGGCAAGAAGAGACGTAGGGGCTATGCGAGGAGAATCTCTAGTACGGAGAGCGCCGACGGCGCGACGAATTGGCGAAAACATGAGTCATGGTTGTCCTTTGCCCTGTAACCGACTGAGGCGACATACGTAGTGTGGTGTACGTAAATAATTACGTATCCCACACTACATTCGTCGCGGACGGAGTGTGGAGTGCGTAATTATTTGCGTACGCCACACCATGTCCGTCGCCCCAGTCGATCTTGTCGCTCGAAGTATGGACAGGCCATTTCGCTCCCGTCGCCGGCGCGAAGTATGAGCAGGCGACAACAGCGACGAGAGCGATGTGAGTGACAGCGCCAGGGCTCTAGTATGAAGATTTCGGCGGCGATCGCTAGCATTCAATAGATTTGCATGTTCTTCACGGATGAAGAGTCGCTCCCTCCAGAGTATGAACAGGCCTTGAGGAAAGAGAGCTCGCATGGTCCCGCACCTGCAACCCGAGCGCTGTGGGAATTCAGCGCAAGTAGGCTCGGGAAGGGGGGGGGGGGGGGGGTCACCTGTATTCAGCGGATATTCGCCTAGGTAGGAAGGCAAATGCATGTCCAATTACATCAGAAATGGCCTAGCTCAACTCACCGTGGGTGTAGAACACACCTATGCTGCATAAAATTTTTAGTTTCATGCAACACAAAACATTCTGTACGGCTGTCCTACATGGCGAACCCCCCCCCCCCGACCCTATTCGCGTCAATTTGTCCAGTTATTGGCGGGCAACCCGTCGCTTCTCTTGGCTATTTAGTCGCAAATGTCAGGTAGAGCTACCAGTTAGGAGAAAGACGCTTTATGGACCTCCTTTCTATGACCAGACTAAAATTTCCAATAAAATTCGTATTTCATGGTCTTGCAGTGCTACAGGAAAGGAAAATTAGGATAATGGCGCTCCTCAACGGAAGGGGAACCCCAAATGAGAGCGAGGAGAAAATCCTTCCCCAACTCAATTCCCGGCACAAGGACAAATGAGTGAGTGCTATAGGAACATTCCCTAAGCAGTCCCCTTCCTATACTAGCCACAGGCAGTTCGTAAAGGCAGGATATCCTGTCAGCGGAAACGAGACAAAATATTTACCGACCGGGCAGCTGAGACTGGCAGCAGCTCAGCGGATTACAGCAGCCGAGCCGCGTGCTCATTAGAGCGCGATCCGCCCGTGGAGCGCGCTCCGTCACACGAAGTAATTCGATCTCGGGTTCACTTCGCCCTTCTTCTCAGTAATGTGGTTGATGCTGTGCACTTCTCTTCTCACTTCTGACCTCTCCAGCAGTGCTGCTTCCAGTACAGTTCGCTCCCGTTATAACGACGAGAGTTTCTTACCTGGGTACCACGTCTTCAAACCGTTACCGTAACAGTAATCGTTGCGGGACGATTCAGCGCTGGCACTATGCCAGCTCCACGGTAATCAATAGTGAAATTGTCGAACTACAGGATGGAAGAGATTCATAGTGTTTGACGCAGCTTTGGATGGTATACTTTAGGAAAGCATGCTATTAGTATCGCCTAGTAAGAACGTCTTGTGTGTTATAACGCCTCAGGATAAGTCTCAATTTAACGTAGTGTTTTGTGGTTGGATAAGGTCAGATTTTCTGGTTCGTTTGCTAGGTGCGCAAAATGCTCAAGACATTTTGGAGCTCATGCCGAACACCTGCGTGTGGAATTTTGGTGCAGAACTTGGAAGAGAGACGGGAGGGGGTCGCCATGTAGGGAAGACGTTCTGTGTTGCACGATATTAAGAATTTACGTGTGTTCTACCCCAGCGGTGAACTGAGCCTGGCCACTTCTGATGTAGTTGGGCATTTATGTGACTTCCTACTAAATCGGGTTGCCAATAACCTTACCACAAGAGGCCGGATTCTCGTTTTGCTAAGATGACGGGTTAATGATAATGGATAGGTTTATCAACAAAGGACAATGGACAGAGAGGAAGTTTGGTATTCTTGATATAGTATAATTCGGTGAATCTTATAGCCTTCTACCCCACCATTCATCCATCTCCACGCTCTTGTGGATTCCAGGTGCTTCAGTTTCCGCCCCCTGCCCACATAACTCTGGGTAAATCCATTCGGGAATCCAGCCTTGTGTAACTTCCATCTCCTATCCGTAGCCGCTTTGCGCCGAAATTTTGTGAGGTTGGACCTGTTTATTATTTATTTATTTATTTTGTACCTGGAAATCCATGCACAAAGCAAACATCTAATAATAGGACCTATCGAAGGCAGGAATAAGGACGAACAAGCAATACGGTGAAGAATAGAAAACGATAAACTCCCATGCCTGTGTAGTCAATTTTAGGCACTTTTTATTACCGCCCTTAAAAACTGGTAATTCAGTTGTCCAGTGCTCGACAACGACGTCGCCACACCGATACAATTCAATTTACGCCTGGATAAGATACGGTTGCGACGTGCCCCTATTGAAATTTCACCCTCATACAACTTCGAAAGAGAGCACCGTGTTGCGCCAAACATGCGATGTATATCTATCCAGCTGTCGAGGCGAAGGTCCGAAAAACCTGATGGAGCAGTGAACGAGCCTTTGTAATGCCGTTTTGTCGACGCAACGTTACAGCGAGTCATTCGGCGCTTCGTTTCCTTGACATTCTTATCAATATCTATGAAATTCAGTACTTGTTAAGCTCTGGAACCCCATATACGGACATGTAGGAGCTGTCCATAGTCCGCTACGGCAAAGGCTTCGTTGTCCGTTCGTTTTTTTGTGCGAGACACGCAAGTCGACTAATGCCTTGCGATCGCCGTGAACACCGTTTATAGTCCAGCGCTCTCGTCGCCCGAATCGTGGGCTATGAACAGGCCTTTATGACGTGCTTCGGGGGGGGGGGGTGGTATTGGAGCTGGAGGGACTTTTTTATTTGTCTATAATGTGGTGCTCATGTGCGAATATACTATGATATTGGACGAAATGGACGTGAAGGATAAAGGACAGCGTTAGCCCTAGTTTATACTTGCGTCGCTGCGCGGCGCGACATCATGGTCGGGATAGATATCGACCGCGCGGCGCGTTGAATCGATATCTATGACAATCATGATGCCGCGCCGCGTGGCGGCACAAGTGTAAACTATGGCTTACTCAATGAATTTTGAGATGCGCCACGCATTCTGCTTCTACGGGATGTCGTGGAGGCGACTTGAATGCGTATTTGGCCTACATAATGTCTTGCGGTTGCTAATCAATGGGCGATGCAGTATTTCATCCTTTCTAGAGAGTCTAGTACAAATCCACCGACTCCAGAGGGATGGAAGGCTTGGTTGGCGTGAACGGCACGGGATTGGTGTCTGAGCAGCGGGGAGCAATTCATCGGTTTCGGAGTGAAGGTAAAGACATGCTCTGCCTAGAACTATACCGGCGAATGGGTGTGTAGGGTATATATTTAGTTGTGCTCGAACGAATTTATTCGAATAATTAATAGTCGAATATTCGCTATTTCTAGATTTTCGAATATTCGTTCGATTTTCAACATCGAAAAGGGTCCATATTGTAATGTGCGAAAATCGAGTATTTCAATTTTATTCGAAAATAGAATATTTCTTGTCGGATATCGAATAAAAGTTCAAATCTTCAAACACAGAATCTGATCTGAAGAAATCATTCGAATATATTCGAATAAACGAGAAATGGGGCTAATTTGATCTTCGATCATTCAAAAAATAATGACCGAATAAATTCGTTCGATCATCTGCTTGAAATTTTTCGAGATCGAATAATTCGTTCATTCATTCGTTTGAAAATTTTCGACATCGAATTTATTCGTTCATTCATTCATTCGATAAAATTTCTCGAAAGCACAACTGTAGTAGGATGTATAATCAGTACCACATCGTGGGTATTTTTCTCCCATATACTCTCCACACCACGAGTTTAATCGTAGATGACACCGACTTCGGGATTGTCTTGTTTTTCACCTTAACCGACTAGTGACGGTGGGTGATCTGCACTTATGTAGCTTTCCTTATGGTTGACGGTTAATTTTCTGTTTTCTTTCCTAACACTGGCTAAAACATCCTTAGAAGGCTCTATTCCTCACATTTGTGCAAGTTAGGTTGTGGTCTCTAATTGCGAAAAATTTTAAACCTTTCAAACGCAAACACTTTATAGGTGTTAGTCAATCTCTTTATAGAATGTGCCACCCATTCTACGTGGTATCGTGGCGGTATCTCTCCAAATGTATCTAAATCACTGCCTGACATGGTTGTCTAAGAGAAGCATCCCTTCTGGTTGATGGGTATAATATTGCAGTGCAATCGTTGCCACTTCGCTCTGGTTTGTATCAGGATTTTATGGCCACGTATGGATTGATGCTAATTTCTTGATGGACCATTTCACGCGATTTGAATTTAGTCGCCTGCTACCTCCGTTTCGCCTTTCCTTTAAATATTTATATTAATCTTTGTCGTTTATCGAATAAGGAATAAGAAAATGCTGTTCGTCTACTCGATTCTGGAGTCCTGTATTCTGTAGCAGTATGCGCCTTATACTCAGCCTCTGCCCACTATCATGGACGACAACGGTACTAGTCGTAAATGTCGTCATGTGAGCTGGAATACGCCAGCCAATTATGGCCAATTAAACCGCGGACCGTAAACGCCTCTATGACTGGCCGGTGCTTCTGATTGGTCTACTAAGTTCTCCTCCATGTAGACCACATTAACGACAAGTACCATCGATCTATACACCAATAATGTTAATCGCAGGCGGATTGGATCCGGATTAGATGGGACAAAGGATAAGGGACGGCACTAATCAATCATTTTTATGGTGCGCCATGTATTCTACTTCTGCTGGCGATTTGAATGCGTATTTGGCCATACAATGAGTTGTGATGGCTAGTCGATGGATATGTAGATGTTCTATCTTTGCTAGACAAGTCTGGTACCTTCACCGATCCTGAGGGATGGAAGGTTTGGTTGGCCTGGGCAGAGAATCCGAACCAGGGAGGATGTTTCGGGTGCACGCAACAGTTGGCGCCTCTTCCGACTGCGCTTCCACGCGCCTAGGACGGTAGTAGTCTTGGGAGGTGGGAACATGCCACTCAATCACAGCCATTAAAAGCGTATTCATAGACGCCCCTGCTCCTTGGGTGATATGCCCTTACGATGCTGTCTGATTGGTCTGGTGAATCCTCCCCCATGTAGTCCACATTAAGGATTAGTATCCCTGTACCCTACACTGGTAATATTAATCCCCAACATCCACGAATTAGGTAGGATATGCAGTAATATATGGGTCCTGATGCGATTGTCTGCAGTTTGCAAATTCGTTTGATGTGCAGACTGCAGCACTTGCAGCGCTCATTCAGTTGTTTAACCTTTGGGTTTTATCGAGTCGTTAGACGTAGCTACAGCCTCTCTTGCTGCGTTGAGAATAATTGCATCCGGAGCGATAGCCTTGAGCGGACAAGTTTTTGCGCTTAAGCAAGGTGGCTAGATTTCGCATTACGTATGGCACTCGGCGAAGCCTCAGAGGACTTCTTTATGGACAAAATTAGAGATTTCATTACCATGTCGCTGAGAACTGACAGCATAGAATGAATCAATATTTGCATCTCCCACTTTCTCAGTGAGGACGTTCGTCATAATTTCAAGGGAAGTGCAATTTCACTCAGTCGAAGTGTCGTTTTTCGCATCAATATGAAGCCATGCCCAAGTCGGGCCGCGTTTTTGCAGCTCTTCACTACGTATATTCGCTTCATTCATTTCGTTCGCCTTCATTCCAGGAACGCGACGAGCCGCCCGATTTCCCTAGATGAGGTGGAATCAGCTGCGGCAGTCGACCGAGGGTCTGCCGTTCTTCGCGCAGGAACCCAAGCCGAGTCGCGTCGGGTTAATACGGGTACGTCCTTGTACTGCTCTTCTTTCTTATTTCACCGTAGCGGCATTGAGCTCCCCTCAAAATCTTGAAGGAGGCAAATGTAGGGATATTTGACTCTGAGGATTGTGCTTGCGTTGAGGAGCTGGTTAAGAGATAGGTTAAAGCGCTTTCAATACTTCCCGTATGGGGCTGTTATCATGTTCACAAAGAGTTATTGCTCAGAAACACGTTCATTTTAAGACCTTTTGGATAGTCTGCATTTTAAGACAAACGATAGGGCGTTTAAGCTAAATCTGGGAAGGGGCTCCACCCTAATGTTCCTTCACAGAATCCTGGCGATTTATCCAGGAGTATGAAATGCAAACCTCAAGTACGGATACATATACTATATATCATTTTTACGTTTAATTGGACGCATCCCAAAGCAAATTGGACACTCTTCTAAGCTAGACAAAGACTCTTGAAATCAAAGCGAACTCTTCCAAATCGAAATGACCTTCTTACAGGTTAAACTACAGCCTTTCCAAAACGGTTAGAATATTTGTTGTTCAAGGAAAATTTTTAGGGCAGCTGCCGGGATGAGCGTAATAATTTTCTGAAATTTTAATTTTCAAGAAAAATAGGATATATCCTTGTCCGGGGGAGTGGCACAGAGTTAAAAATTATGTAGCAAAGAAAGAATAGGACCTGAAAAAGAAGGAACGAAACTAACAAACAAATAACCGCGGTTCTAAAGACGTCTCTGCGACAAAGCGCACTCAAACACAGCTGATCGCCGCCTGACATGTTAAAACACGGATCTAACGTAGTGAGGGGGCGAATAAAGAAGCACGCCGCGTGCTGACCGCCTACTGACATGTTGTAGCCTGGATCCCTCATAGTTAGGGAGCGCATAACGTTGTCTGTTTACAACCGCGGTGAAACCATAGGTTATTTTTTCTTTCTTTATTTGTGAAATCTATCAGCTTAGGCCCTACTCTGCTCTCTTCAATCTACTCTGTGAGCGTCAAGTGAGTTTGTTTCATAATTTTTAATTCTGCGCCCCTCCCGTACTAGAATAGATCCGAAAAAAAATTAAATTTTTTTGAAGCGTAACAAAGTAGCAATAGTTTAGCGCGTTAAAACACCAGATCGCGCCATGCGCTCGAAAAGCTCGTCATGATTATTATTTGATTGATATTGGAAATCCTGTCTACATAGAGCATCCAAGTGAAGTGTTTTTTTTACAATTGCATTTGTTAAACCGTTGAAAGGGGTAAAACTCCATCCAAACAGAAATTTTGCTACCAATCGAGTAAAAATGTGACGTGTTGGGCGAGGGCATGGCGCAGTCTCTTCTTTAGCAGTAAGAAATGGTCGTCTTCCTGCACTTTAAAACAGGCCTTAAACTATTATTTTCCTCAAAAATAAAATTTTTACAAAATTTCAAACAATGTGTTAACTAATCGGTGGATGAACGAAAACTTCAAATAAATCGTATTAAAACATTGCTTGAACAGAAAATTATTCTAACCGTCTTGGAAAGTCTGTAGTTTAATGTAGAAAAAGCTCATTTCGATTTGGAAGAGTTCGCTTTGATTTCAATAGCCTTAGGCTAACTTAGAAGGGAGTCTAATTTGATTTGAAAACTGTTCAACACGACTGAAAATGGTATACATTAAAGCCGTAAGAAGAGACCTAAGCCGATTTATTTCAGTTATGGCGGTCGTTTCCTCGACTGAAGAGGACCGTGATCGGCATCGTGGCCCTGGGTCTAACCTGCATTTTCACATTCATAATAGCATCACCTTTCATCCAAATCACCGACGAGGCGTCAATGGAGATGATGAAAACCGTCGACGATGTAGCCGATTTTGATGTTGTTGAGGTAAGTTTTCAACTGTGTGTTTATTAGAAGGCGCATGTGTGGGCAGAAGGCGTCAATCTCTCATTCATCGAATCGACTGCAATGGCCGGACTTATCAACGAGTAAACCTCCGGGTATGCGGGATATAAGGGGTAGAAATACCCAGCGTCGGTCTCTACCCCTTATACCCCGTACCCGTGGTTTAATTAATTAACTTATTTATTTATTTTGATCAACATAAACATTGGCAAAAGACCAACCACTATCTGAAATTTGCCGCGGTTTGTCCATGGTACACATCGGCAAACCGCGGAAAATTTCAGGTAGTGGTTGGTCTTTTGCAAAGAGCAATCGAAAGACTGAGGAGAATTAGAAAGCATGGGTATTCACATTAGCATATGCCAATTAGGAAGCATGGATACCCACATTAGCAGATGCCAACTATTGATGAATCCGGCACCATGCTTAACTTGAATACAGGTTTACCCGGCTTTCCTTCGTAAGGTGGTTGTTTCTTGTTTTGGCACCAAGCTTGTCCGGCCGCGAGAGGCATAGAACTTTAAGGTTCTCTATAGATTGACCTTTATTAGCCAAAAGGAATAGAACACTTGCAGTATCTTGAAAAAACGAGTTTCACACCGGTCATCGAGCGTTACTCTTCATCTAACTTCGAAGCTTGAAGGCTTGCAAAGATGTACATTATTCGTCTGGGCCCATAGGCTTCAGCTATAGGATATTACATTCTAGCGTTTCCACCACGAATAGTATGTTTACAGGAACGTTTCTTAGCTGATTCTTGATCAGTAAGTCAATTTCTTTGGGGTAAAGGGCATAAAAGTAGCTTTTTCTTAGCGGGCAAGCAATTGATAGATCTGGATGTTATCAAACTTTTTGAGATATGTCTCACTGTCTATTTCTTTTTCACATTGTAGAGAGTGGACATTGTTTACGTATTTGGCTTATGGCAGGGTGGCAGAGGGTGTGAGCAGCCATCTGTTGGATATACTTCGAATCAACGGTTGTTGGTTCGAGTTCTGCCTAGTTCAGACAAGTCTTACTTCTAGTTAGGGTGGAAAATTGCTATGACTTCCTTAGGAATGACAGAACACCTACCTGCCCATTTACTGGCCACTGAAAGTCATTGCACAGATTAAGTGAGGAATAAGGATAAATGCTGGCTGTTAAATCTTTTGTGGATGCACCGGGCATCTGGTTTTATGAGATGTCGTGGAGGCGATTTGAACGCCTATTTTCATATGCAATGATTTGTGTGACCAGCCGATAAAGAGATCGAGTTACCCTTCCTAGACAAGTATAGAGCGAATTTAGTGACCACGAAGGGATGGAAGGCTTGGTTGGTCTGGGCGCGATCCGTTACAAGTGCCACGATTACGGGTGCTCACGACAACCGGAGCCCTTCTGACTGCTCTACCACGTGGCATGCGCCACGCATTCTATACTTCTACGGGGTATCGTGAACCACGCCCACTCCACTTTCACTGTGAAGTTAGAATGCGATCAAACAGGAGTTGATTAGCACCACCCTTGTTTTAGATTGTCTTTGGATAGTTGAAGTTCTAGTACGTTGACAGTCTTTGGATAGACAGCGGAGAATTTCTTCTTCCTTAGACAAATCTGATGCTCATTCGATAGACGGAAGGTAATGCTACCTCATTTTTTGGTGGTCGATGCATGATAAGCGAGCGATTGACCCTAGTTCGGTGCGTGCTGCCGAAGGCACAAATATGCCGCATTGTTGTGTATCTATTTAGGGAAAAGTCGAAACTCCTGCTGCAACATCTCGTAGAAGGGCGCTCAATCGGACTGCCGTTGTTCCTACCTTCACAGGTTTGTCGTGTTGGTTATAGTACTCTTGAAGACAGCTATGTACTCAATGTTGTTTATTTGTTTATGGACATGTTTTATTGTTTGTTTATCATGCTTATATATTATGACATCCGGTAGTGCAATGAATTTAAATCCCGCAGTTGTCGCAGGAATTCTGAGTTGCAAATGTAAGAATCGTGTTAGAGTGTCATAGCTGGGTAGTTTATTCATTTATTTATTGTGGGTGTCATACTTCTCATAGCCAAAACATTCGCATTGCGCCGTAAGAACCTACGCTATCTCTGCTTGCCATCGGTATTCGTATTACTAGCTCTTTCGCGAATGAGGCGCGTGGTAGCGCAGTCAGAGTAGTCGCCGGTTGTCGATTGCACCCGATTCCATGTTCTCGGTTTCGATCTCCCGGCCAACAGAGTCTTCTTTCCTTCCGGGGTAGATGATTTTGTAGCAAACATAATGGGAGGGATAAAACACTGACTTGCCTATCGACTGGTCAGTCATTGTATTGGCCAAATAAGCATTCAAATTGCCTTCACGACATTCCATGGAAGCGCATCCCAAAAGGGGTTGACTGAAGTCGTCCTTTATCCTTATTCTTGTCTTCCGAATTGCCTATTGAGATTATTTCCTATTCGCCTTGCATGTGCTAACTGATGTTCAGGTCCAACGAATGAGCGACAAGAAGCGGTAGTACAAACCTTCAAACACGCATGGGAAGGATATCGGAAGTTTGCCTGGGGCCACGATCAGCTGAAACCGATTTCTGGTGGATTTTCGGACTGGTTCGACACGGGACTTACAATAGTCGACTCGCTTGATACAGCCATAATAATGGGACTTAAGGAAGGTTAGTTTGGCTTGAACAAAGGGGACAATCTGTCTCTTCTTTCTCTTCACCAACATTTCTCAAGTTTTTTTTTTAAATTCAGATGTTTGACGATTCTATAGATTCTACCCATCATGGAGAACCTAATTTAGAGATCACAACACACTGGCCCCGTTCACTGAAAATTGACCAATTCTGATCTTCACCTAAAATTGAATATCTGAATGTACCGTTGTCCGTACAGAGAGAAATTTCACGTCGAGATTGCTCTAGCTTACTATGGAGCGAAGGCCTCCAGTGACTTTACGAACCTGTGTTTCAGAAGTGGCCCAGGCCACCGAATGGATCCGAAATTCTCTGACGTTCGAAAAAGATCGCTATGTGAATCTTTTCGAGACAACGATACGCACCTTAGGAGGGCTCCTGAGTGCCTACCATCTTACGGGTGACAATGTATGTGTAGGTAACCTTGCCAGAGGGACGGTCACGTCCAACTAGATATCTTCAGATGTTCGTGGAGAAGGCCGAGGATCTGGCTGAGCGGTTACTGGGCGCGTTCACGAGCTCCAAGTCTAATGTTCCTTTGAGTGATGTGAACTTGAAAACCAGGTATGCCCTTGGTCGGGACGGCCAGGCGGTGGCAAAATGTAAGGCTGCCTGGCGTAAGATTCAGTTCAGTGTTGCAGGAAAGGAAGATCACCGCAGTGGAGCAGCGAGTCGTCGCTATCCGAAGTCACATCGTTGCAGCTGGAATTCAGGGATCTTTCCCGAATAACTGGGAAGAGGCTTTATGAGGTAAGCTGGTACATCTATGTCATCCTCGTTTTTTTCTGTTGACAGAAGTGTTTAACGCTACTCTTCGTTCTGTTCAAAATCGCCGTCTTTACCTTAGTGCTCCTGGAGAAAACGAGACGTTTTCTTTCCAGGAAGCGGCGTTCAAGGTCTCTAAACATGTGCACGACATCGGATGCGCTGACCATGATGGTCTATGCTTCATGTTTCTGAATGCAAACACAGGGCAGTTTCGATGTGAGATTTCCAACGGTTTTACAGTTGTTCCACTTAGAGCCTTTAGTATCATAACGGTTGTGTTATTGAAGCTGGAACCACTATTACGTTTGGAGCCCGAGCTGATAGCTACTACGAGTATCTGCTAAAGCAGTGGCTGCAGACGGGAAAGACCATTGATTGGTAAGTGAAGAGCAATGGTCTTCCCTTTAAAGCAGAACTTTGCTCATTAATAAAGCCTTTCGCTGCTAGTGCCATCTATATGCTCATTAATGGACTATTTGTGTTAAAAATCACTTGGAGGAGAGTCCATGCTGTAGCTATTCTCTCATAAAATATCTGAGTGAGCATTCGAATTCGAATATGCTAAAACAAGGGTTTACCTGCACATTTGAATTCGAATGCATTCGCAAAAGGTGACTTATTAAGTGCACAATACATTTGAAAAATGCGATTTCTCCAATATCTGGGTTCGAATATTCAAATTCGGATTGATATCATTCGAATACCTACTCGAGTATATCATTCGGGTATAACTATAGCCGAAACATCAGCCTCCGCCGAGATAAGTTTTACCGCGAAATTGAAACGGTTCTTCTCAAATTGCTCCTTGGACTATGATGTTCATTAAATATCGCTGTATACTTTACCTGGATGGTCCATCAGCAGGTGTGCTAGCGGAAGCAACAAGCCTTCCACTCTACTCCATGTTTAGCAGCCTATATGAAGTGGTGCAGACCGCGTTCTTTAAACGGTTTCAAAAATGAGACTGTTTTGCTTATTAGGGGTGTTTCCAGATTCCTCATTTTCTTCGCTGTAGTTCATCAAGCAACTCGTAGAATACATCGGTTGTCTTTTTGTAGAACAAAGTGGCCAGCCGAACCGCGTCCCGCTTTCCTCATTCCCTGCGTAGGACTCGTTAGGCGTCACTTCTCTTTTAGGTATGACACTGACACTTCTCCTTCTAACTAGGGAAGGGCTTCGACCTCCCGAGGAACTTCAAGTTGAGACCAGGATCATTAGAAAGAGCTCGAAATGCTGATTACGAATATGTGTGTCAAAATTGCAAAATGAAATTCTTGAGCGAGTTATGGCCTGCCGAAATCGGGTGGCCTCACATAGGCTGGCCGTGCGACACAGCTGGCGCGAGGGTGGTGAGTGGGGCTCCGTAAGAAAGACCCGCCAGTTGCGGCGGTGGCGCAGGGGTAGTGCTCTGGCTCGTCAGGGTCGTTGTTTCGGTTCCCGTTGCTGTCGTTTCTTTGGCAAATCATAATTTATCTTCGAAATGATCTTTCGAAGATAAATTATGATTCTGAATTATGACACGTGTCTGATTAAACATCGCTAGACTTTTTTCTTCGGTCCGATGATAAACGCTATGAAAAGGGTCAGGTAGTTTGCCATGGCAAATAACGTGGAGTTCAACATGATCCAGAGAGACAACCTACCGAATATTCTATCGCAGATTTACCGTATGCTTTGTGCCCCTAGCTTCTCAAACTTTTTGAAATACTCAGTGTGAGCAAATGTCAGCTTCACACATTTCCTGCTTTCTTCCATGAATGCCAAGGTTGTTAGAAACACCTCTAGTTGTTCGATATATGACTTGGACTCAGCAGTTTTTTACCTTCAAGAATTTTTACGAACGTGTATGGTAGTTTCCCGGCTATTTAATCAGGCACGTGTCATAATTCAGAATATAAGGTCATTTCGAAGGAAAATTATGATTTGCAAAGAAAGCGGCAGCAATGGAAACCTAACCAACGACGTCGCGCCTGACGAGCAGAAGCCCTACCCCAGTGCCACCGCCGCAGATGGCGGGTCTTTCTTACGGAGCCCCGATGACCCACACTCTGCGCCAGCTGTGTCCCACGGCCAGCCTGTGGTGAGGCCACCCGATTTCGGCAGGCCATAACTCGCTCAGGAATTTCATTTTGCAACTTTGACACACATATTCGTAATCAGCATTCCGAGCTCTTTCTAATGATCCTGGTCTCAACGTGAAGTTACATGGGAGGTCGAAACCCTTCCCTAATATAATTTAGAGGCCAGATCTAGGGGACTGTCAGATTACAAGGGATGTTCCCTGAAACAACACAGTTTTGTTACCAACGAAATATTTAATAGTAAGGTGTAAGGAACGGTTTTAACGAATCCCTCTTTGGTTTGCGCCACGTATTCTAGTTCTGTGTTATATTGTGAATGTGTACTAGGCCAATACAACGGCTTTCGGTGACCATCTGATGGAGAGGTTAGTGTTTTATCCTTCACAGACAGGTTGGCATCACTTCACCGAAGCTTGAGGTGTGGAAGTGAGGTTGTTTTGAGCGGTCTCGAACAAAGAACCTCGATTTTGGGTGCATGTGAACACAGCGCTTCCTCTGGTTGCGCTACCACTCGCCTCTTTCGGTTAAGATGGGCACTAGGATTGGAATTTGTTCTTATCCAGCTCGTTCCAGGCTTCTCTCTGACTACAAGACTGCTATGGAGTCGATGAAGACCAAGTTGCTGCGGTACTCGGAGCCGAGTAAATTGGGATTTGTAGGCGAACTGCTCGCCGGTGACACGTACTCTCCCAAAATGGTAAGCTGCTTGGTGGTAGTTAAAATCTCGAGAATCTCCTCTCAAATGTCTGTTTTGAGGATCATTTGGTGTGTTTTCTCTCGGGAACGTTAGCGCTAGGGAGCCGCAATGGACTACCGGAGGAGCATATGTCCATAGCCAAGGTATGACGACTGTTCTTTAATAGATACTTACAATGATGAAGATTTTGCTGCGCGTTTAGGATCTGGGAAAGGCCTGTAAAGCAATGTACAACAATCCGACTGGTCTTGGTCCGGAGATTGCTTATTACAACATGCTGCCCGGTGTTAAGGATGATCTTAGCATCAAGGTTGGCCTTGGCTCATGGAGATTCCCTAGCGTTTACATATTTTTTTCTTTTCAGCCCCTTGATGCTCACTCGTTATTGAGGCCGGAAGCAATCGAGGCGTGGTTCTACCTCTATCGGTTGACAGGTTCGTAAGGTTTCCTTTTTCCTGTACCGTTTTAAGAAAGTCCCCTTTTTCAGGGGATAAAACCTACCAAGAGTGGGGATGGGAAGCGTTCAGCGCTATCGAGAAGTATGCGCGAGTGAAGAATGGCTACTCTTCTGTGAAGAGCGTTAAGCGGATACCAGTCTCCTATAGGTATGTCGTTAGGTTCGCCGGTCACGAAACATCGACAGATATCAGCATTCGACAGAGCTGCCTCCTTACAGAGACCTCATGGAGTCGTTCTTTCTGGCGGAGACGCTCAAGTACCTCTATCTTCTGTTCGCCGACGACCAGAAGGATCTGCTTCCGCTGGACAAATGGGTGTTCAACACGGAAGCACATCCACTGCCTATTCGAACTAACTAGCACGACTTACGATCAACGTCTGGAGCTCAGGTTTCTTTAGGACACAAATGATTCATGACCTCCGATGCTGAACTAGCTCAAACTGCTTCTCCTCGCCTTTCACAAGGATTTGATGCTTTCAAACAAGTCCTCGATTTTCTGCTGCGTTTCAAGCTTTTCATAGAAATTGTTAGGCTGCTCGATGTTCCTGGAGAGGCATGAGTCGCTGAAATTATCCCTCAAGTCTCCGTTACTTTAGCTAGAACATCTAGCGCAATATTGAGTACTTCATATGGGATTAAGCCTATTTGTCATGGGTTGTCTAGGTATCAGCAAAAAGATCGTAATTGGATCTTGTATATACCATTTTCACGTCGAATTTGGACACCTCTGAGCTATCCTAGTGCTAAGGGTATTGAAATCAAAACAAACTGTTTCAAATTGAAATGAGCTTCTTTTACATTGAACTAGAGACTCTCCAAGGGGTTAGAATAATTTTTTTGTTTAAGAAAAATTTTAATACGATTTTGAGAGGAAATCTATCGAGCCACAAAGCCACTCCAAGATTGGCAGAACAGACAGCACTCAGGCTAACGTTTCGGTGTTTTCGCCTTCTTCAGAGGCTGAAGTGAGACGAAATCAATCTGAAAAAGCAAAGTACTCTGAAAAAGTACAAAAAGTTCTTTGAAGTTATAATTCGCCAACCCCATAAGCAACACACATTCTTTAAAATTTTTATTTTTTGGGGAAAGTAATGGTTTAGTAATTCTCTCGAACGGCGAAATTGTCATAGACTTGTTTGTGGCTAGTAAAACAGATAATTATGTGTGAACAAATTGTAAATCTCTGGCTTGTTTTAAGTAGAAGGGAGGCCACCATTTTTGGAGCCAAAGGAAGAGATTGCGCCATGTCCTCCTCTAATTCGTCGTGATTTTTACTCGATTGATCAATATTTCTATTCGCATGGACTTTCACACTTGTAAATGACGCAACAAACATTTTGTAAAGAACGCACATACCTTTACTTCGATGCTTCACGTAAGCAGCGTTTACACTATCAATAGCGCTTTTAGAGTGTCTGGCACGCTCTCGCTTTTTAATGCACTATATGATTGCAGCCTTATTGCGCTTTAAAACGAAATTTGATTTCTTATTTTTCCTCAAATATGAAGACTTTATAAAAGTCTTACACTCAATCGAGCAGCAGAACTAAAAAATTTCAAGGAAATTTACACCAAATTTTTCTTGAGAGAAAAATTATTCTCGCCATCTTGGAGAGTCTGTAATAGTTTAACCTGCGAGAAGGTCATTTCGATTTGGAAGAGCTCGCTTTGATTTCATTGTCTTAGACTAGCTAATGAGAGAGTCCAATTTGATTTGGAAGGTGTACAATTAAACGTGAAAATGGTATGAGTGTATGTATCCGTTCTTGAGGTTTCATTTCAAGCTTCTGGATAACTCGCCAGAATTCTGTGGAGGAAAATGAGGGTGGACCCCCTTTTTCGACTTGTACCGGCATTCGGATTACTGTGCATAAGGTTTTCTGCAAAGGACACCACAGCAGTGGCACGCTAGATTTAGCTTAAACGTCCTATCGTTCGTCTTAAAATACAGACCGTATCATAAGGATAGAAAAATGATTGGGTTCTAAGCGATGTCCCTTGATGAACATAGTAACAGCCCCATGAAGGATGATGCATGGAGAGCGTTTTACCCTATCTCTTAGCCAGCTCCTCAAAGCAAGCACAATTCTCAGACTGAAACATCCATAAGCGAATGGGAACGTCTGAACTCTTGTTGCAAAGGTGATTCAAAAAGTCTTTTAAAAGAGTGGTACATGTTATATTTTGACGCGCCGATACCGCGGGTGCCGTTGTATCGTTCTCACTCTAACTATTCAACGATTCTGTACCGTGTGAGGTTCTAGTCGAATGTATGTGTCAGAATGATGTGTGCAGTAGTTTCGTATCATTTTCCTCGTTTCATCTGTTCTCGGGTCCGAGTGGTTGACAATTCGCTTCGCCTTCACTACGTCGACCGATGTTTGTGTATCCGTATTTATTGGTGGGCATTATTTACGTCCTTTGGTTGGTGTCCATTGGTTTTGAGCCGGCAATTTTTGTTCGTCTGTGCTGAAAGTTCGTGCGAGTCCTTGCTGTTCCACACATTCCATTTGTTTATAAGTACATATTGTTGGATTTCGAGAACTATAAAACATATACGTTTATTTGTGACTTTTTTCTTTCTTCAAGAGGGTGTTTTCTTTGAGCGACGAGCGTGCGGAAACGCAGTTGAAGGAGGCGCAGATTGTCGAGGTGTTCCTTTTCAAGGTTCTCCGTTAAGAGTTCCCTCCCAGGCCAACCCAGCCTTCCATCCCTACAGGTTCGGCGAATTGGTGCTAGACCCATCGGATGGGCGAAACACTTGTCCATAGACTGGCCACGGCATGTCATCGTACTGGCTAAATACAGTCACTGGATCCGATGTCTATTCGGATAATTCGGGACCGCACTTTTTTCCAAACTGTGGTCAAAAGGATAGTGCGAACAATGAGACCTTTGAAAAGCCCGGATTTTAGAGATATTGAAGTAGGGGTGATTCTGACCGTATATGTTTTTCGAATAATTCAGATATCTCATTTTGATCAGAAATTTAATGTCCTATCCGATTCGGATATCCGATGTGAGATTCGAGGACTAATCACCGAAAATCCGTTATTGTTAAAGCTACCCTTCCTCGAATCATCCTGAGATCTGGGGCTTTTCAAAAATGCCAATATTCGCACAATCCTTCTAACCGACGTTGAAGAAAGACGGATCCGAACTATCCGAATCGGCGTCAAATATCAAATATCTATTAAATACGTATTTAAGCTACCTCCGCGATGTTACGTGGAAGTAGAACGCGCGGCGCATTTCACAAAGGGATCGATTATCGCCGCCTTTCATCCTTTAAATGGTGAGACTACAAGACTATCCCAATGAGTGTGATTTCCAATGGTTCAAGTCTAAGCTCGTAAGGATTTCTGGCATACAACACTCACCAGAGCGGGTGCCTGGCGTTGGACTGAAAAGCGAATTTCTTGGACGAGGAAATTGAATTAAGAGGATGAAGCAAGTTAAAGGACGTTATCCGTTTGTTTAAAATTTTCCATCCAAGAAGTTCGTTTAGTCCGAAGCTAGGCACTTGCTATGGTGAGTGTTGCATGCCAGAAATCCTTACGAGCTTAGAGAATTGACTGTCACAACGATGTTTTGTTGCGATCAAAACTTCTGGATGTTGGTGTGGATGTTGGTGTGGACGAGGTGTGGCTGTTGCGTTCGATCAAACGGCGCCGGTGGTGTAAAGGCGTAGAGCATTCCCGCCCGGTGAGAGGGAGGTGCGGGTTCGAGTCCCGCCTGGCGCTAGAAGTTTTGATCGCAACAAAACATCGTTATGACAGCTCACAACCTCGATACCAGCCACTCGAGGCTTAAGGAAACTGATTTGAATTAGAGAATTGAGCTATTGAAAATCACGCCCTTCGTGGTAGCCTTGTAATGCCACCATTTAAAGGATAAAGGACGGTGATAATCCATTCCATTGTGTAATGCGCCATGTATTCTATATTTCTACGTTTAATCTACATGGAATGAAGTGCGCTTGCCAGCCAACGAACAAGTCAGTGTTTCCTCCTTGTCAGACAAGTCTGCTACAAGCCACCCATAGTAGAAGGGGTGGAAGGCATGGTTGGTTCTATTGCCTAAGTTTGCTGTAAGAATGTACAATGAATGGACAAATCAACGATATTGTTGGGTTGGACTCACTTCCCTACCGTAATCCATGCTGTTGACGATGCACGCGGAGGCATGATCGGAGGGTACACCACGTCGGGAGAGGTCATCGCAGCCCCACCGTCATCCACTCGTTTATTCGAATTTAGCCACGATCTGGTGTATGGATGTGCATATAAGCAGCGGTTTCGAGCAATAGGGACCTCACACACGACTCCAGAAACTCCACTGTTTGCATCACCGCTTGCGTGATGGTTTCGTATCGTAAACTTGCTCTCCAATTTGTGTGCCTCGTACCGCGGAGTAGTTATCGGCTAGTCTCCACTTCGAGGACGCTGTGGGAGTACCAGTAGCTAACAAGGGAAGGATACTAGGTGACCATGGGAGTTTGGGACAAGACGTATATCACTGGATGCGGCTTCGAACGCCGATTCCAATATGTGTTCCGTTTCTGCTGTGCGCATCTGTGAAAGGAGTTATGGGCCATTTTCGTAGCAGGCTCCTTTGCCCTCTAGGTCCACACAGAGCGGGCCAGTCACAAGAGAGCGAGCTCAAGTAGGGTTTAAGCTGCGTTGCCTGCCAAGCAGTGGTGGCGCAAGGGGTGGAGGAGCGCCGTGGTGAGACGGGGTGATATATGGTTCGACTCCCTTTGGCGCAGCGTTTTTGCATCTCCTTAGAAAGATCTGCCACGATCAACGAAGGCTCTCCATGTCAAATGGCAAAGATTGGGCGAAATTGACCACCATCATCCCACCACCCATACTTGCAAGTGGGTGATCAGTGCGTGAAATAACCCCCTTGGGCGAATTTTCTTCGACACACTGGGTCGGTAAGGACAATACTTATCTTCCAAACTATGTTCTCACTAGCTGTTGTGTTGGCGTGCCTTTTGGAAGAGTTTGGCCCTTCCGGTGCTTCACGCGTTTCTACAAGGCAAGAGAAGAAGAATGCTAGCAGTTTCGCATCCATTCAGCGAGATGCGCAATGCGGGAGCATCGAGGTAGAGGATGAAGAAGATATCATAGTGGAATCCACGCAAGAGGAGGATCCACGCATTGTTTGTCTTCTCGCCATGTTTTTAGCAACTATTCGTGATAAATTGTATCATCATGCCAGTATGAGGTTGTCAGTATGAAGACGATTCCTTTCTGGTGACCATTTCCGTTGCGATTTGACAGACAGCGTTGGTTGATCATGGCAGATCTTTTTTAGCAAGTGCAAAACCTCTGCACCACAGGGGAATCGAACCATAAACCACCTCTCCTCACCACGCCGCCCCTCTATCCCCTGCGTCACCATTGCCCGGCCGGCAGCGCAACTTCAACCTTACTTCACCTCGTTCTCTTGTGATTGGCCCGCTCTGTGTGGACCTAGAGGGCAGAGGAGCCTGCTATGAAAATGGCCCATAACTCCGTTCACAGATGCGCACAGCAGAAATGGAACACATATTTGGAATCACCGTTCGAAGCTGCATCTAGTGATATACTTTTTATCTCAAACCCTCATGGTCACCTAGTATCCTTCGATTGTAAGTTGAGCGTCAATGGAATCATTGAACAGTCACAGTGTCAATAAATTATTGGGAATGTTGATCATTATTGTTAACGTCAGCCTCAATAAATAAAAGCTAATAAATGTTCAATTTTCTGTTCTATACTAGTGTGGGGCGAAAGCGGTCAACGTGCCCACACGTTGTGGCCCGTCGATGCGGCACGGATCGCTGACTACAGTATCCTCAAATTTTATGCTTCGATTGGATTGTAGAGAAACTCCTGCCAGCTTCTGAAGCTACATTTTGAAAAAGCCTGACCCACAATCCAAAATAAAAGAAATTCTTGATAATCATCACATCGAGGTTAAAAAACGGGAAACCTCAACAAACTAATCAAAACGTGGTGTATTATTTCAAATTGAGAGCAAGATTTTAAAGAAAAAACGAGAAGCAACAAAATATTTTGCTGAGGGCAGAAATAACTGCTGATGGGGCGGTTATGGGGGAGAAGTAGTGTGACCCGCTAAACGGTGCAAGTCGCAATCGGAAACAGCTCAGTACACCAGTTGAGGATATGCTGTTGTATTTTGCTGTTTTGTTTGTGCAGAATTATTTTTGTTTTTGCGAGGTTCTTTCATTATTGTTTTTGTTCTGTTACAGTTCCATGTATAATTTAAATAAATATTTACTAGACAAGATGTTATAACGATGTTTTTGTTGCGATCAAGCTCTAGCGCCGGGCGAGACTCGAACCTGCACCATCTGCTAAGCGGGCAGAAATCCTCTGCACCATTACACCACCGGCGCGGTATGCTCGAGCACAACATCCTCGTGGGACCAATCAGTACTCAGCCTGGCATACTGGCATCAGCCGGCTGTTGATGTCATCATTGAACTACTCAGGGACCTTGAGAGGAGTGATTTAATTCATTTTTGTTATGTCTAAAATGGCTACTACTACATAGGGTTGCAAGCCAGTGGTGTAACGACATAGAGCTTGCTGTCCCGGCTAGCAGGTGGTGTGGGTTCGAGTCCCGCCTGGCGCTAGAGTACTGACCGCAGCAAAACGTCGTAGCTTACAACCTCAGTAATGGCCTCTTCAGGCTTAAACGAACGACTTGAATTGCTGTATACACCTTCACCAAAGTTTCAGTTTAGGGAGATCCATATGGTAGGCCGAGGAGCTGCCTGAGAGAAATTCAACATTATCTCACGCGAGACCTCTTTGATAACGAGAGCTACCATTTGAAAGCAGCTGAAGATGGGATATTTAGCATTCTGCTATAATCAACCCTTCTCGACACCGGTTCTCAGCACCGATTAGTAGTTCTTGTATCAGGTGCAAAGTCGGCAAATCTAACCGCTCCCTCTAGAGGCCGGATTCACGATTGGCAGGCTAATGGGTTAATGATGATGGATACGCTTACCAACAGAATACAGTGGGCAGAGAGCAAGTTGGGTATTCATGATACGATATACTTCTGTGAATGATACACTTCTACCCCATTCACACACTTCTACGCTCCTATGAAATCCAGGTGATGCTCTAGTTCTAACGTTCTGCCCACATAACCCTCGATAAAGTCATTCATGAATCTGGCCTTAGAATGTAATTCACCGATACGAAATTCATCCAGTAGCTATGCTCTTGCGAACGTCAAAAATGGACTGCAACTAGAGCGGCAAGATGTTTTGAAGTTTATACATAACATAGTAGAATGCTTTTCTGCGAAGCAATTTACCACAGTTCTCAATGTCTCCTTATCTATGCAGCTCTGCTGGGAGGAAAAGCCCCGCTCACGGGAATTAGTCAGCAAAAAGTGTTTTCATTCTCGTAAATTGCTTACCGTACACGACCTGGTTTGCAGAGCCTAATGCAATTTCACTTCACCTAGCTGCCTGCACGTAAAGCATAGTAGTGAGCGCATTGTATAAATACAGGACGCTTCAAAAATGAGTATTCGCTTTGAAGAGTTGTAAAATCTTCATCTGATCAGGAACCAGAATTTTTGGGCATATTTTGTAATACAGAAAGTATAGCCGAACTTATTTATGTTACGACTCGCGGTAGGCACTTCACAATGTTCACTTGTTGGACAGCATAAACGCATTGTGATCGCATTCTGCATCATACTAATGCAAGATCTCTTGCGGTAAGTTGCGAGAATCTTGGCCAAAGAGTTTTATCAAATTTTCGGTTAATAAGAAGTCGGGGATAAACCCAAGTGCGTTTAGTGATCCACTATTCACATTCACGTACTTGTGGTCGTTTGCGACGCCATTTGATAATTTTGAGGCTTGAGAACATGAAAGTGGTTGACAACTGCTAACCTGTATAAGCCTATGAAATAAAGTGCACATAATTTCTCATGATAAATGAGCTAGTTCCTTCGCGATATTCGCTGCTAACTAGAAATTGAAGGCTGAACAGTATGAGCAGGCCGACACTTAAAACTCGGTAAATTTCGCAGTGTCTACTACCAAAATGATGGACACGCCCTACAAAACACAGATCTGATTAAGAAATTTTGCGACAAAATACTTTTTTAGACTTTCTAGCTCTATAAAGATGCACCAGTGGCGCTCGCGGAGGGTCGTAAATAAATTAGCGGACGCTTGAGAGGGATGGCTCCACAACTAGGTCAAGATTTTGCAATTCCGCAGTCCATGCAGGTAATTGGATTGGTAGGAGGGAGGTAAATCTAATCGTACAATTTAATTTTCATATAATTGAATTTGAACGAAGTTATGGCACTGCGACGGTTTGTGACGGAAAAATCTGTCGCAAAGCGTTGATTGTTCACGAATTAGAAGCGGTACTGCTACAATTCTACAGGGTGCGCCAAAATTATGGTGACAGCACTACTCGAACAATTTGACCTCCTATTCGCAGCGTCTGTATTTTTCTATGCTTTTATTGCTTTTACTGCGTCAATCTGTTTATGCTTATCTTACGATTAGTCAAGCATAAAAATAGTAAGTTTTTCAACATGTCGAAACGTTCGTGCCGTGCTTCAACCATTGAATCTTACCGTCAACGCTTCTCGGCAAGCGATATTCACCAGCGTCTTGGAGTTCATCGAAAGATTCTGTATAGACCCAGCAGACGCTACAAAGACCTGAGAACCGGATGATAGGTGCGGACGAGGAAAACACGTAGCTGTGACAACTACGGACAACATCAGGAAGGTACGTGGACGAATTCGCAGGAACCCGGCGCGCTCGGACCGCCGGATGTAGTGAGAAATGGAGATCAAGGAGAACTATTTGAACCTTCTGCAGGACGAACTGTTACTCTGGGCTAGTGCTCACTTTGGGAGCCGCTCCTGGAGCTTCCAACAAGACGAAGCTCCAGCTCACAGAGCGAGAATGGTGCAGAGCTGGTGCAAAGGGAACTTCTCGGACTTCGTCAGCTTTCATGAGTGGTCAGCCAACTCTCCGGATTTGAATCCGATATATTACACCATCTGGGCAGTTCTGGAAGCCAAAGCCTGCGGGAAACCTCACCGCTTCGTGGATTCTTTGAAGAAAGCCCTCCAGAAGGCGTGAGATGAGCCCGACGCGCCATACTTGCGTGCCGCCGTCGATGCCTTCCCGAAGTGTCTCAAGGCCTGCATCGACGCCGATGGAGATATATTCGAATCTCAATGTTGTGTATAGTTGACAATAAACTAATAAACATTATCACATCGTTCGTTTCTCGAAAGTCCTGTGGTTTCGCTTTTGGCGATTTGAATACCTTGTCGCTATAATTTTGGCGCACCCTGTACAAGCTAGGCGAAGAGACGAATATGAGGAGAAGAGGGTAGAAAGAAAAATTTCTAAGTGCAGTTGTAGAGCGTCGCTCAGGCTGGGTATTCAGTCACCGCTTCATTTGATGAAAAATTTCTCAACGCTGAACGACCCCAGAAAGGTGAAATTAATAGAGCGTTTAATAATTCTCCTGAGAAGCATGACAGTATGCAAACAATGGCTACGCACGGCGGTTCTTCGTCTTACACGACTTTCCAAAATGTCTCTCCTAACACTCTAGGTTTTGTGTAAAAAGAGTGAAAATCAGCAAAATTATTTGCTTAATGGGCACAAAAACATAATACCATATTTTATGGACTCAATCACGCTGTTCAAAGCCAAAGTGCATATTCTGGTAAAGCGATTATTCTGACAACGAAAAGAAAATGACGTGGTAGCGATTCTCCATCCATCTCCCAAACATCGTACCTGCAAAAGATTAGCTGTGAAATTCCTGCATCTTTGAATTTCTGATCTTCCTTCATTCATCCTTTTAAAGAAAAAAACTTAGCTCTACATGCCATAGAAAAATTATTGTCCAACCAGATGTTCAGCGGCTTAGGGGCCACCAAACGTATGGTTGGGGGCTTCGCCCCAAACCCCGAGAATAGAACACCTCGACCGTCTTCTTGTCCTCTTTAGGTCTTCTCTCATTCATTACAGTAAAAAACTGGTTTTGCTGTATAGAATAGCATAGCGGGGTACGGTAGGGCAGTCTTCAAAACTGCTTTTATGGGGACTGTCCACCCACTATCGCCCGTGTGCGATTCATTCTCTGAAGTACTCGTTCTGCACATGGCGAGGAACAGATAGAGAGAGTCTTAATTTGAAGTGCTTAATCGGCGGAAACATAATTGAAATCGATTGGTTTTGGTAGCTCGATACCGTTCACGGTCCGACAGGAATAATATTACTCCGATTTCTTTAGTCATTCTCTCTACCCCTCCCCCTCCCCTCCACCAACTCATCGCACACTCGTTGTTGCACGAAGCCTTTAAAAAGTCATCTGAAAATCTTACGGATGCTGTGCAAAGTCTCATCTGTGGCACGTCTTCTGGATCCGGATGCACGTAATATAAAGTCTGTGACACATTTGCTGAGTGCCGACGCATGCGTCGCGACATCTACGACACGACTTTTGCACACCCACACACGTGGCACGACGTCTGTAGCACGTCTTCTGACTCCATGTTGGGCGACACTGATAGAAAATACTGGTCCTGTTATTGGTTCACTGATCCCCTTTACTAGTCTCCCCTCTGCCCCCCCCCCCCCCCTTAATTGGTTCTTCACTGATACCCCAATTATTGGTCTCCTAACACTGAACTCCCCCTTCCTTAACCGGTCCCCATTACCGGTTCCACCTCCAATGGTCCCCCAATGCCCCCCCCCACCTTCGTCTGCCCCTAGTACTGCTCCCACCTTCACTAGACCTCCCTTTGCTGGTTCCCTCTTCGCTGGTCCCCTTTATTGGTCTACCCTTCACAAATCCCCATTACTGGTCCCACCCACATTGGTCCCCTCTCTTACTGGTCCCCTTTCACTAATCCCCATTCACTGATTAACCCTCTATCGCACCTCCTCCATTCACTGGACCCCCTCCTTTCACTGGTCCGCCCCCCCCCCCCCCTTACTGGCCACTCTTCACTGGTCTCCCCTTTATTGGTCAACCCTTTACCGGTCTCCCCCCCCCCCTTACTTGACCCACATTCTCCACCGGTCCCCATTACTGGTCCCACTTTCACTGGTTCCCTTAACCCATTGACGACCGCGCGGCCCAATTTCGGCCCGCAGTTTTTCTGTCGCGTGGGACCGCGCGGCCCAATTTTAGCCCGCGGTTAAAAAAATGTTCGCTGCGGCCCACTTCCTCGATTTTTCATAGTTTACTAGTATTCATTAGATTCGTTGGATTCTACCAATGCTACCTGAGCAGTGGTCCGAGAATCGTCTACTTATAACGAAAGCTTTGATTAAAAAAATCAGTACAACACACTATTCAAACCTCAAATAAATAGATAGTACTCACGAACAGCTACGTATATCTTACAAAAATGGTCATGGTTAAGACATCTAGATAAATTTCTTGCGAAAAACTTGAATTCAATTTAGAAAAAGAATTTCAAACACTTGCTACATCGTGTAGACATCTTATTTGCACGATTCGTGACGAACGTGCGCCCTATTCTGTGCTGACCTTTTTATAGCAGCAAATACATTTTCTACGATTTGCTTCGAACCTGTTCCGGCCTTTCCCAATATGTGGCTCACCCATTGGAGAGGGAGCTTCATTTGAAATACCGTGAAGTAGAGAATGCACGAGATTCGAGCCTCAAGGCGGTCCCAGCGCGCGGTCCCACGCGCCAGACACGCGATTTGCCGCGCGGTCGTCAATGGGTTAAAGGTCCCCTATAACACGTGTTCGGAATCCGTACACCTCTTGCTCGACCTCGGTGACATGTCGTCTGAATCCGGACAGGCCTTTCGCGACATCGGTGACACCTCTTCTGAAGCCGGACACCTGATGAACGACATCGGTGACATGTTTTCTCAAGCCGGACGTCCTTTGCGTAACATCAGTTACACCTCTTCTTAACCCAGGCACCCATTACGCGACATCGGTGACATTGATCTTCTGAATCCGAAGCCGCGCGCGCGACATCGATGATACCTCTTCTCAATCCGGACGTCCCAGACGGACATTCGTGACATGTCTTCTGAACCCAGACGCCTGTTGAACGACGTCGCTGACCACTCTTCTGAACTCGGATGCCCTTTGCGTCACATCAGCGACACGTCTTCTGACACCTCTCAACACGACGTAGGTGACACCTCGCCTGAACCCGGATGCTGTTACTCGACGTTTATGAAAGGCCAGATGGACAGGCGGACGGACAGACGGAAGGACAGACACAACCGCTTACTCCTTTATGTATAGTAGGATATTTTCATTTGAATAAATCAGGAATAAAGTTCCGTAAGAGGCGCTGCGACGCGGGCTACAAAGCTATTCACATGATCTGGAGGCTATTATCAATTAAGGAATGCCCCGTATGAATAATAATCTACAAACTTTGTGCTCCACCATAATCTCCAAACCATGTGCAAATAGTGTTTCAAATTGTGCCAATTCCTAGCTTTTTTGTACGACTAAGTTCTTGTTGCAAGACTTATGGTTCACCCTGGAGACTGTTCGCCACACAAAGGGTTGATTGACACCGACCTTTATCCATTATCCTTTAGTCAAGCCTACCCCATAGGAACGGAAGGCTTTGTTAGCGAAAGAGCGAAACGAACTTATAATCTGTACGTGATGTAATGCCGGATCGAGTCTCTTGTCGACTTCTCCAAGCGCATTCCCTACGACCCGTTCGCAATGTAGGAACTGAACAAGGGTGCAGCCCAGGAGATTGAAGGGTTTCGATGAGTCCCATTTCACGGTGCATTTGAGCGTGAGGCGAGACCTCTGCTTGCATATAATGTGTTGGCGAGACAGTGGGAGGCTTCAGACTGAGGTGGAAGAAACTGAGTTCATAACTTGATCCTTGTCCGTATTTTTGCATTGACGTAGAACTTTACGTCTTTCCCTAAAAAAGTGCTTCAGTTTAAGTATAGCCACGCTATAACACGTACTTTTGTTGTGCACTGTATGAAGCTGCAGGTGGAATGGATGTAACTCTGATAGACTCCTCGAATAGCTCACACAGTGCAGGCTAATCAGTAGGCGAGTAGAGGCACCTGTCCAGAGAAGAGGTTGGCCTTACCGTAAACGACTGGGAACAGCTGCTCTCCACGCAAGTAATCGACGTGATTATTTTCAGAATAAAAGCCATCAACGACGATGACGACAAGAAAAAAGAAAGACGAAGAAACGCTCTCCGATTTTTTTCCGACCAGTAGGGTTCTAGAGCCATAGCGCACTCTGTTTCTGCGTGTTGTTTTGAAATAAGCATGCATGTAGTGTGTGCTAAGAAGCACAGAAGATTCAGTGATAACTTCTCTCTGAAACTGTTCCTAACCCAGCACTTTGAAACGAGTTCTAGGCCATTGCATGTCCTTGGATTCCATTAGCTGAACAAATTAGAGCTGCGGAGAGCAACGTGGACATTCCGGTCGTTCACTTATAGCCTGTGAGGTGTTGTGGTAATTTACACCAGTGGCTGATGGTGAAGGTGGCAAACTTGCAACTCGACGTGAGATTCGGTTTCACGCTGAATCCTTTGCATTTTCGGTACGTGTTGCAAATGTGAGCAGCATTGGAACGCGCCAGACAGGCCGCATCAAAGAGGCGTACCATTCAGAGAAGATGTTTACAGTCGGCAACATGGTTGGCTGGTGTAGGTGCGGTCGGTGCACTGATTGGTTTTGATTGACCATGGCGTTCCCATCTTCCAATGCTGCTCATCTTTGTGACGTGTGTCCACTGGAAAAATTATCCTGGCATTGTGCACCTATGCTTGCCTTCAGTTTGTGATTGATTTACCTTGCAATCCGAGAGACACTACACCGATAGGAGCGAACTTCCCTTGTTCGCCAGTTCTCATACTTCTATACGATCCAAAAGTGGCTATATTATTAGGTTGTCCGGAAAGTGTTTAGACTAACTGCATAGTAAGATTCAAAACAAGGTATCTTTGCCAGCTGAAATTGTGAGCGGGCCGGACTTGGGAAATCTGTTTTATATTCTGTATATGTAGCTGTCAGTAGCATGTGCTTCTACAGTACCGGTCCAGCCGATCCGAGAACGAGGGCCATCGCTTTCTACAGGAGACAATGAACGAGCAAGCCTCCTCTCGGGCGACATGCTTCAACTGGTACCGCAAGTTCGACAACGGTAACGAATCGCTCGAGGATTCTCGACGCACAGGTCGACCACATACGCAGAACAGACAGCTCGTACTCGCCACTTGCGGTGCTCGACCTGGTCTCTCTGTACGCGAAAGTTCAGGCCTTAAAAATACTACTAAGTCCACAATATACGATGCCCTTCGGTCTTCAGGCAAAGTCGCGAAGTTGCCTCGAGTCGTACCACATGTTTTGACGCCTCAGGCCAAACGGAAGCGTGTTCACATCTGCACTTCCCTCCTCAAATGTCGCCGTACATTTGCTTGGATCGACTCGATCGTCACTAGGATGAAAAATATTGCGTTTATGGCAATTTGCAGCGCTGCAAGCACTGGGTGGCTTCGATGAGTTGCCCCAACCACAGCCGAAACCTCTTGATCACGACAAGAAGGAGTTGCTTTCCTTCTGGTGGGACATCAATGGCCCTGCATTTTGGAAAATGGTTCCTGCTGGTTCCATGGTAGATTCGAACATGTTCTGCGCTTAGCTGAAGAAAATGAGCGGAATCATACGTAATCGCAATCGCAGAAGAGGAAAAATTCTTCTTCTCATGGATCACGCCAGACCTTACACAGCAAAGAATACGCAGAAGAAATTGGAGGAACTCGGACTGAACTGGCACCCCATCCGCTGTATTCATCTGATCTTGCACCCAGTGTCCACCACGTTTTCCGGTTGCTGCAGTCTTTCCTAGAGTTCGCAAATCGGGAAGAGGTCAAAAGACGTGTCAACAACTTTTTGCTGTCCAAGTCTCCGGAGTTCTTTCGTCGTAGTGATCGCTCTCTACCGGAAAGATGACAATATGTGATAGATCATAATGGTGAATATTTTGTTAAATGACAGTAGTTATTAATAAAGTTATCAACCAAACGACGTTTTCCGACATTAGTCTAAAAACTTTTTGGACAGCCTAATAAAAGGTTTTCAGCAAGGATGATGGATCAAGGACGGCGTTGCTAAATAACTTTTGGAACGCATTCTACGCCACGCATTCTACTTTATGGGACGTCGTGGAGGTGACTTAAATGCGGATTTGGCCATATATTGACTTGCGTTGGCCAGCCGACGAACAAGTCAGCGCTTTATCCTTCGCAGACAAGCCTGGTAGGAATTCTACGACCCCGAAGGGATGGAAGGCATGGTTGCTCTGTTCGGGAAATCCGAACTAGGTACTTGTAGTCGGGTGTACGCGACAGTCGGCAGCTCCTCGAACTGCGCTCAACGTCAACGCTCAGAAAGTTTTGCTCAACGCTCAGGAAGTTTTGCTACGATTAAAGCTCTTGCGGCGGGCGTGAGGCGTGAGGCTTCTCCAGGTCTCTCCAGTAATGTCGGTATCCATCGGGGACCATCCAGATTAAATTTCTTTCATCTTTACCAACAACAAAAAATTAATATGAATGGCCCCAATGGATACCGATATTATTGGAGAGACCTGCGAGAAGTCCCCGTCGTCGCAACCTTGGAGGTGGTTCATTAGTGACAGTGATCGGCTCCTGCAGCAGAGGAATGCTGAAGCGTAGTCTTTCTTTGTATCCCGTTTGTCGCATGGTCAGTCTGGAGTGTCAAGGTGTAGTGGAGTCTATCCTTCTGCCTTCCTTGTGAGACAGAAGACATCAGACACATGCTCTGCAGCAGGGCAGCGCTGCACTCCATGTGTCCAGGTCGATCGAAGATTGTCTCCACCGTCACAACATTCAAGTAGCGGACTGGCCCGTTCTCCTGACAACAATCCAATGGAGAACATGTGAGGGGGGGGGGGTGGCGGTTCGACGAGCCTACGCGAATAACCGACAGTTCAATGACGTGGTGGCGATTTTGATTACATGGGAGACAAGCGATGACATATTCACCCAGAACCTTGTCAGTAGCATGAATAATAGATGCATGATGTTAGAAGAAATAGTGGTGGTTCGGTCGACTTTTGAATTTAGTAAAAAGATTGTTTTTCACAAGTGAATACATACTTTTGAAACGCCAATTTTCAACCAATTTTCTTCAAAAAAGTCTGATTCTCGTGCGAGACATAAAAAATTCTGAAAGCGAATGGTTACCTATTTTCGACTACGAGGAATCTAGTGGAGCTAGTGCGGGCTTGCAGAAATGAACGCGAAACGAGATATGGGCTAGTTTTGGAGGGGATACATACTTTTGAAACGCACTGTATGATTTACGCCAAGGTCCCTGCTAACGCACGTGTATTAGTCCCCGGATTTGCTCCGACTGCTCTCCTTAAAACTTCACCGTCAAGCGACGGCCTGCGCTCGCGACCCGGTTTCACTTCGAGATCAAAATCGCCAGAAGCGAATTTTTCGAAGCAGAGCCTCACCGCTCATTTGCAAGGGTAGGCCGTCCAAAAGCGCTGCTAAGGTTACGGGACGCCTCTGCCGCAGAATGTCCCAATTTGAATTCGTAAAGCATGATGACTCGGTTGTCGGGTCGGATCATGACTTTACGGAGCCCTGGCAAAGATCGACTAGAAAAATTAGAGCGACACCCACATATGCTTCTTGAAAAAGCAGGAAAAAACCTACCGAACGGTATGTATGGCCTTCCCTGAGGCAGAATGATTTAGGGCAGAATTTATTTATTGACACATATCTCGAGACAGAGATTAATTTTGCAACAGCCTATTATTTAAGCGCCGAATAGAGAAGAACGGCTACAGGCAGTATGGCCTCCGTTTTGTAAATTCTGCAGCACTGTCTGTGACGTCTGTGCTAATAAAATATTCGAAAACTCATTAAATCCTGCACTTTTCCTCCGCCTCACGACATAGGAATAGGGGCGGGACGTAATCTGCGCATAGACATGACAGTCTCTATGACCTCCTTAATGGCCAGCGGTCAAGATTTTCACTTCAATTGCTCTTGTTTCACTATGAACATCCTTCAATAAATAAACAACATACGTTAACCAACCTATAGGGATGCGCCATGACTTTTACACTTGTCGTGAAAGCACTTCGTCAGCGTACTTTACCTATAAAAATAATAGTGAACAGCAACGTCCATATGAGTCCAGTGACGATTAATACAGTTTATAGTAGTTACAAAAATATACAATAGTTACCTCAAGCATTACCCGCAACTTAGTTTACCGTTTATTCTCCAGTATTTCGTCCTATCAGGTTCGAAACAGTTTTGTTTCGCTGATTTTGTTAGAGTTATATCATGGGAATATAATCGTGTATTCAATAGCAAGTATTATAAAGTGACCAGCAATATGTAGCTATCCGATGCAGAAGCTAGGAATCTACATATACCTCCTTGTAAGCCTGGTACCCTTAACCACTTATAGTAATGATGGTATAGAACGCTTCAATGGCCAGGGCATGGCTGGGGTCCAAAATTGACCATCACAGCATACTTCCAGTGGAGGTTTCCCAACCCTGAATTTGGATTGAGGAAAACGTGTTGAGCAGTAGTCCATTCTATTCCTAAAAATCATCGTTTTATACGAACTCAGTCTACCACCGTCATTATCCAACAATCAAGCAGCTTCAGGATACTCTTGGCCTGAAGCAGTAGGTGACTGCGACTCGAAAAGTGGACGATTTCAGTTTTGGGTTCTGACTTATCACTGAATTTCTTGTCGCGAAAATAATGCTTCATGGCGCAGTATAGACGCTACTCCGAAGACTCTTCGAGTCTAACAGTTTTAGACGAGTGCATGGCTCAATCCGAAACATTCACGCGTCTGAGAAATTCCATTGCAAGCCCGTTCTTAAAAGCTTCAGTTTTCTAATTATTCCGCAACTCGTTCAGACTATGGTAGTTGATCCGAACACGGTATGGGACATTCTACAGTACGCCAACAACGCCGTCGTGTTCGTTATGTCTTTAGTCCCCCATATGACGATTCTCTTCGGTGTCATCTACTACAATTCGTCGCTGAATCAGTATCAGCACCTGATCATAACGCAGTCTACCATCGACGCAATTGCGATCACATTCTGTTTCCTGGCGAACAAGGTAAGGCTTACACAAAGTCAGTGGGGCGACAGGATCTTTAGCTACACGAGAGGGTGTCCAGAATATTGGTCTACTACGTTGCTCTCTAAAACCCACGAGGGAAAGCTACCAAATCGCAGTGGACATTTGGGATGAGGTGTAGAGCCTGAGGTGCAGCTTCTAACGGTGATTCAGAGAATGTCCTCCATATCTGCAAGCGCCACTGGGGAGTGGAGTTGTGCACTATTTTCAGGCTTAAATAGGCCGCGAACGACGGCGGTTAAGCCATGATATTGCGAGACTGGTGTTTATGGTTCGACTGTCCGGAGATGCGGGATTTTTGCACTTGGTAAAAAATCTGACATGACCAGTCGAAGCTCCTCATGCAAAATCGTAACAAGAAACACCGCCTCGGAGGCGAGGAAGCTTATCGACACGGGCATTATTGGATTCTCACGGCCACGGATTGGAAAGAACTGCTTAGCTTTTTCCCCTTGCACTGCATCGCTACCGTAGCTTACCGTAATCAGAAGAAACTTTAAAAACAGATAGCACATGCGTAAATTGAACTATTTTTCATCCCTTGGAGTCGTAGGGCTAAAGTAGTGCCAACCAATCTCGAGTCCCAACCAAGCGGTTTATTTGCAGTGCTGATCACGAATATATGGTCCGCTTATGAAAATTCGGGCAATATGGTAGGTTGCGGTAGATATGGATGAGTAAGGGTGATGAGGACAAGACTACCAATTTCGTGGATGTTACGCGCGGTAAACAGCGCCAGTGGAGCAAAGCGTAGCATCGCTGCTCGGAAAGAAGATGGTGCAGGTCGACTCACGCCTGGCGCAAGAGTTTTAATCGCAGCAAAACTTCCTGTGACAAAATAGAACCTTTACATTAGCCGCTCCAGGCTTAAGCAAATGTGTTAAAACACGGTTACTACAAATTCCGTCTCCACTTTGCCTGAGGGGTTAGTTCGGGTACTGATCACGAACATGGAACATGAAGACAGTGACTGGTACTGCGATGAGGTATGGTAGATGTGGGATGTGGGTCTGTGGCTGATATTGCATGTGCTCACCCAGAGCGCGAACTAACAGTGTGAAAAGGATGTTGGAGCTCGTATCAGCTCCCCAGAAGTAATAACCACCTCCCACCGCCCTAGGCAACTTTCGTCGAAACCGCTGATCACAACGCCACCACCCTTACCTTGCCTACTTACCGTAATGTAGAATGTATCGATCGAACTTTTGAGAGCGGATATCATATCCATGTGTGGATAGCTTCTGAAACTCCTGCCTAAATTCCTAAAGTTGCCGCCTCAATCTGCCTAGTATTGTCTGGTTTGCCTAATCCTGTTTGTTTTATTTTCATACATATATAATGCGCGTCCTTGCAAGTCGTTATAAATAAAAATAGTCATGGTCAGCGCCAACCGTTCGGCGAACCTTAAGCAAATTTTTCTGTCGACCTCTG
Organism: Heligmosomoides polygyrus polygyrus; assembly: GCA_947396885.1. Classification (NCBI taxonomy): domain Eukaryota; kingdom Metazoa; phylum Nematoda; class Chromadorea; order Rhabditida; family Heligmosomidae; genus Heligmosomoides; species Heligmosomoides polygyrus. The sequence continues at coordinate 85,299,085 of OX377203.1, read as the reverse complement.
AGGTCGTGAGATTGCCTTAGTGCCAAACATCTCCTAGCTCGTTTCCGCTATCGAAAGATTCCTTTCATGTATGGAGCATTGGCCTCAGAGGCGGCAAAATCCGAGCTCATCCCATGTATCAGCCCAACAAAAGAACCCATAGGTTTCTCTCAGTTGATGGGCGACTCTGTAGATGGTATGCTAGGCCCTAGGCTGGGTTCCATTCGGTGCCCAGTGCGCTGTGGGCTCGTTAAACCTTCAGCGCATTCTCTGAACCATTGCTTCAGCAGGTATCCTCTTCTCCAATTGATTCTGATCGACTCAATTCCAGCGCATATCCCTCAACGGTTCATTCGTTCTGGGCCACGTCTTTCTCTCGTTCAAACGATGGGAAGGCCGATATCTCCTATTCGTTGAGTATATGATGGAGTCGTTGGAAGCCTCTATCATTGCTGTCTTCAACATCCATCGAGCACTAATATTCCTCAGGTGAGTAAGGAAACGTCAATGATTAGAGTGAAACAAAAGAAGAACGTTAGCCAGTCCACAGGTGTATGCCATGCCTTCAACGCTAACTACAGAGGGGGATCTATAGCAATTTCAGATCTAGTAGAACGCCTGTCCAAACCAAACTGACACATTTCAAGTCAAACCGAAAACTTACAACAGAATCGTGTACCTTTAAAATCAAGTTGGACACTCTTCTACGAAAGCGTGAAGCGTTGATGTCAAACTTTAGAAAAACTCTTCCGAAGGAATAATTCTTACCCAAAAATATAGTAAAACTTTCTTTGGAATTTTTTAACTCACCTGTCCCCATAACAAACACACTGTATAAAAATTCATCATTTATCTCTCGAAAAAAATATCGAGTAAAACTATATTCTAAGGCGCGGAAAATCAGCAATCATTCAGCGCATCAGAAGAAGAGATCGCGCCATGCAGTCGACCAGGCCGTCGCGATTTGACTGGTTGCAAAAATTCAATCTATTAGGTTGGTGCATAAGTAATCGGACATTTGGGGCATGAAATATTTATTATCACAACATACGAACAACAATATCAAACCATTTGAAGTAACCACCCTTTACATCAATTGTCCTTCGCCAACGTGTCGGTAAGTCATGGATGCCTTTTCTCCAAAACGTGGCCGGTTGTGATTCGAAAAAATGTGAGCAGTGCCTCCTTGACATCCTCTCGGTTCCTAAATTGCTGGCCGTCCAAATAGCGCTGAAGGCCTGAAAACAAATGATAATCAGAAGGAGCGAGATATGGTGAGGAAGGTGGATGTGGAAGAACGGTCCATCCGTAGTCCGCCAACTCGGCCGCCGTCGCTCTAGCAATATGCGGTCTAGCGCTGTCGTGTTGAAAATACACCTTCACATGCTCTCCTCGTGTGGTTTGAAGGTGGGCCCTCAATTTCCTCAGTTGGTTGACGTAAACCTCTGCCGTCACTGTTATCCCTTCGTCCAGCAGCTCCAAGTATTCTACGCCAAGAACGCTCCACCAAATGCATAGCATCACCTTTTCCACGTGAAGGTCGGGTTTCGGAACGTCCTCTGCCTCTCCAGTTTCGTCAACCCACTGTGCACGCCGGTGATGATTAGAGCAGAGTATCCACTTCTCATCCACGGTGACAAGGTTGTCCAGCCATCCGTGGGTACGTCTGAGATCGCAGAGCGACATCGGCTCTGCGATCCATGTCATGTTGTGCCAAGTCGTGGGGTACCCAGCGACCCAATTTTTGCACCTTGCCAATCGACTTCAATCCTCGAACGGCTGTTGAGTGACTAACACCAAGAGTGCTTGATAGTTCGCGAGTGGTTTGGTATGGGTCCGCTTCCACTCTATTTCGGAGGCCGTCCAAATCCAGTGTCATCGGGCGCCCTTCTCGTTCATTATCTTCAACGGAGAATTCACCAACTGCAAACATCGAGAACCACTGGTACACAGTACTTCGAGCAGGAGCACTCTCGTTGTAAGCATCCTTCAGGCGACGATACGATTCGTTGGCATTGAGGCCAGATTGATGCAGGAATAACATGACGTGCCGAATATGCGTCTCAGTTGGGATGAATTGCTTAGCCATAATTGCTGACGTTAACAACGCAGAAGTAAATGTTAGGAACAGTCTATCTATCGATCGATCATTTACGCGTTGATACATGTGAGAAATTTGGCGGGAAAATGCGCTTTCAATTCAGGAGGGATCAGATGTCCGAGAACTTATGCACCAACCTAATATATGCGTAGAATTACGCACTTGCTAACAGTACATCAAAAATAGTTGCAGAAAACAACACAATTCTTCACTTGGGTGTTTGAAATAGGCTGCTCCTACACAATCAATCAAGTTAAATCTGCAAGGCACTAGACAACTGCATGGCGCGATGTCTTCCTTTAACATGCTAAAGAATCACTACCCTTTCGAACACTAGAACAAGTTTTAAACCTTAGTTTTCCTTGAAAAATGAAATTTTAGTAAAATTTCAAACATTTGGGTCAAGTAGGTTTTGAAAATTCCAAGAACTAAGCTACTACTAGTAATAGTACAGTTTTACGACAACAACTACTACTAAATTTTGCGTAGATAAAACGTTATTCTCGGAGTCTCTAGTGTGATGTGAAAGAAGCTGATTTTATGTTGAAGATGATCAGTTTGATTTCAAAAGTGTTCAGTTTGCTTAGCAGGGTGTCCAGTTTGCCTTGAGAAGTGTCCAGATTGACGCGAAAACTGTATATACATATATTAGGTTGGCAGGAAAGTTCGGGCGGTTTGACTGGTCCACTTCAAGCGATCGTAACTTTCTTCATACTCACCGGATTCAACTGAAGTAAGCACCGTCCAAATCAACACACTTTTCCAGTACGATACTGGTGGAATAATTCCATCAGCAAAAAACGGCTGGTCGAGATTTGTGCGTGGTCCTGATTTGCGAAGGTTCTACCAGCGAGAAATCCTGGAAGTGCTTCAAGACGTGGTAGTCGGTTGGCACAAGGTCTGGTGAGTATGGCGAGTGAGGAGGAACTTCAGCACCCAGTTCCTTTAATTTTCGCATGGTGATTTGCGAAGCATCTGGGGAAGGTGGGGGGGGGGGAGGAGGAGAGGGGGAGGGATGGGGCCTCTTCTTTTGACAAGTGCCAGCTACAACTCACGTAATTTTTGGTGCATCTCGTCGACTTCGTAGCAGCTTGACTCTTTTGTGATGGTTTGACCTAGTTCAGGAATGTTGTAGTGAATCACGTCAGCCGCTCACCACCACACCTTGTCTTCGTCTTTTCTGGTGGGATTTCGGCGTTGGGAAATGCCTGGGGTTCGTCGACATCAACCCACTGTCCAGGGATCAGATTCATCAACGACTTACATCAGCTTAGCAGAGAAAATACAGCCGAAATCCCCGCGAAATGTTCCACCACATCCCTTGATAAGCCGGGCCATCAAGGATTTCGACTGTATTTTCTCTGCTAAGCTGCTGGAAGTCGTTGATGAATCCGACTCCTGATCGTCTTCGGTTATTGAACAGAACGCACTTCTCATCACATGTGAAGGCTCGATCCAAAATGGGACGTTTTGGTTCCGGAGAAACAAAGAAGAGCAGATTTCGAAACGCGACAATTTCCGGCGATCCCTCAAATCGTGGGCCGCCCACGGTTCTAGTTTTTTTACCTTCTGGGCGTTTCAAACCTTCTGTAACAGCAATTTTACTGACTCTCAGAACTTCCGCAATCTCACAGGCTGTTTGCGATGGATTAGCTTTCAGGAAGGCCTTCAAATCGTCGTCCTACAATGCTGTAGGTCTGTCGCTTCGGGGTGCACATTCAAGGCTGAAATCTCCATAATGATTTCTCGAACCACCGTTACGCGCTCCTTTCTCCAACACTATTCGGCCCCCGTGGTTGACTTGCCATGCTGTTTCAACGGCGGATTGGCCCGGTATGAAATTGAAATAAAATATCGTTCGGAACCGCTATTTCGACATGCTTCAATAAGTCTTACCAGGATACTATCTCAACGGTAGGTCGGAACGGCGCAAGTGTTGTATATGGGCAGAACCGCCTCTCTCTGGGTAGTAACAAACTGCAGGTATCTCGACCCCAATACAATTCTGCGCAGAGTTAGGGGCGACGGAAATCGCGGGTTGGCGCCCTGTTGATTCACGTGCTCCACAGCCGACGGGCGCGCGCGGGATGTGGACTCGTATCGCGGCTAAGCGCAGTGCCCAGGTGGCGTAGTAGGGAGGAGCCCGGGCTCGTAAACGCGGGGTCGGGGGTTTGGATCCTGCAAACTGCGTTTGTTTTGCACTTTTGCAAACTCCATGTTCATCATATAGGTAATCCACCTAGGGGTACTATAGTGTGTTATAGAGCATGTTTACATATAACATACCACCCATACAGTTAACAAGGCTGGTCCAATCAGGGTCACCGATTTCGCTGAAACTTTGTCTAGGGGGTTATTTATGGTGCTGATCACGAATCTGACATCCGTTTTTCACGATTCTGTCTCTACCTGCCGTCATCGGCAGAAACTTTAAGAATGTAATCCTGTGCCTCCCTGTATCTATATTATTCAGCCGAATCGTGAAAAACGAATGTCAGATTCGTGATCAGCACCCCAAATAACCCCCCTAGACGAAGTTTCAGCGAAATCGGTGACCCTGCCTGGACCACCCTTGTTAACGGTATGGGTGGTCTCCGACCGCATCGTGAAAAACGAATGTCAGATTCGTGATCAGCACCCCAAATAACCCCCCTAGACGAAGTTTCAGCGAAATCTGTGACCCTGCCTGGACCACCCTTGTTAACGGTATGGGTGGCCTCCGACCGAATCGTGAAAAACGAATGTCAGATTCGTGATCAGCACCACAAATAACCCTCCTAGACGAAGTTTCAGCGAAATCGGTGTCCCTGCCTGGACCACCCTTGTTAACGGTATGGGTGGTCTCCGACCGCATCGTGAAAAATGGATGTCAGATTCGTGATCAGCACCCCAAATAACCCCCCTAGACAAAGTTTCAGCGAAAAAAATTTTTTTTGACCGAAGTCTTGTCGGCGGAGTCGGAACTTTTTACTAGTGCCACCAAATATCTATCGTTACATAACTATAGCTTCACACAAAATAGGCTTAAAATAAGTGACACACAGAAGTGAACGTTTTAGCTAATCTGTAGTTTGGAGCATATGTTATATGTAAACGTACTCTATAACACACTATAGTACCCCTAGGTGGATTACCTATATGATGAACATGGAGTTTGCAAAAGTGCAAAACAAACGCAGTTTGCAGGATCCAAACCCCGACCCCGCGTTTACGAGCCCGGGCCCCTCCCTACTACGCCACCTGGGCACTGCGCTTAGCCGCGATACGAGCCCTCATCCCGCGCGCGCCCGTCAGCTTTGGAGCACGTGAATCAACAGGGCGCCAACCCGCGACTTCCGTCGCCCCTAACTCTGCGCAGAGTTGTATTGGGGTCGAGATACCTGCAGTTTGTTACTACCCAGAGAGAGGCGGTTCTGCCCATATACAACACTTGCGCCGTTCCGACCTACCGTTGAGATAGTATCCTGGTTAGAAGAAACACAACCATTAAGGACAGGCGTAACACAAATTATTCCATCAGATAGAGCGAAGAATTCCCTATTAGGCATATGTTATACTTTGGCGACACGACGACCAGTCGCCGACAATCTGTCTCCGACAACGCTGGAGGCCCGGGATGACGAGCTAGAGAGCGCGCGCACTCTGTTTCTCCCGCGGCGGGCGCAATGTGTAGGCCCGCCCAGCACTGTCGCCGACAGCGTCGTCGACGTGTCGCCGAAACATATGCCTTAAGGCCGCCACAGACTTCTGCGGCGCCGCTGGAGGCGAGCTCTGCGTCTCTGCCCTATGGTTAAGCATAGGGCAGCAGCGGGGGGACGGAACTTTTACTCACTTTTGGCCACGCCGGCCGCCGCGCGCGCATGCCGCGCGCGCGACGTCGCGAGCCATTCACTGGCGGTGCGCACGAGATTTAAGCATACGCATCTTGCTGCATGAATTCGTGAACGGGAACTTGCTGCTGCGAATTTTTGCTGTTGACTAACAGCAAACATACACTAACAGCTGACATTATTGGGAGTACTATTGTGATAAGTTCTTCACTATTGGTAGGAAGTTACTGATAATAGTATTTCTGATAGCCTAAGACCATTAGTAGAAACCTTATTTATACCATTTTCACGTCAAATTTGATACCTTTGACGTCGAATTCGAAATTATTCTATACAAGCGTGATGCTTTTCAAATCAAAGTGAACGTCTTCCAAATCAATGCGACCGACTTTCGCTCAAACTAGGGGATCTCTCTGGAGAGCAGGATAATTGTTTGCTTAAAGAAATTTTGGTATAATTTTCTTGGGAACTGTTTAGTTGACATGGCCGAATGAGTCAATCAACCAAACATCGCAACGTCTTAGACGACGGCATGGCGTAGTCTCTTTATATGGTACAAAAATGGCCGCTTTCCGCTCTTTAAAACAAGCTTTAAACCATTATTTTTTCTAAAAAAATTAGAATTTTCAAAATTTCAAACAATGTCTTCACTTACTGCGTAGGTAAACTAAATATTAAAGAAATAATTCTGAAAATTCGAAGGGGTTCATTTTTTTCAAGAGGTTCATTACTCGAATGAAATTATTTTATCCTTTTTGTAGAGCCTCCATTAAACGTGGAAGAAGCCCGTTTTGATTTCAAAAGTGTTAGACCTGTTTAGAAGAGTGCCCAACTTGGTCCGATATTTGTATGTATATACTGCAAAATGTTCAAAGTAGGCAATCAGCAAGAGCGGGACGACTATTGGCAATTTGCCAGCCGTCGATAATCGTTACAGGACCCAGGCGCACGAAGCTAACAAGCCGTACGCGTTTTCGTAAAGCCATCGCGGGCTCGCCGCGGACGGCGGCGTCGCGCCGGAGGCGCGCGGCCGAAAGTGAGTAAAAGTTCCCGCACCCACAGCAGCGCCGCCGAGCGGCGCCGCAGAAGTCTGTGGCGGCCTTTAGGCGTTACATAAAACGCAAAGATGAATATTGATTCAGTAATAAACGAATGGGAGCGATTGCACAAAAACGGCATGAATTTTCCGGCCAACCTGATAATTCCAACCCTCTTTTTCACTGTTGGCCATAACCGCTTACCAGCGACAGTACGACTCCATATAAAGGCTGAAGTTTTATAGGCCGAGCTACATAAGGCGTTTCTACGCGCTGGTAACGCCATGCATCATTGCGTTCTCGCTCTTCGACGCATACCAAAAGGCGTTCATGCTATTCGTAAGTTCCACGACGCTCTTTCTTGAGTAGGAGACTAGAAGCCATCACGCAGCCCATCCCAGTCGGCAGTCGGAATTGCAAAGATCTCTTCACACAAACATCATAAACCTTCAGAAAAGCATTTGATTGGGGTGTTGCTTCAGATTCTGAGTTACGCCCGAGAACAGTGTTAGGTCACTTATAAGTGTTTAATCTCCAGTACTAACGACTCCAAGGTTTGTGGTCTCAAGGATTCTCTCGAAACTCACTGCTCAATCTTCTGACAGAAAGAGTGGTAACATATACACCGTACATATGCTTACATATAAACATATATAGCATCAAACATATAGCATGCTTACATATAGCATCAAAATATTAGGTTGTAACGAATTAAATGGCACTGGCTCGCGCCATTTTTTGGCGCGTCTTTACGCGTTTGATCAAGAACAAACCGTAACATGTGGCACATCATTTAGAAGCGCAAACTTTGCTCTACCGGTAGGTACCAAATTTTCTATGTAAAAGTGGGAAAACTTCAGAGTTTTATTGACTTTTTTGCAGAGGGACAAAAGGGTAATCCGAGGCATTTACTTGTATGGATTCAAGCTGGGCACTACAGCTAAGGAGGCAGACGAGAAGATCAACGCCGCATTCGGTCAAGGATGTTCCACAATTTGGACGGCGTATCGTTGGTATCAGAAGTTCCGGAATGGAGATGAGAGCTTGGAAGAACAGCGATGAGAGCCCCAAGGTTTTTGCGAAGCCGGAATTGCACCAAAGAAAGTAATGGTGACAGTGTGGTGGTGTTCGCTGGGAATTATTCACCACAGCTTCCTCCCTCTCGGTGAATCCACCACGGCAGAGAAGTACTGCATTGAAATTGAAGAAATGATGAAAAAGTTGAAGGATATCCGGACGGCCTTGGTAAACCGAAGGCGAGTTCTCCTTCTGCACGACAATGCTCGCCCCCATGTAGCACGAATGACGTTGCAGAAATTGAATGAGCCGAGCATTGAAACTCTACCACGTCCTCCGTTTTCTCCCGACCTCTCCCCAACAGACTACCATTTCTTCAAGCATCTTGGCGACTTCTTGGTAGGGAAAATATTCAAATACCAACAGGATGCCGAAAGTGCCTTCGAAGATTTCGTCAATTCCAGAACTTCTGATTTTTATGCTACTGGGATAAAGAAGCTTGTGTCACGTTGGCAAAGATGTGTAGAATCAGATGGTTTTTATTTCGATTAATAAACTTGCCTACAAGCCGAGATATTAACTGTTTAAATTTACAGTGGTTCAGTGCCATTTATTTCGTTACAACCTAATAGATCCCACAGTACGAATTCTGCACCAAACTGCACGCGAGAGGTGCATCCTTAAATAAGTTCATACTCTTCTTAATTCACCACTATTAAAACATTGATACTAGCTTATTATTAGTTATTCAGACTATAAAAGCAGACCATATATAGCATTTTTGATAGTGGGATACGTAGGCCGAAATAAAGATTAGTAAAAAATGTGGTCAACTGATCAGCGCTCCAGTAAAATATGCTACTTTCACGTCAAATCACACTTTTCTACTCAAGCTGAGCATTTTCCTTCGCAAATTGAGCACTTCTAGAACAAGGCTGACGCTTTTGAAATTAAAATGAGCATCTTCCAAATCTGAACGAGCTCCTTCCACATTCAACTAGACATTCCAAAAAACGTTAGAATAATCTTTTGTTCTTTTGTTTTGTTCTTTTGTTTTTAGTATAACTTTCTACAAAGTTTTAATTTACCGAACCAATAAGTGAACACACTGTTTGAAATTTTATAAAATTCTTTTTTAAAATAAAAATAAAGGTTTCAAGCTGGTTTCAAAAAGCGGGAAGGCGGCTATTTCTTTGTACCAAAAAATGGGATTGCGCCATGCCCTCAGTCAAGTCGTCGCGATTTTTGTTCGATTGACAGCAAAACTGCTGTTTGCATGGAGTTCACACATGTGAACGACGCAACAAATACATTTGTAAAAGACACACGTATCCTCGCTTTGATGTCTTATGTAAGCGGCAATTATTTATCTATTTAATTGTTATATAGGATGCGATCAAAAGAAGTAGCAAGCAAAGCGGTAGCGATATACTAAGAAGGTGTCAAAACCAGAAAAACTCAATGGAGAAAAATTAACAAAAACGAAAATTTTACAGTATCAATTACGTAAAAATCGCGACGAGCTTTTTGAGTGTATGGGGCTATCTTGCCTTTTAACCCATCAAGTGATTTCTGCCTTGTAGCGCTTTAAAATAGAAATTAATTTATAATTTTTCCTAAAAAAATGAAATATTCAAAATTACCACTCTTATTCGGGTAGCTGAACAAAAAATGCAAATAATGTGGTGCTGAATTTTCCTTTAACAAAAAACTACTCTATAGTTCTTGGAGAGTCCCATCTTGGAAGAGTCTGTAGCCTAGCCTGTAAGAAGCTCGCTTCGAATTGGAAGGCGTTCACTTTGGCAGCAGGAGTCTCAGGCTAGCTCAGAAGAATGTCCAATTCAACGTAAAAATGGTATATAACGTCAAAGATGTCGGAGTTCATCGAGAGTCTGACGTGGATTGTTCAGGGTCCCGACCTCAGCTACTGCTTCACGTACTTGCCGTTCTTCATCGCGCTCGGTGTCGCTATCACGTGCTATTTTCTGCTGAAGACCTACTTCAAAACCTACGGCTGCTCGGATAAAGTGCGAGTGTTGCAGTCGAAGCTGACCACCGGACTGCTGTTGCAGGTTGTTCCCATGAATTTGAGCAAACGCTTTCTATCAACCTTATTTCCTTGAATAGGCTTTTAATCGCGGCACGTGTAGCACAGCCGGTGAAAGCGTCGGCTCACATGCGCATCCTGAATCGAATCTTCATATCCCATCCGGGCCAATGAAAAGCATTCCCTCGCTCCAGATTCTGTGAGCTGGTACTAGACTGATTTGGGCGCAATGCGTGTTAGAGGGGAGGGGGAGGTACTCTTTTGTGATGACGACTTTTCCTCCTCATTTTTTACTATAGCTTGATATTCGAGCAGAATCTTACACAGTTAGGATGGACTACGCTAATGAAAACATAACATAATGTTTTACTGCGTTGATGTATATTGCACGTTGAGAAAATCCACGCCTAGGAGAGAATGTCCCCCCCCCCCCCAAATAACAACCTAGCAGCATAGGTAGTACGTAGAATTAACGTAGATGTGGAAAGCGATCTAATAGTGGAAAAATACCACACAAGGATCGCGACTAATAGAAGATAAAGGTTGGCGATAGTCAACTCCTTTGCGGGATGCGCCACGCGCTCTACTTCTACGGCATGTCACGGAGGCAATTTAAATGATACTTGATTTGTGGGCGCGTGTGGAACAGCAGAAGGAGGCGCCCGCTGTCGCGTGCATCCGATACCAGGTTCCTGGTTCGGATTTCCCGCCTAGGCCAACCAAGCCTTCCATCCCTCCGTGGACGGTGAGCTGGTACCAGACTGGTCTGGGAAGGATAAGATAAGGATAACTGATTTGTTCATCGGCTGGCCACCGTAGGTCATTGTATGGCCAAATACGCATTCAAATTGCCTCCACGACATCCCTTAGAAGTAGAATGCGTGACATATCCCAAAAGGGATTGAGTAACGTCGTCCTTCATCCTTTATCCTTTAATTCATACTAGAGCCGCCTCGCTGTGACATCGCACAGGAATCGGCTAGCCACCGCAAATCATTGTGTGGCCATACACGCATTCAAATCGCCTCCATGATATCCCGTAGAAGTAGAATGCGTGGCGCATCCCAGAAGGGATTGAGTGATGCCGCTCTTCATCCTTTATTTGACTTGTACAGGGTGCGCCGCCTTATGGCGACAAGGTTTTCAATTCGCCAAGAGAGAAAATGTGGTACTTTCGAGAGACCAACGATGAGATAATGATTACCAGTCTATTGTAAACTATACGCAACATCGAGATGCGAAGATATCTCCATCGGCATCGATATAGACTTTGAGACGCTTCGGAAAGGCATCGACGGCGGCACGCAAGTAAGGCGCGTTGAGCTCATCCCACGCCTTTCTTCAAAGGATCCACGGGGCGGTGAGGTTTCCCGCAGGCTTTGGCTTCCAGAGCTAGCCAGACCGTATAGTACATCGGATTCAAATCCGGAGAGTTGGATATCCACTCGTGGAAGCTGCTAAATGGCAGAAAGTTGCCTTTGCACCAGTCTTGCAGCATTCTTGCTCTGTGAGCTGGAACTCCTTCCTTTTTGAAGGTCCAGGAGGGCGCACGTGGATCTCCTTTAGGCCTTAAGTCCCAGTTTACGGAAGATTCTTCTCAACGACGTCTCCATGATGTCCATTTTCCCGACAACCGGCGGACCGAGCGCGCCGGCTTCCTGCTAATTCGTTCACCTACCCTCCTAATGTTGTCCGTAGTTGTAACAGATAAGTGTCTTTACCGTCCGGATCTATCATCCTCGGTTCCCAGGTTTTCTTAGCGTCTGATGGACCTATTCATGATACTCTGATGACTCCAAGACGGTGGTGGATGTAGCGTGCCGAGAAGCCTTGACGGTAAAGCTCAATGATTTAAGAACGGTGGCACGAACGTTTCACTATCTTGAAAAACGATTTATTGTTATGTTTGACTGAGGTAAGCACAAACTAATTGACTCAATAAAAACAATAAGAGCACGAAAAAAAGCAGACGCTCCGAATAAAAGGTCAAAATGTTTGCGCATGTGCTGTCGCCATAATTTTTGCGCACCCTGTACCTGTGGTGCCTATTTGATGGACAAGTCAGTGTTTTACTTTCCAATACAAGTCTGGTAGCAATTCAACGAGGGATGGAAGACTTGGCTGGCTTGAGCAGCCCCAAACTAAGAATCTCGATTTGAGATGCACCCGACAGCCGGCGCGTTTTAGGACTGCCCCACCATGCGTCCGTATGGCCGCGGAAAAGGTTGCCCTTATTCTACACGGTTGTTGATGGTTGAAGATTGTGAAAATTGCCAAGTAAACGTCGTCAGATTTTCCTATTGTCCTCCTCACGCGCCGGATCATCCTATAGAGTCCTCCGTAGTCGGAAGAGGTGACGAATCATCACATTCTTTGACATGTTTGTAGAATTTCGAAAGCTTCTTCACACTCCACTCCTAATTCTCTCCCTTCTTAGCGCCACCACCTTTAGAGCTTCACACATCAGAAGTAAGGATGTGCGGAAGTCCTTATGAGAAACTAAAAAACGGTAAGAGCTGAGAAATAATCGATAACCGGAAAAGGAAGCATGGATGCGGAAATAATGCAGAATTTCATTCCTATCACTTCATTCTCCGTAAGGCACATAAAACAGGAGCAGTGTCTAGTTAATCGCTAAGGAACTTTTCCGTTTTATTATCTAACTTGCTCTCCTTAGTTTTGGAGCATGCCAGTATCATTACATAGGCTCTCGCGACCAGATAGATGGTTTCTGAGATTCTGCTTTAACGTTAAACGTTGCCGCTTCAACCCATATTGTTGCCTGGTTTACATTTTTCAGTTGCAGGGCCCATTTTTGTTGTTTTCACATATAATACGGGCCGTATCTCTTGGTCTTTGGGCGGAACAACAAAACGTATTTTCCGTCGCTTTTTGATGGCTCCCTTTAAACTACGTGCTTTAAAAATCAATATTTGGGAACAGCATGGAATGATATATACGATCAAGTGAAAAACGCCCAGTAAATGTTTAAAATGTTGATTCGATGAGCTGTATTCAAGATGCGACCTTTTGGTGTAAGTATACCCTGCGAGAGATGGGGTCAGCTGACCATCAAGTTAACATTTTTAACATTCACAGGGCGTTTTTTACCTCATCGGATAGATCATGCGATGCTGTTCCGAAATATCGGATTTATTTTTCAAAGCCTGCAATTTGAAGAGAACTATCGAAATGGGTACATGTCGCGTAGGTGAGCAGCATTAGTAGGTAAGAGCGCGCCAGCCAATACTAACTAAACAGAGCACAGGCCGAGCACATGCCAGCCGATCAGAGTACCAACTGTACATGCCTTCTCTGGCTGGCATGCCCATTCCAGTCTGCGGTCTGATTGGTTTACGCATTCCCACCTACCAATGCTGCTCAGCTACGCGACATATATCTCTAAAAGCGTCTGAAAAGGCGTTTTTTGCATTTTTTCTTTGCCCAAAGACCAAAGGATACGGCTGGTATTATATGGTGCACACTCTTGGAGCGCAGCCAAATAAATAAACAAATAAGAGGGGCTAATTTTCCTCAACGAGATGTAACATTGACTGGTATTGTTTGTTAATCATTTAAATTATAGCATTCTCATTTAAATTATAACGATTACAATTACAACAAAATGAAGTGAAAGCTCAATACAAAATAGAGTTCATTGAATAGGTTCGATTTTTTGCCAGAACCTTCTCAAGTAATTAAAGGAGTTTAGAGTTGTTCAACAACCAACTTCTTCTTCTTGTTCTTCTTCAGCGTTTGTCCCGCTTGGTTGCGAGGTCCGTTTTCCTGGAATGTTGGCGCCACTTTTCCCGATCAAATGCCTCATCAGAGCGCAACCTAGCCATCTTCAAATCCTGATGCAGCGTATCAAGCCACCGCTGTTTTGGTCGCCCTCGTGACCGCCAACCGGGCACATCAAGGTTAAGACCAATCTTTTGGACGGTGTCATCTTTTGCGCGAAGGACGTGGCCGTATCATCGCAGACAAGCTTTGCGCATCTTCTCAAATATGTGGTGAACCGAACCTCTGCCGTATGGAGTGGTACTCGAACCAAACGCGTAAGTCCAGCCGTCCACCGCAGCATCTTCATTTCCATTACGCTGAGGCGCCTTTCAGTGTCTTTGGTAACGGGCCAGCACTCAGCTCCATAAATCGCTACAGGTCGGACGACTGCTCTGTAGACCTTCGACTTTAGGCGCTCTGGTATCTTCTTGTCGCAGAGCACTCCCGTCAGAGAGCGCCATTTGGACCACGCTGCACTCACGCGTGAGTTGGCTTCAACGAGTAAACCGCCATCGGACGCGATTGCTGATCCCATGTACTTGAATACCGAAGTACGTGGCAGCTCAATGCCATTTACCTTAAAGGAGCTGGACTCATCTTCGTCAGTCGTCACACACTCGGTTTTCTTGACATTAAGTTTAACTCTAAATCTCTCCAAGCGATCGCACCAAGCTTGTACCTGCCGATGGAGTTCAATCTTATCTTCGCTAGCGAGCATTACATCATCAGCATAAAGCAACGTCCAAGGGACTGTCTGCTGAAGATCACGCGATATGGCATCCATAACAACGACGAAGAGTAGAGGGGAGAGCGCAGACCCTTGATGTACTCCGACAGAGATGGGAAACTCCATCGACGTACCTGCTGCAGCTTGCACTCGACTCTTTGGACAAGAGTACAGTATTCGTACCCACTCTAGGAGCTCTTCGGGGACTCCATGTTCTCGTAAGGCATACCATATCACTTCACGCGGAACGCGATCAAAGGCCTTCTCCAAATCCAGGAAGTCAAGATGCACCGGCTCCTGTTTCTCCCGGTGTTTTTCTATAAGAAGACGAACGGCGTGTATGGCATCGATGGTGCCACACCCAGGTACAAAGCCATACTGGTTGGTAGAAAGCTGGACGACGTCACGAATGCGTCCATCAGCAATTCGCTCAAAGATCCTCATGCTATGCGAATGCAAACGAATTGGACGGTAGCTTGTGCAGTCTGCCGGACTGCCCTTCTTTTTCCAAATCGGAATCGTCGTGCTTCTCTGCTAGATATCGGGCACTTTCTTCTTCGAAATGACCTAGTTGAAGAACATCGCCAGCCACTTAGTTGGGTACCAGGATTTCGACTTCCATAAGTCGGCCGCCAAATCATCGGGGCCCGTTGCCTTGCCCGGCTCCATCTTCTTCAGAGCCGCTTCTACCTCCTCTGCGGTGATTTTCTGAACGGGACCGTGTACAGGAGAAGAAGATGGAATGCTCGGATGAGCAAACTCTACTGTCGAGACTTCCTCGAAGTAGGTGCGCCATCGGTTCAAAACCATCTTGCGATCCATGAGTGGATGACCGTTCTCATCGTTGATGCCAAAGAACTTCTCAACATCCTCAGCCTGGTGATGGCGGACCTTCGCGAGGCGATAAAGGAATCGTTCGCCATCGCGCGACTCAAGCCTCCCGTTGACATCATCAGCTCATTAGAGTGGCTGTTGCAACGGCTACCGCCTTCTTAGCGGCTTTCTTGGCTTCCTGATACAGACGCCATTTATCGGCTGTCTTATCTTCGAGAAATGCGTGGTATAATCTCTTCTTCTCTCGGACTTTTTCCTTAACTTCGTTAGTCCACAGCCATGTCTGCTTATCGACCTTACGCCGTCCCGGTTTCGTAGTGCCGAGTTCGGAACGCGCAGCACTGAGAATCGCATCGACGGCATTTTTCCATGTCTCGCCGACGGTCGTTACCGTCGGTAACCGAATGCGCGAAGTCACAGCTGCTTCCTTTTCTTTCAGACGCCATCACTTGATCCTTAACCTCCGTTCGACCTGACTAAACATCGGTGGTGTGATCTTCATAGTGCAGATCAGTGGGCGGTGTTGTGTGGCGTCCGTTTCATACGGCACGACCTTCACGGCCTTGGTGACGATTTCGGACAAGGGCAAAGTCGATCTGCGTTTTAGAATTCCCGCTGTAAACTGAGATAAGGTGGGATTCACGTTTTCGGAATCTGGTGTTCACGATGGTGAGGTCATGCGACTCCGCGTACTCGAGGATGCGCTCACCGTCAGCGTTACGTGAACCAAAACCGAGACCACCATGACAGCCGTACCCGTCTTTCGCAGCGCCAACGTGTCCGTTGAGGTCACCTGCGACAATGATTAAGTCTTGTGACGGCATTTCTGCTGTCTTCTCATCAAGCAGGCTCCCAAATTCATCAGTGGCTCGCTCAGAGCAGCCAGTCTGTGGAGCATATGCAGGGAAAAGATGATACCACCGCTGTCTTGCAGCGATTACGCCCTTCATCAAGCGGTCATTGAAACGTTCCACGCTTGCAATCGCACCTCGGAACCGTCCGGAGACGATTATTCCAACACCGCTGGTGGTCCTGGGACTGCCACACAGAACGGCTTTATAGCCTCGGCCCATGTCCCTTGACTTGCTACAGGACCACCTCGTCTCCTGCACCGCACACTAGTCAATCTTCCTTCGCTCCAGTGCCTCTGCCAACTCAAAGGAGCGACCCGACAACGTACCCACATTCAGCGTTGCCACGCTGGTCTTGCTTACGTTGCGGGACTTTTGGACTAGCTCAGTTTCCCCCTATGCCGTCCTCGCATCAGGGACCCTCGCACACTTCTCACACTCGCCGGGCTTTGCGAGTGCGCGTCGGCTCCCGCGGACGCCGTAGCATTATCTCGTGACACATTCAGCACCATCAACCATACGATGTGACATAGGCTGTTCGTAGGCCGGCCTGTCATTAGGGCCTGTCGCCTGCATTCGAGGTCCATGCTCAGCTCGACTCGCAAAAACGAACAGTTTCCAGTAGCACCATGTGGAGGAACGGACATCGCGACCTGTTCAACAACCAACTAAACTAATCTTTCCTGACGTGCTACACGTAGAGATTGCGCCACGCTACGCATTCACAGGATTTAATCTCCTCCCAGATTACAACAAAATTCTGCAAAAAAATTGATGTTTCGAACCAGATATAAGTTCGGCAGAGACGCGGCTTCCATGCTGAACCGGCCACATTCTTGCTCATTCGGTAGGATGCCGTATTTTTTAGTAACTATCTAATTATTTTCGCGAATAACAGCACTACATAAAATAGTTAAGCATACTACTCTTAAAATTAAGTGGAGTTTAGCCTTTTTGAGTGATGAGGTGATTAGTGTTTAATACGAAACTAGTGTTGATCAATAATCGTTTCCGCTTCCGCCTTTCGATACATGGCAAGCGGAACGGAGGGCTAAAACGGCCGGAAACCGGGATTCGAAACTCGGAAACGGAATTTCGGCATGTCCGTGCTTCTGGAAAAACGAGACTGTGACTATGTTGTCCATGTAATAGCCAACATTCCCAGGAAATGAAAAGGCACAAAAGACGCACATTCAAACCTAGCAATGTAGAACGCGCACGTGCACTCCAAAAGATGAATCACTATGTATTCAAGTTCATTCCCATTTTACGATCACTCATCGCTTCGGGCTAGTTGTATTTAGGCTCCTGAACGGCTGCAAAGCACGATAAAAAAAGAGGGTGAAAAAATAGGAGATTGCAGTGCATAGTGATATTCTGCCTTGTTTTGTTGATCCGCGTAGGCTATTACCCTGCTCTACTAGATACAGTTATAAACGTTATGATGCAATATAAGTTCTGTCCGCTTTTGATTTTTTTGGAATTTTTTATTTGTCTAAGAAACAATCTGCGATCAGTCAACAATATAATCACCACTACTATTGATCACTTGCTGCCTCTTGGCAACTGCTCAATGCTGCGGCTGTACAGGGTGCGCGTTAATTTCGGGCCCCAAATAATCGAAGTGCCATAGTGATACAAACAATTTGACACGGAGAAAAACACTACGCAATGTTCACCAAGGTCCTTAGCAATCAAAAATTACAATCCTCGTTTAAAGTGCCCTCCTCTAGCGCGCCTGCAGCTTCTCAGATTAGTCACGAAGGCGTAGCAAATGGCACGTAGATAGTCCTCGTTTTCAGTGACGAGCAAATTTTCACAATAAAGCCTATTGTGAATCCACAGAACGATCGGGTCCTCGAAGCAGATAAGGAGCAGACCATTTCTAGAGGAAAAGCCATCGGGAAAACAGCACATCCGAGTGTTTGGGGTGCGATAACCTCAAATGGGAATACGCCACTCGTGTTCGCCGATGCTGGAGCGAAGATCAATAAGGAAGTATACTTTAAACCGGTCCTGGAGAAAATTTCAAAACAATGGTGCATTTCTCACTTTGGAGACAAGCCATGGCGCTTTCAGCAAGACTCGGTTCCTTCACAGAAGTCTAGTATGGTCCACCAGTGGTGTCAACACGAGATTCCAGATTTCATCGCCCACGAAGAATGGTCATCAATGTGAATAGTTTTTCTCCCTTTTGAATTGTTTGTGCTACTATGGCACTCCGATTATTTGAGGACCATAATTAATGTACACCCTGTAGAACTGTGGAGGTCTCGACGAGAAGAATGCATTCAGGTCCTGTTTCAGGTCACTTCTGTCATCGTATATTATATATTATTTTCGCATCCAAGAAATGCTGCAGAGAGCGGAAAAGGTGGAAGTTGAATGACGCTAGATCAGGCGGATAAGGGAATGGGTTAGTACCTCCAATCCCAGCTCTTTCCTGCGCGTCTGGAAAGCAACAGGGCGTTGCCGTGTATGTAAAAAGCAAATCTTCTTGGGTTGCTCGCGAACCAGCGCACCTTGATACGTTCCAGCTGGAGAGTGTAGATGTCTGCGGTTACTGTCACGCCATCTTGCATGAGCCAGTGTACCACTCCAGAGACCGACCACCAAACCGACAACATCACTTTCTCCCCGTGAACTCATCCTTTGACGTCTGGTTCCAGCTCCTTTACTGCGTCCATCCATTTCTTATGCCTATTTTGGCTAATCAAGAACGCGACTTTTTAATCGCCCGTAATTACGCTTCTGAGTCATTCGAAATGGCGCTTTCTGGAGATCAAGGAGCTACACGCGTCTACTCGCCGAAGTCGTTCGTCATCTGTCAATTTGTGAGGCGTCCATTTGCCGAACCTTGCAAGTTTCTGGAGATGGCGGTCCACCGCCATGTGGCTTCAGCCCAACCTTCTTACCACATTCCTGGCACTTGTTGTAGGATCGATCGACTTCGACGAGGTCTCTGAGAGTCTCATCATCAACCTCCACAGAACATCCCGACCTCGTCATCTTCCAAACTGCGGTCGCCTGACTTGAAGCAGGAGAACCATCTCTTGCACGCTTTTGTAGAGACCACCCCTTCACCGTATCTGCTGCATGCGGGCTCTGCTGCGGAGTGGCCTCCGTCGAACTCATACAACAAGCAGTGTCGAAGGTGGTTGCGGTCACGAGCCATAATTAGCCACAAATGTTGCCTTGTGCAAATCTCACCATCAGTCTTATACATGCCAAGAGCCGAAAAAGTGGGCGGAACTTAAATTATACCCTAATAAATGAAATTCCGGCTTTCAGATCCTGGTGCACATAGCGGTGTTGCTGCTCAGCATTATGTCATATCCGCTTTTCGTTACTGTTCAAGCCGCTTCCAATGAACAGACAGCCCTCACGGTCGTCACGTACTACAGAATCGTAAGCTGTTCGCCCAAATTGCTTATCATTTTCCATCATAAGGGCAGTCTTCCACTTCCAGATATCGGACATGATCGCCAGCTGGAACACTGTCTTCACAGCCTTCGTCCTTCGCTGGTCGATCGCCGGCTTCCTGAAAGATCGACGACGAAGTTCAGAGGCGTCCACGAAAGGCATCCTCATCTCATCCAGCGTCATCTCTTCCAGCGACATTGATCAGCGAAGAGTGTCGTACCATACCTAGGAAGATCTCGCCGGCTTCCCATACACACTGAACATCACATCTTGCTTAGTTCTGCTAGCGGACCATGTTAGCGGCAGATTTTGTTACGAGTAGACTTGTAGACATGAGACTATCCACGTCCTCTTAGCAAGGGAATGTCGACACCCTTGAAAGCTTGTTTCCCAGAGGAATTTCAAAGGATCGGATGAATGGAAAGGAACGGACTAGCGTCTCCTTTCGAATAAAGGCTACAGCGTTTGTCATTTCTGTTACATCCAAAAAACGACTGACGGCGGCCAAAGGCCGGCGCTGACCTTTCGCATGTAATGTCTGTCACTTCTTTTGCTGAAGATCATCATCGACTGTGGGTTTAAGCCACTTCCGCATCTGACAAAGGAAGTGTTTCAACGTAGTCCACCACTTTCGGTGGAGATCTTAGCCATTCGGAAGCTCCATGAAGCTCCATGAGCCGTGACGAGCAAGGGAGACAAGTGTTGTAGGAAATCAAAGTTCAGGGTGTCCACTTAGATATAGCGGTTTCTCAGAGGACTAGTAAGCGGAAGGTGAAAAGTTTGGTTCCCCTCCCTGTCCAGATTTCTGCAATTTCTTCCAATGTTCGCCTGCCAAATATTTTCGTGTTTGCTTTCAATTTCAATACCACTTTTACAACGCAGTGATTCGAGCCACTTTTCCTTGCTAATAGCGAATCCCTGTTGTTTGTCAATTTGACACTTTTTAAATCAAAACGTACAGTTTTCTAAGCAAGTTGAGCAAGCAAGTTTTCTAAGCGCTCTTGAAATCAAATTGACATCTTTCAAATCAAAACAGGCGCTTTCCAGACTAATCTAGATCCTCACCGAGACGTCTAGAATATCTCTTTGTTCGAGAAAAAGTCAGTATGACTTCCTCGAAATTTGTGAATCACCTGTCCTAATAAGCGAGCACAGAGTTTTAAATTTTATAACGTTTTTATTTTTAAAGAAAAACTATGGTTTCCATTACTTTGAAGTGCAGAACGGCTGCACTTTTTCTGCTAAAAAAAGTTGCGCCATACAATAAACCCGGATCTCGTGATTTTCCTGTAGTTGATTGCAAACACTCTGTTTTCGCGGAATTACATAACTGTACAACACAACATCATATCTTCATTTTGTTGTTTCAAGTAAATATCGCGTACTCTATCAATCAAATGAAAATTGCAAGCAGCTAGACGACTGCATGGCGCGATCTCTTAACATGCTGAAAAATGTCTTCGATATGCAGCTTCAAGCCAGCAGTATTTCAACTATCGATCAAATGAAAATCGCGACGACCATGGCAAGTGGCGATCTCTTGTTCCGATATACAGAAGAATTCTGAGTATCTATTAGGGGGGGGGGCAAAAGTAATGAGACAAAATGAAAAAAAAATCTTTATCTCCTTATAACTCAATCACAACTCAACGATGCTGAGGAGTGTATTTGCCATTAAGGGCAAAGACCTTGCTGCCATCGCTCAGCCCACTTCCTGACCCCATCCTTCCAGAACTGCTTGAGCCTGGTGTTGATCAACTGCTCGATATGGTTGTCAAGGACTGCTTGGGTTCTTGTGTCCCTTCCGACTAGGAAGTCCTGTAGGCTCAAGTAGTAGTGGTAGTTGCGTGGAGAGATGTCCAGCGAATACGGTGGGTGAGGCATGTGAACGTAGCCCAGCTGGCCAAGCTTATCCGTGCTTAATTGTTCCCGATGGGGTGCGGCGTTGTCGAAGAGGAGAACCTTCTTGAAGCGCTGCGAATGAATAAGAGCGAGTCGCCGGCCCATCTCCTCTATTTTGTTCACCATGGCCTTGGAGTTCATCGCGGTGCTCTTGGGAAACAGCTTCCGGTAAACCGATCCATGGGCGCAGACCCAAAAGCTCCAAAGATGCTTCTCGCCGTGAACATCTCGCCGAACGAAGGTCGGTAACAATTCACCAGGCCTCACCCAGACTCGCTGCTTGGCAGGGTTAAGGTAGAAGACGTACTTCTCATCTAGCGTGAATATTGAGCCCAGGCTGCTCGGGGTTGGGAATTGGGGGAGATTTGCGCGACACAGGTCGACTCGTCAGATTGGGGTTTCGGCGTGAGACAGGCTGGGGTTTTTGGCATGCTTCTGGAAAGGGCGGAAGTGGTAACTTTTCATATGGGCTTCAGTAAGTAGCATACAAACATACAAATACAACAAGCACGAAACCAGACTCCAGCCACGAGATATATGGACACGGCATGGGGTGTCTCATTACTTTTGGCCCCCCCCCCCCCTAATATGCTCCTCAATAAGTTTTGACCCATTATTTTCCCTCTTATTTGTTTTTTCTACATGAAAATCCATCCAACAAGCAAACGAACTAATAAGAGAACCTAGCGAGGGTAGGAATAAATATATGAAAAATACACCGTGAAGAAAAGAAAACGATAAGCTTCTAAGATTCTTAGTGAAGGTTCCGGTCGACAAGTCTTTTGAACTAAACAGAGTTTGGCAATATGTGCTTTTTTGACAACTTTAAAAATTCAGCGCCAGCTGTGCAAGTGAAGAATTCTGACCTTGTATTGTTTTTGGCCTGGAAAACTTAATCTTCTACTGCCCACCTTTTCCGCTAAAAGAAGCGAGTCAATAAAATTCCTCAGCGGCAAGGCCAACCAAGCCATTTATCAACTCGAAAACCATAATTAGATCGTTCGTTCTTCTACGATACGTGTTTTCAGATTGAATTTTTTATTTCGCAACGATGGTGGAGGAATGATGGTGTAGTCATATCCATTGAGTCTTATCCAAAGTTTCCTAGTGAAACTGTTTTGCACAGATTCGAGTCTGGCCATATCTCGCCTTCACAACGGACTGATTATAGAAGTGCCTTTAAAAACAAAATTTCAATGACGTGTAAAATATGGTGTTCCCCTTTTTGTTCAGGTGTATTACAAGTTTTCCAAGACAGTGATAGCAAATTTTCCAGAAGGAAAATCTATTTTGACCTTCTTCGAGAATGTTAATCTTGAAAACGCTCGTTTTGGTTTGGAAGATGTTCAGTTCGCTTCAGAAGTGTCAAGTTTGCTTCGGAAGGTGCCCACTCTGAAGTGAAAATGGTACAGACAGAAATTGATTGACTTGATTGCCTTCTTCGCAGCCTCGTCCGATATAATCCTAAAGCAGATGGAGTGAAAAGGTGGACTTCAAGCAGCTGCGTTCCCTTTCCAGATCCTAATCGAAGATCTGTTGTATTAGGGTGTCCAGAAAGTATCTGCGGAAAACTTCGCAATGTTCCAGAATTTTTTCAGAATGTTCTGAAGATTTCATCATAAGTGCTATAGAAAGACACTATCCTGCTGTGTCTGCATAACATATCCAGCTCCGTCTTCCTCGCCTATTTCACTGTACGATGGCCGAACGTCTACCCATATTAGACACGTACTCCTTTACGAGTTTGAATCTGGACACTCCGCTGGAGAAGCCTATCGAAACTTGTGTCGTGTATTCGGCTCTGAAGCTCCTTCTGTACGGTCTGTGTATAGCTGGTTCGAACGCTTCAGAAGCGGGAACAGGAGTCTCAAAGATGAACCTTGCTCTGGTCGAACGACAACGATATCTTTGAATGAACTGAGGAAACTGGGGAGCAACATCCATATGAAGGTGTGCGTTGTTTTTCTGCTGCTCTTGGCTGTTCCCGATCCGCCGTGGACAATGGACTGCTTGGAATGGATAAAAAGCTTGGTCAGTGGCTCCCACACGAACTGACCGACAACCGGCGAAGACGGCTGGACATATGCACTCAGCTGCTCTCCCGAAGTCGCACCTTCAACTGGCTGGACACCATCGTCACAGGAGACGAAAAATGGGTCCTCTTCGTCAACCACGCTCGTAAGCGTGCGCGGTGCCAACGCGATGAAGAGCCGAAATCTTTCGTAAAAGGTGAAATTCATGCGAGGAAAGTCATGTTGAGCGTCTGCTGGGGAGCTTATGGGATCTGCCATTTCGAGCTGCTGCCTGACAGCACGACGGTCGCTGCAAAGGTCTACGCTACCCAGCTGCAGAGACTGGCCGACAAGATGCGCAAGGAACAGCGCAGGCTCGACAAAGTTCTGCACGATAACACGCTCCCACACATCGCGAAGACGACTTCTCAGAAAATTCTGGAACTCGGATGGGAAGTTCTGCAGCATCCACCGTACAGCCCAGATCTGGCCCCAAGTGAATACCTCCGTTTTCCATCACTTCAGCATCATCTGGAAGGGAAGCGATATGAAGGTCGTGACCACCTCGAAAATGACGCCCGAGCTTTTTCTCCTCCAAGTCGCCGGATTTCTACGCCAGAGGAATTCCAAGTCTTGTGGAACGTTGGCGGAGAGTAGTCGATGTTGATGGAAATTATTTGGTGATTAACAAAATGTTTATAAAAATTGTGTTATTTTGAAAAAATTGACGTATTTCTGCAGATACTTTCTGGACACCCTAATATTTCACCTTCCATATGACAGCGATTGTGCGCCGGCTAAGCTCAGACATCGACGCACTTTTGATGAAGGTAAGCACCACGAAGTCATTCAGAACCACATCAGCAAACTGTGCCTTTGGAGAACGCAAATTCTCACAGCTGAGGACATATTCGATACACTTAAGTGGAGCTGGACTGCTACAAAGAGAAATCGCTTTATTCCCGTGATAAACGCTGAGCTGATGGGGATCTGTTTCGTAGAGCTCTCGTGCCGAATCGTTCGACGGCTTTGATCTTTGATAGGACACCGAGACAGCATTGCTCCACGAATTCGTTCTTCGTTCGCTGCGTCCAAGCATAGATTGAACTGTAACGCAGGGTTTTACAAGAACACACTCCAAAGGCGAATCGAACACCTACAGCCTCTTTATGCAGTGCATGGTAACGCCTACTTGAATACGAATAACTAGCCTACCGTCTACCTATGAGTATGAAGAGGACTCACTTCCAAACACTAGAAGCAATCCTCTCATGCCCCCTGCTCCGAGGATTGCCTTTCAATAAGCAGAAGGTATATGATAGCACAGGGCGCGTGGTAGCGCAGTCGGAGGAGGCCCTGACTGTCGCGTGCATCTGATTTCAGGTTTTTAATTCGAATTTTCCGCCCAGGCCACCAATTCTTCTGACCATGAGGGGTCGGCGCACTGGGACCATACTTGCTTAAGAACTTATCTATAAAGGGTGAAATACTGTGACTTGTCCATCGGCTCGGCACCACAAGTCTTTGCAGTCTTTGGCCAAGCAAGCATCCAACCTGCCTTCACGACACCTCGTAGAAATTGAATGCGTGGTGTATTCCAAAATGGATTGAATAACCCCGTCATCTATCATTTAAATGGTGGCACGACAAGACTACCACAAAGGGCGCGATTTTCAATAGTTCGAGCCCTAAGCTCACAAGAATTTCTAGCACGCAACACTCACCAGAGCAAGCACCTGGCCTTGAACTACACAATGGATTTCTTGGATGAGAAACTTAACATACCCTTTTGAAATAAAAGCACAAACAACGACGTTTGTAGGATGTGCCACGCATTCCACTTCTACGGTATATCTATAAGGTATACACTGACTTGCGCTGCCCAATCAATGAATATATCAGTGTCATTCATCCTGGACAAGACTGCTACAAGTCACCTATAGATGTGCTTCAACGAATATATTCGAATAACCATTCGAATAATTTATTCGATTAATTGTTCGAATAGTCAAATATTCTATATTTCTAGATTCTCGAATATTCGTTCGAATTCGATGGATTTAAAAAGTCTGATTATCGTTCGAGTTTGAATATCGGAAGGAGCCATATTAGAATAATAATCGAAAATCGAATATTTCAACTTTATTCTAAAATCGAAAAGTTTTATTGGAATATCGAATAAATTTCAAACATTTAGGCACAGAACCTGATTCGAACAAATTGTTCGACTATTTGAATATTCGAATAATAAACGAAAACTGTGGCTCATTCGATTTTTGATCATTCGAAATAATTGATGGACCAGTAAGTTCGTTCGTTGATTCGCTCAAAAATTTCCGACATCGAATAAATTGTTCATTCATTCCTTCGAAAATTCTCAAAATCCAACACAACTATAAAGTCACTCATATAGAAGGAATAGAAGGCATGGTTGGCTCAATTACCCAAGTTTGGTGTAAAAATATGCCATGAATAGACAGGTCACTGATATCAAGAAATCTTTAGTGTTAATACGCCTGAGGAATGTTAAGATCGTTAACGTCAAGAAAAATGCTCGAACAGTGAGGCTCCATGCCCTACACAGCAAAAGGCCTCTTCACCTTGGTACTGGCCACAAGGGTATGTGTTGAATGGATAGGTCAACTACAGAGTTCAAGCTGGCTCCACCGTCTTTTGCTACACTATAACCTTCTCAAACGAACCGGCTAATGGCATTTGTTATCGTTTCTAGAGCAAAACAGACCCCAAACCTCAATGTGATGGAAGGCTTGAATGGTCCTGGCAAGGCACGAACAAGCTAAAAACCCTGAATCGGAGTGCACGCGATAGTTTTTAGTCTTCCTTCGACTGCGCCCAATGTTCCTAATGAGAAATTTTACCGAGCATTTTACGAGAATAAGCTAATAGGGAGCTGATAGCCCTAATGGTAAGCACCCTACGTGGAAGTTCAGCTAAATCCAATATCAACGAAAAGAAAGTACCATTTTAGTGGCAAAACATACCTCACAATTTTCCTAGCCTCAGCAAATCTCGCCTGTTGAGCTTCGCTTAGAGCTATGTACAGATAACATCTGGCCAGTAAGGTGTGGTCATCAAGCTCTGCTGCAATCCGCATTTGTCTCTCCGAAATGACACCGGCTCGTTTAGCCTGAAAAATGAACTCTATTAAAGCTACAATGGAGGCATATGAATGTAAAACCGTTCGATTTGCTGAAAAAATGATGTTTGGGCGAATAGTCTCCAAATGTCTCTTCGACTTTTCTAGGCTCTAAAGACGGAGATAGCGCCGAAACGTCAACCCGAATAAATCTGCTACCAATCTTGGCGAACAGCTTAAACCAACCTCGTAGAAATGAGACCAACAAGCAATTCTTCCACTCCGCAAGCATGAGTTTAAATATGGAGAGCAAAGTATTGTTTCGAAGTAAGACTTATATGTATTTTCGTCCTTTCTTCTAGCTATAGAACAGTTTTTGCATGGCGCTGTTGTGTTGTGTTAATCGCGTGTCTTATACATGGCACAACGCAGAATAAATAAATAAAGGATAAAGCACGGCGTTATTCAATTCCTTTTTGGGATGCGCCACGCATTCTACTTTTACGGGATATCGTGGAGGCGACTTGAGTGCGCATTTGGATGTGACTTGCGGTGGCCAGCCGATGAACAAGTCATCGCTTTACCCTTCCCAGACAAGTCTGGTACCAATCCACCAACCCCGGAGGGATGGAAGGTTTGGTTGGCCTGGGCGGGAAATCCGAACCTGGAACCTGGTATCGTGTGCAGGCGACAGCCGGCGCCTCCTTCGACTGCTCTTCCCGCGCCCTATATGCACAACATTCCCGACTAAACAGCTGCAGGTAGCGATGAGTTGTCCGCCAAAAATGAACTAGCCTTCCTACAGAATTCGGGCACCATGGCGGGACTACTCGAGTTCTTCCTCTCTGTCTCACCTGCTTCAGATGGTGAGCCAGCTATCCATAAGAATAACTGGCCGAAAAGGATTTGTGCAATTTCGGTCTGACTTTAGAGAAAGCGGATCACATAACAAACTCTACCTTCTGCATACACTGAGCGCATTATTTCATCATCAGAAGACGAAGCAGCAGCCATAGTGGGAAACCCGACAAGCAAGTTACCTCGCATAACATCAACGCAATGAGAAACGTCAGATTGTGGAACACAGCCACTCATTCAGACGGTAAGTGCTGTGGACAAATACTTCAGCAAAAACTGGGCAAATCTTTTGTTAAAGACATTTTTTGCCCAAAATCTGTATGCGATGAATGGGATTTAATTCTCTGCGCAAAAACGCTTGCTGCAAAATGCTTCAATCGATTTCTTCTGTCTTATGGTGCTAATCAGAACTCATTTCCTGCGGTTACTACATGCTTTTCGCATGTGTAACTAGACTGTAATTCACGTATGGGAATATATAGATACTTTCCTCCGCCATTTCAGAAAGCTTTCCAGCTTCCTCGATCTCTGCTTTTCCTTAATTGCCTTCTCATTTATTATGCTTTTCGGTCGACAAACGTGAAATCGCAAGAGGAGATGAAAACTGAGGACATGAAGATGACACACTGACACAAGACGGCTCATTTTGCTTATGGTAAGATTGAACTGTGTAGTCTGGGCGTGGTCCCGCAACGAGCGAAGTACTGTTGGAAAATTCAATTTTTGGCGGAAAACTTTTCGTTACTCTTGGCTGTTCAGAAGCGAGTATAGTATAGTATAGATGAGTACTGAACAGACATTGCACTTCCGTGTTTCTTCGTTGTTGATTTTCACTCTCCCGTCCTTCTCCGCGAATCTGTTGTGCTTCGTGCTCCTTTGTACCAGCCGAGGAGAGCACGGAGCAAAGCAGATTCGCAGCGGCGCAGCGCAGAGCCATTTGAACGGAGAGTGTTTACTAAAATATGTCCAGAGCAAAGGCCAATGAATTCTACGTATCTCAATAGAACCGTCTAGTAGCGTGTGGGCGCAACAGTCTCTCAAAAATTTAGCTGACGAGTAGATCAGTCTGTTACTCACGAAGGCGAGGTCGTAGTCCGCCATCGCCGAGCATGCACCTCCAAGCGTCGACATTCTCCACATTAAATGTTCCAGTTCAAAATACTTCAGTAATATCGCCAATATACGTCTTTCCCTGAAATAAACCTGCTGCGTCTGGTGTTGCAGGGGATCTTTGGCAGACAAGGAGGTGGCCAGTAATCAGCCTCATTGCAGGATGGGCTACGCGCTCTACTTCCACAGGATATCGTGTAGGCAACTTGAATCCGTATTTGGCCCTTTACAACAACTTGCGGTGGCGAGCCGATGGAGACGTCAGTGTTTTATCTTTCCCAGACAAGTCTGTTTCCTATTCACCGACCGCGAAGGTATGGAAGGCTTGGTCGGGCTCGGCGCGAGGTAGCGCAGTTGGAAGTGGCGCCGACTCGCGTGCACTCTGATTCGAGAGTACTGGTTCGGAACTACCGAAAGGATCAGCTAACCAGGAGGCTATCTCAACGATAGGTCGGAGCGGCCCAAATGTTGTCTATGGCAGAGTCGCCTCTCTCTGGGAAACAACAAAATGCAAATATCTCGACCCCAATAGAGCTCTGCACAGAGTTAGGGACGACGGGAGTTGGGCCGTTGGCTGCGTTAGCACTCTGCCTGCACGCGAAGGGTGAGCTCAAGTTGGTTGGGAACAGCGGTCATGAGGATTACGCCGCCCCTCTATCCACTACGCAACTCGCTCGTCATTGCTGTTTCCAGCCATCTTGAGCCCGCCCTCCGTGTGTAGGCAGAGCGCTAACACTGTCAACGGCCCAACTTCCGTCGTCCCTAACTCTGCGCAGAGTTGTATTGGTGTCGATATATCTGCATTTTTTTGTTTCGCAGAGAGAGGCAATTGTGCACATAAACAATACTTGGGCCGTTCCGACCTACCGTTGAGATGGTCTCCTGGTAAGTCTTCGATCCCTCTGGGACCGGTGACCTGGTACCAGACTCGTCTGTGAGGGGTAAAACACTGACTACACAGAGCCACGCACTCAAATTGCTTCCTCCACATTCCGTAGAAGAAGGATGCGTAGCGCATCTCAGGAGGGGATGATTTATGCCGTCCTTTACCATTTATCTTAGGATGCAACGGAAAATTCACGGCAAACAGGAACTCACCAGTTATAGTCAATATATTCATCAGGAAGATGTGGTATTCGTAACCGTATGACGAAACTCTTAAAAATGTCGCAATTATCAAACCAGGAATCAGACAGTTCGGTGAAACGCAAAAGTATGCGCCTATCATCTGTTCATACATCGCGGAAAGGCGACGAGTTGGGTTCTGCACAGCACAGTACAAGAACTGTACCGCAAAAATGGCTCCCACCAAGTGCACGACAACTCGTCGCGTCCTTCACGAAGTGTGAACAGGCTTCAGAAAAGACGGTGAACAGTAGACGCACTTCACCTCATCGCTGTCGAATCCATAGCGGCTCCTGACCGCTTCATCAAAACACCGCTCGTAGTGACGAGCTAGGTGACAAATCGCTTTGGCTACTGGCGGAGTGCACCGCCATTTTACAAGAGCTGCTTCGGATGCTGTATGAGACGAACAAGTAGGAATGTCTATGAACATCTTGTCTCCATCGAGTAGCTTAGCAAGCCGTTCCTATTGTAGTAAGTTGACACTCTACAAGGACTCCTTGATGGAAGAAAAAAGGACATTACATTTATGCTTTTCTGGATCAAAATTCTTGCACCGGGCGGGGATAGAATCCGCACCCTCAGCTTTCCGGGCAGGATGCTACGCAATTACACGTTGACGCTGTTCAATCGGACGCAGCATCTACAATAACCTCGTTGCGACGACCTACCAGTTCTCACACGTGACAAAGGGATGTGTCTCTAATCGGTCGTTTCATCCCGATATCAATAGTGAATGCTGACAGATCACTGCAATGAGGATATCATTGATGGCGCGTTCGATCAAACAGCGCTGGTGGTGTAATGGCGCAGCATCCTGCCCGTAAAGTAGAGGATGCCGGTTCGATACCCGATTGGGGCAAGAGTTTTAATTGCAGCGAAACATCTCTGTAACATTTTCTAGCTTATGTGACAGTCCTCAGGACTCTAGGCTTAAACATGCGAAACAAAGCAGAAGGAATGTCAACCGTTCAGCAAATAGAACACGTAGCCAACGCATCGAAGCATTTATCGGACAGATTATCAACAATCAACGAAATCGAAATAATGCAGCTTTAACAAGTTTCAACAAAAACAACAGTACTAAGCGGGCTGCTGCTCGTTCCGAGATTGCACATGGTCGTGGAACACTCACACGAACACGGTTTCTGTAGCACAAAAGGAAGAAGCACACAAAGTGCAGCACAAAACTGGGCAAAGGGAGGAACTCCGGGTCTGACTACTATTTAACTTACCCGCTTTAAGATACCTTGCCGGTGTGCAGCAGGCACCAGCCCGCTTGGCAACGAAACAACTATTTCCTAACTTCTAACTATTGCTAGGCCTACCCTGCTCAGTGGAAAATGGACAAGAACAATTCTAGAATGTTACGACCAACACCAAGCAGATGACAAATTCAGAGTGTATCCCGAGTTCTGAAGGATAATCCTTTTGTTCACGAAATATGGGTGATCCAAACAAGAACACAAGGCAGGTGCGCAGCGCTTTTCTAATCGGGAAGGGGTTGGAGGGAGGTAGTCTCAAAACGGCAACACTATGTGAGATTCAAGACTGCTTTCTGTAGCACACAATAATATGTCATCACAAGAGGATCTCGGTCTCTAACATTAGCAACACAGAATGTGGTGAACATCCGGAGGAATACTAAAAGTCCCGCAGTAATTGGCTATGAATAGCGTGCCTGTGTCGCAGGAGCACAGCAACAGCGCCCCAATAAGACGATGGATTACGGTGGCAGCAATGGGCTATTCATACTCCGCGACGGGAGCGACGTCAGCGACATGAGCGACAAGGCAAAGTATGCCTATTGAATCTTCCCAGGGATAATTCGGCACTGATCGATAGGTAACCTTCGTCCTGTCGCTCGCGCCTTTGCCGTCACTCTCGTCGCGAAGTATGAACAGACCCAAACTCTGGTTGATTTTTACATTCAGTACACCTCGCAATATAACGTACACGAGGGACTCCTCATCACCCAGTACGTCCGGGTGCATGCTACTCTCCGGATGCACTTCGGTACATGCATCTCATTTTCGACACATAGAGAACGAGTGGCTCGCGTATATACAGTCCCCGCTCGTTATAACGCGTTTGAAGGGACCGGAGAAAATCCGCGTTATAACGGGAGTTGCGTACTAACCGGAGCTGACCTTTTTTACACTCTCTTTCGCGCAGAATTTTCTAAAATCGCATTAATTGACTAAATATGACGTATAGCATGGAAATATATGGCCTAGAAGGGAGTGAGAAGGCATAAAACAATTTTATTATTTCTCGTAGTTCTTATTTTTGCAAAGTTTGAATGCCTAAGGTATTGTCGCGTTGGGAAAAGTGTAATAATCGTAATGGAGCTTATTTCGATTAATAAAATTGCTTCCAAGCAAAGTTATGATCTGTCAAAGTTTTCAGTCAAAATCGGCCATTTCATATGCGACGATCTAATACAGTGGCCTCTCGTTATAACGCCTCAGGATAAGACACGACTCTCGATATAACGTAGATTTTCTCCGGCCCCGGCCAGCTTACCTTTACGCCAGTACAAACCAACTGCGCTTAAGACGCGTCGGATACAACGCTACTCCCGTTATAGCGCAGTTTTGAGAGAAACTCTGCGTTCAAAATGACTCCCGTTATAACGCGACCAGAGCTCAGCTCCGGTCCCACACGGAAAAGGAAGAGGAGCAAGATGCTGACCGCGTCTGCGATCAGACCTACCCTCTTATGGCCTCGTTCGTAGTCGCGACCGGCATCTGTGCGACAATGAATTAGATACATATGGACGTTTTTCATGTGTGCGCGACCCACGAAGTGTTCATGGTCAACAATATGTCGAGCATGGTTGGAAACTCCCGGTAGTCGTTAGAAGCTGCCGTATGTTAGGAGGTTTCCTCTATCAGGAACGAGAAAAGGTGAGGGGTGACACTCAGATTATTTAAAACAATGCCCCACAGTCGATCTTCTAAGCCAAGAGCAGCTGGTGTAGGTGCTATCTACTGTTAATGATGTTCTGTTGCGATCTAAACTCTCGAGCCACACGGGACCTGTGCCTGTACCATCTGCTTTGTGGACATAATTACAGCAACAACGCTGTTTGATCGCACTCCTCAACGTTCCCAAATCATGGAAGAGTGTCATTTAAGCATTTTTGCAATGAAAATATCTCGGATGAGGCACGGTTTACCAGCGCTGCTAGTATAGTGGGCATACATCCTGCCCGGAAGACAGGGAATTCGTGTACGAGTTCCGCCAGTAGTTTGCATATTTTTGTGGATGACCACGTGTAACCTACGTCTGATGCTCATTAATCATCACATATATTTCTCATAATTATGCATATACCAAAGAGTATCTCCAAGGACAGCGCTTCTTAATAACCTAATCCTTCACAAGTCGACCTAAATACTTGAAAAAATGATAATCGATAGTGGACAGATCTCGTGAATGTGCTGAATGAGGCAGAGCTTTGTATCTCAAAATTCATCCAGTTTCTAGACAACAGTTTTTGAAACGTGCGCAAGCGCGTTGTCATGCAGTAGGATTGGGCCTCTTCGATTGATCAAAGCCTTTCTTTTTTTCTTCTTTTTTTTTTCGAGACCTTCACCTCCAGATTGAAACCTTTTAAACCCGTGCGAATTGCGCGTTCCTTAGCAAAATCCTGCCCAAATCCAGCCTCGATGTTACGAGCTACGGCCGCGGCGTTCTGTCCACTTTCCCATTCATGTAATTAGAGCACCCGAATACCACGTTGATTCCTACTGTAAAAACTACTTCAAAAACTCCGCAAGAGGCAATTATGTGACAAAAGCTATAAATGGTAAGAAAGCGGAGATTCTGCGCTTTCAAAAACCATATACAATGCCGGTACTTATGAAGCAGAGGGCCCGTGGTGCCGTGGGGCTGCCGGGAAACATGTTAACGCGGCAACTGTAACGGAAACGCGGCAACCCACGGCACCCGGAGAGCGGTGCTTCATAAGTACCGGCCCCATGGTGCCGTGGGTTTGCAGCGTTAACATGTCTCCCGGCAATCCAACGGCACCACGGGCCCTTTGCTTCACAAGTACCACAATGCCTAAAACGGGAACATTCGTAGCCGCGAAAAATCGACCAGAAATTAAGGTAGCAAAATCGGCGTTTCATATGCAACGACACCATAATACGATATCACGGTGTATAGCTTTCAAGGAAACAGTTTTGAAGATTCTGACCTACCATATTCCGGTATAGTAATCCACATAGTATGAGAGACCAGTTTTGTTTTCCTTAATGAAGATGAGAAAGCCTGAAGAAGAAAAGAGGAACGTTGGAGTATTCTATTCTCGGGGCTTGATGCGAGGCCCCCAACTAGACATTTGGCGGTCGCTAGGCCTTTCTGATGGTCCAGAAGACCTGCTAAGTCCATAATCCTAGCAGAGTCTTGACCACTAGCTACTTCATCGCTTGATCAGCTTAAGCTTTCTCAGCATCCACTTGAAGTGCTCTGGCAACGAAGACGATATTCGAATGGGAGTACTCGTCACTGCCGGCAAGGTGATCTGAAAAATTCGCTTGCGTTTG
Source organism: Heligmosomoides polygyrus polygyrus (assembly GCA_947396885.1). Taxonomy (NCBI): domain Eukaryota; kingdom Metazoa; phylum Nematoda; class Chromadorea; order Rhabditida; family Heligmosomidae; genus Heligmosomoides; species Heligmosomoides polygyrus. The sequence continues at coordinate 85,264,796 of OX377203.1, read as the reverse complement.
CACTTCATAAATATTCAAGCAGCTATTAGTGAACCGCTAAAAGTGGGAAGGCGTTAAGAGCTCATAAAAAACCAAAGTACTCCTCGAATACAGCTAGAAACTTTAGCAGCAGGTGGTCTGGCCCTCATTGAACATCCACTTAAGCTAAAATGCTATCCAACGTTTTAGGGAAGCAAGAGGAGTAGGTACCGTACCTCCTTCAAGTGCAGGTACATAGGAATCTTTCGCGATTGAGAGTCCGTTACATTGAGGGGGTCCAAGACATGATGAGATAACCTGGAATACCCGATGAAAAGAGTTGCACGGATCATTCAGATGGCTAGTCGTGGCCTTACCTAGGAGGACGTGGTGCAGCGTTGGAGTACTTCGTGTCTCCGATCAGTGGACATCTGGCCATTGCCAGATGGGCACGTATTTGATGGTTGATCTCTGAACAGAATACATTATCGATTGAAAGAAATCAGCTGTTTCACATCGCTACTAAATGTCAGCGAATGCTGTATAAACAAACTAACTAACCAACAAACAAAAACCCCGCCTCAGTAATAGTTAGGACCAGTACTAAATGGATTTCATGACCAAGAAGAGAGATTTACCATCATAAGTAGCAATATAATGTCTCAAAAAACCGTAGAATCGTCCAATAAATTCTTACGTCATCTTTTAAATGGAGTGAAATTTTATAGTTCACATTAAAAAAAAACAAAGCGAAAATCTTTTGATATGTTTCCATAATAATTTAAACTGCTCCGTGCAATCATTCAATTATTTTGGACCTTCAGTTTGACCTGAAATTTTCATCGTCCTAAGAATCCGGACTCAGAAGATGAGCTGTTAGATGGATGTTTAGTTGCGAACAAAATTCGTGCGTGAAGCGGGACTCTAACCCGTACCCTCTGCTTCCCGGCAGGGCGCCACTCCCTACACCACTGGCGCTGGTTGATCGCACGTGACATCTACGATATTCTTGCCTATCAACACTCATCCTTGAAATCGAGATGAGCCCATCGCTGAGCGCACCATAAGCATGGAACGGGTACCAACCCGATACCACAGATGAGTGCTAAGTGCTGATAGGCCGTGAAGATATCGTGGATGTTACGTGCGGTCAGACAGCGCCGGTGGTATAGGGAGTAGCATCCTGGCCAGAAAACAGACAGTGCTGGTTCGAGTCTCGCCTTTTGCTCCCAACTAAACTTCCGTCTATCAGCGTATAACCTCCATAGCAGCCGCTCTAGGCTTCAACAAACACGTGGAAATTGTTTCAGAGGTCATCATGGTCAACTAGGAAACTGAATGGCCACGCTACTTGTCATTCAAAAGAGAAGCTTCCTCGCTGAAGAAGACTCCTCTACTTCAATAATTCCCGTGGCATTAGAAGCCTTTGAATTACATTGCAACAGGCTGACCACCATTTTATATGTCACCAATTGCCAACTTCATACTGAAATCATGACTATGAGATCGAAGCTTCAGGAAGGAGGAGAGGAGGAGGGGGTAGATATGCAGATGATTAGTACATTATTATGTGCATTTAATTAGTCAATTGTAGCGTAATTCATGAATTTTTATTGCCATAAGAATTCAGGGTACGATCCAGCTAAGGAGCTTCCTTCTCGAACGAAAAATAACGTGGCAAACTAATTTCTTGGTTGATCTCAAAGCAGCCCCTCCGGCTGCAGTTCCTGTAGGTAACTACGGATGCTAAGAACTTCAAGTCGGACTGGAGGTGAAGCACTACTAGGCGCAACTACCCATGCAGTTCCTAACCGGAAAACTCCAAGTAAATTTACACTATCGATCCAGTAAATATCGCAAAATACAGAGCCAGAACATGTAGCAATCTTTACCAATACCATCTTCACCAACGCCCAATATACCAGAAGAGTTGCGCTTTCTTGTTCTACAAAATCTGTTTTAAAACTTCACTATATCTGAAAGGATAAGAAGTTGATAACCAACTCACCACTGCAAACAAACGCTATCAACACTGCGAACACCAGAACACACGAAAGGAGGAAGTAGAAGTATGTTTCACCTTTCCGGGTTCGAACTTCCACACTTGAGACATATCGAATGCTATGAATCGTTCGGCATTCAGATTCCACGTAGTGAATGTCGCCTTTAGCCTTGTTCGAAATCAATGGTACGAGCTGAAACCACGAAAAATTAAAGAAGAGGCTAGCAAGCGTACAAGAAATCAGGAGTTTCGAGCCAGATTATCATTCACACCGAAATTCTCTTTATCGTTCTGCACAAATGAGCAGATAAAGATGGCAGGACCAGCACCAGAGTGATATTTACTGCAATTCGAGATGAAAAATTTATCGTGTACAATCGAAAAATCGCCAAGGAAATCAATTCTTTATTTATTTGTTTGGAATAAAATGTTATTGTTTTTATAAACTCCTTAAAACCAACGCTTTTCTTGAAATGATTACAAACATTATAAAAAGAAGAAGAAGAAGAACCAACTACTCATACTCTCTCATGATAAATAATCGCCATGAATCGAAACTACTTCTGAACCATTTCTTATCTATTGAAACGACTCGTTTCGGTTTGGCATGCTAAACAAAGTGTAAATGGTGAAGCTAAGTAGGACATACGTTGGCAAGTTATGGAGTGTTTATCACTCAAAATGTTTTGCTATTATTATATTAGTTTATTTATTTATATTAGGCTTTGTTAAAATTAAAGGCGCTTTGGATTCCTATTTAGCCAAATCGGGCGCGGTAAAGCAGTCTGAAAAGGTGCCGGCTGTTGGGTGCACCCGATACCAAGTTCCTGGTTCGGATCTCCAGCCCAGGCCAACCAAACTTCCATCCCTCCGAGGTCGGTGAATTAGTACCAGACTTGTCTGGGAAGGATAGACCGCTGACTTGTTTATCGGCTGGCTACTGCAAGTCATTGTATGACCACATACACATTCAAATCGCCCCCAACCCTTAGAAGTAGAATGTGTGGCGCATCCCAAAAAGGGGTTGAGTAAAGCCATCCTTTACCTTTCTATTGATTCAGCGAATTCTGGAGCAAATTCATCGAAACTGTCGAGGCGGAATGTTCAGTTGGACTAGATGTGCGCGAATCGAGAGTGAGTATGACCTCTCAGTGATGCTCGCATCATCGGTGCCATCTAACTGCGCTACGAGCTAACAAACGTACAGCTTCTTAAGCAACTGCACCTTCCCAAGAGTGGCACAGTTCCTTCTTGCCCAACATTCTCATTATGTCGCCTTGCTCACTGATCCTTCTCCGTTTCCCTAAGGTACCATCAGCCTCGTGCTGTCCTAAGGTTTTCGCTGCCTCCCCGACACTATTAGTTTTCCCGCTTCCATTGTTTCGAGGTCTACAGTGCAGTTGCAGTCTTCATGATAAGCGGCAAGATTGACGAACACTACAACTTGTGGTAGCTCAATAGCAAGTCCGCGAGAAGTCGCCAATCATCACAGCTCTACGAGCTCCTATGGCTTTCCAAATGACCATAAAAATGGAATCGAAAACACAGCGGGTAACATGTAGTCCAACAATGTAAATTACACACAAATGTGAATAACACCTCGAGTTTATACACTAAGAAATAACTTACTTTCATATCCCTATCTTTCACCGTTTTGATCAAAGGAATCGTAATCTTCAGAGGAGAGTCTTCTAGCTCGCCACGAACAATGCACCTACAAACGCCAACATAGGTAAGGCTTCCGTAATAAGGTAAGAAACAACATAGTAAGACTAGCAAGTAGCAGTTCAAAAAGAGAAGCACGTTTCACTTCATGCATATCATCGAAGCAATGCTTTTGTTAACTTCTAGAATCCGCCATATCCGGTAACCTTTTATGGCAATCAGATTTTCTAACATTTTTGGCTCCCTAAAGTTTTACGGTCTGGTTTTGCTAATCTTCAATAGCTAACTTTTGCAGTAACCTTTTGTGCCAAACTGATTTTGTGTCACTTTTTTGATAATCAAATACTCTATGTTCTTCACTGTGTAAAAGCAGCGCTTATTAATGTGGACTTATAAACTGTGTGACTTTTCTTAACAATAACAAATAAATAAGGGATGAAGGTTGGCGATAGTCAATACCTTTGCGGAACGCGCCACGTATTCCACTTCTAAGGGATGTCTCGGAGGCAATTTAGATGAGTATTTGGCTTCTACAATGGTCAATGGTATCCAGTCGATGGACAAGTCAGTGTTGTGTCTCTCTCAGAGAAGCCTGATACCAAATAACTGACCCGGGAGGGAACAAAGTCTTGGTTGGTCTGGGCAGAAAATCGGAACCAGTAACCAGGAATGGGGTGCAAGGCGACAACAGACGCCTCCTCCTACTACGCTATCACACTCCCACTAGCACGATTCCTTCCAGAGGAAGCTCAGTTGTATGACTCATCCCTGTAACAGAAGTTGGCCTTATCTCGTGGCTGATCAGAAGCTTGAACTTTCAACATTGCTCATATCAAGCGGCTCGATCAGTCGTCGCTTCGCCCCGCCCCTCTCCGCAACGCATAAATAGGCCGGAGCCGCTCGCCCTCTTTGTCTCGCAGCTCGCTCTGGCCGCATCAGTTTCAAGCGACAGGATGGCATCCGTCAGCGATGAGGAGGTTCTGGAAGCGGAGGAATCGCCAGCCAGCACCCCTGTTCGCAGCCCTTCCAACTCGCCGCATTTGCTTTCGATCAATAACAGGGAACCGTCTTCCGATACGCCTTCGTCAGCAGGGGACGATTCGCCATTGGCAATTCATGGATCAATAAAGGTCACCACCGGTGAAGCACCAAACTCATCAGCGACTGCAAGAAGACGCTCAAGCGACTCTACTTCGGACGACAGCGACAGTGACGCGCCGCCACTCAAGAGATCTTGCACACCCGGGTCACTACTGAAAGATATTCTTCTGGAAGGAGGCAAGATATTACAGCTGGCCGCCGCGAAAGCCGATGAACTCGCAGAGGAGACGGCTTCAGTGTCTGATGTATGGAAACGCACTGCAATGCTCGAAGAAAGAATGAAGATGTACCATAGACAAACGAAGGATATGCTTATGGAGATCAAAGCAGCTATTTCCTCGCTTCAAGAGACGACGTCAACGATGCAGTCCATGCTGGAGAAGATAATTTCCGACGCGGAGAACTCAAATGTGATGAAGAAGCACAGCGCTCTTGATGTGAAACTCGACAGAATTCTGACGCAGCTGGAAGTGTTCAGCGAGAAGACGACGCTGCTCGATTTCCAAGACCTCTCGTTCAACGTAGAACATATTCACTGGCGTCTGAATGCCTTAGAAAGGATGCTCGACAGCAAGAACACACCGACAAGCCGTGCCTCAGAGGAGCTCAGTCCGTGGAGGACAGAAGACGACCGATGTCGAGGTCAGAAGCACCACAGTGAGAAGAAGGAAGCTTCGCGCAGATACGAAGACGTACGCCGAATCGACCACAAGCGTCACGCCGAGTCAAAGGGGCACTCGAAGAACGACAACCGCTCTTCGAAGCCCTGTGGGTACCGTTCCAGCCATCACTCAGTCTATAGAACGTGCGTTACCTTGATCCCTTCGTTGCTTCGAACTGTCGAGTTACTCGATGTTCTTCTAGTTATAGTTGCCTTTTCAGATCATCCAGCGAATGCCTGTAGTCTCACGTCATCATCTCGAGATCGCCTTCCTCTCACTGGACGTTTGACAGTGTCGATACCGAAATAGCTTTGTTAGATGCAGTCTCGTACGCCAACAGTTCATAATAGAAGCCGAGTTCTTTGATATGTCAATTATCCTGTCTAGCCTTGCTTTGTTGCCTTCTTACCCTGTTATATGATGGAATTTGCTTGTAGAATTAGATGTAGTTTCTATATGAAGTAAAGGAGCACATGTATGAGAGTACCAACGAACAAGAGGAGCAGAACTGCGGATAAATAGAGGCCTGGTGCTTCAAGGAGCTCGCAGACATAGTGAGGTGCCACCGAATACACGAATTCTCTAAGGCAAGATTAGCGACTTAAAAGTGACAAAATGAGCTGACACTGCCATCAGGTAACAGCTAGGAAGTGGTGAAATCTCAGGCGACATATGATTCCATTAGATTTCACGACGTAGACCTCATGCTGACTAGTAAGAAAGAAATGCCCGCTAAGAACCGCACTGTGTAGGTCCATATTGTCGACAACAAGAAGGCTGCCCGAACTCTTTTCAATTGTATTTAAAACGCCTGATTTTTTTTGTTCAGACTTGGTCTTTCGAAACGCGCACATAAAACCATTAAACGAACGAGGTCGAGGACATCCATGGAAAATTATTTTCCCTAAGGGAACGCTTAGTATGCACGCGACGCGCGACGCGATGTCATGATATGCCCCCATATCGATTCACCGCGTCGCGCGATCGATACGGAAGTTTGACATAACATCGCATCACACGTTGCTGGACACTAAACGCTCCCTAAGATACCGTCCATCTCGGAGCGAACGATGTTGTGCTCTCCATGTCCCTCGAGCGAGGAGGTTCCATTGGAGCACTCTAGCACGCGACAAGTAGGAAAATAAATGTTTTTGGAGCCCACTCGAGCAGATCAGCTGACGATAGGTGACAAATGTAAATAGAACAATCACAAGAATAATGAACTCACACTACTGAAGTTAAGAGTTACCATATTTAGGCCAAAGAGAATGCTAGCCCACAGGCAGAAGTATTCATAACAACGAAAATCTATAAAACTCACTTTTTCTTCGTTTATAACGAATCCAGGATTAAGGCACATCGGATGACTGTAATACACCATTCATCCGTATGTGCGATCAGCAACAGAGAACGTATAAGGCGCAGTAGCATTCTGCCCGGGAAGCAGAGGATGCGGGTTGAGTCTCACCTAGCGCAAGAGTTGTGAGTTCGCAACTAAATATCCATCTAACAGCTTATATCCATGTCAGACGAAGGATATATTAGGCTGATCGAAAAGTCTTGCAACACTTGCACAACAATATTCAACTTTGTCCCTATTTGCTAAACAAAAACCCAGACCACGATATATTCCCCCCCCCCAAGTCTAAGGTCCTGCTCCATCTTTCAGGCAGCCTTTTAATTCCTTTCCGCCAGAATTCCGAGGGATGTGAGGAAAAAACTCAGAAACCTCCACTTCCAGTTGACGTCGACCATCGAACTCTCTACCTCGAAGATGCCGCTTCAGAGCTCTGAACAGGTGGTACCCAGAAGGAGCGAGGTCTGGAGAGTACGGTGGATGGGGCAGAACTTCCCAGCCTAATTCCCGTATTTTCTCGCGACTCACTTTTGCGACATGAGGACGTGCGTTGTCGTGCAGCAGGTAGACATTTTCCCGTTCTGGACGTTTTTGGCGCATGGCGTCTGCCAAGCTCTGGAGCTGGGTAGCGTAGATAGACGCTGCTGTGACTTGTGGTCTCACTATCCAGCAACTCCCAGTAAAGCATGCCTTCTGAGTCCATCATAGGGGCGTCCGGAACGAGGTCGACCTTCGAGAGAGATAGCCCCAGCCTTGAAGCGCCGATACCAACGGGCCACTGTGGGATAGTGAATGACTTCCTCCTTGAATGCAGCGCAGATGTTGGAGGCTGCGGAATGGCCTTGCAGAAATTCGTAGTGGACGATAGGTCGTAGGATGCTGCTGCTTATCATTGACATTGTTGCTGTATTCGTAATCGACGAGGCCTTAGTCACCACATAGGATCAATACTTTGAGTGCTTTAACAAATTTAACAGGCAGTTGCGCAAAGTGTTGCAAGACTTTTCGATCAACCCAATACTTGCAACGAAATATCAAAGAAGAACGATCAATCCTCATAGGTGAATGTTATACGGATGTACTATACACTCTACTTCTAAAGGATATTGTGGAGTCCATAAAAGTAGAGTGCGCGGCACAGCGCAGCCCAGAAGGGGTTGAATGTACCAGTCAGCAACGTGGAAGGCGGAAACGCAACAGTCAATCATAGTGATTATCGGCCGTAATAAACGAAGTCACACCCAGAGGTGAACGGCCAGTAATTTGATTGGCTGGTTTGTTGCCGCGTCCTCATACAAGCCACAATGCCGACTAGCGGAAGATAGAATAATGCCAGTCTTTACCCAGTGATTTTCTAAGTATTGACTTTCCCACGAGGTGTGTACGTTCCGTGCGAATAAACAGCGTCAGTGTGGTAATGGCATAGAGCCGGTTCGAGTCCCGCCTGGAGCCAGAGTTTTTACTGCAACTAAACATCGTCATAACCATCAGCCTTCATCTTTTTGTTCCTTAGCAACACACTCTACTCCTACGGGATATGGTAAAGCCCACGAAGCAGGCGAAGGAGTGGCGCATCTCGGAAGGGACTGAAGGGACTAGTCGGCAATGAGGCCAGCATGGGAATGCGAAAACACGCTAGCCAATCAACGTGGTTGTCGACCGCAATAAACAAGGTTACACCCAGAAAGGGTATGTACGATCACTGGTTGATTGGCTGACACCTTGCCGCTTCCCCTATGCAGATCACATCGCTGACTAGTACTAGCAGCGGACGAATAATGCCCGCCTCCATATTTTATCCTTTACTTACACTAAAAAGAAGCCGCTTAGCAGCCAGCCGACGGAGAAATCATGTTTACCGTTCTAAGACAGTCTGGTGGCAATCTAGCACACCACTCTTCGAGGAATGGAAGACTTGATCCGCCCTGGGATACGAACCTGTAGTCGGTTCCTGGTAATAGGAGAGATTAGGATCTAAGCAGTCCGTCCAATCACAGCCGATAAAATGGGACCGAACTCGTCCGGGACGGATAGAACACTTATCCGCCCATAAGATCGCCATAGTAAAACACTATAAAGGAAAAATAAGCGATAAAGCTGGCTCCACGAGACCTGAGCATCCACCGAAGACTAAGGGCTACCTTTATCATCTGTACCGTTTACTCACTAAAAGTCTACTGTCAAAAGTAGTGCAATTGCTTGGTGAATCCGAAAATGCCACACAGATGTCGTTGCCGGTTCTTAGGTCATTTATTACTCGTAAATTTGCCAGTTTAAGCTAATTTAGTGCTATACTGTATTTGGCGACCGTTCATGCTTTGGTCTTATGTTTGATACGTCCTGGTTTCATTTCAATTCCTTTTCTTCTTTTTGTCCAGGTGTATTGTATGACACTTCTTTGAATAAATAAATCAGCTAATTAGTGAGAACTAAATTTAGTCATTCCATCCCAGCCAATGGACCTTCCTTCTTCTATAAAGGCTATTGGTGTAAAACGAGGAGAGCACTCAGTGTGGGCCTCTACAGAATAATACTTATAATTAAGAATTTTCCGAAATTTCAAAGAATATGAAATACGACATACAAAGAAAGAATGAAGTGATAGAAGACTACAGCTTTAAAATGTAGGCTCATAAGTTAAGAAACGCACCGGCTGATCTGTTCCACTAATCCACTCTCGATATTCTCCTTCAGTGTGGACTGCACGGAGGCATTTCTAGAATTGCAATAACAAGTAGAATAGAGCTACATGTCAAACAACAGGCGATGCCGGTTCCATAAATAGCTACAAAAGTAAACTAAACGGCGTAAAACATACGTGGCAAACAGAACAATGCCCGACTGATACTTGTCCAGCGATCTGACCAGATATAGGCGCTCACATCGCGGAGCAACACGAGCCTGAATGCGAATACTGGAACGGGTGCGACAGTACTACTCTAACTTTAGAACTCCATTGGACGAAAAACAATCATCCAAACTGAAAAGCAATGTATATGCCTGCCCCTAAGGGATGGTAGGCCAGGTTGGCCTGGGAGGAAATCCGACTCAAGAACTGGTATCGGGTGTACGCGACAGGGACCCCTCCACCGACTGTACTACAAGCGCTCTACTAATTATTACAGGCGCAAATAGTGTCGGGGGGGGGGGGGGGGGAGTCACCCCATCTCAATGGCTGTACGCCTTGGTATGAAGACATGAGTACGTCCAGTTACATCAGAAATGGCCTACCTCAGTTCACAGCTCAAATAACAATAAAACAAAGGCAATGCATTGTAAATGCAGTTAATACAGTCAACGATATTCAATAAGAACATAGTCAAAATCGAAATAACCTTTAGACGCTTTGATAAACATTTTTTAATATTGCACCTCCCCTAAATAGGATAGAAAAAATGCAAAGCTGATGAATAGCACCAGAAATAGCCCTCCTAGACGTAGTTAGGATACTTGTTTTGACCAAATGAGTCCGAAAAGTGCAGCAGTGCTCATGAAACAGCTTTACCTTAATCTTCTGTAGCAATCTGTCGAGTTGTGGAGCAGTCTTCGACGATCCAGAATACGCCATACCATAAGGCTTATCGAATGCAACAATATTGTCTGGAAAGCGCTACAATCAGACATAGCGCTGCTTGACTTTAGCTGTTTTTAAAGAATTTTGCATGCGAAGGTGCTTACCATCTCTATAAAGCACCCGTTCTGTCATGAGGTTCACCAGCTCTTCCTCATTCATTCTCCATACTGGGATGATTCCCGCACGAATCTTGCCTAGACCAGAGTTCTCGTCTTCCTGAGAGATCCTGTCGCTCTGAAGGATATAATAGTAACACTTGACATATCACAAAAACAAAGATTTTAGAGATTATACAAGTCCACAGTTGCGTCCACGAGTTTTCAGTACCTAAGGGACCATTCCCACACTAAACGGCTGATTTAAAAGTAATCGATGCATGTAGCGACAGTTTAGAACAGATATTGATTTTGCAAGATCATTACACCTCCTTGGAACATGGTGTGCTAAACTTTCAGACAATTACAGTTCTCTGCCAGTTCGATCGAGCCTGGTGATCTAACAATAGGCACGTTCATTGAAGCTTTTAGCGGAAACCTTCCCGCGTGTTTTGTCTTCCAGAAAGGACTAATTCCTTTTTGTAAAAAAAAACTAAAGAAAATTAAAATATGCAGCTTTTCTGAACTCAACGTGTCGTCCTAACAACAAGTGAGGTATTAAATTCTATTACAAATACAACGACGGGCCTGCAATGCTATCAACACAATTTGACAGCTTCTTTACACTGGGGGTGTCCCTTATGAATATATAACATTGAAGTTTACAACTTCACAGAGCCACCTTAGGTGCCCCTTCCACGCCATACCAAAACACCGAACATCCCACGCGACTAGGAGAGATCCGTTGTCGCTACCTGCTATTGCTTTTCGATGAGCGTTTTCACGTTTTGTATAAGGCGGGCTTCTCCTCCCCCGCCCCCCCCCCCCCCCAAGTAGGGTTAATGCCCTGAAATCACCGGTAGGAAACATAGTACAACCGTGCGACAAAGCATAAAAGTAAAAGGCGCACACACCTCTTCATGCTCATCGTCGTCGAATCGCTTTAACTGTCGACGATTCTCTTCGACAGAAGCGTTTCGAAAACCTCTCGGAGATCCTTTTATGGGCGATGTTTGATTAACGTCTTTCCTACTGAATTTGGGCTTCGGCTCTTCTGTATCATGTTGAGTTCCCCTTACATTCTTGCTGAAAAAAAGCAGATAGAAATCCTTAACAAGCAGAACAAAGCAAAAACCAATGTCAAACACCAGACAAATTCAAAAGATGGGAACATACCCTGGTGAACCAGCTCTTCTGAAGAAATGCTCCTCAATAAAATCAGACGGTGCTTCATTCTCATTTGCGTCAGCTTCGCCGTGTTCCTATAAATAACACAGAAAGCAGATATTGGATCTATCCATTGGAGAAAGCAACCCCAATTTGTTTATCTGAGAAAGCAGAATGCAGAAAAGCTGAAATCAAACTAGCCTACAAAGACGACACCGTTCATTGGCATTCGAGGAACCTTTTTTGTAATTTTCTGGCCGGGAACCTATACTGTTTGCATTTGTTTTGCTTTACTAACGACGTCCCTTTCGACTGGGACAGTTCCCTGCTATTTTTCACAAAACAGAAATCAACATGATTCCTTTCGGTGCGGCAAATTCTACTCCTTCTTCTTATTATGAGGCAAGCTCGGGCTTCCGAGAGAGCGAGTCAGGCATCCCGCACTAATGTTGGGTTGAAGTTCTGAAATACAGTCGTTTCTGCATTCAATACCTTAACAGGTAGAGGATGCCTAGAAATGGGGCTCAGTGTTTAAAAAATCCTCAAAAATCTGGTTATTACTCAGTCGAGCTTTCTTTTCTTTTGTTACTTGAGTAGACAGCGAAAATTAGCGCATCTGCTTTGTTGCATTCCCCATATGCCCTTCATAGATTTCTCAGATCAATCCTATTGCCCTTCGTTGAGTAACAACTCAAATGTGGATGTTGCGTTCGATCAAACGGCTCCGGTGGTGTGAAGGCGTAGAGCATTCCCGCCCGGTCAGAGGAAGGTGCGGGTTCTAGTCCCGCCTGGCGCTAGAAGTTTTGATCGCAACAAAACATCGTTGTGACAACTTCGTTTAGTATTTTTACAACGACGATACACTATTTCGCAGACTACACACTCACCTAGCCTACGAGAGGGCTTTCTATGTAATTTCCTACTGTTGCCTGCCACCCTGTTTGAGTTTGCTTTGCTTTTCTAGCGGTGCCCCTCCAACTAGGGCAGATTCGACTTCTCTACTCTGACTCTCGCCAGTTTTTGTCAGTGGTCTGCGCAAAGCTACGATAGCAGATGAATATCACCACTAAAGAGGTGTAATTCAGCTTGAATTTCGTTTTTTAATTCCTTTTGTTGGTTTTAGCGTGTCCAACTTCTCGTGGACGCACAGATGAGAATAAAGAAATGAACGAAGCTTTGAGTACTCAAAATTGTCTAATTGTCTAGTAATTTTGTGACGTATAGTATCTGAAAAGCCATAAATGGAGGGAATTTAGCAACACTCATGCCCTAATCCCTTGTCCGGCCCTAACACCCCACGATAATGTCCCTAGGATATTCTGTTGCATGTACCACTAACTAGATGCGAACTCACTAGTTCAAGTTGAGGAAAGAACGCTCGATCCAAGAACTCAGTCCCTGACAGTTGACGGCTGTCACGCTCCATGTCCACGACGTCGGCAGTACTCCTAATTCGGAAAGACCTCCTACTGCTGGTGGTTGGCTCCGTCGCAGCACTGGACGGCACCTGCAGAATTTACGTCTAAAGTTTGAAGACCTGACCACTGACGAGTCCCACGTTCAGTCCTAAAAAGTATCTCTTACCTCTTCCTTTACTTCCGTTTTCTGTGGTTGCGACGACATGTACTCGATGCCGAAGAAGTCATCCGCCGCCGATTTCTCAGACATTTCCTGGAAATTGAAAATGAATAACAAATAAGAATATGCCTAAAACCGTTCGCTATCGAGTTGAGCCCGGTCTTGATCCCTCATAAGGTTTAAAAAAGTGAATCGAAAGGAGGAATGCGCAAAGCTACCCTACAAACAGAGATCCAGATAGAACGGCGCTTCTACGCGGCGACAGAAATCTACAGAAAATAACGCGCTCCAGCGCGATTGTAGAAAAGTAGTTGGAGCGCGCTATTTCAACCCTCTCCTGCGGGTTATAAGAGAAATGGCATAGGTTTTTATATTACCAGACGTTCAGCGGCATTCCGGCTGCTGAACGTCTCCTTGAGGCTTCGCTCCAAACTTCGAAAACAAAACTACTTGGGTTGTCGACCTTTCAACCCCCGTGAGAAGGAAAAACTGGGCTCGCTTATTACATAGAATAGAATAGAGTGAGGTAACGTCCTCAAAACGGTTGGCATGAGCCTTGCCCACTGTCCAACCCTTTTCATGCAATTCCTACTCCGGAGAGTCTAATCTGCATAAAATTTGATAGAGTCGATAGATTTTGTTCGGCCGGTCGATACAGGTTGCTGTAGATCCTGTCCGAGCGGCATAATACTGGAGTAATTCCAGCGAGCGATAGCAAGAAACGGTTGCGTGAATATCACCCCAATGGATCAAATCTGAGCCAAAACCCGCAACTCCGATCGAAAGTCGATACCATCGATTGATATTAGTCGTCCGACTGAACTTTGCAACCTGTTGTGAGGTCGATCCATCCGCCATCATAGTCGCGTGATTCCCACTCCAATCGAACAAAGCTGGCTGAAAACTGTTAACTTCGGCAGAAAATCGATAATATCCGTCGATATTGGTCGCCAACCAAATCTCTCCATCCTCTTTTTTCAATCTGACTGTTTTCTGCCAATTTTCCTCCATTTTCATTGATTGCACGTGAGGGTAACCTTTATAAATTTTACATGCACGTGTGGATTACCACCACATGTTGGACACGCTTCACAGGCTTACACAGTTTTATGACACACACACACACACACACACACACACACACACACACACACACACACACACACACACACACACACACACACACACACACACACACACACACACACACACACACACACACACACACACACACACACACACACACACACACACACACACACACACACACACACACACACACACACACACACACACACACACACACACACACACACACACACACACACGCACACACACACACACACACACACACACACAAAGTTGTCTCCACAAGCTAGAACAATTTATTTTCGCCACAAAAACCTTGAACTGCACTCCGTGATCGATTCGGAAACCGCTTCAAAGTTTTTTTTTCTGGACAGGCCCCCAATTACCATTAGCAGTTGACACTTAAAATTTTTTAGAATGGAATTTCAGGTTTAGATCTTTTACTCTCTAGGTAAGGAAATGTCATGCGCCGTGGAATTCAGCAAAAATACGCAAAAAATAGTGATTTAACCAATGCTGATTAGTTCGAAGACTCTCAGAACACCTTTATTTCTCAGCTGTGGAACAACGCTTGAAAATATTGGATTTTGCCGAATTAAACTTAATAACTCGGGACATTCAAAAGGATTATAACAAGTTCTTCTCCACTGATGTTCCACCGGGGAGGTGTTATAACAAAAAATGTTTGAGATACAAAAATCATCTAAAAACTGAAAGATTACGGACTTTATTTGATCGACGCGACAAGTTACACAGGAGAGTATCGCACTGCATTTACATCACTTTTACAGAAACTAATAAATAAAGAGGATTTTTCAACCTTATGCAGCAGTAGAATGCTTGACATCGTATAAAAGGGGTAAGGAACACCATAGCAGGGCGATTTTATGTGCCCAGTCAAGCTGCAGGGAACGAAGGGCACTTCAGTTGACCCCGAATGCCACGACAAGAAACATCTGTGGCTGTATTCCCGGCATGCTGCTAGAAAGAAAACGAAATCAAGACACTCCGTGAATGCTGGACGGGCCAGGTGGTGTCCGCCCTCGCAAGACCAAGAACAAGTAAAAGATGCCTCAAACATATGTACACATAGCTTTTCATAAAATTATTGGGCTTTTACATCGAAGAGCAAGAGAACGACATTCCTATAGCTTAATAACCTCTAAGATGGGGTGGTGAATTCGCTCAAGGGGGTCGTGATGTCTAGCTGATTGCTAGCGTGAGCAACACTGATCCGCAGTTTTTTTTTAATTTTTTAAAAACAAGCCATGGCAGAGGTCCTTGCGTATGGATTCGTAGAATCACTTGTTCTGAATCATCCAGTCGACTTACAAAACGTAGCCGCAAAAGTTATTTATTAAATTACAAATGAGGAAAGCCATATAATTGTGACAGTAACTTTAGCTATAAAAGTATGGAAACCAAAGAATTCCATTTCGAACGGGTCCTTAGACGTCGAGGGAAAAAAACTGTTGAGCCCAGAAATATCTGTAACAAAAACTGGAGGCCAGCCGCATATCTACCACCACTTGTACCTTTAATGCCATGATCGTATTTCGATAATCGAACAGCGATTAAAGGCGAATGAGCGAATGTTTATTCTATTGTACCGTAATTCGCGACTTAATGTTGTAACAAGGTCTGGGTGGCTTTTTCAGTCAAGAAATTTCCTGTTTGAAGAGGAAATAGTGCGATAAGGCAATTTTAGGTGACTTCAAAACATCAGTTCATCTTCACGTAATCAAAATTACAAGTCAAAATGATGGCTCAGCACATAGAATGAAACCCAAAAGTCCGGGCATTTTTTTGAAAATTGAAGTATATACTGGCAATGAAGAAGATATCGCAAAACGAGGCGCGGGCGTACGTCGCATTCTCAATGGTTATCATACGGCTCTCTCTGGGAGTCACGCCCATTTGATGCGGCGTGATTGGTCAAAAAAGTACTGTAACCAGGCTGCTACGACGGCTGAGAGTTCTGAGAGCCGTTCAGGCCCACTATGCGCTCAACTTTCCTGAGAAAATACTACAAAAACAAGGTTTACCTTACTCCCTTGCGCAATTCAAACCGTAAGGCGTTCAAACTCTTTAGCGAATGTGCGGCCTCGTGAAGGGACATGTCCCGTAGAGCGTAATTATTGCGAATTGCTTCATTGATCTCACGCCGATGGCGTGATCAGGGGCCATGTTAAGTGCCACCACGTGGGCGCTACAGAGCGATAACCCGCGGGGTACGCTCGATCCTGTAACATACTGCCTCGAGAATAGCCGGGCATCCTACGCCTCCAATCAGTTCTAGAGCCGCCCATACTCTATATTGCACAACTGCCTAAACTGTTGTATTCGCAGTCTGTACTGCTACGTCCTTGTCTGCGAACACATTTCAACGTTCTTTTCATATTTGCCAAGAATATTCCCGATTCGCCATCGGTCAGCAGCGTTACATTCACCTACGTGATTTCCGCTGGATGATCGCCCATCGTTGAAACCAGAGAAAGTCCATAACGCAGCTATAATCTCCGACCTAGAAATCGTCAAGTAGCATCATGACTTTATATTGACCTCCACGCGTTTTTTCCCACCAATACATCAATTTTCAGCTCACCCGCATGTCATATCCCCTTACTGCCTACAGCAGTAAGCTACACCATCACTACTGTTCATGGCTTTCCTTTTTTGATATTTTTATTGATGTTGCTCCCATCTATCACTTAAATGCGCCCTCCGCCCTTACCGAGCTCCCTATCGTCGTCGTCGACGATCTCAACATGCACATGTTATCGTTCCGGCCTTTACATGGCGAGGAGGTCGTCTTACTGTTGATGTAGTCTGCTCCGCTCCTGCTCACAAGAGCGCCTCTCCTCTGCCTCTTCCCCTTCCACCTTCTTCCCCTCACTTAATCCGTTGCTAAGCTACATCTCCTAAAGACTTATTGTATTACCTATGGCAATAAACGCACTCTACTAGCCATTCCATATATTCGTCTTCGTCCTCGTCTTCATAAAAGTCACTGAACCACCTCTTCTGAGACATTAAGTCCTAGCCTCCTCTACCACCCTTCATATTTTTCTCATTTCTTCCTACCACAGTAGATCGCTAATATCGTAGAGGTAGTTGATTCAAGGGCTATCGAACACTTTCGGTGTTTTAATAGCTACGACCGCATTGTAAGCGCAAGTGTTCTGGCATTCTGCCAAAAATGTTAGCCTTTCCCTTTGATTCAGCACTAACTTATCGTCGGCGACGACGATGCCTCCACCGGAAGAGGCCTCAGCCGTCCACTTACATGGGCGGAACTGGTCACCATGGGCAGAAGATAGTGGCGTGCGCCAGACTTCTCATATGCGGTTGTGAAGAATGGTCGAATCTCCCTCCCATGCTCATTATCCATAAATGATTAACCACTGAACCATCCTGAATTGTGTACAGAAGTAAAATCACGTTACTCCTCAAACGTTTCGCTGTCTGTACCGCTCCCGCTATCCGTACAACGGGTACATTTTGGTGCATCGGCCTAATAAGCCATATTGTAAGTCTCTCGCTTACAACACCTAGAGCAACAAGTCGTTCTACTGCAGATCGTATTCCCACTGTACTAAAGGGAATCGTAAGCCTCTCGCGTATAACGCCTAGAGCCGCAAGTCGATCTATTGCAGATCGCATTCCCTATACTAAACGGAATCGTAAGCCTCTCGCGTATAACGCCTAGAGCCGCAAGTCGATCTATTGCAGATCGCATTCTCTAATTAAGAGAATTACTCTCGATTCACACCTTGAGTTGGTTCAGTATCGACCACAGCCTCTAATTAAGAGACTGTAAGACTCCCTTATTTATTACGAGGAGCAAATTTCCGTGCATATAGCACTAGAAACCTTTCTTTCATCACTGAAAAAAATTCCCAGTGTCCAAGACACTAAGAGGAGCATCTCTTAAAGAGACCCACGAGAAGTCCCGCATAAAATAGTGTTGCACTTCCACACACCCCCGATCGTGAGCACGCGACAATGCTGAAAGACCTT
Source organism: Heligmosomoides polygyrus polygyrus (assembly GCA_947396885.1). Classification (NCBI taxonomy): domain Eukaryota; kingdom Metazoa; phylum Nematoda; class Chromadorea; order Rhabditida; family Heligmosomidae; genus Heligmosomoides; species Heligmosomoides polygyrus. The sequence goes on along the minus strand of OX377203.1, from coordinate 85,246,528 downwards.
GTTGTAACGTACACAGAGTACACAGTGAGAGTAGAGTATTCGCTAACGGATGAAATTACTTACGAAAAATGTAAGTCTACTACTGCACTTTTACAAAGCAGCATAAAGCAGGTAAAAGAGGGAAAAGAGAAGCTCGAAAAGCTTTATAAAGAGCTTCGAGAAGAGTACAAAAATTGTAGAAATAAGTCTGATAAAAGGGACATATTGCTAGAAATTGAGCAAATAGAACATGACTCACAGCTGCATATAGGGCTAGCTACTGTGGACAAATTAGTTTATACACTAATTACACGTCATGAGGAATCCAAGTGCATGAAAGACACGATGAGCGTAAAACTAGGGTACATCTCACAGAGAGCCTTAATACTGCAGAACTTGTGCAGCATAGTCCGCAGGGAGATGCGGCAAATCAAACTGAGCCGACTGAAATTGCGGACAGCAATATCTCTCAAAATTCGGTTGCTGACAATGTTATAGGAAGTGAGGCACGACGATGTCGTTCAATAAAACCTCCCCAAGCGACGTTACCGAAACTTCGTCGGCGACGACGATGCCCCAGCTCATCGCCCCGTCCCTTATGAAGACGCTGGGTGGGCGCCGTGTGTCGGCAGATTTCTAGACCTGGTTGGAACGTACGGTTGAGGAAGGCTCCTCCGAAATAAATCGATTGCTAATTAAAAGTGTTCTGTTATCTCCATTAACTAGTGACTATATCTTAAGCCTCTTTCTTCTCCCATCCTCCTCTATATCTCTCTATCGTACCTCATCGGTACATAACTCTTTATCCCTTGTAAGAACCGTCATCTCTTATTAGATTGTGCCTGAGCGGCATAAGTTTTTTACTATCTAAGTTGGTGTGACCTCGCCTATCATGCTTCTGCCTGAGATGGGAGTGAGGTTTTACGAACCTTTATTATTAGTCTAAACTACAGCAACCATACGCTAAGAATGCAGTTAGGAAGACTGTCAAACTTTCAACCCAAGTAGGGGCGTGGCTTACAGAGGCGGTGGCTATACACCGTGACACCTGATAGAGAGAGGCCACGCCAATGTGAGATTATATTGACTTGATATAACGTCATATTCTACTGTGGACCGCTACAGTCCCACTAATATACCTTTCTGATGAGCCATCATACTCGCAAAGGTAAGCACAAAGGAGCCATAATACTCCTAGTGCCACAGAGCGCCATCATTCCTATTTACGCTCATAAATCAGAACAGCAAGAACGAGCGGAATAGAGGTACCAACTATGCTGTCGTCGTCTACGACATCTCGCGCCCTTTGTAAGGCGCCGCTCCCTCTAATAGGAGCGGCTGCTGGGCTGCCGGATTAGGCGATTGGTCGCAATATCAAGTAACGTGGTGAGCATCGGTTGAGCTCCACTACTCATTTCCTTCCTTTCATAATAAACCTGAACCACCATCTTGCGCTTATCGTTGTAAAGGGCCACCATACCCGCGTCTTCCGCACCCATCCTGGTCATCTGGTGCATCGGCCTAATAAGCCAAATTCTCCCGTGTCAAGGCGTACCAACCTTGGGAGCTGGAGCGAAGACAGCTCTTTCTAGAGCAAATATCACAGTCTTTTCCAAGACTAAGAATCTTAATTGATTCCTCTCACACCAAGGGAAATCAGTTCCCGTACCAAGTACCTGGAGCCATTTTCTGCTGATTTTCTCACAGAAATAAGCATTTTAATCCCGAAGTCTCGCAAAAAATGGCGTTGCACTTCCAAAGAACACCAATCGTCAATTGCGCAATGACGCTAAAAAAACCTTGTCTCCAGATACGCGGAGTACACAGAAAAGGTAGAGTATCCTATAGTAGACGAGGATAGTTACGAACAATGCAAAACAGCTACTGCGCTTCTACAGAGTGGAGTAAATCAAATCAAGGAAGGAAGGGAGAGGCTTGAAATCCTCTACAACAATATTAGAGCAGTATACGAAAGCTGCAAAAATATGTCCGATAGAAAGGACGTTATGCTAGAAACAGAACAAATAGGGAGTGAATCACAACTACACAAAGAGATCGCCAGTGCAGACGATCTAATCTTCAAGCTGACGACACGGTTTGAGGAAACCAAATGTGTGAGGGATATAATGAGTGTAAAATTAAGTTATATTTTTCAGAGATTTCTAATCCTGCAGAGTGCATCTTCTATAGCTCTAATTAACGAGTAGTCGAAAAAGATAATACTAAACAAATGGAGCCTGTTCCAAGCGATAGTAATTTATCGCAGCCAGCTTCAAACTTAGCTGTCATCGAACAAATTGAAAGCGAAGCACGGCAATTTTGTTCTATAAAGCCACCTCGTCGACATTGCCCAAGTTTTACGGCAATGCCGAGGACTTTCCAGAATACTGGGCTGTCTTTGAGACCCTTATTCACAAGAGTGTCATTTCGATGTCATGGAGAAGATCCTGCTTCTCAAGGAGGGCCTTAAAGGGAGTGCTCAGGACTCTGTAAAAGGGATTCAAATGGTACCACAGAACTATGAGTGGATCATCCAGATCCTGAAAGAAAACGACTGCAATCAGCTCATTAATAGGTCTCATGTAGTGCAGAAACTGGTCAATTTGAAGCCAGCGCAAACAATTTTTCGGAGAGCTGCTCGTAAGTTTTCGCACAGATTCAAATTTTGATCAATCAAGTGGTATCCGCCGGCTACGATGTGTAAAAAACTTGCGACCCAGTGTGCTGCGATACAATCCTAGCCAATTTTTTTCATGATGTAGTAAAGCCTGTCTTACTATCTATACGCAGGACAGCCAGACAATCGGCGATCTCATAGGCCATCTAAAGAAGGAGATTGCCGCTAAAGGCTATGTCGACAGACTCGACCGCCAGAAGAGTACGACGGTCAACACTCCAAAAGATAAGTATTCCACTTCGCGGCAACATTCCGGCGACCAGTGCCTATTCTGCCAGAGAGATAATCATGGATCAAAGACCTGTAGAACGGTCACTGATCAAGGGACTCGCCGCGAAGCGCTAATGTCCGCAGATGCTGGAGTGCTGTTCTTCAAATCACAGCAGCTTCGATTGCCAGAAGCTAGACTGTCCTAAATGTGAACAGAAACATCATGTAAGCCTCTGCTTTAAAAACGAAGGTGATCAGGCAAGTAATCAAACACCTTGGAGCAATAATCCAAGAAACCGTTCAGGACCGAACAATCAAAGACCAAACAGGCGCAGCGGGAACATAGATGTTTTCAAAATAGTTTTCCTAATCAAGGACAACAAACTAGGTCAGATGTGTTCCAAGGATAATACATCAGACCAGAACATTTATGTGAGAGAGTTACAATTTCATGAAAGCATCTCAACTGTGTTATATAGGGTTGAAACCTTGTTTGACACCGGGGCGAGACTAGAAGCAACTTACATTGTGTTTCCGTCCAATGATCGGTAATATCTCCATATCATTCAACTCGACCAGTTCGGCTTCAATATCCGTACCGAAATTCGAGGGGTGGTGATTCGTAGCGTTATAATAGGTGATCTATTTTAGGTGTATTCCCTCGCTGTAACCGTCAATTTTCAAAAGTCAGACCCTTCAAGAAATATAAAAGACATTAACTTGTCGCGAAGGCTCCCCACATGACGCGCAGCTCACTTTTGCCTCGTTTGTCGAGAGCTTGAAGCTACGCAGGGATTTGTTACCAGGGTAGTTTTCAGGCAGAACGGCACCTTCAAATTGTGCATGCAAGGTCATCGGTACTTGCTCACCACAATCAAGGATCAGTCCTATTATTAAATGAGAATCCTACGAATTTCCACGAAGTCACGATAGCTCCTTTATTGTCGCCTCATTTAGACCACCGCTGAGTGACCATATGACCTTCTCGTGCAGGCCTAAAAGTAATAGTGCAGAAATATAGGTTTCCTTGGCCAGTATCAAGTGCATCCCAAGCGCACCTCAGTTCCACATAACGCGCGACTCATAGACCAGACGTAGAAATATATGATAGAGGCCAAACTTACAGACTTCCCATTATTCGGGTCTCATCAGGAAGTTATGCACTTCGTGTAGCACATATATAGCACCAGCTGTGGAACAATAGCGGCATGCGTAGCCAAGCCGCTGATCACTGGGTTCAGTGTTAGCAGCAGATTCTTCGCTATACCACTTCTCGTCCAGACGAACTGTCACGATCACCTTTATGTATTGATCACATTTTTTTGCGTGCAGATGTAAGCCCAAATCCACTGGGCCGGCTAATGGGCCGTTGGCGACAACAAACTCCTCGCCCACCCCTTATGAAGGCACTGTTTGGGTGCGGTGTGTTAGAATCACTTAGACCTCACCAGGATGATCGGTTGGGCAGGTGTTCCAAATGAATAAATTGCTGATCAAATTGTTTTATAATCTTCCCGAAATAATAGGGATCTCTCATAGCCTTCTATCTTAAAGGCCGTTTCCTCCCGTCCTTTCTTTTCTTTTTATATCACCGGTAGATAATCTATGATAACACGTATATATGTATATTGCTCATAATAAACGTTTAATTAACCATGCTGAGGTCGCCTTGAACCACGAACAAGACTCGCGTGACACCTAAGTGGCAAGTCTCTACAGTTGGACCATGGGTTTTGTTGACAAAGCATACTAGGCCGCTTAAAACAAGGACAGTCCAATTGGTCATGTAGGAAAATCGGATCCTGATCAGTGCAGAACTGCTCCTCGAGGACACCACCAGATTCCCATCGTACATGGTGACCACTCTACACCATTTTATGACGGTCGGGATTTCAATAAACATTAACGAAGACCGCGTTAATCCCGTTTTGGTTATCCCAGAAAACAGCCAAAGGCCAACGCCCTTGATGCGGACGGCATGTCGCACAGGTCGGTAGATTTTTTCTCGAAGCGCGTCTCCTCGCCCTAGTGCGTCTAGTAGGGATTGCTATCCTAACCCTCCTCGCGCTCCTCTGAGGAACGTTCACGCTCAAGGCGATTTTCTTGAGCCCGCTCAGCAGCAAATCAATGCTTTGTCGATTTCGCTTCGCGAGCGCGATGAGGCCTTGCAAACTTCCAACGCGCGCATTGCCGTTCTAATTAAACGGAACGAGGAGTTATCTCGCTCTCATTTCTCTGTTTCTCCTTTCTCTTCCGGTTCCTTGCGTCTCTCTATTAATTGATTATTCTTGTGCTCTGCCGTGTTAGGTATTCTGCAGGCCGTATGTACTGAGCGCCTGGATCTGTCCACACGACCCTAATGATCTGCTGAGCAGTATTTCTTTCTTCTTTAACTGGTCCCGCCTTGTTTCGGACGTTGTCAGCCCTTCAGTCGATTTCAATCACTATCTGATGGATTCCCACCCTTGCGGAGAATTGGTCTACCCAGATCCCTCCGCTTTGCAGCGTTGAGCCCCGCTCAGGTGGTTAATGCGATGCACGAGGATAAGTAATGTCAACTTTCTTCGTCCGGCTACCTTTCCAGGAAGTTTGTACGTACCCTCTTCCCCTTAGTACAAAGTCCTAAGGATGGTCAGCCCACGAGCTTACCTGTCATCGAGTTGCCCACGCTCGAAGAGCCATCCGGTTCAGGCACCACTCGCAGGAGATCATCGACAAGGTCTTAGCGCGCACGTATTCGAGGCCAGAGAAAGATGTTCCGGTCTCAGGCAGGAACGAATACTCCTCCGCTATCCTGCCACCCGCTATTAACATTCCCTCTTATACCAAGTGGTTGCTCGAGGTCGAGCATGTACCAGTTTCATACTAAAATCTAAGGACTTCTCGTAATGGGACTCGACCGGCGCGACCTCTGTTGCATCGTGCTCGACATGTTCTTCATGGAAGTCATCTCTTAAAAGCGAGACTACGTACGCGCACTGATTTCCATCAAAGACGTAGTATGAGTATGGATGGTAGAGCCTGCGACAGAGGCGTTGCCTAATCCGCAGCTCGCTCTAGAGAAATCGCGTGTCCCACAGACCACAGCGATTGAGGGCAGGTCGCGATATTTCTTTAGGGCAGCGTAGTTTGCGTTTGTGACACATAAAGTGTGGTCAGAGCGCACTCTCGGTGTTGTTATAAAGCGCTTGTATCGCAAAGGAACGCTGAACCGGTTCCAGGCCACCTTCGAAGGAGCCCCGAAAGCAGTTACCATCACCCCTGTGGTCTGCTCTTTTCCGATCGCAATGTGGCCGAAGACAAGATACTGTTGGCGCACTCACGCACCCAATGTCTCGTGCGCTGTCCGCTTTTCAGAGCCGCCGGCGTCGATAGCCACTCTAAGAACCTTGTGGAATCTAGTGAAGGACTTCCTGCCCTGCCACTCGGAAGAAGGTCTTCTCCCACTCCGCGTGTTCAAACTACCCATGTACCCCTGTGACAGGGCGATCGAACAGCGCAGTTCCTCCGATACCAACGGGACCCCATTGTGTGTAGAGCGCAAATGGCCCATGTGTTAAGCTGCTCAGCACTGGCCGCAGTGAAGAACGCCGAGGACGACAGGGACTCCCATTGGCTCCACGGGCAGATTTCCAACCTACGGGCCTTCCCTCTGCAGATCCTGACTACCATTCCAGAAATGCCTCCCGGAATCCGCTTGGAGAAAGGCAAGACGGTGATCGCTTGGATCAGCGGTGCCCCATCCCTCACCCAACTCAAGGTCCACAAGCTCACAACACTGCCAGTGCAAAGGGAACTTCTCGTTATACTTATCATTGGAGCCACGCTGCTGTCCTTCGCGCTGTGGAGAACCACGATCGCCGGGTTGGCACTAACGTCTTTATCGACCTCTGTGTGAAGCTCGCAAGCCTCCGCTCTCGTCGGAGCTAGTGTACGACATCATCTCGCGGACGCGGCTTTTCGACAACCCGACCTTGGGCAGTGTAGGCAGTAAGATCTTAAATCGCGTTTACGGTGCGCTTAGCTGTGATGAGCAAGAGGACTCGACACCCCCGATTCCGGCTCGCCACTATCTGGGCATCATTAAGAGTACACGGCTTTTCCTCATCAACGACCAGAATAACGCGGTCAATGTGGGTACCTCCAGCCTATAACCGGTAGTAGCCATTGAGGCCGCGTTCGGCACTGGCAAGACGGTAGTTGGTGCGATGATCGCCGAGCTGCAGTCCATCAGTAGCAGCGTCATCGTCACAGCGTCCACCAACGCTGCCTCGCGCAATTCGCCGAGACGGCTAAGTCGATAGCAGAGTTTGCGAACGTCTCGCTGATTCGGTACGTATCAGACTCTACAGCAGCTGTGGAGCGCGTGCCACTTCCTGTTGACCTCAACGAGGTTCTTAAAAAACAGGTGAAACCTACGAAACTCGTCTCACATCGGACCAGCTGAAGACCTGTCGCAAATTCCGCGAAGGCCGCATTCGGTACGAGTACTACGCGCCAAAGGAAGACGGCTTGCTTGAGATCCCTGTAGACGAGCGCGGGAAGTACATGCTCGCCGAACGGGACGTTTCCAAGACAGTCAAGGCAATGGCCAATATCTTATTCGAGGTCAACCCCTAAGATCCTTTGTCCCACGACGTCCTCCCTCTTGAATGCAAGCATAGGCGGGATCTTCCGCAACCACGTCATGCAGTTTAAGACCATACTGTACTATGAAGCCTCCCAGATCCCGCAGCCGGTGTTCGTTGCCATCGCCAATCAGGTCTCGTGGGCTCGTCAGGTCTATATTGGTGATAACCACCAGCTAGAGCAACACATGAGATGAGCACGCACGTCTAATCCAGTAAGGTTCGGTGGTCGTAGCATAATGGACGTGCTCGAGCACGCCCGCGCTGTCCCTTGGATGTCCCTGGTTACCACCTTTAGGGCCCACCCCGCGCTTAATGGGTTACCAAATGCGGCTTCCTTCATGGGCTCCTTGGTGAGCGGAGCAGATCCAAGCACTCGCTGCATGCTCCTCGATCGAATGGGTTTTCCCGATAGGTCGACACCATTTCTGTTTTTGGACGTCGCAGGAAACTCGGAGCGAGCGCTAAGCAAATCGCACCGCAACGAAGCGGAGGCCTCCATGTGCACCACGATCATGGATCGCCTCCTATGTAAGGGTATACAGCCAGAGGATATATGTATAATCTGTTTTTACAAGGAACAATTCCGTCGGATCAGCGAGCGAGCAGTGGAATACGTCGACATCTCCACTCTAGACACCGTGCAAGGACGGGAGAAGGACATCGTCATCGTCATCGGACAACGCGCACCGACTTTGGCGAGCACTCAGCCCAGTTCGTCAACAATCCACGCCGTATGAACGTCGCCCTCACGAGATGCCGGCAAGGACAGTTCGTTCTTGGCCACGCGGCGTCGCTACGCCATGCCTCCTACTGGCGCGCCTTGGAATGGGCTCAATCCCATCGGGCACTTGTCCCGGCCTCACAATTGGGTTTGTATCTATCACAGCACTAGATGCCTACCTGACGGTGAGCCTTCCTTTTTTCGTTTTCTCTTCTCCTCAAGTCCGAGGACGGACTTTTTTGGATAATGGGGGGAAGTGTAAAGGTGTTTGGCTAGGAGATATACAGCGACCCTAAGAGTAGCTTAGTCACACCGATGAATCACTCCTCCTGCAGCTTGGTTCTTTTACAGGGTGTCGCCAACTGTCTAGGAGATGCCTGCGAGCCGCGATCGGGAGCGGCTGCCTCGAGCTGTGCTGGCAGCACCGTCACCCATCACCTGCAGAACCCACCGCGATCCATCGACGGGCCGACCCCGACTCCATGCCCTTGCCCGTCTACAGTCGTCTCACTACCTCTTATCTGCCTATCGTCCGTCTGTTAAAGATAAAATTATACCATACTCCGTTCGTGTTCTGAGGCCGTGAAGCATGAACAACTTCCATGGCGCTACGTTTACTGTACTAGTCGAAGATGCTGACATATTGGTGCAGTAATAGCGACACCTGGGTCTCTATTACTAGTCATCCATCTCCTAGCTAATTGTCCAGATATTGTAAGTGCCCAATTGTTCAGTCACTAGGCCGTGTTGATGCCCTTGGCGCGGCTTCCAGGCTTTTTCTTTGTTGATCGCGTAACACGTAACGCGAACCATTCTCCTGTAGAGTCACGTTCTGATTTGCCTCTCCTCATTTCTTGCCTGTTCATTTACTTGCCTGTTCGATATATATATATATATATATATATATATATATATATATATATATATATGCCTGCCCAAGTAATTTACCTGTCCAAGACATATCTTGTGACTGTCCTAAATCCATTGCTTAACTTCGCCGAGTGCATCTCATAACGCGCTCGCTTACGAATGTAAAATTACTGAAAATAAAGGTTCAATTCTCGAAGTTTGAGTTTGAGGACCGTATGGACCTTGTGTGATTGCGGTGTGGGGTCAATCCCACACTGTAACGGCACAAGGTTCAAACGGTCGAAATCTGCGTGGCACTCTACAGAGAGGAGAGACGAGCTGAGGATTCCAGCGGATCCCAAGAAGCACCGACCAGAGGACCTACATGGCGACAACCGCCATCTGCGATACAATAGGTGACGGAGCTTAACTCCTTATCAAGCAGGTAAGTCTTTGTGCACGGCTATCATAACTGAAGAAACTGTAAAATTAGGTAAATTTGTAACGCTTGCAACAGCTCAAGATAGCGCATTAGATACAATATGCGCAAGAATTGCAAAGCTTAACTCGGAGTGCAAACAACCTGTGCACCTGAGTGAGCCGCTCGAAGAAGCCGCTCCTACTGAGCCCTTCCATATGGCTACCCCATGCGGAATCTTCCCAACACACAGAGAAGTCACGTCTAGGGAAGATCTTGACACGCTCGAGAAATTCGACTTCAGGAGTGCTAACACACGGGAACACAAGCGCCCCCTCGTTCTGGAGTATCACGCCGATCGCCTATTGAGTAAATTTCTGATCTTCGCCTTTATGCGAATATGTAACCCCAATGTGTTTCTCTTCACATTACCCTCGGCCATAAATGTAACTGTTAGAAAGGCTTTTTTATGCTGACCGTCACGCCCGTGGAGTGTCGTTGGACTACACGTCGATGCTCCATGAGGCTATATTTTCTGCCACGTTTTCAGTACGCGTGCTATATTCTCATAGGTAATAGTAAACAATTGCCCCTATATTTAACTGTAATAGCACTGTGCATCAACTAAATGAAATGCTGCTAGCAACTATTCATCGTGCAATTGAACTATTCGTTCCTTTGAGAAAAGTGGCTATCGATGAACTAGGTTTGCCAAGCCATCTCAGATGAATGCACTATCGTCGTTTTTGCCAGTGGAAAAGGCGCGTGCCACTGGTAGGAGTAAGGAGTGGTCCATGTACGAAGTAACGTTCAAGAAGCTCAATAAAGCTCTGTATCGGTACAACGTGCACCTAGAAAGGAAAGTAACCCAGTCCAGAGATAGGATGGCATTCTACAAGTTTGTAAGCTCCCGTATAGGAATGGAAAATGAAATCCCCATTTTAATTAACGATAATGGATAGCCGACCTACAAGGAAAGTGACAAAGCTAGCTTATCTGGTGAAATATTCAACAAGGTGTACAATAGGGAAAAAACTGGGGACGAAAACCCGGCATATTATTGTGTCGACGAACAACCACATTTTGAAAAGATGGATCCTACTGTGTGGTTTCACAGCGATGAGATTATCGAGGTGCTTACGAAGTTGCCTAAATCCTCCTCAGTATCACCGGATTTCATTCCTCTAAACTTTATTAAGAAAATAATATATTACATAGCTTAGACTTTACAAATTATTTTTAATCTGAGCTACACTAAGGCTGAAGTTCCTGCAAGATGGAGGCACGCGTTTGTGACCCCATTTCTAAAAAGGCTCCATTAAGTGACCCTAGGAACTACCGCCCAGTTAGCATCACTTCAATTATCGCAACTTTATCGCAACTTTGAGATTGCGGTCAGAATTCTGGGTCTGAAATCCGATATAACTGCAAGATAAACACTGGAGGCCCTTCGGATTCATTCTAAGAATCCAAAATGTAATCGGAATCTGATGTCTTGTGATCGAGCAGCAACGTTCCCCGTTTTTGGGACTCTGTGTGCTGACCTAGGTCTGCATCGCGGTTTGCCCTATATCAGTGCGAGGGGAGTAACTGCCCTATATAAACCACAGCCTCCAAAATACAGTTAGGCATGACCTGATCATACGGTTAGGCAGGTCATTATCAAGTCATGCCTAACTGTATTTTCAGTTCATGCATTTTGGAGGCTGTGGTTTATATAGGGCAGTGACTGCCCGAGGCTTGTGGTCTCCTCAACCATCTACTTGTGGATCCACCTAACGGCCATTTTTGCAGTTGATCTCTCTTGTTTGTTGAGCAGTACTTCGTCGACTTTCCTGTAAGACTTTGTCGAGGGATTTGGTCGTTCAAATTTGTGAATGCTCTGTCTGATTTAGGCCCCTGAAGTAGACGATTTTGCCGAAACGTCGGCCCATAAACGGATTTTCCAATCTCGTGTGGCTAATCAACCTCAATCAACAACAAACACCGATGCTGATATTCAGCGATAGTCGGATCTGGAGACTATGATCATCTTTCTGTGGGGTGACCAAAAAAAACTGCGAAACAGTGATGCGGAATACCCATGTAGTCGTCGCTAAAGTTCACAGTGCGCAAGGTTCAGAGAGGAATTCGTCGTGTAAATCACTCGTACGCACATCGACGAAAAAGCAAACCACTCATTCTCTGCGAACCACAAACGCCTCAACGTTGTGCTGCGCGGAATAAAATATTCACCACTGGATGACTCCCGTCTCTGAATACCAGACCACTTATCGTCCATCGTCCAATCGTCGATCCCTTCTCTTCATTTCGCCCTATCCAGAAGATGCGAGGGCGAAGGTACTCTTCTCACGACCGCTCAATAAACGGTTCATCTCATCTATAATCGAAATATTCCATTGAATCGCCATATTTGTTCTGGATTCCGCCAAAACTGTCGGCTCGCTCTCTTCATCCTAGTCCATGGGTGCTTATCTGCACTTCTAGGACGAAAACTCTACCATAAGTGTGTGCTTGGCGTGATAGATGATAGAAAGAGGCCATGCCTGTGCCTGGTGCGATTGAACTCATAGCAACTTATTCTACCACTGACCACTATGGTCCTTCCAACAAATCTTTTGGCGAGCCAACAGAAGTAAGCACAAAGGAGCCAACATATTCCCAGTGCACGTCAGAGCGCCACCATACGCTCTTAACCAGGACATTTCTGCAGCATCGGCTAAATCTAGCCAAGAAATTAGTTTAGCCCAACTTGTTCTTTTCGAAACGACAAGTATGCTCCATACTATGCAGTTGTGCGAGAAGAGGTTGGGATTTTCCCCATACCTTGGTGCTAATAAGCCGCAAATTTCGTGCCCTGCCGAACATCAGTTGCACAAGAGGTTGGTCTAGTCAGTCCTTGGAACCCGGGGACTGACTAGACCAAAAAATTTCAAACAACTGGCTAAAGCGAGTCGACGATGGAAGCTTAATACCATCTTAAAGGTCGCCCACCGCAAGTTCCCCGAGTTCACCTATGCTATGTCTCTATAACACTAAGATTCTCTTCGTCATGTTTCCGTGGTTTCATCTGTACATACTCCTTATGTTCATCCCATTTTTCCTTTCTTTTGTTACCTCGGAGTGTTGTGGCATTCCGCCAAAACAGTCAACTCCCTCTCTTCATCATAGTCCATATGTGCTTGTCTGCACTTCCAGGACGAAAACTTTCCATAAAAGTGTGCTTGGCGTGACCTCGCATGATAGAAAGAGGCTGTGTCTGTGGCGATTGAGCCCATAGCAACTTATTTACCACTGACCGCTGTGGCCCTTCCAATAAGCCTTTTGGCGATCCAATATACTCGCAGAGGTAAGCACAAAGGAGGCAACATACTCCTACTGCACATCAGAGCGCACAATACGCTCTTAACCAGGACAATATTCTTGTGCAAATAAGACCCGACTATCCTAGTACTCATCACATTTTGGGGCATCGGTCCAGCAAGCCTAAGTCTTCCGCGTCAAAGTGTAATACCCTTGTGACTTTGGGTGCATCAAATCGCCTCATCAGAGATCTGGCCGAAATGGATTCCTTCGAGCACACAATCCTCACTACAATCAAGTACATATTAAGTTCGAGAACGGATTTCGCCAGAAGGCGCAAATGTAAGTGATGAAGGAGGAATACCTATCGGTGTGATGTGTTCTGTTACCATGGCACTATCCCGAATTTCTTTTCGCTTGTTGTCGTTTTCACAGCTTTGTTGGCCCTTGTTGTTTTCTGTTTCAGACAAGGACTTAAGTAGGATGGACCTGTAAGGTAACCAGCCTTACGGTTGGCAGCAAACTGGCCATGAGTCACGTTGGTATTTCAGGGCGGAGCTCTGCGCCGATGATGAAGCCGGACAAGGCATCAAGAGAATCACCAGTCCGACGACCCCGAACCAGCCTGTCCAGGCCGTAGGCCTGCTCCCTTCATGATCTGCTTTGTCTGTATATCTATACCATGTGTCATGTGTCTGTTGTACCTGTATCAGATAAACCTCCTCCTCTCTGAAGAGTTAGCAGAAGTACAGGAAGCAGCTTCCGCCGCACCACGTTATTTACTGACCTATATAAGCGAGGACAAAGGACCCCCGAGGACGGACACCGGGAATGTCGAGGAACACGTGGATACATCCAAGCATCCGGCCGGTTTTCAGCGCGTCGTGATTCTCCCCCTTCCATTGACTGCTACTGAGTTAGTCCCCGCTCCAGCGTTCAGTGATTTCTTGTTGTCCAGTGATGTTCTTAGTTGGTGTTACTTCGCGTAATTCGTCCGCTCATTGTGCCCTTCTGTGTGATGCGTCGCAGATAAATGGACGAATTCGTGTGGTTGTCGGTCATAACCATGAGGTGGTAGAATTAAAATTACTGCCTATTGAAGCTTTTCACTGGGCGTGACAGCTGCTGGCAGATTCTCCATGTGGCGAGGATATTCTATACGGTGATAATTGTTTCATGAAACTCTGTTCTGTCATAAGGGATAATTCCGTTGGAACAGTGACCACTATCATTTCGAGTACAAATTCATTTTCGAAAACTGCCCGTCAAACCAACCTGGTCAACCTTTTCTGCAGTGCGGTCAATATTGTCGCAAAGTACAAATCCAAGAGAAGGTAAGAAAATAACTGAGGAATGCTAAGAAATTGCTGCCTTTGCTTGCCGTTGTACAAAACGAGGACAATTTCCCCCCCCCCCCCCCTTACATCACAGCGTGATATAGTACATCGGCAAATGTCGGGTGCCACAATTAATACGTCCTTTCCCCTATCTATTGCAAAGTAGATGCATTGATTGTGTATGTAACTAAAAGCCAATTTATTGGTCCAAACTAAAAGTGGTCCCTTTTCGCTTTGTCCTGACTACTTTCTGCACGTGGACCTCGGCACCTTTTCCGACATGCCTACAGGGCGCGGCAAAATCACCCGTGCACTGAAAATTCAATGGCATTTTGAAATCAAACTTCGCAGAATCAATTCTGACTATCAAAATTATCTACTACAATCATGGCAACTCAAAGCATGCTAACAGTTTTCAAGTCCTTCAGACATTGGACAAACGCTTCGCATGCAGACACGCAGGTACGGCTCATCAATTTCGTCCCAGGATTTCAAAAGCGCTTCTTTAATAGAGTTGAAATTTGGGTGTCTGGTAGAGCAAGCTTTGCTCTCTAAGACGGCTTACACAGAATAATCCAGCGGGTTAAGGTCCGGAGAACTGGAGGGCCATTCGTCGTGTGTGATGAAGTCCGGCAGCTGCTTCGCGCACCATTCCTGGACCACCTTCGCATTGTGTGCCGGAGCAGAATCTTGTTGAAAGCATCAGTAGGCTTCTTCGAAGTGGGAATCGGCCCACGGCTTGAGAACTCTTTCCAGGACATCCTTGTAAACCGCTGCGTTGATTTTCGCGCCAGCTTCGACGAAAACAAGTGGAGTTTTTCCTGAAGATGTGACTACTCCCCAAACCATAACGACTTGAGGCTCATCCGCTTCACTGAAGTCGTCCTTTGGCGGTAGCATCAGCAAGCGAGTCCCCAATAATCCTCTCATTTTGGGAGTTGAAGGCTGGATTCAACGTGAGAATCTTTTCATCGCTAAAGAAGATGTCTCGAGAGCGTGCCACTGTGAATCCTTGCAGCAACCTTCTACATCTCCCCATTCCCCTCTTCTTCATCCGCCGACGCCTAACCCTTTTGTACTCAAATACGTATGGATTCCATAATGTTCAGCCAACATATCTCAGGCGAGTAAAGCAGAAAGTTTTTGAAAAAAAGCGAAAAAATTTTGAAATGTTTAAGTGCACGGGTAATTTTGCCGCACTCTATACAATTGAAGACTGATTCTCTCTGTAAATCGTCTAAATCCGAATCTTTGCTACAAATGTACACGGTACTACCCTACTCAAATACGATTTCGCTTCCTTGACTGCTTTTCACGACTGTGGGTAGGTGTTAATCCCGTATATGAAGACACAGTGAAACAGCGTTTTGTGTATCAGAAAAGAATGCCAGAAAATTAACGAGATTCTAGTTTTTTGAATGTCGTTCAAAAATTGTCAAAAAATTGAATGTCGAGCAGGCTATGCGTTTTCGAACCGTATACCAGCTACTCCTTGAACGCATTAAAGTCGTAGTCCTATGGACAGCTGAACATACTATAGAATAAGCCGACATTATTATCTGACCAACCCAGTAAACACCCATATAAAGGCTTACACAAGTCTTTTTGCTGGGACATCCCGTACTTGAAATAAAACGCAAAGAATAAAGGAGAAGCAAAGAACTACCCTACTCTTCTTACTGAGTGCTCTCTGGTTGCCAGAAAAAAAGAAATCGAATTGTACAGCTTTTTCCTGTTTCATGTCTCAATTAAATGCACAGCGAATACGTGAGGACGTAATGCACATCAAGCGCTACTTAGCCATCTTGGCCCTGGTCCTATCACTATCTCCACCACGTGGCTCCACGCTGTTCCTCACGGCGTACCGGGGTACTGGCTTGCATCCTCCGCCCCTGTCGGTATCATGTCGACATCCGTTGGGAGTTAATTTGCTCCTGCCGTACTCCATCGCTGGCGCTCTTGAGGAAATGGCTTTTATTCGTTGTGGAACAAAAGATGGCTGTCCGGTACATGCGTTTGATAATACCCCTTTTGGAGGGTTGAGCAGAGCCGAAATGAACGAGGATGTTCCTGCTACTGGGCTTACGGTACCACCGAGTTTTAATGTCTCCATGCGCTAGGTGAACTTGGACATTCAGGAAGGCATGCCAATCATCTGTAGCTTTTCCCGTGTAAGCTTTATATGGTCGGATTGCTGATTCAGCAGAAGGAAACAAGTGCCCACCTCATTTGAGTGGGAAACAGTATGAAGCAGTTATCTGTGTACCTACGGTCTACTGACCACGTCAGGCGTTAATTCGCCAACACTCGCATAAGGGGCGAAGGGTGGAAGCCAGTACCCCGGTACGTCGTAAGGGCGAGCGCAGAATAATGCACTTCAGCGTGCCTTTCATTTTAGAGTGAGTGCAGAAATACGCAGATGTCTTCGCTTGGCTGATCTTCAGGATGCGATGAGGGTCATTGATGTCCCTCCCAGGTCCCTGAAGGAACAACTGTTCCACTCCCAGCGTGTGTGTCATTTCCCCCATGGGAAAGAGGGGGATTGCATGATAGCCGGTGCGGTTTATCGTCATTCAATGAGTGTGGGAACGACTACATAGGGAACAAACGGGCAGGCTCCTATAGGATACATGTTTATTTATTTATTTACATCGAGGCGCCCCTTGACGCTGACACATGTACCAGCGTCAAGGAGTACTTGGATGTCATTAAGAAAGCCAACATTCTGATCCCTTGGGAGAACATAGGGTTCGATGCCATGAATGTGCGATGTTACAGGTGTCGACGTCGATCTCAGCGTGGCAGAGCGATATATGGGACAGAAGAACAGTCGAAGCGCTTCGGATTACGGCCAGGAACCTACGGGCCAACCGGAAGGAAGAGCGTCTAGTGACTACCCAAGATCTGACACTCTTCATGGAGCTCTGTAAGTTTTGACCTTCAGGGTATTTAAGGCAGGCGGGCTGGAGGGAGAGGAGTGTCATTCCCTCACGTAATGTGCAAAATTCTGAATAATTCGTAAAGGAATCGGTAAGAAATTGTCAAGGGAAGTTCAGTTTCCAACTTTCGGTAAGAAATTGTCAACGGAAGTTCAGCTTCCAAGTTGTCAATACACACACACCGCGATGTCGGTAAGCGTTTAGCTTCAAACTTGGGCAATTAAACCTAAAAGTATTAGGCTAACAATAGTGTGCAGAGTTATGTCGATTATAAAAGCACCAGTCGTACGTCGGCCTAGCGGCCGCCTACGACTGGTTGGGGGTTTCGCCCCCAAACCCCGAGAATAGGACGCCATGGCCGCTACGGGTTTCCTATTCTTCCCTAGGTGTTAATCGAGATGGATCGATTGATCCGACATCAGATTCGTGTTCAGCGACCTCGATTACCCCCAGGACCGAAGTTTGGCGCCACTTGAACGACATCCCCAAAAAATCGATAATATCGATCGATATCGATTGGTCGACTTCAGATTCGTGTTCAGCGACCTTGTTTACCCCCAGAGCCGAAGTTTCGCGCCACTTGAACGACATCCACAAAAAATCGATAATATCGATCGATATCGACTGGCCGACTTCAGATTCGTGTTCAGCGACCTCGATTACCCCCAGGGCCGAAGTTTTGTGCCGCCGACGTGTTCGGCACGTCTGCGGCTCGCCATGCACGGTCGCCGACGTGTTCGGCACGTCTGCGGCTCACCATGCACGGTCGCCGACGTGTTCGGCACGTCTGCGGCTCGCCATGCACGGTCGCCGACGTGTTCGGCACGTCTGCGTCTCGCCATGCACGGTCGCCGACGTGTTCGGCACGTCTACGGCTCGCCATGCACGGTTGCCGACGTATTCGGCACGTTTGCAGCTCGCCATGCACGGTTGCTGAGGTGTTCGGCTGCCGCGCCCCAACTCAGGTGTGACGGACGGACGGACAGTGTGACACACGCACGCACACACACACGCTTGCTGCTTTATATATAGTAGGATATGAAAAGAGTTAAATGTGATGTGGAATGAGACAGGCACAATGTACTTTTTCCCAGCTGGCTGTTATGAGTCTTTGATTTGCCTAGTGGAATAATCTGCTAACACTCAAAGCTGCATTCTTTGAAGAAAAAAAAAACAATTTCCCACGTCCTATGACCGCAAGAAATAATCCGGTTTAAAATTTGAAAAATGTCTGGTTTATAATCAAACCTGAGGTTCCAGCTCAAAAAACGGCAGTTATTTTCGCTTCCTAACCGAGAGCTTCGATTCGAATTTCAGTAATCGATCCTTCCGAACGCAATTCCTCTAGCAAAACCAACACAACAATACGTACCGAATATTTATTAGTTTAGAAATAGGAACAACGTGAAACATGAACACAGATCTCACAACTAACGGAGAAAATAGATCGAATCGGCGGTGGCCGACGAGTTCGCTGGCTACGCGACCACCTGCTCGCGATCCACTGAGTACGGGTATTTCTGTGTTGCACGTAATTATCATGGCCCCGTCATGCGAAATCCGTATGACAACGTCGAGCTGCCTTGGGGGAAGCGGAGTATACAGTCAAATAGAGGGACATCATTACGGGAAAATAATAGCAACAGTCATCAGCAAATCGTAATGACAAAGTCGAAATAGTCGAAAAATAACATGTGTTGTGTGTACACACAGCGACCGAACGCCTAAAGAACAGCCCACTTCCTGAACCCAGCTAGTAGCGCCTTTGACAAAACCTGCCGAGCGAACGCGCGCGTGACGACCGGCCATCGATTGACGTGCTGGGTCGCGCCGCGCACGCGCTGCAAAGTGTAGCCGAGCGAGGCGCTTATATGTACGTTATGAAAGAAACAACACTAACAAAGCTCTCAAACTACGAAGAACACGCATACGAAGAGCGCGATGAGCGATCCGGGAACGTCAACAACGAACAAACTCGTATGTACAAATCTACACGAACAAATTGCAATGACGATGATGATGATGATGAACGAAGGAAAAGAGGAGCACAGGTGGGTGGCCGAAGAAGCCATTCGCCGGAGGAATCGAAAGAGGGCGAGGGAAAGGTGGAGGAGGATGACCACGGAGCAGGAGGAAGAGACGGCGTGTATCACAAAACCGAGTCAACGAAAAGGAAGAGGAAGAAGCACAGAAAACAGCAAGCAGCAGCACTACACAGTGAGGTGTCGGGAACACAGAGCAGTTGTCAGAGGAGGACGATGATGATGATGACGACGACGGCGTGGAGCGACGCGAACGGGAATCGCCTCACCGACGTCGCGCAAAGTGAGTAGACAAGGGCAAAACGCACACGCACGCACACACACGCTGGCGAGAAGACACTTGCGGCACAGAATCGAGAAGAGCTCTACAACGGAAAGCTGGTCGGCCGGGCAGTCGCGCAGCACAGCAATGGACCATAAACAGCGCCTCTGCAGGTCTAGGCTTCGCAAACGAATCGTGGTGAGAACGCCGCCGATACAAATCGATTAGCCAGACGGTATTAATCGATTCTGACGGACTGCACGACAGTTCGTCGCGATCACTAAAGGCGTGTTCATAGTCCACGACAACAGCGACTGGTCGCAGGCGCAAACCGTACATATCGATTTTTGTTGCGCGATCTTTTGGCACTAATCGATATACATGTTTGCACGGGCAAGTCAGTCGCTTCTGTCGCTGGCTATGAACAGGTCCGTGTATAATCGACTCGTTCTGCTATTTGTACCAACGTTAAGTGCCGTTATTTATTCTATTTTTCTCACAATTCTCTAGATGCTACTTGAAATCGAAAGCTTTCAATCGAATTCCCCATTCTTCAATCTCAATCATCATCGGCAGAACAATGAGGGCGGTGGATTCGAAAAAACCGGCTTAAGCACGTCCTTGGCTGCTGTCTGAACGTTACTTCCGAACTTAGAAAGAGGCGCGTTGCTCCACCCATTTGATGAGTTACCCCGACGGCAGGTAACCGAGAGGCATACGATCCTCAGACTCACAGCGGCTGCAGGGCGCAGCGCGGCTACCCTTCCTTCCAGCTTTGACCGTTTGTTCAACGACAACTACAATGACGACGACGACGACGACGACTAAAGGACGAATTCTGGGAAGCGAATGAATGAACGAAGAAAACCCATCAATGAACTACCCATGGGGTTCAGCACACTCCTCACACTCGATATAGACTCTCTGATACATAGACGCACACGCGCCCACATCACAGCACTACAACACATACAATCAGTCAATCGGCACCGTATGCAGTCATTTTAGGGAGCAACAAATATACATGTGGACGCGTGAAATATCCGTGTGTATCGTGTATGACGGTGATGATGATGACAACAACGATGTTTGAACGAGTGAGATAGTGGCCGCTACATAGAAGCACCGTGTGCTTGTCCGGCGCTGTTGCACTGATTCAGTACAATCAGTTGAGCGCGGCGGCGTTCCGCACGGCTGCTGTACGACGACGAGGCTACGCACGGAACAGGAACCTGAGAGATTCGTCGCTGAGAAGATCAGGTATGTACAGTGTATCACTGATGCGATGCGGATTGCGCAGTTGGCTGAAATGGAACGGCATCAGCATCAGCACGACAGCAGTGCACATGGTGCTGTGTGGTAACCCTTACATAAAGGATAAAGATTGGCGTTCATTTATTTATCTACGATATATGTTGCGAACATGGGCAGCATTGGTAGGTGGAAACGCCCCATCCAATCAGACCGCATTGAATAGGCGTGCCATTCAGGGAGGGCGTGTATAGTCGATACCCTGATCGGGTGGCATGTGTTTGGTCTGTGCTTTGCCTCGTTATTAATGGCTGGCGCGCTCCCACCTATCAAGCTCATTATTGATATTTCACCTGTTAATTAATCCTTTCATGGAATACGCCACGTATTTTATTTCCACGCGATATGGCGGAGGCAGGGTGAATGCATATCTGAGCTCTACAATGACGTGCAGTAGACAGCCGATGCACAAGTCAGTATTTCATGCCATTTAGCGTTAAAGTGGACACTTTTAAATCAAATTGTTGCTATACTATTAGGGTAGGTGAATTTTAAAACATCAAATCAAGTTACTTCAATTTTTCCTTGAAGAAAAAATAATTACAGCCGTCTCGAAAAGTATCTAGTTTAACAAAAGGTAAAGAAGAAAATCGTTTCGATTTTGAAGCCGATCGGTTGATGTCAAAAGCGTCAAGCTTGAATAAGAGTGTCTAATTTGAAGTGAAAGTGGTACGCTCTTCCCGGACAAGCATGACACCAGTTCACAGACCACGGAAGGATGGAAGGATTGCTTGGCCTGGTTGGGATCCGATCAAAGAAGAAAGAAAAAGGAATTGGGATCCTCGTGACAGCACCAGCGCCTTACTCGATTGTTCTCCCACGAGCCGATGTAATGCAAACCCTAGCTTTCATCAAACAAACTGCAGGGTTGCAACCTCCTTCTATCCAGAGCCATCTGTTTCTGATAGATATCCTCGTTCAAGACAAGATCTTACTTCATAACCTTACGGCGTACTAGTCGTTAATGTGGCCTACATAAGGAAAAGGAAATGTTCCAGCCATTCAACACCGGGTAATCACATCATCTACTGCGTACGGCCACCCTAATTAGCCCGCTTGTTTGCTGCTGCTGCTGTTTGATTGGTCTGGTGCGGCCCCTTCCCGATGTAGGCCACATTCTCGACTACTATCCATCAATATTCC
This sequence comes from Heligmosomoides polygyrus polygyrus, assembly GCA_947396885.1. NCBI lineage: Eukaryota > Metazoa > Nematoda > Chromadorea > Rhabditida > Heligmosomidae > Heligmosomoides > Heligmosomoides polygyrus. The sequence continues at coordinate 85,224,706 of OX377203.1, read as the reverse complement.
TCCCATAGATTTTTAGGCGGGACTCGAACGCGCTGGGCATCTTTTTAGCAGCTTCTATCTATTATAGCCAGTCGCTATAGCCCGCTGGACATCCGTCCAACAACTACCTACTGTACCAGTCCCTTTGGCTTAATCAAAAAGTTAAAAATCATTTCTTCGAATGCTTTCAGCTTAACCGGTTTCATGCTGACGTCAACGGCCGGCTCATCCCAAAGTCAAGTTTGAGTGCTGATAGGTACGTACTTGCTAGAAAGATATCGTGGATGTTCCGTTCGATGAAAGATTTGGTGGTGTAAGGCATAAGCATCGCTGCATGGGAAGCAGACGGTGCGGGTTCGGGTCCCACCGGGCGCAAGAGTTCTGATCGCAATCGGGCATCCTTTTTACACTTCTATCTTCTACACCAGCCGCTCTAGGCTTGAGAAAAAAGGTAAAGATCATCTTCATTTATTTGAAAAGAAGTAGAATTAGGTTATCTATAGTAAGAAAAAACCTACCAAGCCATCACTAATGGTCGAGCGAGGTTGAGGCTAGTCTTCTACGCCTTCGGGGATGCCCTCTATCGGCGGACTGTCATCGATGGACACATGTGGTGACTGTTGCGCTGACATGCAACCGCCACCGCTGTTAAATTGAGCACCGTCCAACACGAGAAACTTCAGAATATCCGACAGCGATATGATTCCCACAACCTGAAAGGAGAATTTTCGAAATATTCTGACTTAGCATTGATACAAAAATGCATGGCTAAAATCTTTAAATCAGGCAGAGGTAGGACTCCGTGGATATCCTGAGCACTATTATGAGAATATATAGCGCAGGGAGAATGTCATGCATAGGTTTCAAACAATGACATCTACGGTGAAACTGTGTCAAATAGCGCTGGCGGCGTGGCGTAATGACGAACAACACGGCTTAGAAAGCGTAGGGGTTCGTGCTCCACATGGTGGCCTGGGTAGTCGTGGTCTTGTAATGTAAGTCCTTGGAGCGTCCGACTCCTGTAGCTCTACCCGAATTTTTTCAATTTCACCTCCACTTGTTTACTGTAAAAAAAATCTGATCTCACAAACCAGTATCCTGCCGAATTCAGGTCGAAATTTTAAAGAAAGGAAATAAACCATCAGTAATAGCGCATCCACCCACTGCGACCACCGCGCCACGATGAGTGTCGCCAATTCAGCTTTGCCCACGTGATTGCTAGGAGATGTACACATTGTTAGGTGACTGCTGTGTCGGAAGATATGACAAACGATCAATTTCCAAGCGTTCCACTAATCTCAACAGTTTTTAGTGGTGAAATTCATCTATCTAAAAGGGTTTGCGGTTGGCTCTACTTATGATACATGTGGAGCACTAGAAAGTTTTTAAAATGAAGGATAAAGGAGAGCGTTAGTCAATCCCCCTTTGGGATGCGCCATGCACTCCACTTCTACGGGATATCGTGGAGGCGAGTTGAACGCGTAATTGGCCGCACAATTACTTGCGGTGGCAGTCGATGAAGAAGCCGGTTAGTCAGTCAGATCTATCCTTCCCAGACAAGTCCGCTACCAACTCACCTATGCCGGAGGGATGGAAGGCTTGGTTAGCCCGGGCCTAAATCCGAACCAAGAATCTGGCATCGTGTGCACGCAACATCCGGCAAATCCTTCTACTGCACTATACGCACCCAGGCACTGCTTTATGAATCTAATTCCTCGCGTTTTCGATTTCACGAATGACCACATTAATGGTAATCCACTACACATGCTACGGCTATTATTTGTTTATTCATTCATTGGTCTGGTGTCGTTTTTCTCGTAAAACTAACAGTTCGGGATGACTCTATGCTTATGATACGCACTGTATGTCGTTAATAGCTAAGGAAAGGGGAAGACGTCACCACATTTTCCACGTTTGAACACAAAAATGAAAGCAAAACAAGACATAACGAGAAATGCACGGTTTCTTACCTTTTTATCAGCATCGGTCACTATCAGTCGATGAACTTCTGCTCGAACGATGGCCTCGACAACAGCGAATAACGAGTCCGACTCGCGACAGCATTGTACGCCTTCGAACCACTGTAAGCACAGCAATAAGGCTACGTTGCAGTTGATATCGAAGGTTGCTAGCGTAATAAGGTGGAGGATTCTCTACAGTCAAAAAAAAACGGCCCAAAAGAAATGAATGAAGCTAAAGGATAAAGAGGAAGGACGGCGTTGATCAATCCGATGGACAAGCTAGTTTCATCTCTCCCGGGGAACAGAGAAATGGTTGGTTGCTCTGTGCGAGAAATCCGAACCATGAACTTGGAATCGGGTGGACGCGACAATTGGCGTCTCGTCCGGCCTACCATGCGCTTCTTTTATAGAATACCAGGACTATGACGGGATATACCGTGTTGAGCTGAGACACATACATACCGCGTACCATTTTTTTCATTAGGGCGCCTACACCCTAATGCGACAAACATACGGAGCTGAACGATGAAGAAAAAAGCCCTCACCTCAGAACGATGCTTCAGCGCCTCCTGTACCGTACAATCTAGTCGATTGTACGACTTCTCAGCAGCCAGACTGATCACATCGAACTTTGCGTATATGTCAACCACCTGAAAAATTGCGTTGCAAACAATTGCCGGAGAAGAATGCCTTAAGGAGCTCACTGGTACAGACATGAGACCGTCAACAAGCCCTGTGCAGCAGTTGAAAGAACACGTCATTACCACCACAAGCATGATTGAACTGGAGTTCAATTCCAGGTCAACGTAGTAAGGTCGGAGTGATTTGTTCGGTAAGGTTGAAGCGAGGACTCGCCGGATGCTCTACCACATCAATAATGTGCACGCCGATTATACATGTAATCGGTTAAATGTATGTATTGATGTATCCACTATATTGGGTTTTCGATAATTAACGTCGTTTTTCTATGTTCTATGTTTTCAAAGTAAATTTATTTATATTTACAACAAACATTAATCAACGATGTATTGACCATTTTGTTGGAGGACCTCTTGCCCTCTTTCGGAATGTTGGAAAGAATATACGCTCGAAGAAGCCTTGGTTTCTCGAAGCAAAGGACTGGTGCAACCCATTTTCAACAGTTTGATCGGAATCAGAAGTTTCACCATTAAAGTGGTTCTAAAGGGAGGGAAGCACGTGGTCTTCTGCTGGTGCGAAGTGGTGGGATCTATGTGGCATTAGTTCTCAGTTCAGCTCCGTTAATTTTCGAGGGGTTGTCAAAGATGTCTGAAGTCTGGCGTTATTATGATGGAACATCACGCCTTTGCAATTCAGAGCGTTTTCTCGATCTCTTCGTTCAACTTCGCTTTGTGCTCATATCACTGTTTTATTTCCTAAACTAGCTTCTCATATGATTTTTGAGGTGCTCCCATCATATAATATATGTGATATATTTATACTGTTGGCTTAATTACCCACGTTTGAGATAAAACGTGATCTACGACTCGTGTACGTGTTGTGTATCAAGGGAAACGGACGCGAACTCAACCACTGAAACTCGCTTAGTTAACGCGTTTGATGAGGTGGATTTCCCTTACGTCGTGAGGAACCAGAACATCTAGTTTCTTCACGTAACCAAGCTGAGTGCAAGTGCACGATTGAATTCGATACGTGAATCTTCTCTGTCATCTCTCGAATTGCCATGCTCCGGTTGGTTTCGATTTCATTTTGTCACCATCAGTTGTAATTATTCGACCAGTTTGTGGAGGACCAAGCGTTCAGCAAGACGGTCCTCAAAACAAACTTCACAAAATTTCTTCCGAGCTTGCACCGCATTTTTGCCCTTTCAAATGCAAAACAATCAATAAAATATGTCGATAATGTTCTCTTCCATTGTCCATATTCAACTTGAGTTTCTACCACATTGTTTTTGCTAATGTCGCTCAGTTTTTGATAGATTTGATAGAGGATAGTCCAAAGTCTGAGCTTTTCAGGGCTTTTCAAAGCCCTGAACGACCGATATGACGCTCTTCGTGTCCCTCGAGCAAGGACGATCCATTGGACCACTCTGGCACGCGACAGGGACGTATGGAGACGCTGCTGGTGCCCGCTCGAGCAAGTCGATGATCAACGGAACGACAGTGATACAGGTGATACAGTCCAAAGTCTAGCTTTTAAAATAGAAAACATTACATAATAACGTAAGCCACGCTATCATTACTACATACAAATATCCTGTCCTCGCCAACTATGAGAAGAAACTACATTAGTTATCGAACAACCCAAGACCACGCTTGTTAGGTGTTGTGGAACCATTTCTGACCTTAAAGGCAGGCAGTTAAAAAGACTTCATACTTTTTGCTGGTATGATGTAACCTAACCCCTAGGTGAGTATAGATATAGAATGTGAAAGTGAAACTTTAGTCCACACGGGAGCCATGTGCCATGCTTATGCAGATAGTACCGCTCGCGGCATGGATGAGAAGGGCTTAAAAACAGAAACAACACTACTGGCGCCCGCCACTCGCGGCAACCTCGACCACATTTCACGGCTGAAACATCCTGTGGAAAACACCACGCCCCATAACTTCCGTCGCAGAGATAGATCTAGACAGCGAAGCGGCTCTAGTATGAAATACACCAGCAGAATAGTAAGAGAACCCTTCCGAAACACGCCATACATCATATCTCTGCGCACTGGTGTATACATTAACTTTCGGAGGTCAACCATATACTAGTTAACCCCATCCTAGTTGGAGTGGGTCAGCATAAACGAGAGCCAACCCCAACCTGGAAGGAGTTTCTGGCGTATGTCTGAAGAGCAAAGGTATAGCACCATGAGAATCTCTCGAGCGAAGAAATACAACAGCGGGAATCCCTCCACTTTAAATATTAGAAAAGCATGCTCAATTCTGCAAAATTCTTGAACCTAGCGAGTTATGGCCCCTAAAAGTTTGCTAAGGAATCGCTCAGTCTCGCAATCCAATACCTTCTAAACATAGAATATGCAGAAATATGAAAAAAATGCTGTAAGGCGAAGAATAGAACCTGCCCCAAAGCAGTACTTTTGCATTTTTATTTCATCTTCGATGTTTAGAAGATAGTCATGTGAGACTGTGATTCCATGCTTTTATTGGCCCTGACTCGGTAGATTCAAGGGTTTCGCAAAACGGAGCAGGTTTCCCTACTTTTTAAACAGTAGGGATTCCCCCTGTGGTATTTATTCTCTTCGTTCAGACATACGCCCGAGAGATTCTCACAGTCATATTCATCTTCGCTTTTCAGACAAACACCTGAGACCCTCTTCTGATAAGTGCAAATATTTCAGCCAGCCAAAAACCAATAAAGTGGCTAATCAATCTCTGGTTGGGATGCGCCACGCATCTATCCCTAAGGGATATCGCACAGGCAATTTGAACGCGTATTTGGCCTACATAATTACTTTCGGAGGACGACCGTGTGACGGGTCAGTAGCTCACCCTTCTCAGACAAGTCCAATACTAATTTCAATCGGAGGGATGGAAAAATTGGTTGGCTAGAGCGGCACCCGAACCAAGAACCTCAATTCATGGTGCATGTGACAGCCGGCGATTCCGACTGCGCCCTACACACCCGCCGACGACTTAGCCTTGTGTCGGAGCATAATACATAGCCTGCTAAGAATTTTCCTAGTTGCAGGGGTCACGCGGAATGCCTGCAAAACTGCACTGAATTGCATATACCTCCAAAGTGGCATCACAAGTGGATGACGTGCGGATCTATCCTATTCGGAGAGGGACAACAATACATACGATTTTCGAATCAAATTCTACACTTTTCAAATGAAATTGGACACTCTTCTAAGCCAGCTTTAAGACTTTTAAAATCATAGCTCACTCTTCCAACTCGAAACGACCTTTAGGCAGGTTAAACTACAGACTCAATAAGATGGTGAGAATAAATTTTTGTTCAAGAAAAATTTTGCATAAATTTTTGAAAAGGTTAGTTTACTTGCCCCAATGAGTGTAATGATTTTATAAAAATTTTATTTTTAGAAAAGATATAATTCGTTTTAAAGCACAGCAAAAAATCAGCACATATCGTATTAGAAGATCAGATGACGCTAAAGATGCACTCAGAAAGATCACCGCAACTTTTATTTGTCTAATAGTGTAAATGGTGCTCACACGAAGGATCAGACAGCGATGTGTGTTCTTTACAGCTGTTTTCGTTGTATCGTTAACAGGTGTGAAACGCCATGCAAACATTAAGTTCTGCTATCAATCGAGTCAAAATCACGACGTTTTGGAAGAGGGCATGGCGCAGTCACTTCTTGGCACTAAAAAACGGCCTCCTTTCTGCTCTTTAAAACAAAGTTTAAACCATTATTTTTCTTCAAACTTTTTTTTAAAATAAAATTTCAAACAATGTGTTCACTTATCGAGTGGATGAGCTAAAGATTGAAATAAAGTTATACTAAAACTTTCCTTGAACAAAAAATTAAGCATAAGCTTTCTGGGGAGTCTCCAGTTTAATGTGGAAGAAGCTCATTTCAATTTGGAAGAGTTCGTTTGATTTCAGAAGTCTTAGGCTGGCTTAGAAGAGTGTCGAACTTGATCTGAAGTGTCCAGTTTGATTTGAAAAGGGTCGTTTGACGTGGAAAGTGTCCAATTCGACATGAAAATGGTATGAATGCGGAGCAAGAGCAAACACAAACAGTGTGGGCTCTTCGGGCCATAAATTTGTAAGAAAAGGTCCTCTCGCGATCATGTTCAGTGCCCCATCACTGCAAAATAGTTCTTTCAATTTCGCCATTTCTCACGCGAAGGAAAGAGCGAAGTGCCCCCCCCCCGCTCCCATTAGGAGCGATTCAGTCTCTCCTCTAACTACTAAAAAGTCGACTTCACAGTTCCATTTTCCTAGAGACGTCGGCACCCGAAACTGATGACTAGTTTGGGTGAGCCACCGAACCCTCTCAATCACCGCGCCTCGGTGTCGCATTTTGCCAGTAAACGACATCTCCAAAGCTCACCCGTCCTTTCTCGTCCACCAGCGGCAGTGCAGATACCCGATTGCGTAGGAAAGTCTCGAGTGCATCGTGCAGTGGAGTGTCGATGTGGATCGTCACGATGTCACCCCATGAGCCGATGCCCAGCTCCTTCGGAGTGTTCTCCATGAACGCTGGTCGTGGTAGGTCATGAAGCTGAACGAAGAAGATATGGTCCACACACAAGGAGCACTGTGAAGGCAGCGTGGCCCACATATGGGACAAGATACGCTGCTAGAGCCAGCAGTAACTCACATATAACGATAGAAACTTGATAAGCCTCTTGTGCGTGATGATATAGCTGATGTTGCCCGTGTTCTTGTCCATCACCGGCAGCCGATGCACTTTCGACTCGCAAAGCACTTGAACGGCTCGATAGAGGCTGGAATAGAGGTGACGATCGATCGGTTGGATCAATAAATCGATTAGTCGGTAAACCAACCTCTCATTCGGATCGATCGTCACCAACGGTGGAATGCCGTCGGCCTCGAACTGATCGCGCCAATGGCTGATCTGCTCCTCTTCCAATGCACGCATCTTCTCGTCCTTGTCGCCGGACTCATAATGCCTACAAAGTGAGACCATTATTCTGCAACAGCCCTCCTTTGCACTCGTCTAATTATAGGGCAGTGCCTGCTGGATGACATGCAAGCATACTGTAGCTTGATGAGACATTTAGGCGCAGCAAACTCACATATTTCGCGTGGAAAAAGGGAGACAGCACAGAACCTCCGATGCAACTTACTTAATTAGAATCTTAATGAAGTCGGTGATCGTGAGCATTCCGATGAAACGCTGCTTTTCGCTGTCCCACAGTGGTGCCGCACGAACTCCATTATAGACAAGGGCGAAGAATGCTTTCCGAACCTGAAACACGTAGATTATAGGACTTCTCTGTTTCCGTATACTGTCCTGGAATCCTATGTTTTACTTTATTTTTAGATAAAAAGGAAATAAACTAAAACTGGGGCGTGGTAGAGCAGTTGGAGAAGCGCCGGCTATCTCGTGCACAACGATTCAAGGTCCTTGGTTCGGATTTCCCGCCAACGAAGCCTTCCATCCTGCCGTGGTCTGTGAATCAGTATAAGACTTCGATTATTATAGGGAGGCGGGTCCGTGCGCGAAAAATGAAGGCTTCTATTTGTGTTCTGTACCCTCCACTACTGACACGCGAGAAGGAACTCCAGAATATGACCAAATTTGACATGAGTGCGTTAGATGGACAACATCCTGGAGTTCTCTAAATGTGTCTCCCAAATTTTTATAAGAATCCAGAGTTGCATGCAAAAGGTAACTAACTTTTCCGAATCATTGTATGGGTAAAATATGAATTCGAATTGCCTCCACGACATCCTGTGGAAGTCGAATGCATTGGGTATCCCAAAAGGGATTGATTAATGCCGGGTAAATACAAAAAAAAAACTAAAAACCGGATCTGCACAGCAGTAGGTACTGGTTGCAGGTCCACGCCCTGGTCAAACCCTCAGTTAATTCCATCTATGTGAGCTCGCAGAGCTCTGCACAAGGCTTATAAGACTTGCACGATCATCGACTAGCCTTGCCGGCCAAACACAAACATCCTCCAATTAATAGGGCAACGAGAATGGCAAGTCTTGCTCCAAATGAACAGCATGAACTGATCGTCTGGTATATGCATAGGCTGACGACGCTTAGCAGCAGGTCAAGTTGTTTCCTCTTGGATTTATTCAATTTTTAAGCAAATTCCTTAGCACGTGCTTTTTCTATGAAATTTAAAATTCTTTCAAACACATTTCAATTTCTTCTCTATTCCTTCTTGTATTCTGCTTATGTTTCTTCGGGCGGCAGCACAGTCGGAGGAAGTGTCTGTTGTCGCATGCATCCGATACCAGGTTCCTGGTTCGGTTACCCTGCAGGCCCACCGAGCTTTCCACTCCTCCGGAGTCGGTGAATTCGTACCGTACTTGCCTGGGAAGGATAAAGCGCTGACTGTCCATCGCCTGGCCACCGCAAGTCATTGAATGGGCGAATTCAAATCACCTCCTCGACATCCAGTAGAAGTAGAATAATGCATGGCGCATCCCAAAAGGGATTGAGTAACGCCGTCCTCTATCATTTATCCTAGTACAACGCATGACACCACATACCATTGGATGGAACAATTAGTTGAGCAAAGACTATGAACAGATTAAAGGGACGCGGTGACCTACTCGAAGAAAGCATCTAGGAAGCACCATCTAGGAAGCATCAGATGCATCCACAATGAACTCAAAGTTCAGATCCCTCCAGGGTGAACCAAGCCTTTCACCCCTTTTCGAGTCGTTGAATTGTAAATTGTAGACGTGGGAGAACAATAAAACATCGACTTGTTCATCGGCTGGCTAGTAACAGGCCAAATAAACGGATAAGGAACGGCGATTATCATGGGTTGCGTCACGCATTCTACTTCGACAGCATATCACAGAGGCAATGTGAATGCGTACTTGGTCTATACTACGACTTGCAGTGAACACCTGGCGGAATACTTAGCGTTTTCTCCACCGCAGACAAGTCTGGTACCAATTCACTGACTCCGTAAGGCTGGACAAATCGTCTGGCCTGAGCAGCGCTCGAACCAAACGTGTCAATTCGGGGTGCACGTTACAGCCAAAGCCTCCTTGCGCTATGAGATCCCTTGCAGACCTTTATATATGATTTAAATATTCGCGCTTGGACCAATCCCATCTTATAATAAATAGCAATAAAAGCACGCAACATTTTCCGTTGTAATCCTTGTTTACTCCACGAACCATTCGCTTCAATTCCGCATTTCCAATGCCTCGGATTAAATTCAAGCCTGTTTCTGTCTACCACCCCAAAAAAGCCTTGCTGCTGCATGTGACAACCTAATCCTCGCGTGGGCTAGTCAGATGTTTTCATTGCGAACAATCACACCATAAGGATTGGCGGAATATGGAAAACTCTAGCTATAACTTTGGAGCTACCCATCTAGTAGTAGACTTCATTCTCATTGTGAGCTGACTCCAGCACAACAGAGACAGAACACGAAGCAAAATACGGAGCTTCAGAGGAATCTTCTGCATCTGCATTCCAACCTTTGGCAGTGAATACCACTCGTCCTCCCAACTACGATTAACAAGAAAGGGGTGAAGGGTAGAAAGTGACCGCGGCACTTTGGGATGAGAAGTATATCACTGAACTCGGCTTCGAACGCTGGTTCCAAACAAGTGTTCGAGTTCTGATAAACACAGCTGTGCTTTCTACCTCGGTCAACCAACATATACAACAGAGATTCGAACCCTCACCCTCTCAGCTTTCCGGGCAGGATGATTCGTCTTACAAGAACGGCGACTTTTGATCTCACATGATATCCACGACATCTTCGTGGTCTATCCACACTCATCCCACTCCAGGTAAAAATGAATAAAATAAAAATTCGACTTACAATTTACTGACTTTATTTGCAAATTTATAAATTACCCGCCACAAAAAGCGAGTAGGGTGTTTGGATTTAAAATGTCATCTTACTGCTTTGGCTAAAAAATTAATTTTCGGGCTGGCTTATTTCATTGTGCAGAGAAAAGCCATTTTTGAGGGTAGGAAAGGGATGAGCCATGTACTCGCCTGACACGTCGTACATACTTTTTACTTGACTCATAACAAAAACTTAATTTGCACGAAGTTGCCAACTAATAAACGGTGAAGCAGAAACAATTGTAAAAAACCTCTGCATAGCTTCAAGAAAACAGCATTTAGACCAGCCATGAGATATACTCACATAGAAAGAGTGACATGCTGGACGAGTGTATGGTGCTATGTCTTCTTGTCAAGCGTTTAATTTTTTTCTTTTTCACAGCTCAAACAATCTTAGAATCATTTTAAAAAGTCATTTGAACCATCATCAAGCACCTAAAATTTCTACAGCATCATGGAGTCTTAGACACTTCAATCACTTTTGTGACGAAAAAATTAAACAAATTCAAAGAATGCCGCATCATTTTTTTGAATCGACGACTTGTTTTGAGCTGCTCAGAAAGTGCCAAGCTTAATTTGGACTGTTTTTGAAGACGTGGCGATTTCAAAACCACTCAGTTTGACAACAAAATGACATATAACAAGGATTGCTTGAGGATCGAAGCATTTCTTAAGATAAATAAAGGATAAGAATTAAAAGACGGCGTCAAACAATTTCCATTTAGGATTGGACAGGCATTCTAGTCCCATGGGATATCATGGAGGCTATTTGAATGCGTATTTGGCCTAAACAATAGCTTGCGGTGGCCAGCCGATGGATAACTCAGTGTCATGCCCTTCCTGCACGTGTCTGGCACCAATTCTCCGACATCAGAGGGATGATAAGATCAGCTCGACGGGGCGGAAAGTGTGCATGCGCGACCAGGCGCTTCCTACGACTGCGCCCTTTAATGCCAAATAGAAAAGGATATTCAGTAGAACTGGAATGCGTGCTGCACTCCAGAAGGGTTGACAGCCGGCGATCTTCAATCTGTCTTCATGCGCAAAGGTGAAAATTTCGGAAGGATTCCGAGAGTGAAGGAGGGTCACCTCCTAAACACTGAGTAACTCGACAATCGATTTCACTGGGCATCCCTTGTAGAATTAGTTGACGCCATGCATTCTACTTCTACTTGTTATCGTGGAGGCGATTCGACTGATTAACATGCCTATTTGGCCTATACAATCAATTACGATGAACAAAAAAGATCCTAATAAAGCAGTGTTATGCATCCCAGACTATTCTGGAACCAAATACCTGACCACATTTTGAACGAAGGGCTTCGTTGGCCTGAGCGGGAGACTCGAGAATGGAATCAAATCGAAGTGCATGGGGAACCTCTTTGAACAATAAAAAAGGAAAAAGAATAAAGGACGGCGTTATAAATCCCTTTTGGGATTCCCCACGCATTCTACTTTCACCTGATGTCGTGGAGGCGATTTGAATGGCCATAAATGGATGGCGATTTGGCCACACAATTACTTGCGGTGGTCGGCCGATGAACAAGACAGCGCCCTATCCTACGGCACCAATTCACCGAAACCGGAGGGATGAAAGGCTTGTTGGACCTGGCGGAAAACCCGAACCAAGAACCTGGTATCGGATATACGCGACAACCCGTATGTCCTCCGACTACACTATGCACGCCCTTACACCTTTCGTACTATGCTACCGAAAAATTAATGAACAAATCAATAGAATAAAAACTAACCGGCAGCTGCGTATCAAACACGACCAGCTTCGTCGACGTCGGTATCAAGTCGTAACACTTGTGCGCTTTCATAAACAGCGAGTAAACCGCATCCTGACAGTCTGAAGCAACACAGCATTAGCCCGCAATTTTCAAAATAACCCGAACAATGATTTCAGTGTTTTTCGGCCTCGTCGCTTCGAATCAAACCCTACCGAAGAACACGGCGTTAATGTCAGCGGCAGCCGAGCCGATGGTCATCGAGTCAAACGAGGCGAACATGGACGTCTGCAAAGGTTAACCGAATGGTGTACGCTCGAACTCACGCTGATCAAGTGCCGAGTGCCATGCTTGGAAGTCGAACACCGGGTCGTAAAGCGGCGGACGGGCGATCGGCGACACGCGCATCGGCTGCAGCGCGGTCTGACGTCTTCGCGGCAGCTTCAAGATGATCACCGGCGGCACGGGCGCCGGACGCGGCGCCGGCACCGCCAGATGGCCGTCGACGTCCACGTGCAGTGGATGGCCGACACGGCTGCGGCCGTAGTGACCGGTGGCCGGCAGCGACTTCACCGTGTCGTAGTTGGTCTGCGTGTAATCGTCGTCCTCCTCGACGATGATGCTCTCCGCGTCACGTGCTCGTGCCGACTTCGATTTCTGCCCGAATAGGGTGCGGCGAAGGGTGCCGGTGGCTCGCGAGCGCGCCTGTGCCACCCAGTTCGAGGCTTTCTTCGACTTTTTCCGCTGTGGCTGCTGCGACGGTTGCGGTTCGAGCAACTCATTCGGCGTCGTTCGGCTCGACTGTGAAACCATGTCGATATAGAGGGGGATGGATGCGGTGAGGGGTGCAGCAGGCGACGGTCGCTATGAGGATGAGATACAGTACTGTACACAGGAATACAGGGAGCAGTCCGCGCAGACCGAATCAAGTAGTGGCAGACGCAGACACGAACATATGACTCATCTTCTCATTTTCAAGACCGACTCCAGAGGTCCAAACATGGAAAAGACGAGGAGAGCTGAAATGCAATCGAGTCAGCTGCGGGGCGAGCGAAAAACCCGAGGCGGCGCGAAAAAACTCAGGGGATCAATGACAGCGCGTTGATGGAAACATAGCAGAGGGCGACAGCGGACTGTTGCAGCCACCTTCATTGTGTGAGGGAAAGGAAGATAAGTCGGATGGATGCTTCAAAACAAAGTGGTGAGCAAGAGCATCCGTCAGAGTTCCTCGAGAAAGGCCACATCAACAGTCATAGAATAAAAGGTTCAATTTTAATTTTAAAAGAGGTTAAAAACAGCTGGCGCATATTTGCAGTCAATAAATTGGACTGAAACAATGCATCAATTGACCAGTTAATCATACTAGGCTTCGAGAAGCGCACAGATCACGACTTGAAAAATGTTCGGTCCTGTGATAGCGATTGACAGCTTTAAACTTCAAGCGGAAAACAGCAGCTGCAAGAAACCGGAGCTGGAAAATACTGAGCCAAGCATTCGCAGTACGACAGAAGATTAGTGTTAGGAGAACTTGAAGGATGAATGACCGCGTTAATCAAACCTGTCTGGGATGTGCGTACCTTGCATTCTACTTTTGTAAACAGTTCTGCATGGACATTTACGTACAATAAATCAATAAATACAATTAACGTGAAGAGACTTTAGAGAAAAAAAATTTTCTCACACCTCGGAAGCACATGAACGATGATCTATTTGCTTATTGTATGTGGATGTCCACGCAGACAGAACTATTTAACTGGGAGAGCCAACGTCTTCAAAACAGAAGCAAAAACTGGTGCACTCGTGAAAAACCAACAACATACACTTTGAGACAGCAGGAAGTACTGACTGCTATTCACCTCATTAGGTGGATTAGCCTTCTTAAGCTCTCGAGTGCAGTGCTTTAACAGCGGCAGTAAGTCCATAAGTCAACAATCGACACAAATCCGTTACCGATCGAAAGAAGTAGGAGGAAACGCAAGCAAGTCAGCGTAATCAGTTCAATAGTAGCCTGTACACCCGCAAGAACAACTGCGGATGAAGGGTAGAACAAGGCGTCCGTATTTGAGATGCGCCACACATCCCACCTCTAGGGGATACAGTACAATACTGGCCGCATATTTAAGGTCTGTGGGCGAAAAAAAAACGCGTTTTCCGTCGCTTTTTGACAGCGCGCTTCAAACTGCGTGTCTTGAAAAGTAAATCCGATATTAAAGATCAGCATCGAATGGTCTATCAGATGAAGAGAAAAACGCCCAGCAAATTTTTAAAATGTTGATTTGACGAGCTATGTTCACAATGTGAGCTTTGAGTGCAATTATCTCCCGCGAGGGAGACGTCCATGGCACCGAGCAGAATATAGCTCACGCATCGTTCTCCTCGGCGGATAGACCTTTCGATGCTGATACTAAATAGCGGACTCATATTTCAAAGCACGCAGTTCTATCGAAGAGCGCCGGAAATAGCGTTTTTTGAACTTTTCCGTCCAACGACCAAAAGATGCGGACGGTAGTGCAGATGTGATTGGAATGCATAATATGCCGCTTATATAACTGGCGATGGGTAATCGCTGGACAAGTCAGGGGTTTGTCCTTCCAGATCGATCTGGTAGCAATTCACTCACTCCAGAGTGCTGGAAGGCTTGGTTTGCCTGAGTGGAATCCGTACCAAGAACCTCGACTGGGGGTTCATGCTACAGCCGCCGCCTCCTCCGACTGTGCTACCTCGTGCCCGGCAAGTTTATTTGGGACCACTAAAAGTAAACAGCTGAGGCTGACGGGCAACGGATAGATAACATGGGACACGGTGGCGGGGAGAATGACGAGCTGAAGGAATGCTAACGTTGCCGTTGCTCCAATGAATTCCTTAATCCTTTAAACACCATTCAAGGGCGTGCTCTAATCCTCACTGAGTCCCAAACAATCTATGAGGCGCATTAACAAAGTGCCGATAGAAATGCCGCGACGACAAATTAGAGCTTATCCTTGCTCGAGCCTTAACAGAACGCCTCCTCTCCCTGCACCACTGAGTTACTCAGTCAATGTTTAGTCCCTCAGTCTTTGATACTCCACAGCCGCATCGTGTTACACGGAACAAATCTCGCATGGCAGAAACACAACACCCTTTTAAAGGGAGGGAGGACACGACCGCCGAATAGCGAGAGGGGTGGAAAGCCTCTCGGCGACAGCTAATCCGCTGCGACAGCAAAGTTTAGGTCGCCTTTGCATTCGCTGTTTAAAATTCGTGGCGCAACCACCAGAAAAGGCCTGTTGTTGCTCTGACATCATTACTCAGCCGGCTGAATTTCAATGATCTGCTGTGAGCGCGTGGTAGAGCAGTCGGAAGAGGGTTGTCGAAAAAGGTTCAAATACTAGTCCGGAGACCTTCTTTTTGAACCTTGTCGATATCAACTTCGTGGAACACTCCAAAGCTGACTGAAGAACGGTGATCTTCACCCTCTGTCTTCGAAAAACTCTTAAATCAACACGAGGAATAGCTCTGCCGCCGTCAAGTCTGAGTAAAGCAAATAGACATTGCCGCGATAACGCATCATACACGCGAACACAGATGGCCGGCGAGCCTTTAATCAACTTAATCTTTGTCCCTTGTTGACCTATTTCAGATGAAAAAACATATAATAAAGGAGATGCCTTAGAATAGGTTTGCGAATGTATTACCACCGTATCTAGAGAAAAAGGTAGCTTGATCAAAAGCCAGAGGCGCCTAAGGTTGGAATTACTCTTCAGCTGATGGATGCGCGTAATTACGAAAGTATCGATTAGGCGGCGAGGACGATCGATACAGGAAATTTTCATAGCGATTAACGTGGCTCCGTACGGCGACTGAAGTACAAAACTCGCCTAAAGGCCCCCACAGAGTTCTGCGGCAACGCCGCTCGCCGCTATGGTTAAGGATAGGGCAGGGACGCCGCCGGCGGCGAGCTCTACGTCTCTGCCCTATGGTTAAGCATAGGGCCGCGGCGCTGCCGCAGAACTCTGTGGGGGCCTTAAGACATTTCCGAATAATGGTAATCAAAAATAGGGCATTGGAAGCATCGGCACAACGCGTTCTAGGTTGGGGGAGGGGACTGCTGTGACGATGTTTCTTCCTTATTTTTCTTACAGAAATTTCATATCCCAACAGCACCATAGAACTATTGTATATTACGAAAAGGAAAGCACAATACGCTGCCCTACCGTGAATTGTGCAATGAATAAATCCACGCTTAGGATGGCGTGCCTCCCTCCAAACCCAAATAGTGATAGGCGGCTTCTAGAATTTCATCCCATAAAAGATTAATAGCACAGCAATCGAGATCAGGTTACAAAAAGCAGCCGCGGCTACAAATACGCCCACGAGCGGTTCAGGTATCCGGTGATATTCACGAGAGGTTAAAAAACAGAACTTATGTGAGGACTAGATAGATTATGTGAAAAAGCATAATACATATCTACATACATAATACATGCAAAAGAATAATTTTAAATTCTTAAAAACAAAATAAAGCAGACTTAAACAAATCTATATCTAAATCTATATAAATAGTCTCCTGAACGAGCGATACGACTGTCTTCACGTCTCTAAAGCGAGGAGATCCACTGGAGCACTATGGCATGCGAAAGAGAGGAATGGACACTATGCCGGCACCCGCTCAATCAAATTGATGATAAAATGCACGAAGCTGGGAGGTGAAACAAATCTAAATTTGCACAGAAGCCGGTGCGAGGCAATGCAATGTGCGACGAAACAGAGTTTATCTCCCCAAACAGTGTTCGCAATTCGGTCGTTGCGCGAGGCAGTAGTACAAAAATTACCTACATTGATCGGGCACGCGTAGTAATCGATATTGGTGCACGGTGAAGCATTGTCGCCTACACCCTACCGGATACACGGAATTTGTGGTACACGGTTACTTGCCTGTAGGATAACGATCAGAGGACGTTCGGCAGTATAGCTCCATAGCAGTGCGACGCGACATAAAGATAAGCTCCCATATTGTCGTATCGCCCAATCGATATGGGAGCCAATCACTACGTCGCGATGGTGCTCTAGACAAGCTTTTATGCACATAAAATGGGCACATAAGGCTAACTTCTGCCCCTTATGCATCTGTTGCGCAAACCATAAAGTGTAAAGAGCATGCCCAGGTTTACAAACCCATCGACTAAATAGTCTATCGATAGATGCAAAACAACACCAAGTCAATGTCAGACAGAACATCGGTATCCGATTCCCCACCAGCCGGAGAAGGGGGGGGGGGGGGAGGGAGTGAACCAATTTGTAGGAGTAGCCCAACAAATGGTCCAGTAAGTAGAAAAGTTCAGTGTGACGTAGGATCTGCCGTGTCGCTACAGCTTAAAACACGATAGAACTGGAACAAACAAACCAATCTGACGTGGCATTTCCTGTTCAAACTTGGCTTGACCTGTCCGGCTCGCCCTTACCACTGTCTACCCAAGTCTGCTACATCTAACTACAAATGCAGGTGCAGGTCTAGAGGAGATCCAATCTATTCCACATTTGGTAACTTTATCCATGTCAAATCAATCTTAGACCTCCTCCTACCGTTCATAATAAATTATTCAAATATATTCAAATAATTATTTGAATAGTCGAATACACGTACATCCTTAAGACTCAGTAGAATTCAGATCAGAGAGGATCAAATCGACAAACATTTAAGTCCGTTAAATGTTATGCTCTTCCTTCACTGTGTTCGTTTTTTTGTAAAGCGCACAAGTAAGTACAATAAATAAACGATAGATATTTCTAGATCTTCAAATATATTAGTATAATAAAGGATAAAGGATAAAGGACGGCGTTACTCAATCCCTTTTGGGATGCGCCAGCGCATTCTACTTCTACGGGATATCGCGGAGGCGACATGAATGCGTACTTGGCCATACAATGACTTGCGGTGGCCAGCCGATGAACAAGTCAGCGCTTTATCCTTCCCAGACAAATCTGGTACCAATTCACCGACCCCGGAGGGATGGAAGGCTTGGTTGGCCTGGGCGGGAAATCCGAACCAGGAACCTGGTATCGGGTGCACGCGACAGTCGCGCCTCCTCCGACTGCGCTACACGCGCCCATATTAGTATAATATAGAGCCATATTCGAATATCGCTTGAAAATCGAATAATTTTATTCGAATATCGAATAAACTTCAAGCCTTCAAGTACAGAACCCGGTTCGAACAGATTATTCGACTATTCGAACAAACGAAAAAATGGAGCGATTTTCAACAGAAAAAATTATGAAGGGATGAATTCATTCGTTCATTCATTCGTTCGATAGAATTTCTGAATTGCACAATTACTGTATGACATGATTTTTGAAATGAAAACCTCTACTTGATTTTTGGACGAATCGCCAAGATTTTATGAAGGGAAATAAGGGACCATTTTTTCAAGAATTCCACCAAACGTATTTCCTACTATATTTTTTCATATTTACCCCATATTTCCTTTACTATTCCTCGTTTCAACCTTATTATATTACATGTCATACCACTTAGACCATACATATGTATGATGGAGCATTCTTGTGGCATGAGTGGCGACTTAGGATCTAAGTACGAAGCACCGTGTTACAAATGCTCACCACCGTCATTAAATCGAGGTTCCTCCTATGATATTCAATGATAGAGTGTCTATTGCCGGATACCTTAACATTCTTCTCACAGAGTTCGCTAATATTAATTAATGCTTCTGCGCCATTCAGATTTAGTATAGTGGAATACCTTATTGTGGCCTGATGTTTCAACAACTTCGCCGCCCTCAAAGACCTTGAGGAAGTTCGAAACCTAAGAGCAGCCCCTAAAGAACGACGAATTCTTTGCAGAGATTAGTATTTGACAACACAATAGTTTTCGGACTTCTTTAATGCCTTCGAGAACGACAAAACTGTCGAAACGTCAGGCAACAATAAAGTTGTCCACCATACAAAACTTGTGCGGCGCGAAGGAGTTAAATCAATTCCGACGAAGCACCGGTTTTGTGCAAAGCGACCACAATCGTCCACGTAAAGCACTCTGTCGTCCCAGCGGCCGAGACGGGAGCCACCTTGGCTTTACACGAATGCGCAATTCAATTCGTTCCAGTCGCCCGTCTCTTCATTAGCAGAGGAGAACAACGGTGCCGACAGCCAAAGCTAAGCACTAGACCGAGCATCATCTGCCTCGAATGCGAGAAAATTGACGGAGAAAGAACCTAGCAGAACTCTACCACGTCGATAGCGGACACAATGGAACAGTTTCAGCAACTCCAACGTACTCCGATGTACTTCAGACGATTCTGCGAATCCAGTCAGGCTAACTGTAACGTGAAGCAGACACGCGCGCTCAGCTCATCATCTGTACTGCTAAGCAGACGAGATTCTAAGCTGTGGCACTGCCCGGATTTGGACGGATTAACCACAGGATTTCTTCCACGTGACCGACAATCACTTTCAAACGCTGGAATGACGACATCAGACGTCTGTTGGCGAGACCCTACAAAGGGAGAAATTGCGATTTTTTCAAAAATTAGAACCCGTCGGTAAAAGGCGGAAAGAATTCTTCAAATAGAGCGGGATCATGAAGAAAATGCATGAGATAGAAACCATCAGATGTAGTGCACATGCAAAGAATAAAGGATAAAGTTCGGAGTTAGCCAATCCCTCTCTGGGATGCGCCACGCATTCTACATACTTCTGCAGGATATTGTGGAGGTAATTTGAATGAAACCGTATTTTGTTTATTCTATGAAATGAGGTGGCCAGCCGATGAACAAGCCACAGTGTTCTGCCCTCCCAGGACAAATTTGACACCAATTTGCTGGTCCTAGAGGGGAGGGGTGTAAGACTTTGGCCTGCTCAGAAGCAGAACCAAGTACGTTGAAAAATCGAAGCGCACGCGACAGTCGATGAATCCTCCGACTGCGTATCACGCGTCCTTGCGCTACATAGCATGGGCAATAGGAGAAAATGCTCGAGTGAGCAGTTCAAATTTGGCGAAGTAACTTCCTATAGCGAGGGTGCTGAAGGCATGCGATGCGAGGAAATCTGACAGTTCTAAACACGCTTACAGAGTAACAGAGGTTCACGTAGTTTTGCCATACCTAACCTGAACTGCACCTAAAATCCATCAGACCTTCAAGAAGTGAAAACATTCGATGATCTAGAAGTCATATGAATGGCTGAAAATGAGGGAAATTCGAAGAAAGAAACGCTGCGAAGGCAAATCCATCCCCATCCTACCTCGTCTAACTTCATAAGATCAGAACCTGAAGAAATCGACCTGGCTCAATCACCCAAGTTTGAGATAAAGGCGCTTCCATGTATAACCTCCACGCTCAACTAGGATGCTCATCACCACGCGTCCTATGGCTCTCGTTCCAACCCCAAATCAGAAAACATCAGCTCCAGAATACTACCAACAAATCCCTGGAAACCGGCCTTAGATACTAGAAAAGTGCCGGATCCACAAGCAAAGCACCGAGCATTCCTGAGAAGAATCGTATCGACGACTTTACGGTCGTACGGACGTCGTGTTTATTCGTGCGCCACGGCGTGACCATTTATGGGCGCGAAATACGATCAACAAATTCCCGCACGGACCACTCGCATCCCGCAGCTGGACACCAAACCACCGTGGTCACACGCACACTGATGCATGCATACGCCGACACTAGCCGACAGGCACACCTCAGGAGGCTGCTTGGCTCCTCGTAGAAGTAGAACGCGTGACACATCCCAAAAGGGATCGGTTGACGGTTCCCTTATCCTTTATGTTTTTATCGTTGAGGCACACAGACGTAGCTAATGACTGGTAAGGGTAAAACAGCGCTTACCCTGTCTCATGGAAAAAGCCTTATTGTGATAAGGATAAAACTAGCTCCAACAGGGTTCCTGGCCGCCTTAATGCTAGATAAGGGTTAGGGGTAAAAACCGGCGCTAACCAATTCGCTTGAGGGATGCGCCACAAATTTTTCTTCTCTGGGATATCGTGGAGGCAATTTGAAGGTGTCCTATACAGTGATTTACAGTTGTCAGTCGACGGATAAGTCAGCTTTTCACCACATAAGTCGACTCTGACACTGGGCCCGCGTTGCGCAGTCGGAGGCGGCCCCGGCTGTCGCGTGCATCCCGTACCAGCTTCTTGGTTCGGATTTTCCGCCCAGACCAACCAGGCCTTCCATTCCTCCGGGATCGGTGACTTGGTACCACACTTGTCTGGGAGGGATAAAGCGCTCAAATGTTCATCGGCTGGCCACTGCAAGTCATTGTATGTCCAAATACACAGTCAACTCGCCCCCTATATCCTTATCCTTTAAATCGACTCTGGAGGGATGGAACGCTTGGTTGACCTGAACAGGACTCGAACCAAGAGTCTCCGATACGGGTACACGTGCCAACAGTATCCTTCGTTGATTGTTCTACCACGTATCCCAGAGAAGGCCTTTCCTATAGCGCGACATTCTCCCAAAGCCTTGAGCGGAAGAGAAACTAGATTTCATAGCCTCAAACATTCGTCATCCTCTGCCATCAACACCCAAATATTCAACGTCGACTCGCGACCGTGTGCATCGACGTTCGTGCGCATTTTCATGAATAAATTAACCCGAGCAACACGTGTTTACACTCTCCTACCACTATATCCGTAAAGTCCACTTGGGGTATTCACTTCAGCATGCAAAAGATCCTAAGTCGACGAACAACAGATAACAGCCATGCGTCTGTCGACGGGAAACTGCCGAACAGATGCGCGCCGCTCTCTTCGGTTGACACATTCCACTCCTCGCGAAACTTTAGCTCTCTTCTGGCAGTGATAAACAGCCCTTGCGGTCGTGCTATTGTCGTCAACCCCTGCTCGGAAGCTCACTGCAGGAATGCTCAATAATAATAACAAATTTAATAATAAATATGACCAAGTAAAAACAAATTTTTATTGTTCCATAGAGAATATCGTCGTAGAGCTGTCGTGCCAAAGATTGATATCGAACCTCTATTCGGCTTACGGCTCTACCACAATATTCTCTACTGCTTAAAGACATGCCGAGATTCGAGGACAGTCGCAGGGGTGACGGTGTGTTTCGCCACCTCTCTTCAGACAAGTCTTTTTAATTATAACAGCTTCATGGGGGCGTTCTGTACTGAGAAATGTTGCAGTGCAACCAAGCAATGACAATTTACGCCGAAAACGTTTTCCAAAAATGCCTTGATTCATAAAGGCTCTATACAACTCACTATGTACACTTACACGCGAGAAAGTGCGAATTTCTATTTTCTACTTTTTTTTAGCGATTTTTTAAACGCAGATACGATTGAATGCTCGCGACTGTGGAAAACAGCTTTCCTTAAACAAAGGTAAGGATAAAGAATAAAGGATAACGCTATTCGTTCCCCGCTTGGACACGCCACGCATTCCAATTGAATTAAACAAACGTCGTGGAAGCAACTTGAATCCGTTTTGGCTACACAATGAACTTCGGCGACCATAAGATGACGAGGCCCAGTGCTTTGCCCGCGAAGCGGAAGGAAGGCTTATGTGACATGGACGGGACCCGAACCATGAACCTCGATTGCATGAGAGAGCGGCCGCCTTCTCTGACTGAGCTACAACATATTTTTTTATATATTATGCTATTTTTTTTTCTCGAGTACCCTTAGGAACTGGAACAGAAATGGCTGACGGTATTTCGCAGCTCAAATCGACTACACTTTGTCCAATTGTTTGTAAACGTGGGACTCGACTTGGTTTACCGATCAAGGAATAAAGAAACTCTTAAACAAATTAACGGAGGGGTAAGAACAGAATAAACTTCTGATCATGACCAGCTGCTCGAGGAAATGCTTAAGATACTTACACATAAATCAGAGATTTTCTTTAAGAAATCATTAACACAGTCATATTACAAAAAATAATTAAATTAACAAGAAACAATGGTGAGAGCTGGTCGCAAAATAAATGCAGTTAAATAAAAATAATAAAACGTAGCAATATGTTAGAATCAAATGCAATAATAAAGAAGTGCGAAAATGAAAAAAAAACTAGCTATGTAGCCATATACGTAAAAATAGAATGAAACATAACTACAAACAACTGAAGATTATTCAAAGGGATACTCATGGTTTTCTTCAGTTCCACAGCACTATAGCAAATAATAGGGCGCGTGTAGCGCAGTTGGAGGAGGCGCGACTGTCGCGCGCACCCAATACCAGGTTTCTGGTTCGGATTTCCCGCCCAGACATTCCATCCCTCCGGGGTCGGTGAATTGGTACCAGACTTGTCTGGGAAGGATAGAGCGCTGAGTTGTTCATCGGCTGGCTATCGCAAATCATTATAAGGCCAAATACGCATTCATGTCGCCTCCGCGACATCCCGTAGAAGTAGAATGCGCTGGCGCATCCCAGAAGGGATTGAGTAACGCCGTCCTTTATCCTTTATCCCTATAGCAAATAATGGCCGATTTCAATAAAAATAACATTTGCCAAAAAAAGTTGTAGTAATAGTTTGCAGCACTAGTTAATTATCCTGCGGCAAACGCGAGGTTTTTTAGTATACCGAGATAGTTCTTATCGTAATAGCACAGCGCTGTTTTCTAAAACTGCCCATACATTTCAATAAATAAAATAAAATAAATATATTGGCATAAAATAACATTTAACATTAACATAAATTTGAATTTCTGCCCATAAATTATAAGGCGAATATAAAAAAAATAGGACTGGAACAGATGGAGAAACTTCACAAAGCGTTCGATACAGTTCTAACGTTAGCTACTGTCAAAAGGTTGGATGAAAAGAATATGAAAGGTGGGAAAAACAGGACATTAGAAAGAGAAGAAACAGTAGCTGGGGCACACACGTACGCTGAAGGCCTAATGATTAAGGCCAAGGCGGCAACTTTTTTCGCAACAGCCAATACGGTGGTGTTACAAAGCAGCTAGAACGAGATGGAATGGCCACAAGTAAATAGGAAATAAGTAGTTGCGACTAATAAAGTTACTGAACGCCTAGAAAATAATCATCGCAGCCTCTGGAAAACAGGACCGCAGAGAAGCAGCAAGCTCGGCGGCGCTCGTCACAGGCACACGAGCGTGAAAAATAGCGGCGACGCACACACACGCACAACAAGCCGTAGCCGAACAGGCAGCGTGGCAGTTGTGTGGATGAGTGAGCTGGGCGGCCCAGCGACGGACGGGTGATGGAACCGACAGCAGAAACTTCGCCGACTGACGCACATCCAGCTCAGGCGAACAGCGCCGCGAGTTCGAAAGACAAAATGCAAATCGAATCCCACTCGCGGTCGGCCGCCCCGCGCCACACGTGACATGGACCCGGGGGAACACACACACACACACACACACACACACACACTCGCACACACAGCAAACCACCACCACCTCTGACGCCTGCGCACCCCTGGCCACCGGTGCAGCGGCGCCCGTCCCGCTGCAGTGGCGGCGGCGGTCTTATGCAAATCTCATCAACCGTCATTCGCCGGCCGCTGCACGCAAAACAACACAAAAACCCGACGAGGACGGCCGAATGCTGGACTTCGAGAGGCCACTCTGTCACACTGCGCGCCTTTGCATGGGGGAGGGGCTCGATTCTGCAGCGAGATCCGGACGCGGCCTGTATGATGACCGACTGACTGACTGAGCGGGGGAAAGGGCAGGTGAGTGAGTAACTGCGCGAATGCAAATGACACGCGCATTCATCAAAGACGTGCAGATTCTACACCAAAACGTCGACAGGACGACACATTTGAGCAGCAGGCGTCGCTTGGGTGAGAAAAAGGGGCATGACCAGGCGGTTGAGGTTCTAAATCGGAACCGGGTCCTACTATGGCATCATTCTGAGGGAGAGAGGTCGTACTGCATCGTTGCTTTAGGAGAGGAGTGTCTCGTAATTTTTTCAAGTGTTCAAGTGATTTTTGTATCTCCCAACTTCCCTCTTCTTCAAACCACTTGTAGGACCTAAAATCAGCACTGAAGTTAGTTAGATGTTATGGGGTACAACTTCACCTTTCATCTTCCACTTCAACTTCACCCACAACTTTTATGGGGTCGCCGAAAATTAGGTGGACCGGCCACGTAATGCGCTAGAAGGCACCCGCTGGACAAGAACCGTCGCTGACTGTATTCCGCGAAATGTGAAGAGAACACCAGGACCCCGACCAACGCGTTGGTCGGACCTCTTCGCGAAAACCCTAAACGAACTCTTCGTGTCCCTCGAGCGAGGAGGATCCATTGACTAACATTGGCACGCGACAGCGACGAATTACTGCTGGAGCTCGCTCAAGCAACTCGATGATTAACGGGACGACCGGTGATGCAGATGATACAACTTCACCGACTCCAAATAATGGAAGGATATGCTCCAGGAGGCAAGAACCAACTCTGGAGACGTCTGGTAACGCACGAGCGATATCGGTGCTTCAGACTAGTAGACGCATCTGAATGCAGAGCGCATTCGCCTGCAGAGAAGTGTGAGTGGATGTCATACCGTACACGCGAAGGAACCTCTATAGAGCCCTAGAATCGTAGGAATTCCCGAGCATTTCCGACGAACAGAAAAAGGTGGCAAACAAATCCACGAATAGCGGTGGTGTTTGATCGATGCGGCCAATCAGGAAAGCAAATATCTCGGGAAGTTCGGCAAAAATGGAGTGACGGCAAGAGCAAAATGGAGTCGCAGAACTACAAAGGGCCGGTTTGGTAGTCTGAAAGGTCCTCCCTATGAAGGAATCTTTTGTGAGTATTGGAAGGACGATATATTGCGCTGCTTTTAATATGCACCAATTTCACATCAAACTGGAGACTTTCAGATCAAATTGGTCACTTTTGAAACCAAAACGAACACTTTTCAAACCGGATTTAACACCGTTAAAATCAAATCGAACGCTTCCAGGAAAGGTTAAACTTTTGAAAACAAGCTGAATATCATCCAAATCAAGACGAGCTTCTTCCACAATAAACTTGAGATCGTTCGAGAAGGTTGGAATAATTTTAAGCTCCAGAAAAAATTTAATGCGACTACCTTTGAAAATATTTAACTCATTTTCCTTAAAGAGCGAACACATTGTTTGAAATTTTATAAAATTTTATTTTTCCCGGGTCAATCAATAATGGTTGGAAATTTATTTTGAAGCGCAGAAAAAACAGTTTTTTAGTATTATTATTAAGAGAGGAGATCGCATCCTGCACTCGTTCACCTCATCGTCGCGACCGCGATTGATAGCGTAGCTGCTTAGTGTAGCAATGAAATGATTTTTTTGTAATTTTTTGTGCACTGTTGACAACAATATAACCCCACGCACACAGAAGGTGAGTTACATGACAAGTGTCCAATTAGAAATGAACAACGTCCTATTATAAGTGAAATTCATCCTAACGCCATCAACAATAAGACAGAGCTTAACGGACTAACGCTCCTCGAGAGTAGGATGATTTCTGCAACTTGCGGTCAAACGACGACAAATAGGTCCATCAAGTTGATGACGACCACCCAGCCGAGGAGAACTAGCTCATGGTAATCTTTGCGAATTTGAACGGTCTATTACACCTATATGCACTGCTGATTGCCACACTTGAATGACATAGGGACACTCATTCTTGCACTCCTCGCTGGCCTCTAGAATCTTCTGGGGCCAAATTCATCAGCCGTGAGCCGAACACGTGGCGCGTCGTCACTACTATCTGCACTCTTTTCTGCTAATCGATTTGGTTCGAGAAATGATCTATTCTTTACCCCTTTCATCGGCTAGAACGCGGGTTCGGATCCCGCCTGGTGCGAAACTTTTGGTTAATGTTACACATAAGCCTTCATGTGATTCGCATCAAAGAATCGTCCTCCCGACCCCGTGACTTCTCGCCTGACACGATCACCTCTCCGTAAGGAAAAAGATCGCCGAAACGTTGACGTCGAGAGCACACAAAAAGCAATTGAGATCGGAGATTGAATCGTAAATAGTACCCCATAAAGGCGCTCTGCCGCATTCATCCAAGAATTCGCACCTCATCTACCGTAACAGTCTCAAATACGGAAGTGCGGCGGCAAAGTGCAAAGACCTGCGAACTTTTGCAGGGGAACTTCCCACTCTGTACGGTTACTTGACCCAACATAAGAGGAAAACAAACGACTATAGAACTTGTAGGGAAATGCTCAGCGCTCTTAAAACCAGCCCCTCTACATGGAACGGGGCGCTACATCTCCCCAGTGGACCACAGAAAAACAACATTCAGGCCAGTAAAAGAGCCCGCCCTCGGCACGAGGTTCTGCATGTTTTCGTTTGATAATTTGTTTTGCTCGGAGCCCTCTATAGATGTGTTCAATTTGTTCCCCCTGCACCTCTCTTCCAGCTTCCGAAAATAAGCTCCAGGAGGCTCTCAGGTTGCTGCCCATATCTCACGGCCGGTCTAGGGAGTACATTGACCGGGTTTCACTAGAGAAGGGGTTTGCGCTACACTCCCCATTATACTCGCAGTCACAGAATTCAGATGTCTTCTCATCTGCGACAAAGCCTTCAAATACCTTCGGTTCCAAGGCAAGAAAAATCGAAAATCCGCACTTATTCGTATAGTACAAACCTCTTGCTAATGACCTCTTCCTAACTAATTGCTCAGTTCGAAAGCCAACTTTAAGTAATTGAAGGCGCAGCAACGGACAGAGGTGTAGCATTTCGAAATCAAGGAAATCAACCACGAAATCGATGCAATGGATGAAAGATCGAAGGAAGAAAATCGTCGGCGCGTTGGCGGACGAGCGACGAACGAACGAACGAACGCGGACGGATGGACGGACCGTTGTTTGCCGGCAGTGCCGCCGTCGCCGCCGCCAGCAGCAGCAGCACATCGCGGCATCGATGCCTTCGGCAGAAAAAAAACGCGCATATGCGGAACTCGTTCGTCCATCTTTCCATCCCTCGCACAAATATGCAAGAGCTATCACTGAAGTCATACAGCGAGAAGACTTCGGAATGAATGGCAAAGACCGAGGAATAATGCTGCCACTGATCGATTATCGATCGCATAGCAGAGACCGTAGCTGAACTTCAGCCGCTCCGACATTATAATTCCAATAGAAGCCCCAAAGAAAGGAATGAAAAAATCCAAAATTTACATCACTATTACACGAACGTCCTACTGATGAGGTCCTCAGTAGCTGCTTAATTCTAAAGCCAACTTAGGCTTTTGAAGGCGCATCAACACCAAGAAGTAATGCCAACGCCAAGATCAGCCATGAAGCGTTTCTGCCGACGACATAGAACAAAATCTCGACCGTTACCGTGTTTGCTTTCTAACGTTTGATTTCACTTGACGGGCAGTTAGTTCGTACTTAAGATTTTTCTACATACCTTTAGTTTCCTCTAGCGTCAAAACAATTCAGAAACTGATTCGAAAATTTTTACACCGATCTGAAATTGACTGAGTAGAATATCGTTTGCATGAACCGCTCCAATCTTGATCTGTTTTGCGTTTCTGTGTTCTCTTTTCATTGATTGGCGCTCACGCAAATGTTACTGTTTGTTTTCCAACGAACTGCCTCATGAAATCATCATAAACAAAAATAATAAAAATAACAATAAAAGACGACGTTGATCAAGGTTTTCATTCCTCCAGGTTGGTGAGCTGGTACCAGACTTGTCCAGGGGCCAGATTCATCAACCGTTTACCGGCCGATAGCAGTATATCGGTTATCGCATCTACATCTCTGTATCACTTACTACGTAAGCCGATATGGTGAATTCGCTGTGAGCTGATACAGGCGGTATCGTTGATGAATCTCGCCCCAGGCAGGATACACCCGGTTCAGGTTAGATCCCGAAATTTCAGCGAAGCGGAAGATGGTTGAAGCGTCCATCGTTCTCAGAACATCATTGACATTTCATACAAGACGTTCGTGGGAACTGTTCCATCATTTCTCTATGAACAAAAAACACTGACTGGAAATTCGAGACGGCATCCATTCTTCTTGAAGCACCCGTCCGCTACAGAATGTGGGAGCGGAAACGGCAGAGCATAGAACGTCCAACAAAAACGCTCGAAAACATCTACAAATCTACTTTGGTTATGGGATTTTGTCAAGCAGAACTCAGGTCGTCCTAAAATTACCAGTCTTCCTCTATCCAAACACTTCCAAGTCGTTTTCTTGGCACTCGATCCCCGTGCTTAAGGTTTGTTTGATTGCACTGGGAACTCACGGCGAGAGTAATCATTTCATCACTACAAGACCGATAAAACTCTTTTCAAATCTCAGTATCTCTGAAACGGGAATCTCTCGGATATGATGGCCGCTAGACCAGCACCTCAAGATGTGCAAATCATGAAGAAGTCTACAAAAAGCAGAGAAGTTCAAGTCCGGCAGGTGATTTTTGGAGTTCAACGAAATGCGAGTATTTCTGATACCAAATCAGGCACCTTTCAAGCGCTTGTGCCTCGCCTGACCAAGTCAGGGGCCATTTTCTCGTTCTAAGAAAAGCTCGACTAGCATAGGAAAAACAGCCGTGGTGTTCCTCCCAAACAACATGTGACGCGAGCACCAACTCTGCGCATTTCACGTCATCAGACACAACATGCCTTCAGGTGCACGCATGCATACATGCTGCTGTTCCTGCTGCTGCTGTTGTTGTTCACATTCTCTCATAACACCTATGGATAGAATTGCTGAAAACATTCCCCAATTCTAATGATCACGACGAGGCCATTGAAAACAAAGCAGAGCGCACGAAGCGATATCGTAGAAAAAACACCGAGCGAACTATTTACGATTTTTTGAAATGAGTTCCTCAAAAGCTGCCCAAATCTATTTTTTCAGCCCTACCGTGACGTCCCGTGAAAGCAGGACGCGCGGCGGCGCATCGCAAGAGGAATTGGTTAACGCCTACCTCAGTGTTATCCGTAAAGCCGACCTTTAACCTCTTTGTCAAACCCAGTATCAAATATATCCTCTTCATGGTTGTGAGCGCTTCAACAACAAGCGTTCAATCACCTACATGCTTCTTTCCCAACAATGGTTAGCAGCGGCTTGTAGGGAATAGGACTCCGAAGGAAGTAAATCACCTCTAGAACGCTATAATAATGGAATTACACCGATAAGAATAAGCATGAAAAGCAGACTAAGAAAACGATAAGCTTAAACCTGTGCTCGTGGTAGAGCAGTCGGAGGAGGCGCCAACTGTTTCCACTATAGTAGTGCTCTTGAGAAATTTTATCGAACTAGTGAATGAACGAACAAATTCGATGCCGAAAATTTTCGAATGAATAAATTAACGAATTTATTCGATGTCAGAAAATTTTCGAGCGAATGAACAAGCGAATTTATTCGCTCACGAATTTTTTCGAATGATCGAAAATCGAATAAACCCAATTTTTCCTTTAGTTGAATATTCGTATAGTCAACTAATTTGTCCTACGCACGCTTTGTGCTTAAATATTTCAAGTTTATACGATATTCGAATAAAATTATTCGATTTCGAATAAAGTTGAAATATTCCATTTTCGAATAATATTCAAATACGGCGCCCTTTCGATGTTTGAATTCGTAGAATATCCGAAAATCTAGAAATATAGAGAATTCGACTATTCGAATAAGTCATTGTATAGGCCAAATACACATTCAAATCGCCCCCACGACATCCCGTAGAGGTATAATGCTTGGCACATACCAAAAGTGGTTGATTACGCTCTTTACTCACTGTAGGATCTAATCGTCAATACAACGCTACCGTAGGCCCACAGCTCCTGAGGCATATTTCGCCCTTACTTAGGTTATGACAGAGAGCTTAGTGGGATAGAATTATAGATGTGCGACCTAATCGAATAGGTATTCGAATAATTTTCATTCGAATTTGAATGTTCGAATTCGAATATTCAAAAATCGTGTTCTCTCAACGTATTCGAATTCGAGTACTCAGAAAACCCGCTTTTTCAATACTCTCGAGCTGGAATATTCGAAATTTTTACGCATTCGAAATCAATCAAATATCTGAAAAAATCGAGAGCACAACTATAGATAGAAGAAGTCAGCAGTGAGAACCTTAACTCAGCATTAGGGCGAGTCAGCATCTCCCTCCAGCTCTCAGTTTCGTTGGCCACTACATGTCACGACATTGCGACAGTCACTCCTATGGGATCCCATGAAACCGTTACGATCCTTCAGGGCATGGCGTCGAGAACACCATCTCATCCTCAGCACACCTGCTTCCTATGCGCGCACAACAAGAAGGAAAATAGGTGAAGAAGGAGAACGATTGGCTGACTGAATAACTCGTTTCCTGTCCAGAACGACCACAGCTACGCGCGCCGAAAACAACAATTATGCGACGCAAGAATATCGCTGCGAAAAGGAATTGTGCCTGGCAACCCTAGACGGGTCCCGCGGCGAATACCGAATACTCATTTCCTCGAGTCGAGCCACAGATTAACCGGTGAAGCTCCAATTGGCTTTATGGGAGATTACACCTACAGTTAGCAGTTTTCTACCCTGTCGAAGTTGCCTGAATATTAGAGGGTAAAAGAAAAACGACGGCGTTATCAAATCCCTTCTTGGGATACGCCACGCATTCTACTTCTACAGCGAGTCGTTGGGCAGTTTAAATGCGCATTTGGTATACATAATGACTTGCGATGGCCAGCCGATGGACAAGTCACTTCATCGACCCCGGAAGGTAGGATAAAGGCTTGATTGGCCTAGGAGGGAAATATTAACCAAGAACCTTGAATACGAGTGCACACAACACCCGGCGCCTGTTTCGAATCCGCTACCACGCGCCTCTTCCGCAAAAATGGAATACGAGAATAGGGCAAGGATATGTAGATTAATGTTGATTGACTAGCTGTAAAGACAGCAATAAACACACCAGAGCAAAGATCTTGGAATGAGCGGCAGGCAGAGAGGAGAGCGGAAGAATGCTAGAAAGAAACACACAAGGCAAAGGGATGAGACAACAAATATCAAGTTGAAATACTGTAACAATAAAGAAAAAGACGAAAAATGGAATCCACTCAAGACTCCTAAGCGTCTGTACCTTCTTCAGGCCAGTATTTATAGCCCTTTTACTCTTGAAGACAATGAAAAATAGACATAAAAGGAAGAGTAAACTAATAGGAACCACGGTGCGGAGCACAGTTATGTATGTTAGGTCTGATGTATTTTTTGGGGTTTATTGCATCCGGCAAGCCTGGCGTGGCCGCATGTCCAGCGTACGGCGCCGGCAAACCTGGCGTGGCCCGCATGTCCAGCGTACGGCGCCGGCGAAGCCGGCGACGGACGCTGGCTGAGGAAGCATCCCAAACTATGTTTGGGCTACGTTCCTAGCGTGGCCCGCATGTCCAGCGTACGGCGCCGGCGAAGCCGGCGAGAGACGCTGGCTGAACAAGCATCCCATACTTTGTTAGGGCTACGTTCCTAGCGTGGCCCGCCACACCCGAAACCGGCAAGCCTGGCGTGGCCCGCATGTCCAGCGTACGGCGCCGGTGAAGCCGGCTTCGGGTATGGCGGGCTACGTTCCTAGCGTGGCCCGCCATACCCGAAGCCGGCAAGCCTGGCGTGGCCCGCATGTCCAGCGTACGGCGGCGGCGAAGCCGGCGACGGACGCTGGCTGAGGAATCATCCCTAGCTACGTTTGGACTACGTTCCCCAGCGTGGCCTGCCATACCCGAAGCCGGCAAGCCTGGCGTGGCCCGTATGTCCAGCGTACGGTGCCGGCAAGACTAGCGTGGCCCGCCACACCCGAAGCCGGCAAGCCTAGCGTGGCCCGCATGTCCAGCGTACGGTGCCGGCAAGACTGGCGTGGCCCGCCACACCCGAAGCCGGCCAAGTCGGCAAGCCTGGCGTGGCCCGCATGTGCAGCGTACGGCGACGGCGAAGCCGGCGACGGACGCTGGCTGAGGAAGCATCCCAAACTATGTTTCGGCTACGTTCCTAGCGTGGCCCGCCACACCCGAAGCCGGCCAAGTCGGCAAGCCTGGCGTGGGCCGCACGGGCAAGCCTAGCGTGGCCCGCATGTCCAGCGTACGGCGCCGGCGAAGCCGGAGAAGGACGCTGGCTGAGGAAGCATCCCAAATTATGTTTGGGCTGCGTTCCTAGCGTGGCCCGCCAAACCCGAAGCCGGCGAAGCCGGCAAGCCTGGCGTGGCCCGCATGTCCAGCGTACGGTGCCGGCAAGCCTGGCGTGGCCCGTATGTCCAGCGTACGGTGCCGGCAAGACTGGCGTGGCCCGCCACACCCGAAGCCGGCCAAGTCGGCAAGCCTGGCGTGGGCCGCACGTCCAGCGTACGGCGCCGGCGAAGCCGGCGAGAGACCCTGGCTGAAGAAGCATCCCAAACTATGTTTGGGCTACGTTCCTAGCATGGCCCGCCACACCCGAAGCCGGCGAAGCTGGCAAGCCTAGCGTGGCCCGCATGTCCAGCGTACGGCGCGGCGAAGCCGGCGACGGACGCTGGCTGAGGAAGCATCCCAAACTATGTTTGGGCTACGTTCCTAGCGTGGCCCGCCAAACCCGAAGCCGGCAAGCCTGGCGTGGGCCGCATGTCCAGCGTACGGCGGCGGCGAAGCCGGCGACGGACGCTGGCTGAGGAAGCATCCCAAACTATGTTTGGGCTACGTTCCTAGCGTGGCCCGCCAAACCCGAAGCCGGCAAGCCTGGCGTGGGCCGCATGTCCAGCGTACGGCGGCGGCGAAGCCGGCGACGGACGCTGGCTGAGGAATCATCCCTAGCTACGTTTGGACTACGTTCCCCAGCGTGGCCTGCCATACCCGAAGCCGGCAAGCCTGTCGTGGGCAGCACGTCCAGCGTACGGCGCCGGCGAAGCCGGCGAGAGACCCTGGCTGAACAAGCATCCCATACTTTGTTAGCGCTACGTTCCTAGCGTGGCCAGCCACATCCGAAGCCGGCGAAGCCGGCAAAGCTGGCGTGGCCCGCATGTCCAGCGTACGGCGCCGGCGAAGCCGGCGACGGACGCTGGTAAATAAATAAATAATAGAAGATAGAGGGAAGGGATAAATGATGAGAAAGGAATAAGCAAACAAAGGCAAACAAAAGCATGTTATCGACGGAAAGGATAAAAGCGTAAAGATAAAGGCAGGTGGTACTTAACCCCATTGCGGGGTGCGCCACACATTCTCCTTTTGCAGCGGTATCGTGGAGGCAATTTGAAGGCATATTTGCCCTACAAAACGATCTGCGGTGGGCAGCCGATGGACAAGTCGGTACTTTTCCTTCCCAGACAAGTGTGATACCAATATGCCGAGCCCAGCTGGATGGAAGGCTTGGTTGGCCTAGCCGGGAAATTCGAAGCAAGAAGCCGGTATCGGGTGCACACGACAGCCGGCACCACCTCCAAATGCGCTCCACGCGCCCACGGAATATAAACCAGACCGATTTGAAGCTTTTGGAATTCCGTACGACGCGACATCATTGAAAATTCGGCATATTCTATTGATGAAGACGAGGGGTTTTCCAATGCAAAGATAGATTCGCACAGTCCGCGGACTAATCTAGCGATAGGAATACGGAAGGACAGATTACAGCAGACCTCCCATGAGAACAATTCCACAGATATTTTCGCTCATGCACGTTGTGCCATCCTACACTGACTCGACGTTTATTCAACTCTATACACATTGAATGCGCACACAATGAGCCTTCAATTCCACAGCAGCGATTATACTGGCGAGTCACCCGTTGAAAACGATAGGCGAGAAGTCTATAGAATTCGAACAAAAACGAATACCTGCGACCACCCATTAACCCAGAGACGACCGGTCGCACCATAACGATCGTTTTAGCGCTCCACAACGAGGTTCGAGCACTCTAACTACCCAAACTAGACGCGTTCTCAGTTTCACACATTTTCTACACCAATTCGCAGCCTTCACTCCAACTGAATTTTATGACAAGTTGTAAATATAAAGGAAAATATCTCTTCAGTGGGCGCGTGTAGCGCAGTCGGAAGAGGCGCGACTGTCGCGTGCACGCGATACCAGGTTCCTGGTTCGGATTTCCCACCCAGGCCGACCAAGCCTTCCATCCCTCCGGGGTCGGTGAAGGTACCAGACTTGTCTGGGAAGGATAGAGCGCTGACTTGTTCATCGGCTGGCCACCGCAAGTCATTGTATGGCCAAATACGCATTCATTTCGTCTACACGACATCCCGTAGAAGTAGAATGCGCTGGGGCATCCCAGAAGGGATTGAGTAACGCCGTCCTTTATCCTTTATCTCTTCAGTGTTATAAAACTAAGGCGAGAATAGAGGATTCGGTAGTAGGGATCAATGAATCTCAGGTAGAAATACAATTCGTGGCGCACATCAGAAAGCCGACAAATTGAGGACCACTTTTACTATCGTTTCATGAAATTATGAAGATTTGAGCCAATATGATAGACTTTAAAGAAAAGAGGAAAAGGATAGGATGACGACAATCAACTCTCGAAATGCGCCATTTCTACAGTATGTGGTGGAGGAACACGAAGCTTAACAAATGGGAAACATCGTTCCGCTTTTCTCGTTTAACAGCGGTAACGAAGGCACAGAATGTTTAGCTGACGCGCGCAGGCTCGAGTCTGATCGAATAGAGAGTAATGAAGCTCTCGTCAAGATTAGGAAGACACGAGTAAGGATAATCCATTAAACATTGAAGTAAATCAATGGATTACGGGATGTGCCGCACATCTAGCGTCAGCGAGATATAGCGGCTGATGTTTGGATACATAGTTCAATGACTTCTGGTGGTCGTTCGAAGGGCTTCAGTTTTCCATTCTTCACGAACACATCTGCCATCAATTCCCCATTATTGGAGGAAAGAAGGCCTCCGGGCACAGAAAAGGTGGCGGCTTCTCAGTTGTTACAAAAAGGCTGGTTGATAGGAGCTACAGGAGACCTGCGTTATGTTTCATATTTTTATGTTCCTGTAAAAACTAAATAGTTCAACTTCAATTTTATTAATTGCATAGACTTTTCGGTGAATAGGTTCGGTTTTTTTGGATTATTTATGTGTTTACGACACCTGCATGTGTTTTTTCGCTGAAATTCCACACCCCCAAACCCGTATTGCGCCTAGACTCATCCTACGAGTCATGTTTTCTTGCGATCATAGCCGTCGAGCGCGGCTCGAACTCGCATATCCTGCCAACCAGGCAAGAGTGCATAACGCCACCACCCGACTAGCATAATTGGTTCCATGCTGATATAAGCGGCCGTCTCATCCCAATATACGGGTGAGCGCTGATCAGTCCCAGGAAGTATGGATGTTGGTTCGATCAAACAGCGTTGGTGTTGTAATGGCGTAAAGCATTTCCGCCCAGTAAGCAAGAAATGCTGGTTCGAGTCCCTCCTGGCGTTGGAGTTTTGATCGCAACAAAACATAGTCATGATTTGCCTAGTGTAGAGAGCAGAAGACAGAGGAATGATTTAGTAATGGCGTTCAAAATTATCACTGGAAGAAGGAATCTCAACTCTGCCACCTTCTTTAAATTTTTGCCTTCACATACTAAAGGGGGATCTCTCAAAATTAGCAGCTCTCTTGCTAAATCAGGTGTTAGGTCAAGGTTCTTCTGTCGGAGAGTTATTCCTCTGCTCAGCCACTTTATTGCCAAAGGAGGACCATCTCTTCAACTAAAACCCTTCAAAGACTGGTTTCTCGGACCTTCTATAAGGAATCTGGATAGCTACCTTCTTCTTCTATACTAGTTGCGCTTCATTTGTTCTTCAGTATTTGTGTTCCATGTTCCTCCCTGTTGTTGTTTTAGTCTACCTTCTGCTCGATTAGTTCTCTATTTTCAAGTCTTCATTTTTTCAATTAGTTCATTTAGTTCAATTGCTCTGGACGTTTACACCCATCTGTTCCACTTGTTGTGGTTTTCTTAGTACATGCTCACGCATACGTCCATAAATATCTAAATAAATAAATAAATAAATAAATAATAACAGCTTACAACTCAGTAGCAGCCACTTGATGCTTTAAGAAAACGAACTGAATCACTCTAAGGTACTTGAAAGCAAAGCATTCCGTGGTGATTTATATGGAGAGCTTGCGTGGAGCACTCATCGCAATGCCTACAAGTCTCATACCGTAAGTGCACTTCACATGCGTATAAGTCTAGAAACGGCCAAAGCAATCACAATAGAAGGAACATGCCATCATTCTCCACTGCATAGCTCCAGATGAACAACATTCACGTTATCAATCAAGTAAACAATTTTCAATGCTCAGAACAATTCTGTGCATCATGTCACTTCACAATTCACATAAACACATTGTTCTGTGCAGGAGGATCGGAATTTTACGCTGATTCAAAGAGTGTACGCTCTTGTTTTTCGTAAAACGTTCCTGTATACGCATTCTCGACACAGATTTCTTTAAAACAAAAGACGAGGCTGCCTTTCTTAAGAAGTGTCCATGTTGACTATAGATGCCCACTTTTGCTTGAAGAGTGTTCAGTATTCAATTTAAGGTGAAGATGGTATATCCCAATACATCAGCGGAGACGAAAGTCGAGAAGCATTCTTGCAACCTCACCGGGGCGAATGAAACGGTGCCCAGCGAGCTCGTTATTGACACACTACATGGGACAAAGTCTCTTCTCGTCGTCAAAGAAACCAAAGGCTATCGACGAGCAAATCCTTGCGCGAGAGACAGAGTACGACGGAGAGAAACAGGGCCCACGAAGGCCATAAATGTTTATCGCCGTCCGAAACGACTGCTTCATAGCCGCAGCAAAAAACGGACGTGACAGCTGATGCACCGCGCCGCGAGCGGTGTTCACTGCTCGAAAAGGCGGCAAGGTGTAGTATCCCCGTCGAGCTCAGATCGATACGGGTGGGGCAGGGGACGAATTGCGGCCGAGGGGCCCACCACGGCGACCAGCTCCGGCTGCACTGTCGGCCGGGACGGCGACGGCGCGACGGCCGGCGCCCGGGGCCTCGGACGACGACGACGACGACGACGACGACGACGACGACCAGAGTCCACGACGAGGGCGACTCGCTCGCTCCTCGCACGCACTGTCTCCGGCGCCGCTCCAGGTTGCACAAGGCTGCAAAACGGCGCAGCGGCGGCCTCGATCTCTGCGTGCACGCGGCAGATATAGGTGCTGAGATCAAAGATCCTGAAGCCATCGCCGACACGTCTCCACGACGAACTCATTATACAAATCCCTTTCGCCTAGGCATAGGAAATCGAGAGATAAAACACGGCCGATGAAATTAGCTTTGCCGCCGTGCGTCTTCGCATACACTGACCAGTCATTAGCTACAGTGGATAGCGGGCAGATGTGGAACTCCAGCATTGACTACCGGCTGAGTAGGAACAAGGTTCTGCTGAAGACAGTGACGAAATAAGCCTATAGAAGTGATGCCTTACATCTTTGCTTAAGCTTAGAGGCTATAATTGGAGAGAGTACTGCTCAGAGAGCAAGGGATGCAGGCTCGAGTCCCACCCGGTGCAAGAGACGGCATGCAGCATGCGTCGCAATTCAGAAGACGTGTAACAGATATTATTCAACGCGCTCTCAGGTTTAGAATTGTCACGGACTCGTCCAGCGAGTGTCAGCATTCAGAAGAGATGGTGTAGTGCAGTGAGCATCAGAATTCAGAAGACATGCTACGGACGTCGTTCAATATGCGATGATATTCAGAAGACGTGCCGCAGCCTTCGCGGAACGTGCGTCGTTTCAGAACATGTGTCATAGACGTTATTCAACGTGCATCCAGATTCAGAATACGCGCCACAGAATTCACCCAGCAAGCACCAGCGTTTGAAAAAGGTGCCGCAGGCTTTATTCAACGTGTGTCCGGATTCAGAAGACACGCTGCAGACATCGTTCAATATGCGTCAGGATGCAGAAGACGTGTCAAGAGCGTCGTGCAACACACGTCGGAATACATAGACACTATTCAATGCGCGTCCAGATTTAGAAGACGTGTCACAGAATGGAACCTGCGTCTGGAATTAGAGTGTGTGTCACAGGCTTACGTGACACGTGTTCTCCGTCTTAGTCCGTCACTTCGTTTACCTGTCGAGGGGTATGGAGAATTACTACAGGAGTCGGTCAAGCATTATTGCTGTCGGAAAACAAACCGGATTGACCGGATTGACAAAACTTTCTTCCAGCATCATATAAGGCAGCCGCCAGTATTTCCTTTTATTCTTTTTTAGGATCATTTAACACTTTATCTTGAACTAGAGATCTAGAAGAAAGAAATGCGAAGCCACACAACGACTGATAGTGGTTAGAGAAGTGGCACTCAGCGGCATTCCGCCAGCCCAGACTGTCAAAACCGCGTTCTTGCCGCCGTTTCGTAACCGGCAACCGTTGCTACAACAGACGAAACGACGGGGGTGCCCTAGAAGGACTTCACACACCTCCGCTTTAGTTACGCTCATCAAAGTAGCTATCTCTAAGATAGTCAAGGGCGCCTGAGATAGAGCAGCCGGAGGAGGCGCCCCCTGTCGCATGGGTCCCAAACCGATTCATGATTTGGGTGCCGCCCGTGCCAACACAGCCATTACATTACTCCATCCACGATCCGAGAACTGGCGCCAACCTTTATGCTTATTGTTATGTTTATTACGTCGCAAAAGGCAAACGGGAGATAAAACTAAATCAACACCAACAAAAGCAACAAACAGCAAAGTAAAGTAATTAGCTCGATCGTAACAAAAATTATCATAACTCGCCCGTGAAGGATAACAAATCACTGAAATTTCCTTTTTGTCAAATAAGCGTAAATTATAAGACAGGATTTATACCTACGTCGCGGAGCCGCGCGTCGTTACGATAATCGATTATCTGCGCCGCTCAATCGATACGTACAGAGTTCATAACGACGCGCCGCCTAACGTCTGAAGTGCAAATCCCGCCTAAAGGACGGCATTAGTAATCGCTAGTGGAATGCGCTATGCACTACTTTTACAGGATGCTATGAAGGCAATTTGAAGCGTATTTGGCCTACACTGTGACTTGGCTTGGCCGAGGCGCGAAACTCGAACCAGAAGGATCCACTAATCGGGTTGAACGCGACAGCCGATGACGCCTATTTTGACTTCGTTACCGCGCGCCCATAGGCGAAATACGCATACAAATCACCTCTACGAAATCCTGCTGAAGTACAATTCGTGGCCCACCCCAAACAGGAATGTATTCAGACTATCTTTTGTCATTTCAAACTAACCCGGGCAGCTAGTGGAGTTCATCCACCAACCACACTCAGATGAGTTCAGGTGGGCTCATGAACTTGATTCCTCACTCCTCAAAGGTGTGGTCCCCCCCCCCCCCCCCTTCTAAATGTCTTGCTGGGACCGGATTCATCAACGACTTACAGCAATTTAACAGAGAAAATTACAGCCGAAATCCCTGATCGCGCGGCTTATCAAGAGATATGGTGAACGATAAGCCGCGTTATCTGAGTTTTCCGTTGTGAATTTCCTGTTAAAGTTACGAAATGAAGCAGGATTCCCTGTGTCGTTGCTCTCGCCACCGTTATTCGAAAAAATTGTGCATTTTCGAATGTACCAACTGAAAAAAGCTCCAAACTCTTTCAACGTCAGTCAATCACAAGCAGGCGCCTTGAATTCTCGCGGGAGTTCTTATCACTTGGGGATATCAGCGACGCATTGCGTCCCAGTGTTTCCCAGGGGGAATATGATAACACTTTTTACGAGCAGCTTAACGAAGACGAACATTGTCTAACGCAATCTTTAAGAACTAGTGACCAGCCTATGAACTCCGAAAATTGCTGCCTATTGTTAGTAACGAAACAAAGAAGCTTTAGGATGGGGGCCACAAGAGGTCCATTGGTCTGTACCAGAACCTCTAGAAGCACTGCGGACCATCTTGGAGAAGAAAGACATCGTTCACCATCGGTCACCCTAGCAAGGGAAAACAAGCAGAAACGATGCAAATTCCCACTAAAAACACTCCTCTAGGACGGGCTTCATTTGCTCGTCAACGAGATGACGCCAACAGACGAAGCGGCCAAGGCATCGGTCGACTGTGCTCTGCTAAGCTGAGCGCAGAGAACGAGCAGCGTTCGATGATGTCCCGTAGGAGGAGTGAGAGTGGCACGAGGGAGGCAGCGAATCGAATGAGCCGGCGAAAGAACGGGCGAAAAACGTGCCACCGCCCACTGCTGTCCCTGGTGGTGGGGAAAGAGGAAGCTGCTTTTCGTCTAGTTCATAAAGTTACGGTCAGGGTGACAGGCAGATAACCTGGCGAAAGCAGAATTTTATGGCCGCGGCGCACTATCAAATCCGATTAGGGAACGGCATTTTCCACCTGACACGCAACTCCTTGCTTATCGCTGACAGGAACGGAATTTTTCGCCGAAGCAACCGAAACAACACGGAACTCCCTTCCAGCTACAGCTATTCTTTATGTACCTGCTGCCGACAAACCTGCGGAGTGCCATGAGCGCGGTTGGGAAGGGAAGAGGTAGGAAGGGCGAATGGCAATGCAATTCTTCAATAAACAGCGACAATAAGCGAATAACTGTGTCAATTTCACGTCATTTTGACACTTTTCAAGTAAAATTGGACACCAATCTGGCGAGCTTAAGAGATTTATCCTGGTGGGGGGGGGGGGGGGATCCTAAAGTGGCAGTTGCATCCGTCACTCCATACCACCACCTCTTCCGGATTTAAATGAAAGTCTCTGTATCATCAGAGAGCAGCTGCAGCTTTCGTGCAAATTAGGACAGTTAAACCTAACACTTCTGAAATCAAACTGAACATGTTTCAAACCAAAACGAGCTAAACTGGAGACTTGCCGATAGAGTTACAATAATTTTGAGACCCGAGAAAATTTTAGTGGCTTTCTCTGAAACTTTTTAATTCACTTTTGACTTCCAGACCTACCTTCCAAATCAAAACGAGCTTCTTCCACACTACACTAGGATTCCCAAGAAGATAAGAGAAGGGAAATGCTTTCTTTTTCGCCACAAGAAAACTAGAGTTCTCGAGAAGGTAAAAGGGGGAAATTGTTTTCTTTTTCACCACAGGAAAATTTACTATGAATTTCCTTGAAAAATACTAAAAAAATCACCTGCCCCAAAAAGGATCAACCTTTTAATTTTAAGAAATTTTCATTTTTCCAGCACAAAATAGCAATTTAAAGCTTAACTTAAAACATAGAACGGCAGCAATTCTATTCTGTTATAAAAACATCGCACTACGCCGCACTAGTCCAGGATGTTGCGATTTTGCTCCATTTGACGGCGTAAATGCTGCTTATTTGACAAAAGTGAAGATATTTGTGTTTCTACAACTGGTTTTGTAGTACGGTTGTCAAATGTGTAACTCCACGCAAACGGAACGACAAGCTACACAAGGCCCGATCTCCTATTTCAGTACACTAAAAAATTGTCGCCTTCCTGCGCCATGAAGTCAACTTCAAATTATTGTATGAGCTTTTGAGTGAAAAGTAAAATTTCTATAAAACTTCAAGGAGTGCGATCGCTTTCTGGGATAGGTAGAAAATTTTCCAAGAAAGTCGTACTAACTTTTAACATCAGCTTTTAACAACTTTTAACATCATTTTGATTGGGAAAATGTTCAGCTTGATTTCAAAAACGTCGAGCTTGCTTAGAAGTGTCCATGTTGATTTGAAAATAGTCCAGTTTGACATGAAAATAGAATACGGGTGTAATAAGGGTGCCTCAAAAGTGCACAAACTGTTTGAGTAGTAACAAAGCTCTACGCATCTGGCTGCAGCAAAGTTAATAGCCGCCTTTCTACATTGGTTTAAGCCTGAAACGGCTATTTAACGGCTACGACTATAGAGGCTAGATGTTGCTACAAGCATGTTTTGTTACGAGCAAAATTCTCGTGCCGGAAGAGACTCAACCCGCGCGCTCTGTTTCCGGGCAAAATCCTAGCCCATTAGACCACCAGCGCTGTTCGACCCAACGCAACATTCAGTTTAAGCGATTCCATGCCGATACAGTGGTGAGCTCATCCTGATAGCACGGGTGTCCGCTGATGTGGGATCTGGTACCGCCGAAGTTTGGCTTCATCAAACAGTGCTGGTGGTGTAATGGACTAGCATCCTGCTCGGAGAGCAGAGGCTCGGCTAGCGTCTGGCGCATGAAATTTGATCACAACAAAGCAACTTTTTAACATAATCTATAACCCGTTTTTTATTATTTATTTATTGACGTGCAAATACACGTAGAAGTCGGAAAGAAATAAAGAACGAAAACGTGACGCAAACGTGGAGCAAATTTATGGAAGAAGAGAATTTTTGCTGTCTTTCTCTTCAAAATGGGGTTATTGCAGGGCACTAGGACTGTAGACGTGTTTCACTTGCTCACCTTTCTCATTTAAACTTAAATTGTGCTTGACAATAACATTATTTTGATGACTGAGACAGCGAAAATGCTCCACTGTCTTAAAAGCTGAATTTACTCAATGCAGTCATCCAGCGTTATGCCGTCTTTAGATTGATGCGATTACTATCGTTTACACAGTTTATAATTCATCGATTTTTGCGCCTGGCCTCTCTAAAACTTTGTTTTAACTCATAACTTTTAATTTCCGATTCAATCATGGATAAAAGACGGTGTTATTCAGTCACTGCCTGGGATGCGACACACATTCGGCTTCTACTAGGTGGCAATTTGAACTCGTACTTGACCTACATAAGGTCTGCGGCGGTAAGGCAATGAATAAGTAGTGTTTTATTATAGAACTGGAAGGCTTGGTTGGCTTTTAGAGAGTATTTGTACACCTATTTTACGTCAACGAAGTATAATTGCGGTATGACGCTGCCGAGTGGCGAGAAAAAGCCATATCTATGCCGATCATAGTGTCACGTCGCACGACGAAGCAAGTATAAACCATGCCTTAGCGGAAGAAAAACCGATTTGAGGTGCACCTTACAGCTTTTTAATGTGCTACCTCCGCCGCTATAGGCAAATACGAATTCAAATTGCGTCCACGGTATCCATACCCTACCCAGGTAAAATGCATGGCG
This sequence comes from Heligmosomoides polygyrus polygyrus, assembly GCA_947396885.1. NCBI lineage: Eukaryota > Metazoa > Nematoda > Chromadorea > Rhabditida > Heligmosomidae > Heligmosomoides > Heligmosomoides polygyrus. Next base: position 85,180,604 of record OX377203.1, on the reverse strand, counting down.
CATTCCACAAACAGATTGATTAACGGCAAGCTTTATTTTCTTAACATTCACCTCAGACACCTTAATTAATAAAAAAATTAGTTTGCGAAGACTCTAGCTGTGTTCCCCGGTAGAACCAGGCCAGCAAAGCGCTGACAGTACCCGCCCCGGCGGTCCCAAATGAAGCTCCAACGCAGTCTCCAAACAGCCTTCATTAAGGTGCACGAGAGCGATGCACGATGCGTCTGCAAACGACACATAAGGAAAATGGGCTGCGCCCGCAAAGAACAAAGACTCAGCTGCTGCACGCGAACTGCAGAGGCATAAACAGACAGCCGCCAGCTCCAGCAACCGACCAAACACATAAACGCCCTCTAAAAGGGCATATATGCACCTCCAAAACCTGAACTATGGCTATGAAAGAACGAGGCTGCACCGCGGACCATGAGTGATGACAGCCTGCAAGCGGCACTTATTTGTGCAGGCATCACTCACTCCAGGGAAATCAAGTTCCACTGGCTAGTCTGGACAGCATTCTGGTGATATGAACATTGAAAGGGGCCCTACAAGGAGAGGGGAGACCGCCTTATTCCTCGACCTAATGGCCGAAGGTTACCGCAATCGGCACATCGCTATCAGTTTACATTGAATCCGGCAAGGATTTGGATACAATTTTTTTTCAAATCCCACACAAATGTACAATGCGGAAAATGGGATTCTTTAAAAACCCCATACCCTAGATTAATTCAGACAGAGGTGATTGTCGCCAAAATGCATTTTCCGATGATTCAGGTAACTGATTTTGACAACAAATCTGAACCGGATTTCCTATATTCGAACCTAATAGAAATAAGTTATCTGAATCATCCGAAAATCCTTTAGAGTAAAAATTACCCTCATCAAGCTTCGCAGATGCTGTCGCATAGGTTAACTTGCCGAAAACTAGGTGGTGTGACCACGCAATGCGTTTCGCAGACACCCTATGGAAAAGAGTCGGCACAGATTGGATTACGCAAATTGAATTGAACGATTGGAGCACTCTGGCACGCAACGGGCACAAACGGACACTTTGCTGCGCTCGCTCGACCGACTCGATGATCAAGGGAGACAGGTGATAGAGACTATGGATAAACTTCGCTACTGGTCTTTAATGTGGCCTACATAGGGAGACGAAACACGCCATCTAATCACTATAATCGACCGAACTCACGTCAGCCAATCAGGGCACCGATCGCACACATCCCTGTGCGTGGCACACCCGCTCGATGTTGCCCGATTGATCTGACACGCCCTCGCTCCCCGACAAGAAGGATAAAGGACACCGTTACTCATACCCTTTTGGGATGCGCCACGCATTTTACCTCTACTGGATGTCGTGGAGGCGATTTGAATGCGTACCTGTCTATACAACGACTAGCAGCGGCCAGACGATGACGATTAAAGTCAGAGCTTTGTCCTCCCCCGGAGGAATAGAAGGCTTGGTTGGGCTGGGCGAAAAATACGAACCAAGAACCGGGAATCGAGTGCACACGACAGACGGCACCTATTCCGACTGCGCTACACGCGCCTATTGCTATATCTTGTTCTATTCCCGGGAGATTTTTTCTATTTTTTCAGTAAGGATTAAAGGTTCCAAACCGGTAAAAGAACTGTGACCTAGGGGTCCCGCTTTGAGATTTGAGGGCGAAGCCGATACCAATCTGGTCGATAGTACTTTGATAGCCGGAGTCTCCTGTCAAATGCAAAGCAAAAGACACAAAGGCGCCTAGGAGATCAGTCACTTTGACCTGTTCAATAGCTTCTACAAGGACAGAAACAAGCACCAGATAGATTGGAGATTTTCGAGATTTCAAGGCAACTACAGCGACCCCATAGCTTCCTAATCCTGGAGGAACTTCCAGCAACAAAAACAAATAGAGGATCCCTCAAAAACAAAAGCACGAGTGGAGGAGGATACCTAATTGGAACCACATGAGGATGGAGAAGACTACTGAGTGAGACCAGCGAGACGCACAGGAGGAACAACAGCTCTAGGCGAGCGCTCGTTAGAGCACAGTTGCACGAATGAAGCTGCAGCCGATGGCAGTCGACCGCCAAACATTGGAGACGACACCTCGTTGCTGCTGCTGAACCAGCAGTGAGCCAGCCAGCCAGCCCATCTGGCTGACTAACCACGCAGCGACGAAGCCTGTGCGTTCCGCCCAGCGATCGATCGGCGAACACAAGCCATTAATCCTCGTTTCGAAACAACTTGACCCCGATTCTCTGACTTCTTCTGGAGCGCTTTCGCTGTCCAATCTTGTCTCAGCACCTCCACAATCGCCTCCTTCATAAAGAGCATCTCCTTCTGTAGGAAAAATCGGCGAAAAGACGAATTCGGAGTTGTCATCAGGCCGTCGTCGTTCAGCCGCGTCTCCTCCAGCTGACTTCCAAGCAATAGCAACTCGACACTTCATTCAGACACAGACAAATATAGAATGACCAAATAAAGCAAGTTTGGATACAAAATTAGAATACCTCCTTAATGAGCAGCGCATGATGTCCAATGGTCGGTGAGCTCAGATCTAGACCCGAATCCAGACTTCGCATTCCGGGACGGTACATCCTCGACAGCGGCGGACGACAGTTCGCACGTTGTGGTGAAAACAACGGCGCTGAAAATGATGCCAAGACTATTCTGAACCCTCACAAGTAGAACGCAAGAAATTCGTGTTACACAGTCGATACTGAACTCCATTCATTGCAGTCTTCCTTGTCAACCATTATCATCATGATACTGTCATAACGCTGTTTTGTTGCGATCACAACTCTAGTCCAAAGCGAACCCACATCTACTGTTGACCGCTCGGGGATGCTCTGCTCGCCATTACATGATCGGTACTGTTTGGTCGAACACAACATTCACACCCCGTGGGACCCATCAGCACTCACCCGTATATCGGGATGAGCCGGCCGATGATATCAGCATGGAACCTGTTAAGCTGGAAGACTTGATAGAAATGATTCAATTCAATGTTTGATGTTAATGTTTTTCCTGGAGCGGCTGGTAGAGAGGCTATATGTGGTAGAGAGCTATATGATTCAATTCATTTTCTTTTAACATCGTTACAACAGTTTACGACAGGGGTACCAGCTACTTTAGGCTTAAGAGAAAAGGAATTGAATCAATTCTGTCAAGACCAGCTCATCTTAAAGGGTTTCATGCTGATATCAACGGCCGGCTCATCCCGATAAACGGGGTGGGTGCTGACGGCTCCCACGAGGCGTGAATAGCATCATGCGATCAAGCAGCACCGGTGGTCAAATCAGAATCAGAACCAAGCAACTATGCAAAAATACAGCAGAGCAGGAGGACCGAACCCCAACCCCCCCCCCCCACCTTCCCCGCACGAAGCAACCTCACTATCCACTGCGCTTCGGGATGAGCCGGCCGATGATATCAGCATGGAACCTGTTAAGCTGGAAGACTTGATAGAAATGATTCAATTCAATGTTTGATGTTAATGTTTTTCCTGGAGCGGCTGGTAGAGAGGCTATATGTGGTAGAGAGCTATATGATTCAATTCATTTTCTTTTAACATCGTTACAACAGTTTACGACAGGGGTACCAGCTACTTTAGGCTTAAGAGAAAAGGAATTGAATCAATTCTGTCAAGACCAGCTCATCTTAAAGGGTTTCATGCTGATATCAACGGCCGGCTCATCCCGATAAACGGGGTGGGTGCTGACGGCTCCCACGAGGCGTGAATAGCATCATGCGATCAAGCAGCACCGGTGGTCAAATCAGAATCAGAACCAAGCAACTATGCAAAAATACAGCAGAGCAGGAGGACCGAACCCCAACCCCCCCCCCCCCCCCACCTTCCCCGCACGAAGCAACCTCACTATCCACTGCGCTTCGAACCTCTTACCGGCAGAGGCACCGACGGCGTACAAGACCGCAAACTCGGGAGGCGACGATTCCATTGTAAGTTCAAGGATCGCCTACTCCTTGGGCTTAATGACTTGGCAAAAAATAAACACATTTTTATACTAATTGAGGGGTGGGGATTCTCCTTATCTTACTCGCTCTCCCCGTTCAGACATACGCTTCAGATCCTCCCTTCTTAGAGTTCTGCGCTCACATGAAAAGTAACAATGAAGGTTTTGATTGGTTGTGTTTTTTCTTTTAGACGCCTGTCATCTAAACTGCTGCGTCTTTACTATTTTGCGTGCACAACATTGCGTATAAAATAAAATAAAATACGTAGTGTAGGACGAAAATGGGACATAACCCCGCACAAGTAGAAACACAACGTTAGGTAACAGTCAGCAGTCGTACCCGGTAAAGGGCCGCGTTCTCGCGCACATCCGATTCCAGACTCTAGGTTTAGATATCCCGTGGCAGACCAAACCAAGCCTACCATCCCTCCTGGGTCGCCTGATTAATATCAGACACGACTGAGAAGGGTAAAGCGCTGACTTGTAGTCAGTTGGCTACCAAATGTCAGTATATAAGCCAAATACGCATTCAAATTGCTTTTACGATATCCCACAGTGAACAAGGCATGGCGCATCACCAAAGGGATTGATTAGCGTGGTCCTTTATCCTTTTATCCTCTACACTCTACCACACGCGTGATGACACCCTTCACTACCCCATTTTACATCACTCATATCACTGCCGAAGAAATGGGAAGAGAAGAGTTGCTTGAATTGCGTTAGGCAACTGACCCAGCAGCAGCGCCTCCTTCCACCTACACAGATCGTTCATTTGAAAAAAAAACATCATGTAAAGGCAGGGGATACTAGCAACCCAAGGAGAACATTCCACATTCACGGACCCAGCCAGTGTAAAGCGGACGAAAACACTGCTTCACTGAAGCAGGAGGTTTTCTCCACTCCTAATATTCGTCATTCACAGCTTTCGCATTTCTCGGAACAATGAACTTTGTCACAGTGTAAGCGTTCTTTTCAAGCTGACCAGGTGAGGGTATTAAGCGTGTTTGAACGACGAAAATTGATGCCACTGCGAGAATCTCCACCTTCCAAATAATAGAAAAGTATGCTCCACTTTTACGAAGTCTTTGAATCTGCCAAGCTAGGGCCCTCAAAACCTACCAGTATTATGGAATCACACTGTCGCACAAGGCAATGCGTTCCAAACATGGACTATGCAGAAAAAACGCAAGTGTTGTAAGGTCATGGAATCGAACACCTCACCCATGTTTCTGGAGCAGCATTCCTGCATTTTCTTCATATTCTAAGTTTGTAACGAAATTGGAACGAAATGACTTTGGTTACTGCGCGATTCCTTGGAAAAGTTTGAGGGTGGCCAACTTTGCAGGCGAAAATAGAACATACTGTTTCAACTGTATGAAGGGTGGTGCCCTAGGCGTGTCCAGTGAGGGTGATCTCATACCGCCACATTTCTTTGAGAAAGGACAAATTGTCACCACATTCATCTGTGAGTTCTGCTGTAAAATCCCAAGCTTGCTCGGTCCACTTGTACCGTGTGCGCTGTGTAAATGCAGACAACAGGGTTGATTTGCATGGTTGCGGGATACGGTGGCGTGTGGCTGCTCCCGGTGCGTCGTGGATCGCGTCGGCGTCTCTTGTACGATCGCGATGGCACTGCCGGCAAGCGGCTTGCGGCGCAGTGGGTGGTGACTTTGCTTCATGCGAGGGAGCTCGAGGGTTCGGTTCTCGTGCGCTACGATATCTGACCCATTTAACCCATTAACCCATTGACGACCGCGCGGGTCAAATTCGATCCGCAGCTTTTCGGTCGCGTGGGACCGCGCGGGCCAATCTTGGCCCGCGGTTAAAAAACTGTTCGCTGCGGCCCATTTTTCGATTTTTCATAGCTTACGATCATTCATTAAATATGCTAGATCCTACCAATGCTACCTGCACAGTGGTCCGAGAGTCATTTACTTCTAACGAAAGCTTTGATTAAAAAATCAACATTACACACTATTCAAGCTTCATAAAAATCGATACCATTCACAAACAGCTACTCACATCTTAAAAAATGGCCTTGCACAAAAGAACTAGGCACTTTCTTCTAAAAATTTTGAAACAATCTGGACAAAAATATTACAAACACTTGCTACATCGTGTGATTACCTCCTTGCATGATTCATAGCGAACTTGCACCCTTTTCCTTTGCAGACCTTCTTATAGCAGCAAAAACATACACTAGGTTCTGCTTTCGAACCTGTTCTGACCTTCTCCAATATTTGGGTGACCCATTAAGAGGGAGTTTCACTTGGAATATTGTGAATCTGAAGAGTAGTGATTTCATGAGATTTGCGCGTCCGCGCGGTCCCACGCGGCAGACACGCGATTTCACGCGCGGTCGTCAATGGGTTAAGCATTTCAACTGACTTGCTTTGAGGGGTCTTGACGTCTGCACAGCTTTCAGGCGTTTTCTGCCCATTTTTAAAGCTCGCTCCAGCTCCAGCTGCGAACTCCCCCTCAGCGACAAAAGCAGTAGGAGGGCGATCTTTGGACGGCGCCGTCACATGCAGTGCGTAATGTGCACCAACACTGCGCACGCGGTGCAATTGCACCGGGCGAGCTTGGTACCGTAGTGAGTTTTGCATATTGTGGCGAAAGCGTCGGTAGCGTCGGTAGCCTCTCAATCCAAAACTCGCTGTATGATAACTTGAGTGAGTTTGGTCTGAGTTCTGGCCTCGAATAACCCGGATTCGGAATTCGCTTGATTATTAGGTTTGGAGCGTAGTCGAAAGCGTTGCTAACCAGGGGTGCACACGAAATTCTGTGCGTTAAATTTTTTAACGGAAAATTTTCGTTAAATTTCCGGTAAATCATCAAAATTCGTTAAAAATACAATATAGATGTAAACCCTTATTTCAAGTGAAAAAATCAAGGAAATCGTATAGGTTTCCACTTCAAGAGTTCAACAGCTAAAGTTCAAGGAATGTAATGCAGCATTGCAATGTAATACGTAATACAAACAATTCAAGATCAACAAACGTAGAAAAATAAACAAGCCTTCGTAACAAATTATCTAGAGGGTGGGGAATAAGAACAGCTATGGGATTATCATAAAAGATGATCAGTGACAAGGCATCCTAAAATGTGCGATCAGGCGGAACCCGGAGATCCCTCCCTGCCTAGTTCTTTGCGAAACCATTTTGTCCGACTGTTCTACGACCATATACAATTTCGATGCGGGCACAGGCCACTAAGTACAAAAAGATCAAATAAAGATACAATTAAAAGCCAGTCAGAGGAATGTTTCCCGTTATCGGACGCGCGATTTTCGAGTGCCCGGTGCGTGGGACCATCCATTTTTTTGCAACGTCGTGACCATGACACGGCATCGTGTCACACGTCCCACACTGCTGAATGGGTGTGACACATCGTTAATGTGTTAAGCCCAAAAAGTAGCCTCCCAAATTCTTGTTATTAACGCTTTTCTAAATCGTTTAAAATACGTCCAGCGGCCTAAAAAATATTCTCTCCGTCTTGGCTGTTCCAGGTGGCGGACAAAAGTATTCTGGGATAAACAGCGCCAGGTGACAAAAGGCATTAAAGGATAAGGATAAATGGCGGCGTTACTCAGTCCCTTTTGGGATGCGCCACGCATTCTACAGGGTGCGTAAAAAGTATTGACGCAGTAAATGACGGTTGTGGAAATAGTATTGCGCAGTAAGTTTTCAAATATTCACTTGAGAAATATGGAAAATGATCTTGCGAACACGATAGAGTAACTCGTAATTGACATTGGCTCCTTTACTGTGAATATAGGAGCGAAAACGACGGAAAGATTCATGAGCACGCGCCGCAAGTACTCGCTTGGATTTCGTCCCGTGCTTTTAACAAGGTAGCCTTCTGCGACTGGTCACTTCTGTTGAAAGTAGCACAGACCTCATTCTTCAAAATCGCCTAAAAAGAGTAATCCAGCGGATTCATGTTTAAGCTGTGCTCGTCTGAGAAGCTGTCCACACCTGCGCGCGTTACCTGTTTGCCGTTATCGGACAGAGATTGATAAGTTTTGATTCGAACGTTATCGTGCTTGAACATATCGTAATCATCACCTGTTATGACAGAGCCGTGGCTGACGTTTAGGTTGCTGACCTCTTTCCTCACCAACCGTTTCGAACAGCGCCTAATTCTCTTGTTAAGGAAATATTCAGCTCTTTGGGTAACAGACAAAAAGGGCCACCGTAGCGACGATGGTCATGTTTCATCAGTTTTTTTCGTGTTTTTTGAGCACAATACAGGAAACAAAAATAACACACAAAAACCTAGAGAGGTAGAAAGAGAAAGCTGGAGCTGAAACAAAATGTAGGTGCGTCAATACTTTTTACGCACCCTGTATTTCTATGAGATGCGGAGCGATTTGAATGCGTGCTGGACCTATACCTACTTGCGGTGGCGAGCCGATGAACAAGTCTGCGCTTTATCCTCCCAGACAAGTCTGAATGGAAGGTTTGGTTGGCTGGGGCGGGAAATCTGAACGAGGAACATGGTATCGGGTGACAGCCGGCACCTCCCCCGATTGCGCTACCCGCGCCCCAAAATGCGTCATTTCCAACAATTCAAAACAAATTCATGAAAACATCAAAATGTTGTTGCCAATTTCAATAGTTTTTCAGGAACAATCCTAATCGGGAAGGTGAGACCTGCAACATTCGTGAGGACTAGGGGCAAAAGTGAAAACTTACTGAGAAAACGTCCGTTAAAAATTCCGTTAAATTTCTAAAAATTTCCGTTAAGTCGTTAAGCCAGATTTTAAGGAGAAATGCCGTTAATTCGTTAAACTCGTTAAATCGTTAACCGTTAAATGTGCACCCCTGTTGCTAGCAAGACGAGGCACTCCAATATCACACCTCTTCACACAGTTATCGAAGCAGCATTCACAAATATGGACAGGGCTCCCTCAAAGAGAGCGCGCGAGCGCTTCACGCCATGGATGGACGCGGTGATTGTGGCTGACAGAGGATATTTTGAGTGATTTTACTCTTGAGACATCCCTGCATTTGTGTTTAAAAGAATTTTCGGTTCAATGAGCGGTGGGGGCAGGGCGGAGCATGGGCTTTCAGCTCCTTGAACGTAGCAGCCGAATGTGGTGACGAGAAATTTCCCACATTGTACACAAGCTGGTGCGTAAGTACGTGTAATGCAAGTTGCATCGGGAAGGGGATAGAGCAAACGCTACTCCACGCGCGAACTAAACCGGTAAGAACATCTTCTATATGTGGAAAATGCCATGCCACCTCTTACTTGTGTTTGAGTACTGATGGGCCGCCCCCTCTAACGCGTATTCCGCCTGATTTTCTGTTTCATTTGTATTTTGCGTTAATAAATCTGTTTGAAAAGAGAAAGCTTGGCTTGTCCGGATTTAAACACCACGTAGGCTACGTTAGGTTAACTGCCTGCCATAAGAGTAAACCCACAGGCTCTCACTCACAATTTGATATTCCCCCATCGGTCGAGGCAGATGCTCTGGCGGACACGGACGCGGACTGCGTTGTCGGCGGTGATGGTGGAGTACCCGGTCCCGACGAACTCAACTGAAAGGAATTCGACGATAAAGTTGATACCCCGGACAAGAGGATGCGCCACTCACCGACGCTGCTCGATTGCGTCCTCGGACGAAGTCCACCACACTCGTCACTGGACTACGTTTCTTGTCATTCAACCCATTCGCTAGTTGGATGTCTACGTAGAGCGGACGACGTGGAGACGACTGACCGACTAGACCATCACTTCGAGAAGTCGCTGGCAACGAACCTAAACATCAGGCAGATTTAAATGAACGTCTTCGTGAAGCACTTCTGCTCAAATCCCTTTCCTTCGTTGTTTGAATAAGTACGTTCCTACGTTCACCTGCTGGCTACTTACAGAACACATTTGGAGCTGCGACAGCTCTACCAGCGACTGTAACAGCCTGTTCAAATCACCAAACACACTTTGCTCACTCGATTTGGCATCCAAACTGAGCAGCCGTTTGCGGAATCGCTGCATTAGACTCTTGGTCGGCAACGGAGACGGCGACTCGCTCGCCTCCGAGTCGACAAGGACCGTCATACGCGAGCCAGCGAGCGTGGTTGCTGTTTATGTCGCTCACGGTTTATCTGCAGAGGCGATTAGGACACACGTTTTGATCGCCGAAAGGAAGTCACAATAAGTTCGTGCGCATGAGCCATGCAGAAGCAAACAGATAACTAGAAAGACGATATAGAAGTTCGAAGTGCTGCGAATCGCTCTTACAATGAGGTAAAATTGTGGAAAAAGGAGAAATTTGACCCTATAGTCAATCGAGTAGCCAACAAAGTAACATTTTTCACTTCGAATTAGGCATTTTCAATTAAACTCAACCTTTCAAACCAAATTAGACACTCTTCTAAACAAAGCTTTGAACCAGACTGACCATGTTCCAAATCGAAGCGAGCTTTTTCACGTTTAAATAGAGGCTCTCCAAGACGTTTAGAGTAATTCTTTGTTAATTGAAGATTCATTGTGATATCTTTTTGAACTTTTTAAAAATATTTATTTTCACGTGCCCCAATAAGCGAACACATTGCTTTAAATGCTTATAAAATGTTAATTTCAGGAAACTTAATGGAATAAAGCCCAGTCTAAATAGAGAAAAGCAGCAATCTTTAGCGTATTAAAAGAAGAGATCGTGCCATGCACTCGTCTGGGATCACCACAACTCTCATCATACTCTATAATAACGCGCTAAGCGATGAGCTATACCATCGATCGGCGCAGGCGCAGAAATTAGCCATAAAATAGGGGGAGATCGCGGGGGGTAGACGGGGGGGGGGGGGGGGGGAATAGGGGGAAAATGAAAATTACGACACGAAAATAGCGGAGAGTACCCAGACGTCTTCTCCCTGCCAGGGAACTTCGGCTCTGAGGCATTCGAGGTCGCTGAACACGAATCTGAATTTTGTTTTTGAAGTATCGATCGCCATCAATCGATATTGATCAAATTGCGGTGAGTGAAAAAAGCGGAAAACACCCAGACTTCTTCTACCTGCCTGAAAACTTCAGGCCTGGGTGATCGAGGTCGCTGAACGCGAATCTGAAGTTCGTTTTTGAAGTATTGATCGCCATCAATCGATATTGATGAAGACGTGCGGAATACGTCGCATGACATGGCTGGGACTCAGAAGACGTGCCGAAGACGTCGTCCAATGTGCCTGGGGATTCAGAAGGTGTGCCAAAGACGTTGTCCGCTAAGGGTGGATCATTGAGGGGGACCAGTATCAGTAATGGGGGACCGTTTCACTAAGCGAGGACCAGTAGTGAGGAACCAATAGATCGCCCTATCATACTATTTACTGTACGTACTGCGAGCCTTTTGTACTCCTAGGTGGGGAAAAAAGCTGTAGAAGTAGAGCAGCTACCTCGATGTGATTGTCCTTAGCTTAGTGACACTGCAAGATCACTCGAAGCGTGCAAGTTCGAGGCACACCGATAGCACTTGTTAATAATAATTGATAGTGGAAATTACCTTCTTGTATTACTTTCACCTAACAAATAATAATAAGATATACAACCACGAAGGAAGACGTATTACTGCGCCTACACTGTACTTCACTGAGGAAAAAAGCCACAGCAAATGCGACTGTAATCATACCGCCATGGTTCGTGTCTTATCAGCTCAAAACTGCTTTCACTTGACTTTTCGCTGCCGATAACAGCTGCGAACACTGACTACACCCACAAAAAATCGCTCCTCAATATTTTTCTTAATAAAACCATAGTCCTGAGCTGTGGACTAGAAGCAACTGGAACATTTTGTTCAGAAATTGGAAGAGAACGACCTCCACTTGTTGGCGTTTCACGAATTGAATAACCCTTGAGATGGATAGCAAACGATCTTACAGTAGTCCACTAACAAGCGCCTGGGGTGGGAAAACAATGACAAAGCACGCAAAGCGATAATGCGCATTCTCAATAAAATTATAATAATAACATAACACTTCTAGGGGTTAGGGCACAAATTAGGAGGATAAGTTTAGCTGCAACAACATGGATAGTGGACTTATGAAAAAGAAATAACAACCTCAAAATAACCGTGTGAAAGCAATAAACAACTAACATATTGTAAACAATTAGTAGAAACTAATGTTATTGACTAAAGCGTCATGACCACCTTAGCCTTATTTTATACTTAAGGCCCCCACAGAGTTCTGCGGCAACGCCGCAATGGTTATGGATAGAGCACGGACGCCGTGGGCGGCGAGCTCTGCGTCTCTGCCCTATGGTTAAGCATGGGGCCGCGGCACTGCCGCAGAACTCTGTGGGGGCCTTTACGCCGCTGCGCGGCGCGGCACGATGGTCGGGATAGATATCGACCGGGCGGCACGAAAAATCGATATCTATGGCGATCGTGGTCCCGCGCCACGCAGCGGCGCAAGTATAAACTAGGGCTAATGAAAAACATTTCATTCCGCAGGACAGGGCAAGGGCTGCAATTCCCACTTGGCTCTAAAGTCGTAGCACAAAATTTGGTCGCTCATGTAGCCAGGGGCTGGGAGGGCAGGGGGCTCCAGCCAATTACAAGCAGCCAGACCACTGATCGGCCAATTAGGGGCAAGTTTCATCAACGTTACAGCGGTAACACTTCACAGTGGATTCACAATACAACGATCTCAGAGAAACTACCCCAAATTCTGATTCATCAAAAACGCGGTGAAACTAACACAGTCAAGAACCGTGGAGCGGAACCGCTGCAGCAGTTACTCCGAGCAACCGAGCTTAGTACGTCGTATCTGTTACCGAGAATTCTGTATTTTCTCTGTTAAACTGCTGTAAGTCGTTGATGAATCCGGCTAAAGGACGCAAACAGTTCACGCCTTCTCTGAATGGCATGCCCATTCGATGGCTGGAGCGCTACCGTCTTACATGCTGCACTCATTAACGACTAGGACACATGACCCTCAGATGGCACAAATAAGGGTCACGGCAGCCGCCGCAGGATTTTCTTAGATACGTAGAAGATAGTGACGAAAGGAAAATATATTCCATTTTTCACGTCGAATTGGACACTTTTCAAACCAAATTGGACACTCTTGTAAGCTGGCCTATGAACTTTGAAATCAAATTGAACGTCTTCCAAATCGAAACGAGCCTCTTACTGGTTAAACTACAGACTCTTCATGATGGTTAAAATCATTTTTTGTTCAACGAAAATTTAGAATAACTTTTTTGAAATTTTTTACTTCAGCTGCCCGAGTGAGTGCCATAATTTTATAAAAACTTTCACTTCACTTACTGATTAGGTAAATTTAAACTTCAAAGAAACCATACTAAAAATTTTCTTAAACAACATATTACTCTAAGCATTTTGGAGAGTTTAACCTGCAAGCAGCTTGTTTCGATTTGAAGGACTTACGCTTTAATTTCAAAGGCGTTAGGCTTGTTTAGAAGAGTGCCCAATTTGACGCGAAAAGTGTCCAACTTCACATGAAAATGAACAAAAAACAAGAAACGCCTAAAACATAAAAGTCAATAAGGAACTAGCCAATTCAAACACTCAGCCAGGAACGCACGCAATTAATTACTGTTAATGTACGGTACAAAGCAGCAGTACCTGCCCAAGAATAAAAAAATAAGTAGGATGTAAATGATAAATATTGATGCTAGCCAATACATTTGCAAGATGCGCCACGCATTCTACTTCTACGCGATATCGCGGAGGCAATTTGAACGCGTATTCGGCCTATACCATGGCTTGGGGTGGCAGGCGACTGACATGTCAGTGTTTTATGTTTGTCAAACTAGCCTCGTGTTGCAACTCACCGGCTCCGAAGGGATGTTGTTGTGTGGCTTGATTGCTCTGCATGGGATTCTACGCTTGAATCGATTCGGTGTGCAAACAGCAAACAAACAAATGTCGGCATTTCGTCCTAACCACGCCTCTACGAAAACCGAGCAACTATTAAACTGCCGTAGCACCAGCTAAGTCGCAACAGCGATGATTTGTTGCGTGTTGTTTTGTACCTTCTGGTTTTGGTTCAACCACCGCGTTTTAACAAATACTGGATAAATTAATTTTAATGATTTTATCCCTAATTGATGCATTTGCATGCATTTCCCCGAAAAAGTCAACTGAGGATTAATCAAATACTAATTATTTAGTCAAAATTAGAAATCAACTAATCGATCAACATTTAAATTTAATTAGAGGGGACCTCGTAATAAATCTTTCGCCTACATGCAGTTTGTACAAGAAGATTCAATGCTACGAGGCAAAGAAACTCTTCTCCAGGGTGGTTCACCTCTGGGTGGATTTCTGTAGAATGAAATGGCGTTTGGCAGGATAGTCTCTCAAATGACTTTAACGTTTCCAGGCTCCGGAGAAGGCGACAACGCCGAAACGTCAGCCGCGATAAATAGTTGGGTTCATGTCGCGAAAATGAGCAGCATTTGGGAGATGGCGGCGCGTCAGCCAAGCATAACCAACCAGAACACCGGCCGAAGAGCGCCAGCCAATCAGGGTTCCGGCGGTACAAGCCCTCTATGGATGGCACGACAATTTGATGCGACCCTTGGCAGGCTCCCACCTGACAATGCTGCCCATACTTGCGACATGTACCAATATTTGTAACAATATAATAAATATCGGCTCAGCTAAACAATAAAATAAATATCGGCTCAGCTAAACAATCAGTGCAAGCGAATAAAACGTCAAAATGCCAAGATTCATGGAGAGTCGACGGTGGGCCGTGTTGAAAGAAGCTCTTCATTTGAGCCTTGGTCTCTCTTTAGAGTTCTCCGGGCGTTGCCGAAAAGTAAAAGACCATAGAATACCAATCCTGTGGTCAAGTGTACAGGGGCCAAAGATCACCTCTATTATCTCAAAATCGCTAAGGATGAACAATGGCGAAGCTCAGAGGCGGGTTGTAGACCCGCTAAGGACGAGAATGCGTCCAGAATCTGATAGAGGCTTTGTGCTAACAATAAGCTCTCATCCAGGGTCTGCTCCTGAAATGTAATTCAGTAACGTCGTAAGGACTTTCTTCGAGATCTGAAAGAGGCCTTCATGTCGCCTTGTTCGTTAAGCCGTTTGTTCTATCCAAGAATCCTTGGAAGAGAAATGAGACTAAGGGTTCTTGGAAAGGGAAAAACGAGAAAGGAAGGCTAACATCCACGAGGCGCTACGGTAGTCGTCTGCACCATTCTCACTAGAAGTTCACGTGCACTTAGGGCACACGAACGTGACAGAACAACCATTTCCCCGTGAAAGTCAGTGTTTACACCAAATTCTCTTCTTTTTCCGCATCAAGTGTGTTGAGAAGATTTACAGTCTTGGAACACTAATTCAATTTCTGCACGACATGCACTTTCTAGAGCGATTTTAAAGGGAATTTTCTCACAACAAAATGGTCGAAAACAAATTTAACGCAGGCCTGTGTGGTCCACGAGAAGGATAACGTCATGAGTGAAACGAATTTTGCGACGTACATGTGAAGCTGGATCTATGGTTCAATTCCCAAGTCTGAGATATCTCTTCGGCTCCACGAGTTGCGCTTGTGCTGTATTACTTTAGACAACGACTTTCTAGCATGTTTTGTCAAACTTTCAGTGCTGTCAGACTTCTCTTTATTACGGCAGGAACGTCTACGAACTTAACGATTCTCAACAAGACCTACATGGTTTTGCAGGGCATCTAACAGGCAGCACAGCCTTTTCTTGGTTGACCTAAAATTGGGCTTCTTGTACGTGCTGGAAATGTGACCGGTCACTTATCTATTGCGTTAGTGTTCAGTAGCACGACCGTTGCGCTCTGATAAGGCTGGTTGAATTCGATTCTTATTTTATTCTGATCGTTGGTTTCCAGTGTTCCCTTGGTCTTCTTTCAATCGAATTGGCTAGGGTGGTATCACTTTATTAACTGCGCTTTGGCCCGACATCTTTGCCGTAGAGCCAGTTCTAGGAAGCGGATTCATGCCTGATTGTGCAAGACGGTAGGTGTACTTGGGGTAGTTACAGTTGGCCGAGAGCAAGGGACGTCTGCAAACTTACACCCAACGATTCTCAACAAGACCTACATGGTCTTGTAGGGCATCTAACAAGGAGCACAGGCGCCAAGTTCGTTTTTGCTGCGGACTACTGAATGGTCCAAAAATGGCAAACAAATTGTCGCCTAGTAAACCCGTTTAGGCTTGTAGCGGACTAGAGAGGAATGAAAACCACCAGCTAACCCGTGCGCTGAAGAAATTCTAGCTCACAGTCGAGTTAAAATTGAAAAGCTCACGGATTAAAGTGAGCGCGACAAAATGACAAGCACTAGCTGCACCAACGGCCTTCCTTCCATGAGTTATTGGGAGGCACATTTTTGCCATTTTTGGACAAACCAGTGAACCGCAGCAAAAACAAAACGTCACCACTGTACTCCTTGTTAGAAGCCCGTCAACTCTTCGGCTCGCTTCAGCCACTGTATCTTCACCGAGAAAAGCTACCGCTTTCCCCCAAGTGGACAATGCTTTCGCACAACCTGCTCCCTTGAACTGGCTCTACAGCAAAGATGCCAGGCCGAAGGCGCAGTTAATCAAGCGATACCACCCTAGGCAAAAAAAATTAAAAGGACGACCAAGGAAACACTAGAAATCAACGATCAGAAGAAAATAAGAACCCATTTCAGCAATCAGCCTTATCATAGCGCGTAACGGTCGTGCACCAACACCAACGCGATAGATAAGTGACCGGTCAAATTTCCAGCATATATCAGAAGCCCAATCTCAAGTCAACCAAAAAAACAAGGAAGATAATTCAACAATTTTTTCTTTAAACTGGACAATTTTTATCCTAAACTGGGACTTTTTAGTTTAAAACCGCACACTTTAGAACTAAAATGGACGTTTTGCAAATCAATTCAGATGCAAATCAATTCAGTATACGTCTAACCAAGTTAAATCTTTTTAAGAATTTTTGGCACTATTGTACTTTCACAACTCCACGGGTTTAGGAGAGGTCGAAAAAATTAGCCCAAACTTCGCCCAGGATGGTTGCTTAAGGTACTGATCACGAATCTGACATCCGTTTTCGAAATTTCGGCCGATTACAGTAGGTTACAGTAGGTACGGGCGACTAAGGCTGCCAATGTCATAATCACCGATTTCGCCCAAACTTCGCCTAGGGGGATATTTGAGGCGCTGATCACGAATCTGATCCGTTTTTTGTTCTACGCTGAAGTACGGTAGGTTACGGTAGGCACAGATGACCAAGGTCGCCAATATCATGATCTCCGATTTCGCCGAAACTTCTGTGGAACAGTGCCTGGAGGGCTATGATGCTTAGACTGCTATCTATCGAGCAAACCTTCGCCTATCGAAGAGCTCTCCGCTAAAATGGTTTCCTGCTAATTTGCGCACTTCCGGGCGATCGCTGCGGGAGGGCTTGCATGCTGTGCCACTACCGTAGCACCACAGATAACTCCTATAGCCGAAGTTTGGGCGAAACGGTGACCATCACCTTAATCACCCGTACCTACCGTACTCCAGCGTAAAACAAAGCGGACGTCAGATTCTTGATCAGCGCCCTAAATAACCCTCTTAGACCAAGTTTGGGCGAATTTTTTTTTTCAACCTCTCCTCGACCCGTGGTGTTGTGAAAGTACAATAGTGCAAAATTTTTAAAATTTAAAAATCACTGCTGCAGAGCATCTTAAGAATAAATAGCTATGCTGTTTGAATAATCACTAAATTTGTATCATTTGACCTCAAACAATTCTTTTATGTTTATCCTAACGTGTTGGACAGGAACAAAAGTTTACATGCCTTTTCCTAAATCTAGAAAAAAAACAAAAGCGATCACAGTAAAAGAAACACACCACCATGCCCCACTGCATAACTTCAGGTAAACAGCATTTACTCAACCAATTAAATAAACTAATAAACTTATGATAAACAAAAAATAAATAATAAACTTTGCAATATTATGAACGAATAGCACGGGATAATCTCTTCATAGAAACAACTTTTAAGTCGGAGCAATTCAGAATGGCACCGAGACACTGGTTTCGCCAAACGAATACAAATTCTATGCCCATTCAAAAAGTGTACATATTTCGAATCTATCGTAGTTGGGGGGGGGGGGGGCGTAACTAAAACTTATACAACAGATTGACTTGAGATTCACGGGGCGGGTTCTAGGGGAAAAAATAGGGCATAAGCTGACAAAATTCCCAAAAAGCACAACAAAAACAAAAAACTTCACCACGCTTGCAAGCAGACAAAGCTAGGCGCGCCTCTCACTATGATGGATCCGGGCAACATCTTAAGCGGCGGCCAGCTGTTACCCGCCGGGACATCTTTACAACCGCGATTTTTAGGTTTTTCGTTTGTATTGTTTGCTTTTCTGGGTGCTATTTCGTCTTTTAAGCTGCTCCGCCAATTCCAAGTCAATTTATTGTATGAATTTTAGCCTTGTCTCCCCCCCCCCCCCCCCAACTAGGATGGATCCGACATTTGTTCTTAAGACACGTTGTATAGGTGTTTTCACACAAAAGAAGAATGCCGCGAAACAATCCACGCTTTAGAAAACGCAACAAAGAGAACGCAACAACGGCATCGATTCAACGGAAATATATGATTATTTATGCTTACAAAATGTTCCAAAAAATACAAAAATATGCCTATATTGAAATAAAAAGCATCCAGTTTAAAGCAAAAATGGTATATGCCTTACACTACAGCACTGTTTAGTCCCAGACTCGAAGCGTTGACCGTTTCCAATTGCAACAATAGCAGCATTGCAATTTCTACACCTTAACAAGGACTGAAGAGAGATGTGAAGCACAGGGAACACGTAGACATTTAAAAAGAAAATCCCTGTCAGCCCAGATGGAAAATATTCCTCACCATTCAAGCCAATCATCTGAATGGTCTGAAGACAGCCCTTCATTTTCCTCAAAAATTCTTCCCAAGATATCATCGTTTCTAATCAAACTGAAAGCGCAGGAAGATTGACTGCTCCGCCAAAAAACGACCATCACGATTTATCCAAGCAGTTCCCTGGAGAGTGCATTTCTCTTCGCATATCCCTAACTCAAAGTCCTTTGCCTTTCCCGACATATTAATCACGAATAAGCAACTGCCCTGCGAATACTTTCAACAGGCTCAAGGTACAATAAATCAGTGCCGATTAACTGGTATGCGGAACTTGAATAGTCTCACGTGGACAACAGACTCACCAGATATTTGGGGATAGGACAATGGTCGTCAAAACGAACTTCAACGACCCTTAAGCGCTTGAAACACGAGCTAGAAAGGGCATGAAAAAAAACGCACCACGCATTCTCAAGAGGAATAACTAATGCCCTCAATTATCCTTCTAGATGGATGGAAAGTGCAATTAGCAAGAACAGCTAATCACCAAGACTATGGCTGAAAGTCACTTAAGGGGTCTGTCTACCCATCTGCGTCAGCAAGGCCATGAGCTCCCCTTCCACGGATTCAAACATTCTTCCAAGATCTATGGGAGAATGCATTTACAAAGTAAAGCACAACTTATATCAAAATTGATGCAGTCTAGTGGCGGGCCTACATAAACACGTAACGGAAACCTATGACTAGCCTAACAAACAGGGACAAGTACGTAGCTGACAAAGCAAATTGGTTAATTGCAGAGTGTTCTCAATTACCAGTTTAACAAATTATCCACTCATGTTCTTTATTCAGTCATTAGCCATTGTACTAAGGCTGAAGAAAACAATCCCATCTTCCCTCGGAAAGATGAAGCATAAAAAAGGAAAAATGTCGGCGCCATTCAATACCTTTCAGGGATGAGCCACGCATTCCACTTTTACGGGATGTCGTGGAAGCACTATGAATGCGTACTTGGTCTCTTATTCAAGCTACGGTTTCCATGGCCTGAACCTTGAGGTCCCTGGAACGCGGCACAGGGGACGCCCGAAGCAACGTTGGCTAGATACGTTGCACTTGGACTTAAAGATGGCTGTGTGCACCCTGATCAAGCATTTATCGGGAGAATTGGCGTCACCACACCAGAAGAGCAGACTCTGCCACCAAGCGAGACAGATGCTAATGAAAATGATGATGATGATAATCCATTGGTTACAGGTGAAAGCGGGTGACGACCTAAGGGGTGGCGATTGGTAGTTGGGTACCAAGCTTGTCTGGGAGGGACAAAACAACGACTTGTCCATCGGTTAGCCACCGCAAGTCATTATATGGGCCATTCACGTAGCCATCACCATATGGCACAGAAACATAATGCGTGGCGCATTCCATAAAGAGATCGACTAGCACGACTTCTATTCATCGTTGTCGTTGAGGACGCAGGTAGCGCAATCGGAGGTGCCGGCTGTAGCGTGCACCCAATACCAAGTTCTTGGTTCGGATTTCATCTCCCCGGGGTCGGTGATTCGCTACAAAACGTGTTGGAAGTTTAAAGCGCTGGCTTTGTCAATCGTTAGTCACCGCAGTCCATTCTATTGACCAAATACTCATTCAAATTCATCCCGGATACGGGTGGGTGCTGATCGGTCCCACGAGGTGTGGATGTTGCGTTCGATCACACGGCGCCGGTGGTGTAATGGCATAGAGCATTCCCGCCCGGTCAGAGTGAGGTGCGGGTTCGAGTCCCGCCTGGCGCTAGAAGTTTTGATCGCAACAAGACATCGTTGTGACAGCTTACAACCTTATTCAAATTGCCTACACGGCATCCTGTAAAGGTAGAATTCATAGCGCAACGCCGTTCTCTATCCCTTATAACTTGCTGTTTCCAAGGAATGTCGACGCAAAGTAAAGTAGGTTGCAAGTGCGGTCGAGAGTAATGGAGCTTCATGCTCAACCCCAATTTGTCACCCACTTGTCAGTCGCGTTTGAATATATCAACGCCATACGTTCTGGAGCCCGTATGTCTTACATCCCTCTCCAGTCGATTCTCGGGAAACCTGTGTCTACAACTCCACTGATGGTCGAAAGAAAGACGAAGTGTGCTCTGTTCTGTTACACACAGAACGCTCTGCAAAAGTTGAACGAATTTTACAAAGTAACCATGGCTTTCATTTGCTGCTCACAGAAGGGGCCACCAACCGCCAGCTGCTAATTCTTCAAGCACTTCGGAATCTCTCTCTCTCTCTGGAGAAATTCTTTGGTAAAGTATCACCTCATTGTAAACAACTTTCATAAACTCGCCGATGTCTCTAAAGAAAGGAGGATTGGGATCTATCCTAATCGGAAGGGGGCATATAGTGGTTCGCTTCTCCCATCCATTGCCTCAGTTTCTGTGAGGGCTTCAGATGCTGCCCTTTTATGAGTGGTTTTATCTACATTCAGGAGATGTAGTTGCGTGGCATAGGAGGACGGACGCAAATGGCACTTAATCTCCCGACTAGGGTAGATCCGGAATTCGACCTATAAGCATACTAGCCATTCAGTCGACGAACACTTTAGTGTCAGAATTGGACCGAAGGAAACGAACGGCTTGCAGAGTTCCCAACAGCTTCGAAGGAGTGGTGAAGAAGACAAACAACGCCCGGGTCCAGCACTTTCTCTTCCCCTCCTCAGCTAACCTAGCATTCAGAAACCTAGGCCTGCCAAACTAGGACGAACATGAACTCAGTGTTGCTTTATAAGGAATCGAAAGAACGGTGCTCAGAGCTATTTCTAAATTTCATATGATATAGGAGATATAATACACTGGAAAACCTAGCAACAGTTGAACCTGTTGAATGGGCCTTTTTATGAGGAAGGAAGGGCTTCGAAGACCAGAGCATCGTCGACGTTGGAAGACGTTGTCGAAGTCGTTGGCAATTAGGTGGGTCCGACACATACTAGCTAACTACACATATTGGACCTTCCTGTTAAAAAGCGCTAAAACAGTCCTCAGAGCGCTGGTCGCACCCTTTGTAATAGACTGAATGACAGGGGCAATGTTCTCTACGCCCCAGAGAAACGCCACATAAACGGGCTATTTTGGCACACGACAGGGATGAACCAAAACGCTGCTAGCGCTAGCTTGATCAGTTAGATGGTCAAGATGAATCTACGTCCAAAAATTAGTCCATTATCCTCTTCGCTCAGTCGGTTCTAGAAATCACTTAGTATTTACTCTTTCCTACTAACCTTAAGCTTAGAGAGAAGGGAGAATTATTTACCTCAACCCGAAAAAAGCAAAGTCAAATTCAATAGGTATATGTAGCACCTTGCCTCAAAAATTTTTAAAATTCGGTTATATTGGGGGGGGGGGCAAAAGTAATGAGACAAATTGAAAAATCTTTCTCTTTATAACTCAATTACAACTCAACGATGCTGAGGAATTGTTTGCCATTAAGGGCAATGACCTTGCTGCTCAGCCAACTTCCTGATCCCATCCTTCCAGAACTGCTTGGGCCTGGTGTTGATCAACTGCTCGATATGGTTGTCAAGCACTGCTTGGGTTCTTGTGTCCCTTCCGACCAGGAAGTCCTGTAGGCTCAAGAAGTAGTGGTAGTTGCATGGAGAGATGTCCGGCGAATACGGTGGGTGAGGCATGTGGACGTAGCCGAGCTGGCCGAGCTTATCCGTGGTTACTTTTTCCCGATGGGGTGAGGCGTTGTCGAAGAGGAGAACCTTCTTGAAGCGCTGCGAATGAATAAGAGCGAGTCGCAGGTCCATCTCTTCTATTTCGTTTACCATGGCCTTGGAGTCCATTGTCGTGCTTTTGGTAAACAACTTCCAGTATACCGGTCCATGGGCGCAGACCCAAAGGTTCTGAAGGTGCTTCTCGCCGTGAACATCTCGCCGAACGAAGGTCGGTAACAGGTCACCAGGCCTCACCCAGACTCGATGCTTGGCAGGGTTAAGGTAGAAGACGTACTTCTCATCTTGCGTGAATATTGAGCCCAGGCTGCTCGGGGTTGGCAATTGGGCGAGATTTGAGCGACACAGGTCGACTCGCCATACTGGGGTTTCGGCATGAGACAGACCGGGGTTTTGGCATGCTTCTGGAAAGGCGGAAGTGGTAACTTATCAGATGGGCTTCAGTAAGTAGCATACAAACATACAAATACGATAAGCACGAAACCAGACTCCAGCCACGAGATATATGGACACGGCATGGGGTGTTTCATTACTTTTGCCCCCTCCCCCCTTAAAAGAAAAATTTATAGGGAAAAGGACCAGTGCGTCAAAAATGAAAGCCTCCTCTCGGGTCCTGTGTGAAGTACTCCATAGACTGGGCAAGAGAAGAAACTGCAAGAAGTGACCAGATTTGACACGGGTGTGGTAAATAGATGGATCACACACTGGAGTTCGTTATATGCACACGTGCCTCCCCCTCTCTCCCTTAAGAACCTCAAAATTTTAATAAGCAAATAAACATAGATCATTATCAAATTAATTTTGAACAAATATTTATTATTTATACGTTAAACAGACGTGCACAATACGCTAGAATAAAGTGATCGAAACAAGCCATGCAATAAAAAAAGATACCACCAGAACAACCAAAACAATAAATCACCCGGCAGTGGCAACAATTTGGCAACTAATTTCGCACTATAAGGACAACTGGCACACAATTTGCAACTGAGCAAAGAGAAAAGAGCATTCCCTCGAAATGTGTGAAATAATTAGCTGGTTTATTATTTGACAGTTATTCTTCTGGGGAGAATTCGGAGAAAGGTGGTTGCTTCAATCAATAAGATATGGAACGAAGGAGCACACAGCCCGCCTCTGCGCTTTATGGTTAGAACGGATATCACCTGGCGAGCGCACTTTTTCCACCAATATTCCTTCTCTGAACCCGACTAATGCTGCCCGTAAACGCAAGCCCACTAACAGAACCCACATAGGCAGGCTGCATAGACCTCATCTAGCCATTCACATAGCAACGGTTGGTAAGCACCAGGAAAAATGGCACACTATTGAAGATGCAGTTCGGAAGCCCAATGCAAGAAGGCGGAGCGGAGCGCCAAGCGAAAAACAAACCCTCAACGGCCCTATTCAGCAGCAGCAGCAGCAACTAACTAACCGCCACTGAAGACTGGACTGACAACGCTGACTTGGGCCAACTGTTTCGTCGAATCAATGCTCGGTCCATGCTCGAACTGCGCGCCCAACCATCACTGATAATGCGATTGATCACCGCTCGGTCAGCTGTACTGACGCTTGTCTGTCAGTGATCGGCAGCACAGCGCAGAAACCACGTCGTCACCAAACATTTGGGCGATTGTAATAGAACGACGAGTAAGGAGCATCGAGAAAGCGAAACCCGATAGATGAACGTCCCTTGCAGATCACTCGGTCTTCACAAACTTCATGAAATACAAGGAACTGGGGTCCATTCTAATCGGACAACACCAAACGGTAGCAGACCCCTTCCTTCACAGCTACAGTACTCTGAATTTTCTCAAGAGCCCTCATAAACCATTTTCGTGAAACTGAACACTTTTCAAATCAATCTGGACACTTCTAAAACCAAACTGGACACATTCCAAATCCAACTGCACTCTTTTTGAGCCCAACTGAACATTCTTCCAAGAGATTTGACGCCTTTGAAATCGAATCGAGCACCTTACACATCAAAGCCTCCATCTTCCAAATTAAACTAGAGGCTATCCGAGACGGTTAGAACACCGAATAAGTGGACATACAGTTTCCAGTTTTATAATGCCTTTACTTTTAAGGAAAAATAATGCCTCAGAGCCATTTTCAAACTGCAGAATGGTAGAAGAAACCGCGCCATGCACTCGACTACCTCGTTGCGATAATCGTTTCATGGATAGTTTAAATAGTGCTTACTTGAAACAGAAAGGTCAAGATATGTTTTGTCTAGAGATGTCTTATTATACAGCTGACAAGTGCGCAACTTCATGGAAACGGAATTTTTGCTATAAATCAAAGGAAAATCGCATCGACTGGACGTGTGCACGGCGCAATCTCTTTTTAAGAACGAAAATTGTCACCTTAAAGCACATTGAAATAAGCTGTAAGCCAGTTAAAAAAAAATCTTTAAAAAATAAAAGTTTTAGTGCGTTTCAAGCAATGTGTTCAATTATTGGGGAATGTGGATCAAAGTATTTCAAAGAAAGCCATATTGAATTTCCTCCAACCAAAAAATATTCTCGTCTCGGAGCCTTCACCGTAATGTGGAAAACATTCACTTTGATTTGCAAGACGAGCAGTTTGATTTCAGAGGCGTCAGTTTTGCTTAGAAGAGTGTCCAATTTCGCGTGAAAGTACTATATAAAGGACACAGCGTGAAGTTAGAGTTCGGACGAACTCAGAGGACAGCGAGGCAAAACAAGCTACGCTCCTTCCGACCGGAGTTGAGCCAGCTATTATTGTGGCTAAACCTCGGCGAGCGATAACAAACATTTTCTGGAGCTACAGCCAGAAGTCAGCTCGTGTCTCCGAACCCTGAGGATTCCTCAAGACTGATTTTCGCAGGTTATGGTCTAAAATAGGCGTGTGGTAGCGCAGTAAGAAAAGGCGCCAGATGACGCGTCTACCCGTTTCTAGGTTCTTTGTTTGGAATTTCAGCCCAGATAAGCATGCTTTCCATTCCATCCTTCCGGGGTCGGTGAATTCGACTTGTCTGGGAACCGCCAAGAACATCGACTTAGGCCTGGCCACTCGACTCCCGTGATGATGTACTCTTCAGGCACCTAAGCCCTACGAAAATAGGTTGAATGTGCGATTAGTGTCACGCAACGAGGAATCGGAGCAAGTCAACTGAACAAGGCGACAGTCGATCTAAAGCTTAGAATTTCATCAACATTCCTGAGTTAGTTCGTTGAAAATTAGGTGTGTCACAGCTAACAGAAGATTTGTTTCTTGTACAACATGTCCTCATTCCTTGTTATACAGCCAGTCGTAGAGTTTTCATATTTTTATTTATTTATATTTTTTGCTGAATTTGATTTTTGTTGTTGTCTAAAATAAACATAAACATTCTATGCCATACCGCGAACAAGAACCTCGACACGCTAGCGAACCTGCCCACATAATCGGCGTATATATTATATATATATATTTATTTATTTATTTATTTGTTTATTACATGGGAACTCATGTAACAACAACTAACAATGGATAAAGAATTATGGAGTCCAACAGTAAAGAGAGTAGAACTTATTAAAAGTGACGAAACAGTGAACAAACGCAAAGGAAAAACTAGGTGAAAAGCTCAGACAGAGCGAAAAAGAATAACAGTTTAACAAAATGGATCCAGGTACTTGTTGCCCATGTTTTTAAACGAAAACACTGAGCATGGAGAAGTCCGATTTTTAATAAATTTAATACAGTTGGGAGTAGCCCTGTTGATGAAAAAACTTGATCTAACCATAAGTTTCAACCTAGCCTTAGAGACAATTGGCTTCAACCGACCGCCCCTCGTGATGGACGGTCTTGCAGTGAGAAACCTATCCGCTACTATCACACAGGAACCTGAGAGGAGAGAAAACTTTGGAACGCTTCACGAATTTGCGTGTCGTCCCTGCCCATGCTAATCTTCTTTGTATTGTTCCAATTTTAGTATATGTTCAGGAATGAACGACGTATCCGGCGTTTTTAGTACTTCCACGACAATCCTTGAAAGGCTATCTGGCACTTTCGAACCATACAAAAGATATAGGTGTACTGAGCCACTTTGGCACATATAAAGAAGTTGTTAGCTGCTCGCTGACAGCGGATCACTTATAAAACCAACAACTGACAGATGATAGAAGGCTAAACCGTTGAGAATGAGAGGTGGGCGGTTATGCCGACAGCTTCTCAGTTTCTCGGCTTATCTTTCAATCAGAAGTTGCCGAAACAAGATAGCAGAAGCTTGATGTGGTTCCGACAAACACCTGATGCCCACTCCATACCAACGACAGATGGTCCGTAACCTATCTTCACCTCCACATTTCTACATGCATTTTTCATTTAGCCGCCCTATGGGTGATTCCGACAAACACAGTCACTGCTATGGTTCCTCTTACTACTTCTTGCTCTTCATATCACACCAGAAAGAGCCTGGTCGTTCTGGTGCGATATGAAGAGCAAGAAGTAGCAGATCAATACGGATATATCAAGGATGTCGTATGGACTCCAGGATTAAGAATTCCAAGTCGAACAGTCCACCGTAACAACGACGCCGTTGTCGTAAGAGGACCACACTCGTATCATCCACAATCACTGCTATGGTTCCCCTTACTACAATAGGTGGGCGCATCGTGTTTACAATCCACAATCTTCTAAAAGTATGGCGAATCAAACAAAATTTGTTCGAAGCCTAAACCACAAGGAAGCATAATTTTTAAACTGAAAATCAATAGCTTTATGGCCAGTATAGAACGTCAGTCGGCGCGAAACGGGCAAATAGGGAGAACTGCCCACGAGAAAACACGCACTTTGCTGCTGGATGGAGTCTTGAGGCCGAACGAGTAGCGTGTTTTGTCAACTTCTCCAAAAGGACAGCCGCGCGCACTCTAACTCTCAGGATTTAGCGTAAAAAATTGTCGACACACCACAAAACCTCTTATAATCACTGAAAACCGGCTTAGGACGTGCTGTGCTGAGCCACTCAAGCACTGCAAGGCTCAAACAATTTTCCATAGTGGCTCAATATTTGAAAGGAAGGCTCGTAACACAAAAAGGATTACGAATGCTAGAACAGAAGCTCTGCAGTTCAGCAAGCCTTCCATGCGTCTGCAGAAGAGCCTTAGCCCAGCTACAGCTGCTAACTGCTCGATAGTATTTTTTTTCGGCTTCAGATCTCGTTCGGGTTGATCAATCCCCGTGGAGGGGAGGTCGTCACGTGAATGCGATAGCTGGCGGACGGACTTCACAACAAATAGGCAATTATTGATCGATTTTATTGATTTCTTCCTAGTTGAACATTTTAGGCTGATAGTCCTGTGATATGTTGATCGGCGGACACGTCGATTTGGCCACGATTCCGGACTAATTCTCGTCATTCTTCATGCATCTTTCAACAAAAATCGATGATATGGTTAGGATCAACTGTAAACTATGCTTCAGTGTTGCGAAGCCGCTGCAATATTCGAAATACTTGACTTCAATAAGATGAAGAAGTAAAAATGGTCTTTAACGGCTCGGCTCGTTGAATCATTCCTGCCGTCAGGAAATGATTACGATGGACTCGGTGCGGATCTGGGGGCGAAGGCCCATCCAGTAGTCAGTGCGCCGTTAGATGAAACGTTGCCGGGCTCAAGCGCAGCTGCACCTAACTGACTGTGAGATAAGGGCGGATCCGTGTGGTAAAATAGGAGACAAAGGCTCACCATTGAGTCGGATAACAGCTGAAACCACGGGAGGAGCGCGCGAATTGGTGGGATGACCAGCGAATTACCCAAAAGAGTTGACCTAGAGTTCGAAGCACCAGCCAACAGACAACAAAAAGCTGCTAAGCAAAGGAGCAACAATGGCATCCGAAGAGATGGTGTCAAAGACGGCATGTCAGAAAAAGCGCACGCTCTGATGGAATGAGATGGCTATCACAAAAACAGCATACCCTGCAGAGAAGCATACCCTGTAGAAAATTTGAGAATAAAAAGAGGAAAAAAAGATGATGATGCTATCGAGGAAGAAGGCGACGACGATGATGACGGTGGAGTCGAAGGACGAAGATGTAAAATAAGAAGAAGATAATGATGATGACGATGATGATGATGATCATCATCATGATCATTATCATATGATCGATGAGGAAGCTTAAGATGGCGAAGATGAAAAAGAAGAGGAAAGTAATGATGAAGGCGATGATGAAGATGGAGATGATGAAGCGAAAGCAGAACAAAGATGATGATGATGATGATGATGATGATGATGATGATGATGATGATGATGATGATGATGATGATGATGAACAAGATGATGATGAAGACGAAGAAGGTAATGAAGAAGAGCAACACGAGAAAAAGAAGGAAGATTGCAATGATTATGACGATGAAGAAGAAGATAATGATGATGGTCGCGAAGGACGAAGATGAAAAAGAAGATGATCACCGTCCACATCATCATCGTGAAGATAACTAAGAAGATAACGATGATGATGAAAATGGTGATGGTGATGGTGATGATGATGACAAAGATGATGATGAGCACAGGAGGAAGAATAGGAAGGTGATGATGATGAAGATAAAGTAGATAACATGGAACTTGAGGTACTCATTTCAATAGCGTTTTTCAGATCACAGGATGGATCACATTGTTGTTAGAACTAAAAGCAGCGTCATGCCATAGATCGCTATAAAAAGCCTGAAATCCCTCAGCCAGCAGTCAAAGCGGTCGGAAAAGAAACCCAATAACCCAGCAGCACAGGGCAGCTAGCGCTTTTCCCGAAAAATTCCAATCCTAGGAAGTCAACAAAGCAATTATCCTGATGGCCTACACCGAAACGACTACGAAACCACTGAAAAACTCGAAGGACATATGGAGTATGGGATGAAAGACAACGGAAAGCCGCTGCAACCTATAACACATTCCGTCCGGAAAAGTACACCAAAGCCATCACCGTCACTAAAGGAATTCGCGGCAAATTTGCTCTTTGCGAAACCAACAAAAAACTGTCGCTTGCATGCTAGCTGCTCGTTAGCACAGCTGCTTCAATCGCAGAAAAATTCGACGACTTTATCATGGAAATTCTTAAGCGGCACGCAAATCCCACGGATCGCCGACAACAACAACCTTGAACCGAGGCTTAGGAATTTCAAGCGGAACGGTATTCTTGGACTCACTAATCCACTCAATAGGCTTCTCTGCAGTATGAGCAAGCATCTTGGTGGGAGGAAACACGCGAAATAAAGCAACAGCTGCCAAACTAACATATTATAGCTAGATCGATACCTCAAACAACAACAAAAAATGTTTTTGATGTCAGAAAAGCCCTGATAGTGGAAAATGCAGCGGCCTGGGAACGCGATATAATCAGATGGTCATCTGCATTGGGTTTCAATTTTTGTTTTTAAATAAAAAAGTTTCGGTTTCAGTTTTTTATTTCGGTTTTATTTCATCCATTGCTATCAAGGACAACCGACTCTTAAGCACCTGCAGTTTGGGGTGCGTCTCTACACAGCTGCTCAACTACGAGAAGAAACACATTCTTCTTTACTCAAAAGTCATCGCATCGGGTGTCTCATCGCTTGAATGGTCACAAAGATCTTACTGAGACACATACGAAGAATTGTAGGTAATATTAATGTAGGTGCGAGAAAGCAAAAGCCTTCAATATGCTAGATTTCAAGAATGCGCCACGCACTCGTCCAACTCTCTACAATTACTTGGTCGATAGTAGGGGTGTGCGTTTCCGTTAAATCGTTAAATTTCGTTAAAAGGAAATATAAATAGCTGCGTAGTTTTCTTCCAATCGGAAAATATCAATGCGACCGTTTTACACGTCATTTTCACGACAGGTGGGCACTATTCAATGAAATCTCTGAAACTCCTCGACGGCCTTCGAAATCAAGCTGATCACCTTCCCAGTAGAAGTCAATCCAAACTCCAATCTAAATTTTTAAAGAATATTTTCTACAGTCTTTTAGACTCGTTCTCATATAATAATACTGAAATCATTTCAAGAATAGGAAAGCCTGTTGAAAATAATTTTTAATAATTTCGTAGTTCAATTTGGAAAGCGTTCGGGTTTATTTGGAAGGTTTCGTTTGACTTCGACAGTCGTCAAAGTTCGAAACCTTTCATTTAAAAGTGCCCATCTGTCGTAAAGATGGCATATATTTAAAACGGTCCCACTTATACATACGTTTCGATTGAAACGAAACTATGCAGCTATACATACATCTATACATGCTTTTTTAACGAAATTTACGGATTTAACGGAAACGCAACCCTTGTCGATACTGTAAAGACTTACTTGCGATCTGCTCTATAAAAAATTTCTGGATTTTTGTTATTAGCCTTGCTGAACATTCAGTGACCTGCTGCTTTAGCTACCTAATATTACTTGCATACAGTAGCTTGAATTAGAACTGGTGCATTGAGGTGAACCAAAAAAAATCTCCAGTTACAAAATTTTTCGCTAAAAAGGGGACCTCCGTGACTAGAACGTCCCGCAAATTTTCGTTATTGACACAACAGCTTCAATTTTAAGTAATTTTTCACTCAAACCTTTCACTCAAATTCACTCTAAGCAATAGGATGTCGCATGGAGCAAGTCGAAAATTAGGCGGGCCGGCCACGTTATACGAGACATTTGCTGGACGAGAGCCGGCTGGATTCTGTGGGATGTCCAGAAAACATCAGGGCGCCCAACAACCCGCTGGCCCTGAACGAACGATATGACGCTTTTCGTGTCCCTCGAACGAGGAGAATCCATTGGAGCACTCTGGCACACGGCAGGGACGACTGGAGACGCTGCTGACACTCGCTCGAGCAACCAGATGATCAACGGGCGACGGGTGATACCGGAGATACTGATGAACCAGTAGGGTTAGGCGTGTGATAGCGGAGCAGGAACAGACGCCGGTACGGGCATTCTATTGCGGATCCTCGCTTCGAGTTTCTCGCCGAGCTTAACAAGCCGAGGTCGGTAAATTGGTATTAGAGTTGCCTTGTAGGGATAAAACCTTGGTTTCTTCATCAGCTGACCACCTCAAGTCATTGCATAGGCTACGAATTCAAATTGTCTTCACAACATTCCGTAGTAGTAGAACCTCGGAGGGGTGGATGGCTTGGTTGACTTGGGTGGGGCCGCCGAACCTTTAATGGCATTATTAGTAACGGCTTTATACTGCTTTGCTTGGAGAATTCCTAATCTGTCTTCTATAAGAAGACTTTTTTAGACAAAGGATGAACGTTGCCCTAACCAATCCCTTCAAGGGATGGATGCACCACCAATTTTATTTATTTATTTATTTAGCTGCACTCAGAAATGCACTGCAACGCCAACGAAATCGTCGAATAAACAGAACAACCATTAAAGTCGACAGTAGAACGAATGTTCAACTACATTTAGATCAGAGACCTATCTCCTTTAGTAATTACCTTAGTCAACCTGTGTCTACCGCTACCTACCGTAATCGGCCGAAATTTCGAGAAAAAATGCAGTTTGTGAAAAACCAGGCAGGCGCCTTGAACTCCCACTCGGTCCATACATTGTCCACAGCGGTCGGACGACGGATAGATCAACGGATTCTGCTACTACACAAGCCTGGTACCATTTCATCATAGGTCTGCCTGAGAGGGACAATAGAGCAAGCTGGAAATCAGCTGATGTGCGAGGAGACAGTGGGGCGTTCAATCTGGAGCCGTCAATACTGGCAGGCGCAGGGGATCAAGAAGAAAAT
This sequence comes from Heligmosomoides polygyrus polygyrus, assembly GCA_947396885.1. Classification (NCBI taxonomy): domain Eukaryota; kingdom Metazoa; phylum Nematoda; class Chromadorea; order Rhabditida; family Heligmosomidae; genus Heligmosomoides; species Heligmosomoides polygyrus. Next base: position 85,148,392 of record OX377203.1, on the reverse strand, counting down.
GGAGATGGCAAGCAAACGTCAAGCCTAAAACTTTTCCACCGCAGTAAGCTTTCCATCGAATGTCCAGCTTTCGATGAAACCAGGATAAGCAGCAGAATAATTTATTTATTTATTTATTTATTTTTAGAATAATTTAGGAAAAGGCGCTGAACAAACACGAATCGAAACAAATTACTAAAAGCAAAAAATTCAAGGAAATCAACAGTCTCTAGTCTTGCCTTCCTAGGCTGTCCTAAACCCGAACGGTCAGCTTCTTCCCGAAGCACGCACTTTACACTAAGAACCACAACTGCGGAAGTTTCACTATAAAGTCTCCTTTTCATATAGAAGAATTGCTTTCAAAATCAGCTGAAGAGTAAAGGAAGCCAATGAGAAAGCTTTCGAGAGCTGCTGGCGACGTGCACAACAAAACGAAGAACGCACACCGATATAGATGAGCAGCACAGCTGTTGTTTTTGGCCAACCGCAGGCGACAACAAGAAATCTGAACCTCATTTTCTCTATGAATCGATCAATTCGCAATTAACAGCAACTGGCAAACATTTCCCGAAGGGCCATTAATCCGGCACATGACCAACACCCTCGCCAGCACGAAAAACAACGCTTCATGCAAACTAAACGCACGCGAGCACCGGAGCAGTCAGCTAGAGAAGCTGACTGGATCAAGCTCTTCTCATCCTGTCCAACTGATGAATTGGTATTGCATCGACCACACTTTCTGTACAGCTTAACCTCGTGAGCTTGTATGGACCAATGAAGGAACGGGATATCAAGAGAACGCCAGGACGCCCACCAAGGTGCTGGTCGAACTTCTTCGTGAAAGTCCTGTGCGAACGATATGACGTTCGTGTTCCTCGAGCGACGAGAATCCATTGGAGCACTCTGGCACGCGCAGGATGAATGAAGACGTGCTGGCGCCCGCACGAGCAACTTGATGATCAACAGGACGAAGGTGATACAGGTGGTCAAACTGTGGCGCGTATGGTAGCCCAGTTGGAGGAGGCTGAGCCCAATATCGCCAAATACGCGTTCAAAAAATAATAATAATATTCGGTTGTAACGAAATAAATGGCACTGAACCACTGTAAATTTAAACAGTTAATATCTCGGCTTGTAGGCAAGTTTATTAATCGAAATAAAAACCTTCTGATTCTACACATCTTTGCCAACGTGACACAAGCTTTTTTATCCCAGTAGCATAAAAATCAGAAGTTCTGGAATTGACGAAATCTTCGAAGGCACTTTCGGCATCCTGTTGGTATTTGAATATTTTCCCTACCAAGAAGTCGCCAAGATGCTTGAAGAAATGGTAGTCTGTTGGGGAGAGGTCGGGAGAAAACGGAGGATGTGGTAGAGTTTCAATGCTCAGCTCATTCAATTTCCGCAACGTCATTCGTGCTACATGGGGGCGAGCATTGTCGTGCAGAAGGAGAACTCGCCTTCGGTTTACCAAAGCCGGCCGGATATCCTTCAACTTTTTCATCATTTCTTCAATTTCAATGCAGTACTTCTCTGCCGTGATGGATTCACCGGGAGGGAGGAAGCTGTGGTGAATAATTCCCAGCGAACACCACCATACTGTCACCATTACTTTCTTTTGGTGCAATTCCGGCTTCGCAAAAACCTTGGGGCTCTCATCGCTGTTCACCCACTGTGCCGATCGTCGCCTGTTGTCGTACATTATCCATTTCTCGTCACAGGTTACGATGCGATCAAGGAATGGGTCCGTTTCGTTCCGTAGAAGCAGTGCGGACGAGATCTCATATCGTCGGTTTCTTTGCTCCTCAGACAGCTCGTGAGGCACCCATCTTTCCAGCTTTTTGGTCTTTCCAATTTCCTTCAGGTACCGGGCAGCTGTGTTGTGACTGACGCCAAGAACCTTCGCTATCTCCCTGGTACCTTTATGTGGATCCTCCTCTACTACATCTCTCAGCTTGTCCTCATCAACATCACTATGCCTCCCACGACCTTCATGTTCTTCCAAGCTCTCATCTCCATTCCGGAACTTCTGATGCCAACGATACGCCGTCCGAATTGTGGAACATCCCTGACCGAATGCGGTGTTGATCTTCTCGTCCGCCTCCATAGCTGTAGTGCCCAGCTTGAATTCATACAAGTAAATGCCTCGGATTACCCTTTTGTCCATCTGCAAAAAAGTCAATAAAACTCTAAAGTTTTCCCACTTTTACATAGAAAATTTGGTACTGTCCGGTAGAGCAAAGTTTGCGCTTCTAAATGATATGCCACATGTCACGGTTTGTTCTTGATCAAACGCGTAAAGACGCGCCAAAAAATGGCGCGAGCCAGTGCCATTTAATTCGTTACAACCTAATAAATAAATTCCACTGTTTAATACCCACAATTTACCTCGTGCTACGCGTGGTAGCGCAGAGGGAAGAGGTGCTGACTGTCGCGCGCACTCTGAATCGAGGTTCTTGGATCAGATCCGTCCAGGGCAACTAAACCTTCCATCCCTACGGGATCGCTGAATTAATACCAGATTTGGTCTCTGGGAGGAATAGAAGTTTGAATTGTCCATCGGCTGGCCAGTGCACGTTATTGTATAGGCCAAGTGCACCTTGAAATTGCCTTCACGACGTTCCGTAGAAGTAGTATGCAGCCATGTTAAATCATCATCACCGCAAGTGCACCTACAGTTGAGCACAAGTATTCTCGAAGTCATACCCGATACAACATGGCTCCATTGTCCTACATAAGAGTCCAGAACTACTGAAATTAGGCCCCCTATCGAAGTGCACCCGGTCAAGACGTCGCGATTTTCATTTGATTGCTAGCAAAAAATAGCCTCTCTTGGAATATGTATAAGCAAGGCTAATATGTTCCAGGAAAGGCCGATATATTACATACCATTTTCACTTTGAATTATCACTTTTCAAATCAAACTAGACTCTTCTCAAATCAAACTGGACACTCTTCTCAGCCAACTAAAAACTTTTGAAATCAAGGCGAACTCGGATGCTTCTTCTACATTAAACTAGGGATTCTTGTAAGGGTTGTAACTAAAAAGATATTTACTGATAGCAGAACTTGGACAGTTAGAATAATTTTTTCTCTAAGGAAAATTTTTGTATGATTTCTTTGAAGTTTCAATTCACTTACCCAATGAACACATTGTCGGCATTTTTATGAAATTTTCATTTTTTGTGGAACAATAATGATTTATAGCTTTAAAGAGCAGAAGGAGTAACGCTTTTTGGTGCTAAAAGAAGACTGCGCCGTGCATTCTTCCAAGAAGACTTTATTTTATTTTGGTCATTTATTTAAACGAGTACAAGTACAATCGTGTGCAATCTGCATAAAATATCACCAAACGAGAAAAAGAAATACAATCTACAGATATTATCGACGGACGACGTCTATTTTTATTCGACTGATAGTAAAATTGCTGTTTGCATAAAGTTTCACACCTGTAAACGATAAAATGAAATCAATCGTAAAGAACACACACATCCTCACTTTGATGCTTTATGTAAGCAGCATTTACACCACGAATCAAAGAAAAATAGCGAAGAGCTTTTCGAGTGCATGACGCAATCTGGTTTTTAGAGTATTAAACGACCTTGTTGCGCTTTGAAACAATGTTTAATTTATTATTTTTTTGCAAAAAACTTTATACATTTAATTTATTTGAGTTACACTCACTAGGGCAGATGAACTGAAAAATTTCAAAAAATATTAAATTTTATTTTATAAATTAATAAATATAATTTTCCTTGAAAAAATTTCTATATCTTGGAGAGTCTCTAGTTCAACTTGTAAGAAGCTCGTTTCGATACAGAAGACGCTTAATTTGATTTCAAAACTTTTCGACTTAAAAGAGTGTCCAATTTTATTCGAAAAAAGTCCGATTCAACGTCATAATGGAAGATACAAATTCCGGCATTGCAAGACAAGGCATCAGATTATGCTGCAACCTAACGTTCAACTACTCCAAGGAAACTGTGACCAGAGGTCGAGCGACGGCGCGGACCTTGAGGCAATTCTGAGGACGTCTCAGCTTCTCAGGCTGCTATTCGAAGCAATATTGTTGCAAAAAGTATGAGAAACTGAGAATCCCGTGGGAACGATGCTGTTTCAAGGCAATTTCCTTCGACGATTGAGGTGCATTTCACGAAAAAAGTGACACGACCGAAATTGAGGCTCCGCTCGTAAGGCAACGGAATCCATTTGCGGCCAGCATTATGGTAGCCAGACTTCAAAACGACTCAATTATAGAAGTTCGGGCGAGAAACATGAACAACACAAATATTCATACATTTTTTTAACAACAAAGCGGGGTGCTCGTCAAGCATGCCTGTAGAATGAGATTCGATTTTGTCTCGAAGGGTGATAAAAAAATAGAACGCCCAAGCGTCGTATCAGCCGCGAACACCTCAAAACATCGTCTCGAAAGGGCAACTGCTGCCCCACCTCTAAGCAAGTGCAGAGAACGATCACGTTGCGACCGCCGCGGTGAATAGTGAAGGCTCTCACGTAATCCGATTCTCTGAATAACCCTAATCACCCCGCTAACAGACACCATACACCTGTCCAGTGACGTTAACTGCTGAGTACAGAGTTCGAAAACAAAATTGAAGCCATCTGGTTGTTTGCACAAGGCGGAATAACCAAGTTTACTCGGCAGCCCCAACAGGTTCTGGCAGTTCTGTTGTGGTGTGCGACCGCCACACTTATCAACACTACGTACACGGCACAGCCTTGACTAATAACTTATTACACAGCGATGCAATAACAAAAAACTGACGACATTTTCAAAACCTGACATTAGCACCTAGAACCAGGCAGACCGCATTTGAAGACACAACGGGGAAACGGAAAACTTTGCTCAGTTTTGTATACCTTTCCAATAAGATTCGCCTAAACTACTGAGCAGGTTAAGAATTTCAACAAGTATAGCCTCTAGAGCTCGGGAATTAACATACAGTAAGACCACCATGACAAGGCGCGTGTAGCGCAGTCGCAGGAGGTGCCGGCGGGCACCCGATCCCAGGTTCTTGGTTCGGATTTCCCGCCCAGACCAAGCAAGCCTCCCAGCCCTCCGGGGCCGGTGAATTGGTCGGAGGCTTGTCTGGGAAGAATAAGGCGCTGACTTGCCATCGGCTGTCCACCGCAAGTCATTCCATGGCCAAATACGCATACAAATCGCCTTCACGACATCGCGTAGAAGTAGTATGCGTGGTGCATCCCAAAGATAACGCCGTCCCTCATTCTTTATCATTTTAAAAGCACCACAAATATATAGTAGGTTCTTGAAGTCCGGATGGAAAACGTAGGCTTACTAGGCGGCTGGCGAGATTACCAGCTAATTTCGCCCCGGAAGCCGAAGACATTTTGATTAACCAATCGATACTATTCAATCACAGTGAAACGCCTTCACAGCCCGTTCGCGTGATACCCATCTCAAATAGCTTACTCAAAACAGGAACCAATAATACCGACTGAGGAAGAAAAACGTCTGCCGGTCCGCAATTAATTTTGCGTGGACTTACGAACATAGTGACAGATTAGCTCTTCTACACAGCACTAACAGTCAGCTGATCTAGTGGCCAGTTTGACTACTGTCTGGGACTACACTCAGAAACACTGGCCAACTTAACCACAAGAATCGATTGAGCATCAATCAATATCAAGTACATGCTGTGAACTCAGTCCATCGTCTGTCAAATCCATGAGAATTCATTTCAAATGGTTAACTCTGTACGAAAATCGATTAAATCGATCAATAACGGTTTTCCGAGCGATACCGTCCACAAAACAGAAAAGCATGAAGTATGCTACAGGCCAGCATAGTCGCACGTCCTCCTCTTCAAGCGAACCATTTTGCGGATAAATCGATAATGTCTGTCCGATGTTATATGGCCGATTGATGTTTCTAGTCGCTGTAAAACCTCTTCACCAGCCATCATACTCGAGTAATGCCCACTTCAAACAGTTAACCCCGATCATGAATCAATAATATTTACTGTGCAAAGTAAGAGCCTTCAGATAGCACTTAATCTCGCGCGGACTCATAGACAGACTGACGTATTAGTTCATTTCTATAACGTAGTATAATTAAAATATTTGTTTAGAAATTTGCCTAAAAATTTCCTAAAATAGAGAATAAGGACGTCGATAATCAATCTCTTTTGAGATACAGCACGCATTCCACTTATGCCGAATGTCGTGAAGAGAACTGGAATGCGTGAATGACCCATCCAATGACTTGTGATCACCACCCGTGGGACTATCCAGTGTTTTGCTATTACCAGATGCAGAATGAGAGCGCTCCATCTTTCGAGCAAGTAGGAATCGTTAGGGCTACTGACACGAGATAGGAAGAAACGCAAACGCTGCCAATAGCCACTCGAGCAAATCGACCGCCGAGGAAGCGACAGGTGACGCATGCCTTGTAAGAATGACATTAGTGCTGCATCAGGAGAAACGACACCATCCTACCTAAGCACGGATGGAAGCCACGCTTAACCTGAAGCCCAATCACAGCCGGAACAGAACGATTCCTGGGCGGGTAATTACCTTCAGCACAGTGTGCTAGATGCACCCTTACAGGTTAGCTGAAGAAAAAAAACGGGAAATTTTTCGCATTACTTGTTTTCAGTTGTATTTGCGCTATGTCCTGTTTATGGAGTCGCGGTGTAGACGACATGGGGCTGATCAACGCCTTCTATCTATCCATCCTGGGCAGGTAGGCCGGCGCATCTCCGCCCTAGTAGACCTTTATACAGGTCATTCAAAGTGTCTAAAGAACAAGATATAGGAAAGCTTAATGCGCTCCTGGTGGGAAACGCCACGCATTTTACTTCTCCCCAATGTCTTGCAAGCAATTCGAACGCGTATTTTGCCAATGCAACCGACTGCGGTGGTCAGTCGGTGGATAGGCCAGCGTTTTATCCTTTCCAGACAGCTCTGATACTATTTCTCCACTCCGGAGGGATGATCGGCTTGGTGGGTCTGCACCAGACCTGAGCTAAGAACCTTCACTTGGGTGTGCACGCGACAGCAGGCGTCACCCTGATGTATCATTTCAGGAACTTCCTGGCTAGGTCGAATCGCAAATTCAGTGGAGAGAACATCCTCAGTCGTGCTACTTCTTCGCAGCAGAATGGAGAGTGCGGATACATAGGAAAGTTCAAAACGGTCATAAAAGGAAAAAGGATAAGGGGCGACGTTATTCAATCCCTTTTAAGATGCGCCACGCATTCTACTTCTATGCGATGTCGTGGAGGCGATCTGAATTCGAATTTGGCCATACAATGACTTGCGGTGGCCAACCAATGAACAAGTCAGCGCTTTACCCTTCACAGAGAAGTCTGCTACCAGTTCACCGACCCCTGAGGGATAAAAGGCTTGGTTGGCCTGGGCGAGAAATCCGAACCAGGAACCTGGTATCGGGTGCACGCGACAGCTGGCACCTCCTTCGACTGCGCTACGCGCACCCATAACGGTATAGTTTAGGTCATGCCAATTTTGTGGGGTGGGGTGGGAATCTCTCATTGTAAATGGAGATCTAGGGTGTTTATAATGAACAACACCCTATTTTATTTGAACACAGCTCTTATAGGACACTCGGCCACGCCTATGCCAGCGTATTTATCAAATTTGGTCGCTGTGGTCGCTTTTGCAGACCACCAGCAAGCACATCGAACATCATTTCATCATGCGAGTTGACATTCCTTGCCGCCGAAAAACTTCACCAGCGAAGATTTCGCGCTGAAAGTGCTGTTCAGGGCGTTTGAGAAACTCGGGTGGACGCATTAAAACTCCAACACTAGCGGAATCCACAGCCGCAAATAATCTAGCAATAACTAGTCGAAATAAGTGTTCCTCGACCAATTATGACTTCTTGTGAATGCTTTCGCATTTTGAGCTACACAACGACCGGTGCTGATACGCGTGGGCTTAAGAACGACACTGACATTAAAAAATGATTCTATTCATTTTCTCTAAAGGCCTCCTCACACTTTTGCGGCAACGCGGCAGCCTTATCTTTAAGCAGTTTAAGCATTATGGCCATTACTGTCACTGCCGCTTTGAGTTCTGTCTGGGCTCTAGCTGATCGTGGCGGGGCTCCAGAATGGGAACTGATAATGATAATGAAACCGCATTGGCTATGGAGTGGGACGGCAAAAATGAGGACGATCCGCGCCACGTCGTTCTTTCACTACTACGAGGCAGTTTTGTCGCCTATACGGTAATTTCGCCGCCTACGCGGGAGTTCTGCTTCCTACCGCATGTTGCCTTGCCGCAGAAGTGTGCGGACGCCTTAAGCTTCCAGTGGCTGGTGATGAAGATGTAAGCTCTCATAATGATGTCTTGTGGCGATCAAAACCCTAGCACCAAGCGGGACTCGAACCCGCACACCTGCTGACCGGACGATGCGGTGTAACCCATTTCCGCCCGGCCAGCAGGAGTGCGGGTTCGAGTCCCGCCTAGCGCCCTTTGATCTCAACAAGACATCGTTATGATACACTAATCAGTATAATTAAGCGGAATGACACAGTATGTCTCATTCACTACTCGGCTACTAACGGCAGCGGTAGCGACGTCGCTCCGATCTAAAGATTTAAAGGTGCATCATCGGCTGCGTTTACTTCTCATGAATTTCCGGGCTTTTAGTTTTGGCATCTAAGACGATATTCGAAAGGCGTTTGGTCGGGTAGATGACAAGTCACGAACACTTTTCATGCCCCTGAAGGTAGAAACGTTAAGCCACTCAACAAGTAGAAACGTTAAGCTGCTCAATAAATTGATCCACCTTACAACCTCGTTCGGCAGAGATTGACACACTAAGAAAATCCACAGTGTCTATGAAATGAGCCTCTTTCGGGAAAATTATACGTACACCAATCGACTGTCGAAAGGCCAACCAAGCCTTCCATTCCTCCCGTGTATGTGAAATGGTAACGAATTTGTTTGGGAGGAAGGAAACGCTGACTTATAAGCTATCCACAGCAAGTCATTGTATAGGCCAGATAAAAGATGGCGTTAATCAAACCTTTCTGGGATGCTCCACGCATTCTACTTCTAGCGAAGACGTGGAAGCAATTTGAGTGCGTATTTGACCTCTACCTGCGATGGCCCGCCGATAAACAAGTTAGCGCTTCATCCTTCCCACATCGTTCTGGTACCAACTTACCTATCCTGGATGGATGGAAGGCTTAGTTGGTCTGGGCGGAAGGCCCAAACCACAAATCTCGTTTCGGAGTGCAGATCACAGCCAACGCACCCCCAACTGTGTTCCCTTGCACCGACAGGTCTCAGGTAAGATACGCAATCAAACTGCCTCCTTGAAATCTCATAGAAGTAGAATGCGTGGCTCATCTCAGAGATTGATTAACATTCTTCACCAGTCTATCTCCTGCTGAATACTGGACAGCAGCGGCCTATAGTGCCCATTTTCTCGCCAGCACAACCGGGTCGTAAGCAGAGTACATTTGTAGTTCTTGTCACTGGGACTCAGGAAAGCCATTGTGAATGTCTAATCAAGCATTTCATTCAGCTCGCTCATAAAGCATATAACCACGCGTAGTCGTCCGCACGACCTAGGACTTACTAAAAACCACACACCAAACAGATGGATTACCCTTCGCGGAAAACGCATCAGTAATCGGATTAGTGCCGGCTCGCGCGTATAATCTGCTAGAAACCTTTACAGCACACAGCTCCGTGATAAGGTCACATTCCAGCAGTCCCTCTTAGGAGCACGCGCCAAACCTTTGAAGAGTCCGGTGAACAAATGCGGCCAACCATAGTAATATGCGTAGTTAGACCCTGACTTCGAATCGACCTTCGAGCCTTAAGGCTTATAAATGAGACGCTACAATTTTTTTCACAAAAGGACCGTAGTAATGCAGAGTACAGATTGTGTGGCGCATTCCGAAAAGGAAAAATGACGACGAACAGACCCATGTGAGAACGTTGGAGAATAATCTCCATCGCCCAAAGATCTCGAAGACTTGAAGGAAGCGCTTCAAGCGCTTCTAGCTGACCAACGTTGTTCCCTACAACATTCCGAAAAACCAGCTGCCTACCTTCCTATTTGCCACCATAGATAATGGGAAACACTGCGATGGAGTTCACCTAGTCTTATCCAATCACCTTTAATGGAAATCTTCGACAAATATTGGATCGCTAGGCTCTCTTTCGTGAGATGAGTTACAAATTCAACTGTCCGTCAGGATAAAATAGACTGGTACGCAACCAAACCTCCCTGAAGAACGAGGAACAGTTAAGCACAAAAAGTGAGCACGGGAATGCTTTTTTGAGGCCATAAAAAGCGTCCTCTGAAGCGTCTCCTCTTGCAAATTCGGCGCGCATACTCATTGCGATCCAACATAAAAAGAGCGCCAACTCACACAGCAATGTATAATTGAAGTATGGATTTGATGAAATTTCGTATTCTGAGAAGAAAACACGGCGTAAAGCTACTACAAAATGTACAGCACATCTACCTCATTCACCTATGTGGAGCGGAAAAGGCATCAAAGTTCTATGCACACTATTGTCCCGACTTGCAGCACATTTCCTATAGAACCACATAAAAACACGTCATTAACTCTATTCAGAGCACTCGCAGTGCATAATAAGAAGGAAATTGTCTGATAGTAATCCATAAGTTCCAGCAGGTGAACGAACAGCAGAAACGTCCGCTAGCGGTTCAAAACTCAGAAAGTAACAAGAACCTACTAACCTTAGAACTGTAATTACCTCAAATTGCCATAATATTATAGAATACCGAAAAGCCTCGAAATGAACCTCAATAAAAAGATAACAAACGCACCTTCGAAACTTTTCGACGCACCGGTTCCGCCAATGTAGGACGAATGTCGTTTAGCGACCGGAGACGGTGTGCAGTGCAGATAGTCGCCGTGAGCTGACGGAGAATGCGGAAATATTACTAGTACTCCAGATTGACGTCTGAAAAGAGCCGTTTCAAAACAACTGTATGAAACCAGTTTGAACAACCAACTCTTCATTTCTTCTTTCAATGAATAAAAGCATGACCCTATCAACGAGTTCGTTACACATATTTTTTCCGAGAACGAACAATGGGGAGAAGGACGCCGTTTAAAGCACCATTTAAATGCAGAAAGCCTCCCTCATATGGATATAAAAAGCGATTACTAATGTGAACAGAGCACAGAAAACATTGCTGAACTTCAAATAATGTAGTTGCAGGAATGAAATATGACTACGATTTTCACTACAAAGCGGAAAGCAGTAAAAATTACTGTCCATGGATAACTCGCCTCCGTGGTGTTATTTTTCGACAGGCGTGTTTCGCTATAACATACCCTCTACCCAAGCGATTCTTTCGTGCTCGCTACTTTTTGTCCTAAGCAAGGAAGCATCACAGCACACCGGAGCGACCCGCTGAAGAAAAAACACTGTGACAACCGAAATACTTTATAATACTGAACATGTGAAGAAGGATTGCACTCAGCACTGATTACGCTGCAGGCGCTAACGACGCCATGAGCTGCAACGCAATCAGTGCTGAGTGAGTCCTTCTTTGAGGAAATCAACCCCAATTCAGCCACTACTTGCGTCCCCTGCGCGCTGACTCTCTATCCTTAACGTTGCTTAGATATCGCCACTCCATGAAGTAACCACTGGGCTCAAATTCAGGGAAAAATACGGCGAGGCTAAACACCTCCCGATCCAAGCCCCCCCCCCCCCCGGGCACCACGAATGCAGCCCTTGCTGCACGATTACCCAAGATTGGCCTATCCGTACGGGTTGGTGGACTGCATAGCAACTAACACACGGTATGAACGAATCCAAAGAATCGGCCCCGCTAAACAAGAACCTTACCTGGCCCCTCCTCCATTCAAAAGGAATCCGCTTTGAGTAGCATCGGACATCGTCCTTCGACGAAATCGTTCGCATCCTTCCGGAGGCACCGCACCGGTAACCTCATCCGGCGGTGGCGAGCACACAGGAGGGAATCCAAGATCTAAACTTCAACTGTGACGTAATGAAGACATAACCAATGACAGGATTATAAAAAACAACAGCTTAGGGAAGATATGGAGGAATAAGCACTTCCTTCCTCAAAATAACCTCAGAATGCGTACCACTTAAGCGATATCTGCTACCGTATATGTATGCGAAAGGTGCTCTAATATTAAACATCCCTGTTCAAAGGAGGCGGCTCCATTCAACGAGATCGTTGTCAACCCCCCCCCCCCCCCCGGGGTCGGTGAATTGATACCAGACTTGTCTGGGAAGGACAAAGCGCTGACTTGTTCATCGGCTGGCCACAGCAATTCATTGTATAGGTCAGATAGGCATTCAAATCACCTCCACGACATCCCGTCGAAGTAGAATGCGTAGCCCATTCCAAAAGGGATTGGGTAACGCAGCCCTTCATCGTTCTCGATCAGTCAGACCACGGAGTTCGTGCCCTTGCCTAGTTCTGTGCTCACCTCCGTGTCAGCGTACGAGAGCACAAAAACCGTATTTATGTGAGTGTTCCAAGACTATGTGCAATCTCGGAGCGGGCACGCTTAGTACCGAATAAAGTGTAAAGAAAAAACGATAAGAAGTAGCAATTTATTCATAAAGTAAACCTAAGCCCTCCAGAATCTCGAGAATGTACTCGGAAACTGTTCAGCCTATCTAGTTACTTATTTAACATACTGCAAATGCCTATGGAGCACCATGAGCACAGGAGTAGAAATAGACCAACCTCCTAGGTATAGAAAGGTAGGAGAGATAGGCAGAATCGAATGAACTCTACTTTTAGATTAAATGATTACAATGCTTGCCCTACAAGGACTAGATCAAGGGTTCGTCTCGGGAGTCCTATAGATGATCTTCGTTTCAAAACTCCCGTATTCCAGAGATCACTGTGGAATTTTGAATCACCCTTCAACATTGAAAACGTTCTTTTCCCGTTCAATAACCTTCACAGGTCAATGCCCTTGCACTCTCAGACAAACACGCTAAACGACCTTCCATCTATTGACATAACACCACCGGTTTAGACGGAGTTCCAACTACACGTTAACGCTTATATTAAGGTGGATGTATCGATGCACTACTCCTACCTTTACAAACAAAAGTACTTCGAAGAACTTCACACTCACCACTGTCGAGACTCTCATGGCCATGTGGTGGTACATTCAAGGAGCGCAGTCGTGTTCTCCTTCTCAGTCCGTCGATAAATCGTGAATGTGGAGACGGCGCCGTTCCCGTCTGAGAAGATGGCGGTGTGATTCGTGCCGGTGGCAGCTCACATTCTACGGAGTTGCCTGACACTGAAATCAGCAAGTTCTGCACGGTTCATGGTCGGAAACTTTTCAGCGTAGAAGCAAGCTTAATCATCCAAAGGTAAGGGAGAGATTATGCACAGACTGTTGTACCCTAAGACCGAGTAGCTTCGGTATCACTAATTTTATTTTATTTTACAAAAATACGAACAGACATCCACATTTGAAGTTAGCATGGAACAGTGTGAGAGCCCCCATTTAACTCTCCAGTTACAGAAAGAGCAGTCAGTGGAGGATACCGACACCCACATATAAGCAATACATCGCTGGTTCGACTCCTATCCAAGGCTTTCCACACCAGGGCAGTCGGTGATTTCGAACAAGTTGCCTTAAAAGAACAAAGCTGCAACCTGCTCATGCAGGTTCAATTCTCTAAAAGACTCACAATAGGGCATAGATGCCCTCAAGGCGTCTACAGGACCTAGAAGTAGAATGCATAGTTCCTTCCAAACAGCTCAACTCAGGCTTTTCCTAAGGCTTTCCATCATCTCGTTCATAAGACACTGGTTGCGCAGTCGGAGGAGGCCCCGACTCTCATGTCCATCCCGAATCGAGGTTCTCGGTTCGGGTTTCGTTCACTACCGAATCTACGATCCCTACGGGGCCGTTGAACAGGTACTGGACTTGTCCGGGAAGGATACAGCACTGACTTGTCGATCGGCTGGTTATCGCAAGTCATTGTATGGGTCATACATGAATTCAAATTGCCTCTGCGATAAAAGCCGTGCCGCATCCGACATAGGATGTGATTAATGCTGATCTTTACCCCTTTCATTTCATCGATTCCGTTCGAAATCCAGCAAAAGCTCGTGGTTTTTTTCTTGGCTCCAACAGTAGAAATAATGGTAATGAATGGTAGAGTAGAAAAGGTTGGTGTTAGTCATTTCATTTTGAGACGTGCCAGGCATTCTCCTGCGGCTACGCATAGTTAAATATAGGACTAAAGGACAGCGTTACTCAATCTCTTTGGGATGCGCCACGCATTCTACTTCTACGGGATGTCGGGACGCAGTTTTAATGCTTATTTGGCATGTACAGCGACTTGCGATCTGGTACCACCTCACCGACCCCGAAGGGATGGAAGATATGGTTGGCCTGTCTGAGAAACCCGAACCAAGAACTTGGAACCGGATCACGGACAGCCGCCGCCTCCTCCGATTGCGCTGCCACGCAACAATCAGTTTAGGTATAGAAACACGCAGAAATCACTTTGATTCCCTATAGTGCCCATCTAGGTGTCAGACGAATGATATTCCAATGCTGGACTCTACACGGAGCTTCAGCGCTTACCGATAACAAAGAGAAAACGGACACCTTAGTGGCTGTAAATGGAACCCAAACTGGTTCCTGAAATACAGCAGACACACTTTCTGCTGAATACGCCGTAGGTAGCCGTACAAGAAAGAATATTTATAAGAAACTCCCCAAGGATAGCCAAACTCTCTGATCCTTAAAACCGTTAGTCCCTAGTTATGGTCATAGCTTCGGTTTCACAGTCATGAAGAAAGATCTACCCAAACCTCTACTGACAACTTTTCAGGTTTTAAGCACCACTCCAGCTATAAATCGACAATAGTACACGCCTCGTTCACGCCTCATTGATTCATTTATTTCAAGCAGCGTAATCAAACATTTTTGGCTACTAGTCCTCCTTCCCTGTGGGTTGCAGGTCTGCATTGTGTTCACTGCCTGAATGCTTCTAGGTGTGTAACACTGCTGATTTATACCAGAAGAACGGCTCGAGGCCCGAAACGTTGTCAACAAGGGATTGGCTAATGGTAAGTCGAGCGTCACAATTGGAATACCGCAGAAACCATCACCAATACTCATACTCGTATGCATTACTATAATCCCATAAACCGCCGTTATTCCACCACAGAATTTATCCCTCTGCAAAATAATCCAACGAACCGCTGGACAACGTTGCAAGGTTATGCACTCCCACTGTCAGCGCCCGAATGCTTATCAAGAGGACCACTTGCTCTTGAAAGCAGACTGGGTGGAATGAAAAACAGCTTGACACGGAATGCCCTGATCCCTGGAGGCGAAAAATGCAAAGATGTCATTAAAAACCAATACATAAAGCCAAAAGATGCAGGAATACGATACCCTACACGTTTGTTTACCGCGACGTAATGCATTGTCTAAGAAGGAGAGACAAAACACGAGGAATTTAGGGACCCACCGTGAGAATGCACACATGGAGCTGCTCGTCCTGATTCTACATCCGCCGCCCTTGCATACACGTTGATCGGTAGAGGCACAGACGTCTGCCTCGTAGACGCCATACTTCGCCAACTGAAAAAGACGTATTTCGTTCAATGCCTTAAACACGATTTGCACATCAATTAAACGCACAGGAATAATCTTGCAAAGATTCGAGCCCTTGCAAAGGAGCATGACGTGCTAACCAAACCCTCTCTCTGTGAAAAATGAACTGTGGTTGAAAACAGGATGGCATTCTGAGAAGTGCAGCAGCGAGCAGGGACAATTTGTCTTGCAAATGGAGCCATTTTAAACTCGCTTAATGCCACATCCGAACAAACTGAGCAGATATGTTGCACTAATGTAATAGGATTCTTTAAGGAATTGCTACCGCAGGCATAATGCTTCATCTTAACAACGCTGTTAATTTGCGTGACTTCCGATTTATGCATATTAGATACAAGTCTCCCTACAGGAACACTGTAAACTTGCAGCAATAAAGCGAAACGAAAAAAGCTGATCGAGTGGTAAACAGCTTATAGATAATCCATTTACTGTTGTGTACCATGCCACGACGATGTTCAAACATTTCCAAAGTTTCATAGGCCACAATTAGGGGATTATTCCTATTAGCTCACAAGGTTTTCACGTTTTGTTTTCGTTGAGATGACACTGATCTCTTGCTAACGACGTATTAAATGATAAAAGATAAGGGACGGCGTTAATTAACCCCTGTTGGGATGCGGAACGCACCTCACTTCTACGGGATGTCGTGGAGGCAATTTAAATGCCTATTTTGGCTATATAGTGACATGCGGCGGACACAGAAGTTTTTTTTTTCAGAGACAGTTTGGTACCAATTCACCGATCACTGACCGACCTCGGAAGGTGGTCGAGACAGCCGGCGTCTCTTCCAACTGTGCTGTCTTGCGCTTATCCGGCTGTCTCGGTAGATTGTCGAACATGTAGTGATAGGGACCCTCTAGTCATCATCCAACTAATTATAAGCATCTCTGATGAGATCTTCGACGAAGCTTGGATCACTAGGTTCTCATTTACGTCGAATGCGCCAGGAGTAGAAACGCCCATCAGTAGAATGATACACGAACAACCCTCCCTGACGCAAAAACCCCAGAGTTAAGAGCAGTTAGGAACAAAAAGTGAGCAGGCGACCGCTTTTTCTTCGTAGCCTTGAACTTTTTAGAGCGTCAAAAAGGTAGGGCTTTTTTTGACGCCCCAAAAACGTTTCTAATACGGCTCGGGTTCTCCTGCAAACTATTAGCAAACACTCGTAATCCAACATTAAAAGGCCTAAAATTCACAAAGCAAAGAAGCCGAAAATTTTCGATAAAAACTCACAATGCACAAGAAACAACAGTGCATGGTCACTACCAATGCTTAGGGCAGAATACAATAGTCCGTTCCTTTCAGATTCAGATTTCAGAAAGCGAAAACCCATTGAGATTTCAAAGTTCTAGACTGCAGTCATTAAAAAACATAACATTAACCCTGCTCGAAACTCTTGCTGGCGCATAATGGGAAAACGTGCAAGATAAAAGTGCCAGTGAACAACAGTAACGTTTCCAAACGATCAGAAGTTAATACAGATTTGATTGCAACAAAAAGTTGAACAAATCGTAGAAGTGGAGCGCGTAGCGCACTCCACATCTAGGGAACTGATTAGTTCTCATGCTATTGATACTAACTAGGGAAGGGTTTCGACCTCCCATGGAACTTCAAGTTGAGACCTGGATCATTAGAAAGAGCTCGGAATGCTGATTACGAATATGGGTGTCAAAATTGCAAAATGAAACTCCTGAGCGAGTTAGGGCCTACCGAAATCGGGAGCCTCACCGCAGGCTGGCTGTAGGGCGCACCGGGCGCGAGAGTGGTAAGTCATCGGGGCTCCGTAAGAAGGGCCCGCCAGCTTCTTCGGTGGCGCAGGGGTGGTGCTCGCCATCGTCGGGTTCGGCTCCCGTGGCTGCCCTTTTTTTGCAAATCATAATTTATCTTCGAAATGACCTTTTGTTCTGAATTATGACACGTGTCTGATTAAATAACCGGGAAAACTACCATGTACGCTTGTAAAAATGCTTTAAGGCAAAAAATTGTAATGGTGACATTTTTATTTACTCTCCCAGATTCAGCAAGAAGAATGGACACCACCTTTGCTGGTGAAAAGGACAAAGTGAGTGAAGAAAAAGCAGTAGATCACCGAAATTTTCTTATTCCTCATCATATATTCTACTCACCTTTTTGCTTCACACATTTTTTTTGCTTTGTTCCATGAATGCCAAGGTTGTTAGAAACACCTCTTGTTATTCAATATATGTTTTGGACTCTATTTGTGCAAAATAGTGAATAAAAATGTCACCATAACAATTTCTTGCCTTAAAGCATTTTTACAAGCGTACATGGTAGTTTTCCAGGCTATTTAATCAGACACGTGTCATAATTCAGAACAAAAGGTCATTTCGAAGATAAATTATGATTTGCAAAAAAAGGGCAGCCACGGGAGCCGAACCTGACGATGGCGAGCACCACCCGTGCGCCACCGAAGAAGCTGGCGGGCCCTTCTTACGGAGCCCCGATGACTTACCACTCTCGCGCCCGGTGCGCCCTACAGCCAGCCTGCGGTGAGGCTTCCGATTTCGGTAGGCCCTAACTCGCTCAGGAGTTTCATTTTGCAATTTTGACACCCATATTCGTAATCAGCATTCCGAGCTCTTTCTAATGATCCAGGTCTCAACTTGAAGTTCCATGGGAGGTCGAAACCCTTCCCTAGTAAGAGTGCTGGAGAACTGTTTGTCGCTATGTAAAACAGAACGGTGCAAGGGAGAGAACATCTACCCATAGACCTTATCGACAGCCCAAAGGCGAGCGATTGACCCCTTCCTTTCACCCGTGCGGGCAACGCTTTCCTAGCAGTACCCCAACACACAACAAAGAGAATTCGGATGTATCCTAGTGGAGGGGGAGGCGCTCCACTCCGACTCTTTGCCAGCGACGTAGATACTGAATGCAAACTTTACAAAGACAACATCGTGAACTGAGCTACGCAAAGAACTTTCCTTGCAATTTCTTGCAAGGGACGCAACGTTCACATTTGTTTCGTTTTTTTTTGGTAATGCTCCTCCACGGATTAGGATACAGACTCCTTCCTACCTACTATGTCTGCCAGTCCATGAAAATGTACGTTCACTTAAAGGATTGATATCGACGTTGTATCGACATAACTAAAAATTATGAAAACTTATGCAATAAATTAACTTGGTATTCAAGGAGCTGCTTCAAGAAGACAAAATATTACCCAAAAACAAGCAAAAAAGAAATACAAACAAAAAATCACCACGGTTGTAAACACTCAAAACACGCTCACTCAAACACAGCTGACCGCCGCCTGACATGTTATAACAAGGATCCGTCATACTGAGGGGCGCACATAGCTTCAAGACCGTGGTGAATTTTTGTTGTAATTTTTTTGTGCATTTTGTCAGCTTGTGCCCTATTTTATCCTCTAGAACGCGCTCCGTGAATTCCAGGTGAATTTGTTGGTGATTTTTAGTTATGTGCCCCCCCCCCTCGACTAGGATAGATTCGACTTTAGAGTTCTCAATCACTTCACTCGCTTTAACGAAGGTTGACGTCTGTCAATTTTAGCGGTTTATTTCAGCAGTGAGCGCGTGGTAGGGCTCTTGGTTCAGATCCCAGTTAAGCCAAAAAACACTTTTTACAGCTCTGATGTCGGTGAATTGCTAGCGAACTTCTCTGGGAAGGCCAGAACACTGACTTGTCCATCAGGCCCCGCAAGTCATTATACAGGCCAAATACGCATTCGAATTGCCTTTAGGACATCCCATGGGAGTAGAGCGCGTGGCGCATTCCTGATGGGATTGATTAACGCCGTCTTTTACCTTCTGTCATTTACGTCAGAGGCTACCTCAACGCGCGCTTGCCTCCTCGAGCGTAAAAAGCAGTGCAATTCCTCGTTAGAAGCGTCACAACGCTTAATTTCGTTCGCGTAGCAAGGAAAGTGTTCAACCATAAAATTCACTAATTGAAGGCAGTGGTGCAACAAATCAGAAAGAAAAGATCTGATGACTCGATCAAGGAACAGTACCCTTATCAGATAGATTCGCAAGCCTTCAGATGAGCTATAATGTGAACAAAATCAACTGCGAAGGAACACACTCGGCGAAGAAGGATCATTTCACACTTGGACGAAGGCCAGTGAAACGATAACCATCAGTGGTCTGCGAAAGAAAAACAACTGAGCGACTAAGTCTGCAGAAGCGACGCCATCTCTAGTTCTTTCTCTTCTTTTTCTTCTTCTGGCGTCTGCACAACCTGCCACTGGGGACCGAGGCCGACTGCTACATTTGCAGAATGTAAACATCGTAATGAATCGTCAAAAAAGCGGTAGCTGCCGGCTGCGAATAGAATCAATTAGATGGAGGGGGAGCAACCACTAGCAGTGACCATTGCGTATGTCGATAAGGTCACATAAGAGGCCCTCGCGCCTCTTTCTTGCAGTGTGTTTTGAATACAACATTGGAACCTATGAAGCGTGTGGAACATAGAAGGAAAAAATAAAACGGTTTTCTCCGATTTCTGCCTGCAGCGAATTCTCTTAAGGTTCCTTTCAATCGCCAAACAATTAGCTCTCATTTAGGTCAGATTTCAATCTAGCCGAGCATAGAGAATGGATACAAGGGTTTTTCACTCTCTCTGGAACACTTCACCTCGCCCCCTCCCCCGCCACGATAAGCCGCACAAGTCCAATCCATTCCGCTTCTACAAGCTATCCCGTTGCTATTGCGCAAAACGAATATTCTACAAGGAAATTGTTAACCGTCCAGCATAGACTGTCCATAAAACTTTGTATATAGACTTTTGGTAGTACGAGGATACTTCAAGGTATCTTCGAGATTGGTAATCCAGATTTATTAGGGCTACTTTGCGAATTATTGTCTCCTTCAGAGCTTTAAAAAGACACAGAAACAAACAGTATTTCATTTTACATGGAGGAATTAAAACGTAAAAGGTTAGAAGCCGATCTCAAGAGCAACAACTCACGCAGACGTTTCAGAAAAGGGAGAGATACTCAAGAACCAGGCCTCTGGACGAGATTCTCAAACGTGGAGATGTCTGATTCTATTATATAGGAATGGAATAGTGTTTGAGCGACTGGTCTCCCAATGCCTCTTCATTCTTCCAGGCTTTAAGAGAGACAGTAGCACCGAAACGTAGCCCGAGATCTACTGTACGAATCTGGTGGAATACACGAAGCAGCCTCAAGCCGTCAGAAGCAAATCGTTCACTGTAGAATGCCGGTGGTGCAACTGAAGGCGTAGTGATCTCGCGTGACACCATGAACCACAGCCAAAATTTCGTTTCGAGCGGCAAACCGTTCATCCATGTCTACGAGGAATAAAGCACTGATAGGTCAGCCGGCGCGTGTTAGCGCAGACGACGTGCGCTGACGACGGCGTAGTGCCGGGTGTTGCGTCTGCACCCAGGTTCTTGGTTCGAATATACCGCCAAGAAAAACCTAGCCTTCCACCCCTCCAGTATCGGTGAATTGGTAGCAAACTTGTCTGGGAAGGAACAAACGCTAGCTTGTTCATTGGCTGGCCACAGCAAGTCATTGTATGGCCAAATACGCTTTCAAAGTGCATCCACATCTCGTAGAAGTAGGATTCGGGCGCATCCCAAGACGGATTGATTAACGTCGTCCTTTATCCTTACACCCGTCGGCTACCCAAAGTAGGTTTAATAGCGAAATCTGCATCTAAAGAACGATATAGGATAAAGGATAAAGGACGGCGTTACTCAATCCGTCTTGGGATGCGCCACGAATCCTACTTCTACGAGATGTGGATGCACTTTGAAAGCGTATTTGGCCATACAAAGACTTCGGTAGCCAGCCGATGAACAAGTCAGAGTTTTAGCCTTCCTAGACAACTCTGGTACCCCATGGAATGATGGAAAGCTGATGGCCTGGACGGGAAATCTGAACCAGAACCTGGTATCGGGTGCACGCAACAGCCGGCACCTCCTCCCGCTGCGCCACGTATATAGTGACAGCACCTCAGCTCTTAAATGAAACCAAGACCAAAAAAAAAATTGAAAAAAGCCAGCATAGCTGTAAGAGGGAGCCATAGGGTGTGGCATAGGAAGCACCCTTATTTTTCATTCATTCGTTGTTTTTATTGCTTCTTTTTTTAATCAGTCAGTAAATAACTGGGTGATACATAACGAAGGAGAAGATGGAAGACTAACAGCGATTGGCATATCGTACAAACAAAACAAAAATATAGAAAAAAAGGCGAAAAGGAAGGGCCAGTTAGCGCTAAATTGATTAACCCGACATTTCTTTTTCTTCTTCTAATACTTATTTGTACAACAATCTGATGAAATATAAAGCGTAAGAGCCAACGAATAATAAAGAAATGTGTGGAGCACAGAAGGCAGAAATCAAATGTAGCGCTGAGGAAAACTACAACTCTTCAGCCAAGTACAAATAGCTGAGCATTGACTCGCTAAAAAACACGTTAATAGAACTAGAACTATCACGCAAAGCAATCTCTATTCAACTGAAGCCAACGCAGCACAAACTACTTTCACTACTCCTACTCAAAATAGGCTCCTATAAAACCTCGCATAGTGCAATCTCTGCCAGCAATAGCGAGCGGCAGTCGGAAATATCAGGCCGTGCATAGGATGGAAAACAATGCGAAATGAGCGAAAGCCTTTCAAATAGTGCAGCAGAGGCGCGGTTTTCGTAATGAAATCGCACGAGCGTCGGCCCATTTGCAGAACGGAAAGACGTCTCACAGGTAGTCTCCATGATCCAGCAGAAACTGAATGTTCTCGAGGGTCTATCCGATGGAACGAATTATGGACGCGTATGACCACTTATGAAGCTGGTCAATCAGAATAAAAAACGGCGTTAACCAATCCTTTCGCGGGCCGCCCCACGCATTCTATTTCCACAGGATATCGTGGAGGATAAATAAGGAGATAATGCGTGTTTGGACTGTAAAACCAGTATTCCATCCTTCTCAGACACGTCTGCTATCAGTTGGCCACACCGGATGGAAAAAGGTCTGGATACCTTGGGCGGGACCCGAACCAGAACCTCGGCTCGACGCCTCCACGTGCCTTGGATCACTCCCACAACAAAAAGGAAGGCTAATCTGCCTGACGTTCTGCTGTCCATGCGTCCGTCCACACACGGCCAGTGGAAGAGTTTCCCTAATCGGCAATATCTCTGCTCAGGGTTGACCACTTGAGTTGAGCAAACGCATACACGATGGGATTCATAAGTAGATAACATCGATCGATTTTATCGACTTTGCTCAGTCTACCGCTTGAGGTGAAGCGTACACATGCAGGACGATGGATATGTTTCACCACGATAAACAGTATCCATTGGAGAGCCATTATCGATCGATTTTTCTACAGTTGGCCGCTAGATGTGGGGATAACGAGACTATACAAGTAGTTCATGAACAGAGTTTTCACAAAGTAGACATTGTCGATCGATCAATTCCGGTCGATTTTATCGATTTTTTCTCCAGTGCTGATCGCTTCAGATGGGAATCACGCGAACATGATGGCCATCGTGCTACACATCAAACTTATCAGTCGCTGTCTAGATCATATCAGTCCTTTACTAGGATTTCTAGGGCGAAGTCCCACTTAGTAGTCAGATCCCGTTAGAACGGTCACTTGCTGACAAATAAGGAGAAAAAGGATAATGGACGGCGTTATTCAATCCCCTCTGGGATGCGCCACGCGTTCTACTTCTACGGGATGTCGCGGAGGCGAATTGAATGCGTATTTGGCCATAAAATGACTTGCGGTGGCCAACCGATGAACAAGTCAGCGCTTTGTCCTACCCAGACAAGTCTGGCACCAATTCACCGACCCCGGAGGGATGGAAGGCTTGGTTGGCCTGGGCGGGAAATCCGAACCAGGAACCTGGTTCGGATGCAGGCGACAGCCGGCGCCTCCTCCGACTGCGCTCCAGGCGCTGACAAATAAGAGGGGGATAAAATAAGGAAGTTAGGTAGGTCGACGTTAACCAATCCTTATACAGGATGCGCCACGCATTACACTTCCACGGAGCATCGTGGAGACAGCTGAAGTGAGTACTTCGTTTGTACCCTGAATTGGTAATGAAAAAATCCGTGATTTATCCTTTTTATAAAGTCTGGAAATCCAAATTCACTATTTGTGGTCATCCTCCATCTCCTTCCTAACTCATAATATAGCTCCAGTTGCACCAAAACAACTTGTCCTCTATATGTTCACTGAACACGAGTTCTTGCTCATTTCTTTTCATTTTGAACGTTTTTGAACCGGTTACCTAGGCTATTATTTGACAGTGCAAGACGTCTATCCAACGAATGCAGAACCGCTCTGCTACAAATGCAGTCTGTAACGCATGGAATCAACGAACACTTGTCAGATTTCATTCTTCAGACAGAAAATCGCACATGCGATGCGGAAGGCAATCAACAAACGAACATAGAATTTCGATTACATCTGCATCGCTCTCTGCTGTTACGTCTCCAAATGTGGATGCGACCCACAAGAAGTTGTCAGTTTAAGTTAATTGCTGCGGACCTACACCATTCCTTCCACTGCCCACTTAATCTAATACGCCAACAAGGAGCCGAGGGTTATTGCAAAAGACATACGACCAAAATACCCTCAGGGCTTGCCATGAGAAGAAATAGAAGTGGTTCGTTCAAAAACCTTCAGGAAAAACTCCAGAAACCCCTATTAGTCATCTAACACGGGCGGACATCGACCCATTACATTGATGGTGGACCTAATACGACTCTGAAGACGACGGAGCATTGAAGTGTCAGGCCCTGTTGGATGAAAAGAAAAAAGTGAAAGAATAAGAATAAAAAGGAAAAGTCCCCTGAAAACCGGACACAAAAATAGTACTAACAACAACAACAACTTACAATGCCGAGCTTTCGAGAAGGGAGAGGTTGGGAGCTACTCATCACTTGCCACTCAATCCCCAAGGGTAGCGGCGAGTTGTCCGGCAAGAATTGGAGGAGTTTCTCATAGTTCCCAGGCGGTCGTTGCAGGACCACTTGCTCCGCGAGTCGTCGATCGATAAGGCACGCTTGGTAGTGGGAACGTCAGTGGAATCTTTAGTTTTCTTGGTACTATTGTACTTTTGGTACCCCACTTAATCTTGTTCAAAATAGGTCTACTGGGGGTAATCTGCCATGGGAGGAACGAATATCATAGTCGTTTTTTTTGCGGAAATGCCTTATAAGTCCGTTATATTAAGTTCGAATTGCCCAAGGCCTTCCGAAATAGCGCGCGCTGGAAGAAGACGTAGAGACTCCGCCTCCTATCGATGCGCACTATTTCGCCGTCTCTAGTCTGCAGCAGAGGTTAGCAGGGCATAAGCCTTGAAATCTTGAAAAGCCTTGAAAACCCTGTTGTGAGCTCTTCGCTCGCGCAGACCAGGGCACAGAATTGGGCAGGGGAAGGGGCTCCGGATTGTGGGCCCACTAGCGCACCCGTGCTAAAATTGCCTTCATCCTGTTGTCCCCTCCACTGCTAATATGGAAACAAATAAGACGCGGATCTGTAATCAAAAAGAGGAAATAAGGCTGCACTTGCACTAGCTGTGTTACCATAAGTACAATAGTACCGTTTTCTTTAGTTTTCTTCTTAGATTGAGCAGTTTTATCGTGCTCATTTTATGTCTCTTTCGTATATCCGTCTCTCTCGTCGTACACATACTTTTGTTTTCCCACCATATTCCGCATTTCTTATGGCGTTCCGCAAGTCCTTCCGCTGCTTCATGTTTCTTTCCTAACTTTTTTCTTGTGTGCTTTGTTCACAACGTTTTCCTTAATGTTGTTACAGGATGTTCTGTTGCGATCAAAACTCTTGCGCCAGGCGCGACTCGAGCCCGCATCTTCTGCTTTCCGGGCAGCGATGTTCGCCTTACACCACCGGCGCTGTTTGACCGCACGTAGCATCCGCAATGTTCAAACATTGTTTTCCTTAATGTTTTTTCGATTATTTTGTACCGTATGTATGTTGCTCTTTATAGCTTAGCAACGCGGAACAACAGCGGAGAAACAAAAAAAGATGTGTACTACTACTGTACTACTACTATAATACTACTAAAAGGATGTGTACTACTACTACTACTAACCACCCATCTTCAGAGGATATAGGAAAGACTGAACCTCTGGCCTAGCAAACCTATGATACCTTCACGTGAAATTCACAGGAGTGCTGTCGCTAATGTGGCCTACATCTGGCCAATAGGATCACTGACAGAACACGCGCAACGCAATCAGGGCAACGACCACAGAGGTCCCTTCGGTAGCACGTCTGTTCGCTGCGGATTGAATGGTCGTCACCCCCACCATGTACACCGCACTAACAAGCAGCACCTCTTCTTATCTGACCCATATGTGGTCCAGATTCCAAGCTGATAGAAAAGAAGGTGAACGTCATTTGGTCCCAATAACCATTCATCTTCAGACGGCTGGTGAACCACAGCGCGACGCTCGTCTTCGAAATCGATAGCCACGCGAGTCAGTCAATGCCCTGGGCAAAGAGGCGATGGGGTACGCTGCGGCCGGAGTATAAATACCACCGTAAACAACCTATGTTACATCTCTTCATACAGCTACCTTGAACTAGAACGGAAAAGCAGGTTGAAATGGTGAACCTCCTTAGTCACTTCCGATACTTCCACTTTTGAACCAGCTACCTCTTCTTGAAGAGACATCGAAGAACTAATGTTAAGTCGCAAGAAAGCAACGAATACGACCAACATGACGATTCCTTAGGAATAATCCCACTAGGGGCTCGATCAGAGCATCCATCTCTTCGTGAGCGCGAGATTTGCATAATATGAGAACGACTGAGGGCAATCCTGTGAAGGAAATGCCAATATTTCCCGTCGAAGGTCACGCGAGCGCAATCCTCAATTTCAATTCCGTTCTAAAAAGCTGTTTTGCTGGAAGTCGTAGAGAAATAGCTAGCAGTGGGAAGAATGACAGCGCGAAGGGGCATAAAATTTCCCAATCACATCGTCGACTCCTAAGATTGGTCATTATCTAGATCGAGTGGTCGAATCTGCTCCGGCTCTGCACAATACTTTGCTTCTGTGGTTCACATGAAACAGACTACGCTACTGTTGTACAACATTCTATATTTAGCTTAAAACTGGCAACATGGGACAGCGGAGGGAAGCATCGTTTTCACATGCATAAACGACTGCTATCGAGGCGCTCAAGTACATGAATCTAGCCGTATGAGCTGACCGAGGTAGGTGGATCCACATTACCTGCGATTCGAATAACCTTCCATGAGAAGAAATGTAGCGCATAGCACATCTGAATACAATAGATGTGTAGGAAGCAAATTGGTGAAGGAGGCGGTAGTTACGAAAAATGCGAAAACAGCGCATAGCACGAGAATCGAACATCTGGTCTAGCACCTTTGAACCAGCCCTCTACCCTGCTGAGCCACCGACTCGCTTGCCGCGGAGCCTTTCGCCGCTTTCCGTACAACAGCGCGCGCACGTGTGCACGGGGCACGCTCTGGCGGTGCGCTACTGTACCCCGCCTTCGAGGGCCCGTAGCTCGTTTGGTTCAAGGACTCAACAAAAACTAAACATGTTTTTCTACTATATGAAGGGTGGAGATTCCATCAGTACTGTCCATTTCCCCCGTTCAGACATACGCCTGAGACCCTTCCCTGGTTAGAATTGGACGACAGCCCAGATATGATTGCGGTGGCTACCGCCAAGTGAAGCTCCTTCCGCGCCGAAGTGGTACGCAAAATGGACTCAAATTCGGAAACACCAGAACACACATATGCCTCGGTTCCCTACACTCCTTCGAGATGCGGCGCATAAGCTTACCGTATTAAAATTGCACCCACCCTGGCGCGTGGAACTGGGTAAGCGCCTGTTCATACTTCGCGACAAGAGCGACAAGAGCGACTGGAGGGACTGGGGCGACGGATGTAGTGTGGTATACGTAAATAATTACGCATTTCACACTACATTCGTCGCGTGCGGAGTGTGGAGTACGCGATTATTTACGTATACCACACTATGTCCGTCGCCCCAGTCGCCCTTATCGCTCTTGTCGCTTTTGACGCTCTTGTAGAGAAGTATGAACAGGCCCTAAAGGAAGCAGCCGCAATCTTGATGCGGGTAGCCTGCATGCACTACATCTCGAAGGAGAGCACGAAACCAAAGCGGATCTGAACCAGGTACTCCCCCCCCCCTCCCGGTCTTATTTATAAATATAGCCGGCTGCGCGCGTCATTTATGGTGTGTGAGGTGCCACCGCACACAGCTGCCTCATGACATCGTAGTCTACGCCTGTTTTAAGTACTCCGGCATTCACAGGCGTCGACCGTCAGGGAATCGCAGCTGGAGTCGGACTGTCGCGGTTCGTGGAGCATGAGGTGCGACTGCTTGCTACTTGCGCGGCAACCACCACCGAGACGCGACTCGTACTGCGCCAGTGAGAAGCCTAATGGATTTGACAGAACCAACAAGGCTGCATGGTGACCGTAATAGTCGTATATAGATGAAGGGCAGTAATAGCCAAAATAAGAAGTAGCACTACTATTTGTGCACTACTTGACGGTGTTGCAGTGGTATATACTCTGGC
This sequence comes from Heligmosomoides polygyrus polygyrus, assembly GCA_947396885.1. Taxonomy (NCBI): domain Eukaryota; kingdom Metazoa; phylum Nematoda; class Chromadorea; order Rhabditida; family Heligmosomidae; genus Heligmosomoides; species Heligmosomoides polygyrus. The sequence goes on along the minus strand of OX377203.1, from coordinate 85,120,200 downwards.
AGGGAAGTCCGCAGCATTTCCAGACGTTCAGCAACCTACGGGCTGAACGAAACCTGCTACTGAGAGCTTTAAATAGGTGTTTCCTATTGTCCCTATTGTAACGCATCTAATATAGAAGACAGTGAGTGACATCACTCTATTCGAAAAAATGGGATCACTGAGAAAATCTATTTTTGATTGCGCATTTCCAAATGTATAAAGTGATGACAGCTCATGTGATAGCTTCGAACTTTTTACTACACACATCCCAAAGCAAAATGTCAATGTATCTTGAGATGATTCAAATCAGTTTCTTTAAGCCCCAAGTGGCTTGTAGCGAGGTCGTAAGCTCTCATGTTTCGTTGCGATCAAAGCTTCTGTCTTGAGATGTCCAAAATGTCACCAGAAATGCGCTCGATCCTAGCCACGGTCCCATGAATGCGACAAAGTCATTTACTCTGCCAAATGTTTCGTTGAAAATGGATATCCATTGTTCAGGTAGAAAAGAAGCGGCCACAGTCACTCCACACACCAATTCGAACATTTGTTGAACAATTTGATTCACTATTGCTTTCTTTCCGCTGTCTCCTTCTTCAGTTTTCTCCGTTCTCCGTTCCTTCCCTCCCGTCCTCCACGCCCTGTTTTCTTGCACAGAATTGCCGAACATCGTTGGTAACCATTGCTCGGCAAACATCCCTGGTCTCAGCCTGACTGCAGTATTGCGAGGCAAACAATATCCCTGGTCTCAGCCTGACTGCAGTATTGTGTTCGTGGTGTTTGGGAGGAAGTTTTCGCCCTGCCGTAAGAGTTGCCATGGTCAGAGGTTTCCAAAAAGGAGGACGGCTCCGCGGTTCTGGACCACTGCCGATCATCGACTGGTAATGTCGTCCCGTTGCCGCGACTTTTGTCGCGCTTGCCTCGTCTGCGGCGACGATTCGTACATAATGTCCCACAGTCCAGTACGAGTTGGGACTAATCCTGATAGGCTTGGATATTTTCGATATGAGGCTGCGATATTTTGTTTTCGTAGCTGAAGCCCCACCACTATACTAGGATTCTGCCGGAATAGAAGGCCCAAGTACGAAAAAAGGCAAAAAAGCCATAACTCCACACGCCCGCCTCCCCCCCCCCCGCAGCCCTTCAACTCGTATTGCTCCGAAAAACGCATCAAAATAGACTTCTGGAGCGATTATAACCAGAATATCCCCGTGACGCTCAGCTGCGAGCGCTGAAAATGGGCGCGGGGTACGGTATCATGATGGGGCTGTGTGCGATGGCGCACCACGCACCCTAAATTACGCGCACAGCCGGCTATATTTATAAATAAGATAGGCTATATTTATAAATAAGATCCCCCCTCCCCGTTTACTCCCCAAAATATGCCTCTTCCCGAAACCGTCTCGAGGTGATACAGTACCACTCAATAACATCGCGACACGCATTGCAGAAGTTGTACGACCTTCACTACGAGAATGGAGAATATTGAGTGACCTATCAAATATCGTTGTCATTTTAGTCAATGAAACAGCGCATGCTCTACGCATGGTAACTAAACAAAGACAGAAGGGGCGACAAATGCACACAGAGACCTGCTCCATGTGGTGCCTGAACACCTGCTGTTCAATATCGAACTGAATACAGTCGTAATGAGATTCGCCATCCAACAGCGTAAACATAGAACAGAGGAGCGCTCTATGGAGTCGATGAATGAGAAGGCTATACGAGGAGGAATGGGGAAAGAGACTATTTCAACCCGGCTGCCAGAACAGTCTTCCCGCCTAGTGATTCACACTCGCGTCTAAATTGCCACAGGTAGCGACGAGTTTTCGGGGGAGTGACTGGACGAGTTGTCGCACCGTATGCATGCGGTCGTTGCGGGACCGGCCGCCGGCTGTGACGCGGTCGCAGTTTGCAGGAGTCTCGTCGAGTTGACCTGTTCTTGACTCAATCAACTGTGGGCATGTAAGTAGTTTGCATTCCTTTCAGGTACAAAGTAGCGGTAAGATGCAGATAACTGGAACTTTTAGTAGAAATAGCCGCAGAGAGTACTAGGAAATGATCTCTAAAGCTGAAGACCAAGAAAGTGCAGATTTCCGCCCTTGACTTCCGCTTGCTTCTTCTTATTATGGTTATTCAGAAATATTTGCTGGGAGTGATGTGCACATGGTGAAGTGTTCAGTGGTGGTAAATATAATACAATGTCTACACACAGTTAAGACCTATCTGTCGATGTAACTCCAAGTGGGGCTATGATTCTTAGGTTCCATCAAGGGAAAGATAGGGTTTTTTTTTGTTTTTTTTTTGAGTACGGATTAAACGCGGGACAAGACTTCTGCTGAAACCGGTCTCCGACGTTCTTAAATAGATCCATATTTTATGTTCCTTTTTTACCTACAGGTGGGAACGGAAAAGGGCCTTTTTCATCACTCGAAACTCGAATTTGATAAAGGTTCTTTTGTCGTGCTCCTTGAAGTTACAACGTTGCGGGTGATGCCAGCAAAGAAGGAAAGCGTTTGCTCTACTATTATTTGGAGAAGTAGGCCATCTAATTTTCAGCTGCTCTTGTAAGTTTCGAACTAAGTTTTGGAGGCAGCCTCAGGCAATTGAGATATCTGCTGTAAAAATGGTTCGTGTTCAAATATCTGTTGCAGAACCCGGCTTAAATGGGATTTCCACCATAAATAAAGTAATCCGGACAGGTGTATAGCAGACAGTTCCTCAAAACAAATATAACATATCATGTGCGCCATAGACACTTCTTTAGTTGAAGCAGAAGAGAAGTTCATGCCCATCTTAACGGTGCAAACACTTGAGGAGTCGAACTTGCGGCCATCCGTGTTTTTAGGAAATAGAGGTTTTCTATTATTTCCACCTCCATCCTCGTGTTGTAGTTACCCCACATTCCCAGCATTCATATCCTTTTTAAATACGACTTCCACAGATTCCTGCTGAATACGAAATCCTTAAGAAATGCTCGCCGATGATATTAAATAGTGTCCATCGGCGAAATGGAGGTTGGTAAGCGTTCGACCATCTCTTAGCGGTTGAGCGGAGCAGGATTGTTGATTGTTGGGTCCCGCAACGACGGCCTGCACACGGTGCGATAACTCGTCCAGCCATGCCCCGGAAAACTCGTCGCTACCTGTGGCAATTTAGACGCGAGTGTGATTCACTGTGCGCCGTTATACTTTGCCTGTGTGAACTTTCGACAAAGTCAATGCTACCTGATCGAAGGCAGACACGAAAAGGAGAGGAGTTTCAGAGGAAATTAATCCATGATGCCACCGAAGGCTTGAAAACATACGAGAACCATTCAAAAAAGCAGGCAAACCATGGACGTAAGATTGCGAACCGAATAACGGCGGGTCAATTCTGCAACATTGCGTATATGCCACCTCCCCGTCAAATTGAACACTTCAAAGCAGACTGTACACCCTTCAAGGCACGCTAGAGGTTTCTGAATCGAACTGAAATCTTCCACGGCACAGCGAGCGTCTTCTGTATCCAATCAGGCACTTTCTAAGAACTGCTAAAATAATTTGCTCCAGGGAAAACCTAATATGATTTTCTTTGAAGATTTCAACTCATATATCCCAAAAGGTGGTAGAATAAATGATAAAGGTCGGCTTTAGTCAATCTGTTTGAGGGTTGTGTCACGAATTCTTCTTCTATGGAAGGTCGTCGAGGCAATTTGAATGCGTCTTTGGCCTTCATATATAATATTATTAATACAATGACATGTTGTGACCAGTGGATGGGCAACTCAGTATTTTATCCTCTCCAGACAAGCCTTCACCAATTCTCCGACCCATAAGCGATGGAAAGCTTGATTCACCTAGGGGGATATCCAAACCATGGACGTGAACCGGGCGTCGAGGTAGCCGGCACCTTCTCTGACTGCGCTACCACACGAAAGTATTATGAAGTCCGGGGGACGAGCTTTCTACCCCCGAAAAATCGATATCTATGGCGACCATCCCGCTGCGCCGCGTGGCGGCGCAAGCATAAGGTGCCTTTTAGGTGCCTTTTATACTTGCGCCGCAGCGCGGCGCGGCGTGATGGTCGGCATGGCTATCGATTTTTCGCGCCGCGAGGCGGCGCCGCATCGCTTTTATACTCCGCCGCTGCAAAACACCACACTTGACGGAATTTTGGGTTACGGTATTCGGCGAATCGCGCCGCTGAGGGGAAGGGCGCGGCGCGGCGCGATCAGTAGCGGCAGACTCGGCGTGGGGTGAGAGATTTCACCTCTTCGACCAAACATCTCCTATTGGGAAGGAGGGGGGGGGGGGGTTTAGGGTGCTGGTCGCGAATCTGGCATTGTTTTTTGAAGTTACGAGCGATTACTGTAGGTTCTGTTGATTAGGGAGTTTGGGCGAAATCGGTGACCATGACCTTAGCCCGTACCTTCTGTAACCTAGGAACAGAATAGAGATCTGTAGACATTCACGAAGCTTCATACATCACGCTAAAGATATGCTTGGTGCACAGTGACCCTAGAATGGCCATATGAGAAAGAATTTTGAGTGATTCTTGACGATGGGTAAGTTCTAGCAGTTCTACTTTTGGATCCACACATGTCGCAAAATAAGGAGTGGTTTGCATTGCAGGGGATTCGACTCAATACCACACTCACCAGTCTCAACCGTAGGTTGAGCGAACGACTTCGACTCCAGGCTTAAGGCCCCGTTTATACTTCGTCGCGGCGCGACGCGATGGCCACGCAATGAGGCCAAATTGATCGATCGCGTCGCACAATCAATATGGCCACTATACATGGCGTCGCGTCGCGCCGCGACGAAGTATAAACGGGGCCTAAGAGAGGATTAGTCGCTCTCCACAGGAATTCCACGACAAACATTGACAAGATGCATTGCGCTGATCAGCCAAAAAATCCTATCTGTTTTGGTCCCTCAATGACTCGTGGACCGTTTCCGGAGCACGGGCCGTAGTGCGCAGATGCTCGTGGCCGCGCGTCGCTGACGCTCCCCTTTCTAACTGCAATCGCGCAGCGGCGCGTCAAAATCGGGGCGAGGCGCGACTGGCCGCGCCGCTTCCCAAATTGACGCGCCGCGCCGCGGCGGGAGTATAAAAGGCGCCTAAACCAGGGCTTACGAGGAAGTGGAGACGCAGACATTTGCAACGCCTCTGTTTAAAGAGCGAAGGAAAGAACGCCACTCCGCCTAAAAATCCGACTAGTGACTTTGACACCGTAACCCGGCATTCGATTGGTGCGCGGTAGGCCTTTAAACTCGTGACGTAATCGCACAGTTTGGAGTGGGTGTCGACCGCGCTTCAAGCATCCTACTATCACAATATTTGGAAGAATCCGACCAGTGGTGCGGGGTATATGTTAGGATTAATCGAACGGTTCTCGAATACCTTGACTTCCTTAGCCGAAGTTTCTGTACCTTGTTCTGATGGTCAACTGTGACGTAACACCGAGCCTTAGCTTAGCATGCTTGCAAGCGCACTGATGCGAAGCATGTTTTGTAGATTCTCAAACAGACCTCGTTCAAGGAGTTTCTAGCGGCTGGAGCCCCTCCAGAAGATGAGTCTGTTGATGGTAGACTTGGTAGGTATCTGATGAAGATTGCCACCACAATGGAGGGCGAAATCAAGAGGTCTCCGAAAAGCAGTGCTTCGAGTCTCTCAACCAAGGATAGAGACAGGTCTATCATATTTATGTTTAATCCAGAAAGTCTGTGCATGATGGCAGCTTTTGCGTCAGACATCAAGCCATTATTTTCTGTGCCTAAGGCCAGAAATCGAGTCCTGGGCGGGCGTTTTCAGGTATTCTGCGAGGTTCTTTCGAGGTGTTTGTGGATCTGCTAGGTTCTTGGGTAACATATGGCACAGCTATAGGCGCAAATTGACTAGGGGGAAAGGTGGGTCACCATGTACTCAGTGGTTATCCGCTTTGGTATCAAGGCAGGTATGTCGGATTACATCAGAGATGGGCTATCTCAATCTCACAGTACAAAACGCTGCATAGTGCTGTGATACAGGGTGATCCCCACCCTTCCCGAGCTAATCTGCGCCTGGCTATGCTACTGAGTTAACGTTTTTGTGGCTTGCGAGATGCTTCATGCACTCTTCATTATGCGAAAGATCTTACTGTTGACAGTGAGGAAGTGTTCATGAGCCCATGGAGACGAAACCGAGACACATATGACCAACATTCTTCATCTCAATTAATCTCTGCAGCCCTTCCAGTTGTCCTAGAATAGCTATACTGAATGGGTATGTGTCGATTCATGCCACTCCGCCGTCGTAAAGACGGTAGGGAAGATCTTAGGAGCGCTGGTAGACCTCCATTAGGAGTATTATAAGGACGTTCAGTTGTCTAGATAGGGTTCGGAAGTTCCAGAGAGAGAAGAGAGAGAGCTTTCGTTCATCCTTGGACGGCTTTGGAATGTGGTTCGAGAAGTTATGTTATCTGCTTGGAGGACATGAGTCGTGATTACCTCTTCACTCCTCCTAAAAAAATCTTTTCCCCTGTAATTTTTCGCAAAGGCTTCAATATAACCTCCTAAACGTGTCAATGCAACGGTCTTAGCGTGATGTCTTCGGTCGCAGTCCTTGCAAACCTGATGCCCTATCCGATTTGGATATCCGATACGAGATCAGAAGAAAACCAGTTATCTAGCTCCTCGAAATAAATAAATATAGATAAATTAACAAAATAAAATAATTAATTCGAATTATCAGAAACAGTGTCGAATCCACTGTCTGCTGTGCAACCACTTGTGGCTACAGCTATTACTTTAGACATCACAGCCAAGAATTGTCAAGTGTTTAGATCGATATTGCTCCAGAATCTCCAACCGTTTTTCGACGGCATTTCGTAACACAAGCACGAATGAGAACGATGACCAAATGGGCATTTATCACCGCTGACATTGTCGTTCACGTAATAAAAAGTCGAATAAGCAAAAATCGATGTCTAACAAATGCTATCGAGCAATCTTCGCTCTCGGCATGGAGCAGCGCTATGAATTATTTTTTATGGAACACGATCTCAGTCAGATACACGCACAGCGGTGCCAAAAAGGTTGCAAATTTAAAAAAAAATCACCGCACAAAAGGTGGTGGGTCCGTTGAGTTATCTTTTCCTCGACCAGGAACCAAATCGAAAGCAATGTCTTTCCCTTATAGCTTGTTTGGGTAGTTTGTGGCTAAAATGGGAGTTCGATACAAGGAAAATCTGAAGAGAAACGTGATAATTAAACAATCTATAAAGTTCTTTCTGAAAATGCTCCGCCGTTTTTGTTACTGCCTTTCCATATTTGAGAAGGACTGCAGTTGTCAAAGAATATTTTGTCCCTCAAATATTAGCCCATTTAAAACCCTTGCAGTCGGGACTGGGACACAAATCCTTCGCTTTCCGGGCAGGATGCTAGGCCATTACACCATCAGCACTGTTTGACCGAACGCAACGTCCACGACATACTCGTGACTCGAGAGTGCTCACCCGTAGTATCGGAAAGCTGATGTTCCTTTCGGTCACACAGCACTGGTGGTGTAACGTGTAGCATCGCTGCAGGAAAGCAGATGGTGTGGATTCAAGTCCCGCCTAGCACAAGAGTCTATAACAGTTAAACATCTAACAGCTTGAAGCCTGTATAAGAGCCGCGCTAGGCTTAACCAAACATTTACAACAGTTTTTCCATTCCATTTTATTCAAAAAAATAAAAAGGACAAAAGATATAGGGTGCTTTGGAATGTACCAAGTAATCCACGTATATTTTTATTTATTTGAATGCCTACATAGGGACAATCACTGGCCAGGCGACGGGCGAATCAGTGTTTCTATCCCTCTCAGAAAAACAGTAACAATTCTCCGACACTGGATGGATTTGATTGACCTGGGCGGGTCTTGAATGTTCATCCAATCCATGACGCTTGTGTGAGTGGATGCCTCTCCCAAATGCGCTTCCAGCGCCCCTATTTGAGAAATCACTAATAACTATTTAATGGTTACGTGAGTTAATGACTCCTGCTGAATAAACAAACAAAAATGTACAATACAAGAGACTAAGAGGAAAAATTATCAAAACAAATCCTACGAAAGGTGGAAAATGAAACAGGAAGCTCACTGATGAGAGCAAAATTTTCTTGCAAGAATTTCGAATGAGAAAGGAGTGAAAATAGACAGCAACAAAATAAAGAGTTGCTGACAAAGGAATATTTTCGTCAAATCAATTTGTTCTCTTTTTGACGCTATTAAACTTAGTTTTTCGCAATTTTCACTTTTATTAGTAATATTTTTCAATAATATTAGTACCTTCACTTTCATTTCCAGTAAATTTTATAAATGCTATTTTAATTGTTTATTTGTCGTTATTTATTATTATTGTTACTATTTATTATTGTGTTTTATTATTTATTGTTGTTGTTTATTATTATTGTTATTTTAATTATTATTAATTTACTATTATATTTTCATTAATAATTAATTACTCCAGTATTAATGTTTTTTAAGTTTCAGTATTAATTAATTGTTTTCAGAAGAATTTATAAATGTTACTTTAATTATTTATTTATTATTATATTTGATAAGATTATTAATATATTTTATTAGATATCATTGTTTATTATTGTTATTTTAATTATGAGTAAACTAACACTAAGAAAACCGTGTGCAGAACCGTTCCCCGTTCGGCTTCTAGTGAATATTGGCATCAGGAATGTAGACTGTCTATGTGCTATGTGTAGAGAGTAGGATATCACTATGAAATATCACGCCACTATTGCCAGATGCCCTTATGCGTCTTCTGACCCAGACGAGAGCGCGTCGACTTCTTGTCTATGGCGATAGGCAGAGTTGTTCGAATTCGTTCCGGGTTTTGTTTCATTCAGTCATGTGTTTTACTTCGCCCCTCAACTAGGTATGGTGTTTTAGGCATCCATTCGATAGACTGTCAGGAGTAGAGAACATAAGGTAAGTATGGTTGTACTTCATATTGGAGGATTTTTTTATTTCAACCATGATTTAAGTGAGCGTATCAGATGTCTCCCCCCCCCCCACACGATTAGACTTGCAACCAATTGAGTAAGAAAGCTGCGCATTCAGTGCAAAATAATCCAACGCAATGCAAAAGTATAATGAAACCAGCAAAGGTATAAGCGTTATAAAACCGCATTCCTAAAAAAAACTCCCTCGAAGGGAAAACTATGTAAAAAGTGCTCTTCCCACACTCAGATAGAATCGATGGCCAAATCGCCCCTAATCGAGTTATAAATAGAGGATCAGGCCGCATTCCGGCCTATAATCAAGCACAAGTATGACCGGAGGAAATGGATGAGGTAATATGGGCTGTTAGCACCCACTGATGGGAGAATATTGACGTGGGCCAAAGGATCAGGAAATATCAGCCAACGTGGGAACATACTGCGATGATCCTGGGTAGGTCTCAGGGCTTTCGGTCTTTGAAAGCTTGTGGTTCGACTAGAACTTGAAGTATGCTACTCCGGATGCGTGACAGGATTTGACACTTAGTGTACTTAATTTATACAAAACCGTTTTTCTAGGAAAATAAGTATTTAACGAAAGTATCATATAATATATCATTTTCACGACAAATTGGACACTTTTCAAGTGAAAATGGACATCCTTTTAAGCTAACCTAAAACTTTTGAAATCAAAGCGAACTCTTGCAAATCGAAATGAGCTTCTTCTACACTAAACTAGAGACACTCCAAACAAGTTAGAATAATTTTTTTTCAAGGAAAATTTTGGTGCAACTGAAATTTTTTAGTTCAGCCGCCCGAATGAGTGCAAAGATTTTATAGACTTTTTATTTTTCGAGGAAAAATAGTAATTCAATTTTTTAAAAAGCGCAACGAGGCAGCAGTCATTTATTGCATTAGAAGACGAAATAGCGCCATGTACTCGAATAGAAGGTCTCGATTTTTATTTGATTAATAGTGTAAGTGCTGCCCACATTAAGCACCAAGTAGAGATATGTGTGTCCTTTTTGTAAGGTTTACAGGTGTAAAACTCAATGCAAACAGAAATTCTGCTACCAGTCCAACAAAAACCGCGACGTCGTGGACGAGGACACGTAATCTCTTCTTTGGGCATTAGAAAAACTGCCGCCTTCCTGCTTTTTAAAGCATGATGTAAGTCATTCTTTTCCAAAGAAAATAAAATTTCAGACAGCACGTTCAATTATTGGGTAGGTGAATAAAAACTTCAAAGAAAGTCATACTAGGTTTTGGGATACAGGAGCCGGCCGGGAATCGTTCGCTTGGAAGGTCGTACGCCTAGCGCATTCTATAGTTCATGAGCAAGATGCCTTCACCTCAAAACTTTCTTTCTAAGCTGATGTTCTTTTTTTAAAGCATTTATTAAACTCTAAATTCTGGACCATTCTTCGGCAAGGTAAATACTAGTCCTTGCAAGATGTGTGAAAAACCTTTTACAAAACACGACCTTCCAAGCGAACGATTCTTGCTGGTTCTAAAAAAGTCGTAATAATTGTTTTTTGTTTTTTCTTTTTGTTAGCATTTTTGGAGTTTGTTCCTGAGTACTCAATAATTTATTATTTATTGTCATGCGTATTGTTTTCAATGCTTGGTATTGGCGTACTATTATGTGCTTTGAATAAATAAATACTAAATAAAAATCTCCTTGAACAAAAAAATATTCTAATGTTTTTGGGGAGTCTCTAGTTTAATGTTGAAGGGGCTCGTTTTGATTTGCAACATGTTCAGATCGACTTCAAGAGCGTCAAGCTTGCGGAGAAGAGTATCCAATTTTACCCAAAATGGATGCGTATTCGGACTATACGAGGCGCGTGGTAGCGTAGTTGGAAGAGGTCACGGCTCTCGGCATCCGCACCTGAATCCACATCTTTGGTTTGGATCCCGCGGCAAATCAAACCTTCCATCCCTTCGAGGTCGGTGAGATGGTACCAGACTTGTCTGCGGAGGATAGACCACTGACTTGTTCATTAGCTGGCCATCACAATTCAATGTGAAGGGCAAATACGCATTCAAAATGGCTCACACCTGCGGGAGTAGAATGCATGGCGCATTCCACAAACGGAATGACTAAGGCTTACACAAAAAGTACGAGGTCTTACAGTCCCCGCACTAGGAGGCGGGGTCCTATTGGTTCCCTAAGGCAACCTATGGTTTGTTAGCGATTAGCCGACACCTGGCAGCCGACAACGACGCATTATTCGTTTCTCAGGCATTTATTAATCTGCCCTTTGCAGATGGCACGCCAGAAATAGAAGCACTCCCCCGCCTGCACATTCGCTTCTTCTGAGTTCCTTCAGGAGGTAGCACAAGAAGAAAAACCCCGATCTAGCCGGAGGTGGTACTGCTAGAGTAGCGCAACAAAAGCAAACAGGGTGGTCCGTTAGGCCAGGGGCATACTTCCATCGCCGCGATGCCATCGCGACGCTCAGTCCATGGCCATTCCGCCGCACCCGGTCGAATAGTCAAAGAAAACTTCGCCGCGGCCGCCGCAACAGTGCCGGTCGGTATGCGCGATGGCTTCCCGCGTCCATCGCGGGCATGGCATACTTTTTCGCGCCGCGCGCGGTGTTTAGCGCTGGTCCAGGACGGATCGCGGTCGCGCTCCCTTGCAGAGCGATGGGCGATGCGACGAGCACAAAGAAATTCAAATTCTTTCGCGTCGCCCTGCAAAACTCATCGCCGCGATTCCATCGCGGCGACGGGAAGTATCCACGAGGCCTTACAGCTAGGAAAATGCGAAGGAAGTTGTTTGTTGTTGAAAATGTGTGAAAATGTTTTCTCCTAGGGTAGTTTAGTATGTTGCCTTTTTTAAATTAGTTTGCTTCCAATTTCCCGCCGTTGTCAAACGAACATGATGACGTGCCTCCCCCCCCCCCCATTAGGATAGATTCGAAAACTACTTATAAAGTCGAGTCTTCTCTGAATGACTCCAGAACTCCGGAGCTGATGTGAGTGGTTCTGTAGAGGCGAAAAAATTCGGCACAAAAATTGGGGCAGAGAAATAATGGCCCCCGTGTATCGATCAGGAGGTGCTTACGACGTCGTCTGAATCATCGCCAGCAATGGCACCGCACGAGCGGTGGCGACTATGCCTAGGCATGTCCCCGGAATGGAAACAGTCAGTCCTGCCTGTTTGCTTCGCCTATGAGTCACGGTACCCGATCATGCGACGAAATGAAAGTGTTGCCGACCAGTTTGGAACATACGGTATGTAGAAAGCTCGAAGGGACAATCACATAGTGAACAGGAATCATACTGGATTGCGCCATGCATCTCGCTTTGATTCAGGTCTACAGAACGTATTATAGCAGAGTTTACAACGTTTACATTACGGTCTTCGTACGTCTAAACAGAAATGCCACCCATCGACCGGACGGCAGATGTTTGCTCAGCTAGATACGATCTTCCCCCACCTTTCGCACTTTTTATGCGGCCATTAAGTGTCGCCGCTTGAGATATGTAAGTATCAGCTTGGATCTGAACCGCTTCTCATGAACATTTCTACTAAAGCTTAAATTATTATGGCGTAATAATGCCATCAGCATGCACAGGCGTATTTTAAATGATAATGGATAAAGGACGGCGTTACGCAATCCCTTTTGGGATGCGCCACGCATTCGACTTCTACGGGATGTTGTGTAGGTGATTTGATGCGTATTTGGCCATACAATGACTTGCGGTGACCAGTCGGTGAAGAAAACAGCGTTCTATTCTTTTCAGATAAGTCTGGTACCAATTCATCGACCGCGGAGGGATAGAAGGCTTGGCTGGCCTGGGCGGGAAATCCGAACCAGGAACTTGGGATCGCACGCACGCGACAGTCAGCATCTCCTCAGACTGCGCTCACGCGCCCATTTAAATGATAGTGGTTAAAAATAATAATTTTCATTACTAATTCGTTTTATTTATTTATTTATTCATTTCGCGCGATCCATAGAGCATACGTGATATAAAGATGCTAGTACAAAAAGTATTTATTATCAACAAAATAACACGAGAATATAAACATTTGGAATCTAGAGATGGAAAAGCGTATCCCTAGCAATTGGAGAAGAACATTACCTGATTTCTGCATTGTACAGCTCATCATGTTCCTTGCTGCCTTGGAGCTTCACTTAGATGTCCTGTACTTAGATGGTTGTGGATTCAGACATGGTTGTCAATTTTTTAAAGTACGACCGATAGATCTGGCCACTCCCTAGTTCGAAAAGTCGATTCATTCCGGGCAGGCAGACCAAGTGCCGAGCGGTGAATGGTGGCGGCAACTAGCCAATTGGAGCCTTGGATGGCAGCGCTTCTGGCAAGTTTGGCGCTTACTGTAGTCAAACGCCTGAAGGGACAATCACACTTAATGAACATGAATCGATCGCAATGGATTGCGCCACGCATCTCGCATTGATCCGAGACTGCGGAACCGCTGCCATCCTACATTTACTTTAGTGGCTTCGCAAACCGAAACAAAAACACCACAGATTCATCGGGTGGTCGATGTTTACACAGCAATATACAATCTTTCTTCATATTTCGGAGTTTTTATGCAGTCATTAGGTGCCACCGTTCGAAATAAGTATCAGATGGAATCTGAACCACTTTTTATGAACTAAGTTTATTAATGTTATTGATATTGTGGTAATGCAATGACACCATATAAAGGACGGCGTAAATCAACCCCTTTGCGAGAGGCGCCACTTCTACGGGATATGGTGGAGGCAGTTTAAACGTGTATTTGGCTACACAACGACTTGTGGTAGCCAGCCGATGGACAACCCACTGTTTTACCCCTTCTAGCTAAGTTTGGTACCAATTCATCTGCCCCTTAAGGATAGAAGGCTTGGTTGGACTGAGCGAGAAACGCGGAACAGAACCTGGCATCGGGCGGACGCGACTGCCGGCGGCTCCTCCGACTGCACTACCACACCTCCCTTCAAACGATGGTGAATTAAATATATAAACTGCAAAACAATTTATATTTCATTATTTTTTAAAATGATAGTGAACTAAATATAAATTTGGACTAATAATTGAAGATGATAGCTTGTTCTCCGCGGCGCGCAGTTCTGTTCCTTGGCGAAATGGGTTGTTTCGGGCTGGGAGACCAAGAACCGTGCGATGAGCGCTGAGGGCATGATCAGCCAATAAAAGCCTTCAAGCGCTGCAGAATTGATTTCGACTGATCGAGCACATTGGTGCTCTGTGCTTACGTCTTTACTGATTGGCTGGTGGTCCCATGCCATCACTTGGTCTTCCTGCCCGAAATGTATTCAATTTTATTTGGTGCTTACAGGATTTTCGTCCGACGTGACCATCCCGGAGAGTTGTGTCACGGAGATCTCGGAGTTTCAACAGGGACTGAAAACGGATAAGGACGTTATCGCAAGAAATCCAGCGGAGAGTGAACTGAATAGGTAGCCGGTGCAGTCACTGCTTTGATTAGTTTTTCCTTGCCTCTCCCAGTACACCCTGTTGGACAAAAACCCGACAAGTACCTTTTCGTTTTGAATTCTCAGCAAGTATGGAAATTTAAGAGTTTGAATTATACTTGCTTACCTGCCACTAAATTATAATTTGAATTCTCTTCCATTTTGTGCCTACGGTTATAGAGGAGCTTAATTTTTGTCTTCATATAGAACTAAAAAAATCAAATTTTTAAAAACGTAATTTAGAAATTAGTCTATAATAAATTAATACGTAATAAAGAAGATAAAGATGAAGATAAATACGTAATGAAAAAGAAAAGATAGAAAAAAGAAAAGAGAATAATAAACAGGAAATAAAGTGAAATTGGGATTATAACAAAATGTGTCAATAAGAAAAGAGAAAAAGAAAGAATGGATAATAAATAAGTAAAGAGATAATAGTAAGGATAAAGGATAAAGGACGGCGTCACTCAATCCCTTCTGGGATGCGCCAGCGCACTCTGCTTCTACACGAGATGTCGTGTAGGCGAAATGAATGCGTATTTGGCCATACAATGACTTGTGGTGGCGAGCCGATGAACAAGTCAGCGCTTTATCCTTCCCAGACAAGTCTGGTACCAATTCACCGACCCCAGAGGGATGGAAGGCTTGGTTAGCCTGGGCTGGAAATCCGAACCAGGAACCTGGTATCGGGGACAGTCGCGCCTATTCCGACTGCGCTACACGAGCCCTAAAGAGATAATAATAAGGGAAGAAAATTTTTTAGAAATAATAGGGTGAGAGTATAGAACGGCGCTATTTTCCTAATTCCTCTCGGGATACATATGCCGTGCATTCTACCTCTAGGGGCTATCGTGAAGAGCCTTCTAGAAAGTGTCTGGCTCAAAATTGGGCCTCTAGAAGCTACTGAGTTAAGGGTACAGAGCCGTCGGCTAAGGCGCTCCTCACAATCTCCTCCGCAATGAAGAACGGAAATTTCGTCGGCTGCTGCATATCTATTCCATTGAGACGTAATGAAACCGACGCTCGCTTAAAGACAACCATTGCCATTCAATTTCATTCGAGTTCGTTCCCCATTTCATCTCCCCGACTCAGAGCGGCATTTCAGTGCGATTTCCCCGAAAATGGTGGCCTTCGAAGCCGGTCGGCGGCCCCATTTAGGTCTAGGCCCTCTCGAAAGAACTGCGATTGTGCTTCCCGCAAACATATTAATCAGAAGAGCCATGGAAGGATAGAGCGCTGACTTGTTCATCGGCCGGCCACCGCAAGTCAATCTATGGCCAAATGCGCATTCAAGCTGTCTCGACGGAAGTAGAATGCGTGGGGTATGTATCTCACAAGGGGATTGAGTAACGTCGAGCTTTATCCTTTGTTCTTATGTTTCCACCCTAATTTGTCACTTTTATCCAACACCGTTTCTCTTCTTCTTGTTCTACTTTCATTTTCATTGTATTCTTGTCGTCATATAGTGTTTTTGCACGTAATGTGCAACAAGACGAAGCAAAAGCAAACAAAAAGGTGCACAAATCAATAATTACTGCATATACAACTGAGCGAATAAAAGCCTTGCAGCAACTGTTACGGTCTGTTGATGAAGATTCTCGCTGAATCGCCCAATAAATCAATAACTAGCAGTTTCCAAGCGAATTCGAGACCGAGCCGGCTATAACAAGCGGGAGATTCGAACAGTCAAGGTCATGGTCGAGGTCTCGCAGACGTCTCGGCAATGATGGGAGGCGGACAGCTGCCGCTGAAACAGCGGCACAGCGAAATCGGTTCTCGTTTTCGAACATTTGAAAATTTTTGACAGAAAAATTAATCTCATAAATATAGTCTATTCAAAATTGGAAAAGAACCAATGACTGGGAAACTCTGCCTTGCTGTCAGAATTTTTATTGAAATAGCATTTCAAATTTAAATGCGCTAAAAGAAAACATTAAAAAATACCGGCACATGATAAGGAATCTTTAAAGAATCGAACGAAAAATAAAACTGTCCGATGCAAAAAATTAAAGTTAGACAAAAGCATTTCATAAAATTAACCTCTTTCTTCTAGGGCTCATGCTGCCGAAGACCTATACGGCTTTAGACCCCTCAACAGTTTCAGTTTGAAATTCGACGCATGGCGTACAACTAAGTGCTTACTCGACAATCGCTTAAACCTGACTATCAAAGTAAAAGAATCAGCAAGGAACGGCTTGTTTAAGCCAGTTGAATGGATGGATCGGCAAGGTCATTAGGCATGGGTGGAAGCCTGCCTCTCTCACAGAGCTGTGGATTACATGCTGTTGCTGTTATTCCTTTCGTTCTGATAGAATGCGTTCCTCCGGCTTCGCTACTGTCACCACTACTCCGGCTTCACTGCTACGTTTAGTTTCAATTTTCTTCAACTAGCTGGTGTTGTATTATTTGATGTATTAATATTTGATTATTAGTATTATTTGATATTTGATACTGTTTCGTATTTCCCGTTTTTTGTTATGACGCACGTCGATGTGCAGAGGTGAATAATAAATAATTATGCAAATAATGTCAGCGCCCAGAAGCTGACGTAGTCGGAAATACTACTTTACTTGACTTTACTTTCGTCCTACAGTGGCCCCTCTTATCTGAGAAAGCTCCCTGCCATCCATTTTTTTTTGTTGCCTTCTTAGTGGTTATTAAACACTTTGTGTATGGGTTACATAGCCAATCTTATGCGTGTTCTGTTTTTTTTTTACCCGGTTACAGAGTATGGTTATTGGCAATAAACGAATAACGAATAAATACAGCGTTTATGGTTAGAAGGACATTAAGAGAAAGAGGCTATCACAATAGAGAAATGCGTGACAATAACGCCGCCCACATTTCTCTAAAAATCTTCAATAAAAGCAAAGAATGCTGCTAAACCATACATAGAATTAGCTTAACGGGACTGTGGTGAAAAAATCGCAATATAGACACAGCTCCGCCCATAGAGTAATCCGGAGCCGGATTAATCAATCTCGGCGTGAAGGTAAACAAATTCTCGTGTATGCGGGAACAACCACAAGGATGGTCGAGCATCCTACACGTAGCAGTGTATCTGCGAAGGGGCAACATATCTGATGACTGCCACATATTAGGTAAGTTTCTCCCTCTTATCCATCATAACCCCAGTTTAATCGCTGATGGATACGGATCCAGATGTTCAAGAAGAGAAAAAAGAGAACAAAAGCAGGAAAGTGAAGAAAAATATGATGAGGAAGAAGCACACGACGAAGGAGATGGTGATGGTAAGGAAGAAGCATAGGAGGAAGAAGAAGAGGAAAGAGAATAACAAAAACAGGTGGGAAAAGAAGAGGATGAAGAATTAAAGGAAGAACATAAAGAAGAAGAAAAACGGGAAGAAGATGATGATGATGAAGAAGTACCGCAAGAATAAGGGGAGGACGGAGAATAACAAAAACAGGTGGGAAAAGACATGATGATGATGAAGAAGTACAAGGGGAAGAAGGAGATGGTGATTGTGAGGAAGAAGTATAGGAGGAAGAAGATGGGGGAAGAAGAAGATGACGAAGTAAAAGAAGAAGCAGAAAATGGAGAAGAATAAATACATAAAGGATGAGAAGAAAAGGAATCTACGTGGATAACCCTCAACGCATTTTTGGTTACCGGAAAGGTGCCACTGCCCTCTCCTCTCTATTTTCTTTTTCTTCACGTGTCTCGTTTCTCTTACCTTTTTTTTCTCTCGAATTTTCAGCACGTCTTCTTGACTTATACAATAAATAAATAAAAGCGGAAGAAGAGGATGATGATAAAGTACAGGAAGAACAGAGGAGGAAATACTGAAAGAACAGGAAAGAATGAAAAACAAAAACAGGAAGAAGAGGAAAAAGAAGAAGACTAAGAAAAGAAACAAGAAGAGAAACAGTGTGAAAAGTGCAGGAAGAACAGGAGGAAGAGGGGGAGGAAACAGAAGAAAGAAAGAAGAAGATCGAAAATGGAGTAGGGATCGTGCACCTTGATTGGAGTCGAAAAACGGCTCATAGAAAAATGATTCATTCAATGAATAAGGGTAATAATTCTCCAATTCAGAGCACATCACACGATTCAAACTCAATAGACCCACCAATTATCGGAAACAAACGAAGAGCCTTTTCATCTTTACAAAGTTCTTGTTACTTGTTTTGTTTTTTCCTGTTTAGAATGACTTTAACTTACGTTCGGTTGCGATGTTTTGCTTTCGCATGGTTATCCATGTACAGAATAAATAAACAGTTGAATAAATAAAATGGTACAGAAGAGACGACGGAAAAGACAACTGAAGGCATGGCGTGAGAAACCCGACGATAATACACGCGCTGAGGCCCGCTGAAAAGCAAGCGCATAATGATGTAAAAGGCATACAGATCTGTGATTGATCGAGGCAGCAATGAGCGACCACCATGACAGCTGGACCACCCATGAACCACCCACCCACTGGGGAAAACCTCGGCGAGGATGGGAAGCGACGAACGACGCAGACGCGCACAGAAGCCGTCGCTGACCAAAGACCAGCCGCTGGTACCCGGATGCTGTAACAGCGGAGCGTTCAAAAGATCTCAGAGACCACACACCTACTCGACCAATATCGGGTTTGAATACGGGGCAAACTCAGGAAGATAAAAAGGATGGCACAAGAGGACGAAAGGATGAACTCTACGTAAGTAATTCCTGCACAGGGTGCGCCACGCATTCTGCATGAATTCGATCTTGTGGAGTCAAAATAGAAAAAATAATTGAATAAGTGGTCCATAGAATAACGTGCTGAAGACAACAGATACACAATTCAGTATTAAGGATAAAGGATAATGGACAGCGCTGCTCAATCCCTTTTGGGATGCCACACATTCTACTTCTACTTTTGTCGTGGAGCCGATTTGGGTGCGTATTAGGCCCACACAATGGCTTGCGGTGACCAGCTGATGAAAAAGTCGGCACGTTGTCTTTTCCAGACAGGTCTGGTAACAATTCACCGACCACGGGCGGATGGAAGGCTTGGTTACCCTCGGCGAGAAATCCGAACCAAGAACCTGGTATCGGGTGTACGCGACAGCCGGCAGCCCCTCCGACTATGCTACACGCTCCTTTTTCCAATCGTTTTGATGGGTATTGTACTTTACGATCTTGCCCCTCTCCAGACATGAGTAGCGTCGGCAATCTTTGATTCCTCTCCTTTTTTGAAAAACAGAACAGTCGGCAACCTTTTCAAAGTAGTTATGATTCACAAAGAGCTGATTATGGCAGATAAGAGTGCTTTGAACAATGATATGGAGCCCACAACTCCTTGATCAGCTGCTACTTCACACCTATGAGTCGCTTAGCGTCATTCTACGATCACGGTAAGGACTCCTGCACCAAGTACAGCGCTCTGGAATGCGATGGAGCAAGAATTCAAGGAATCACTCACATCTCCATCCATACGAACCACAACGAAGCCACGTGGTAGAGGAGGAGGTTGGGGCACCACTGACTACATCAACAGGTCGTAAATCGATACTGGAGCGCGGTTAACCTAAGAACTGAGAGGAAAACTCTCGTACGTAGCGCGTAGTAAACACTTGCAGCGGACGAGCGGCAGCAGAGGGCTACTGTGTGGGCTGCTGGCGGAGGGGCTCGTCCACACGGGGGAGATGGGATGGGCTGTCCGCCGTCGTGGGCTGCACCGGCTGAAAGGTCAGTCGTCGCGCCACTCGGCCAATCTGATCAAAGCACACCCATCGCGGGGGCTCTAAATCTTCAAGACGAGCTGGGGATTTCTAAGTCGGAGTCGGATTTGGGGCATTTTCTTTTGGGCTTAGCCCTTTCAGAGCCAGGGGAGGTGCAAAGGCCGCCCACCACATGCTCGAAAGTCGGTGGATGGAGATTTCCAGTTGCCAGCACATGATGAGGTGAATCAATTCTTAAGTAAATGAATCACTACACCAGCTCCTAGGAAAAAACGGCGTGTGTCGCGAAGACGCAGCGCGGGGTGTGGGAACGCACCGTGCTGCTACCGTAATCGCGGCAGCCAATCATGTGCCCTGCCTGTGCGGCTGAGCCGGTGCCTCATTGGCTGCCGCGATTACCGTGAACGGCGCGTCCCTGCACTCTGCTGCACGTTCCCGCACCCCCGTGGTTCGTCTTCGTGACATTTATCGAAAATACCTTTGAAATGCCACTAATCGTTTCATTTGATAAGCGAAAGTGCCACGCCCAGTTCTAGAGCATCTTCCTTGACTCATATTCCAGCAGAGTTTGAAAAACCCTGCTTTTAATAAGAAAAAATCACAAAAAAAAAGAGTTCAGAAGAAGTGGGTATCGGTGGCAACAGTCATCTCCTGATCCATCTCAAAGTTCGTGATCCAATTATATATTTTTTTTATTTTTTATTTGTTGCAAATACACTTCAAAGAGTGCATCAAAGGTAATGCATCAGAAAACAAATCAATTTATTCATTTACTTATTTATTTATGCTGATGCACGGAAAGGTGCACCTCACATGAAAGGAAAGAACAAAAACTCAGAAACCAAATGCAGCTTGCAGAAAATCCGCCTGGGCCATCCCATCCTTCTTTCCTTCTGGAGTCAGCGAATTGGCGCCAGATTTATCTAAGAAATATAAGACACCAAGTTGTCTACCAGGTGGTCATAGTAAGGTAGGCTACTGAAAAGACATGTTGATCAGCTGCCCACCTCAAGTCAGTGTATATCCCAAATACGCATTCAAACTGCCTCCACGATATCCCGAAGAAGTAGAGTGCGTGGCGCATCCCAGAAGAGATTGATTAACACCGCCCTTTACCGTCAGCCCTGAATAGTACGTTTCCGTGGCTTGCTTCTGCCTGTGATTACAATTCCTAGTCTCATGTGCCGACTCATGGCATCTGAAATCAGACGACTGGCACCACCAGCTGCCAGCCTCCACGCCTACTGTTGTGTGAAGAAGAAAAAGTGCATCTCATCTGCATTCTATTAGTCACATACGACGACTATTACACAGAAAACGATGAATATTTTCAAATCGTTCCACAATGTACTAAGCACCAACTTGTACTAGCATCGATTAGCATACACTGCTGCAGAAAAACCGAATTAAATTAGAGAAAAGGGCTATGGAAGCTGTATAGACCTGTTTCTCTTTCCCGCATTTTTAGTATGCTTGAATTATGTATTAATCCTAAAAGGAACATCTTTTCTGGCCACTTATTTATTGAATACGTTATACGACGCGCCACATAAGGGAAAACAGAAACAACAGCAAGAAGCAGACGAACAATCTCAGCTAATCCATGGAAACAAGCGTCGTCCACCTACCAGTAGAGTAAACACTTACAACAAAAACTCCAAAAAACGAGAAAAAGGTGCTTACATAGTGCGCAAGAAGGAGTAGGAAGGTAAGAATAAGCGCTGGATTATTTAAAAGACCTGAGCCATCAAAAATCATGACGTGTCCCAGGATTGGCACTATTTATAGGGCAATTAAAACCGTCAGTTTTCTACTTTAGTTGTGCCTTGATTAAAAAACGGAAGTCAAACCACTTCATTGGTTCTGCATGCTTGTCGTCTTTAGGTTTGATTTGTCTTAATAACACTAATTAGCCTTCCGTTTTCTCGTTTTATGCTCGTTTCTTGTTCTTCCTAGTCGTTCTTGACGTAATGATGATGATTCTTTCCTCGTGAACTGATGACTTTTTTCCATTGTGACGTATCCATGAGTGTATTAAAAAACAAATGAATGAAAAAGCCATCAAAAACTGGTTTCCCGGACGTTGGATAAGAAATCTGAATAGCTGTTTGTTCTGAACTAGTAGCGGTTCAGATGTCCCTCCGTATTCGGGTTGCATGTTCCTCCCTGTTGTTTTAGCTTGCCTACTGCTCCATTAGTTTGCTTTTTTCAAGTGTTAATTCATTCTCTTTTCTATTAGTTCAGTTAGTTCAAGTGGTCAGGATATTTACATCTGTTTTACTTATTGTGGTTGTATTGCTACACGTTCACGCATACGTGGTACGCGTCCATAAATAAGTAAATAAATAAATAAATAAAGAATGGCACGGGTGATGAATCTGTTCTAGCAGCGAATACGAAAGAATGTGGGAACAGGGCCCACTTATTTTCTTTGAAATCCTTCATTTTAAAGCACATAAAGGACATGTATTAGAATCAAAGATGGGCAGTATTAATAAAGTCCTCTTTGAGATGCGCCATGCATTCCAGTTAAGCAGGGTGAGAAGGAGAATGGTCTGCAAGAGCATGCAGTGACCAGCCGATGAACAAGACAACTCTCATAACGACGGTTTGTTGTGATCAGAATTCTAGCGCCAGGCGGGACTCGAACACGCACCTTCTGCTGACCAGGCAGGAATAACCTAGACCATTACACCACCGGCGTTGTTTGATCGAACGTAATTTTTTTTTAAATCCACACAAGATAATGTTTTATACATAGAAATCTCCCCCGGATAGACGGGACGTGTAGTTGGCCAGCCTGAAACGTTAACAACAAACACGATTCATCCAAAAAACCTTAAAAATGTTAAAAAACGCCTCTACGCCAGCAAAGAGCGGTTAGGAGCAGAACTTGAAAATGAGGAGACCGAAGAAGTTGCTACACGGCGGCTAACATCTACAAGCCCTGGCCAAATGCCTAATGGTCAGGGAGCAGAAATCATAAATTTAATTATTTGTTTATTTATTCAAGCGCATGATAGTGCGCATAATATCAAGCATGAAAACAATCAAAAAAACAGAAAGACAGTAACAACGGAGGACTATTAACCAAACTGAAAGCTCAGGAACAAACTCATGAAAAAACTCATAAAGAGAAAAGGAAAGTACGGAATAGAACTTGAATTTTTTTAGAATAGGCAGTAAATGTCATGTACTAACAGGTTCTACAACATTTTTTTTGTTTCTTTCGCCGAAGAGTAGCCCTGTTTTGTCTTTTTTCGGAAAAAAAGAAAATATTTAATAAAAGCAAAAGTATAAATAATTAATTCCAATGTTGCAGCACACATAAGAGCGGAACTACAGGACAGAGTTGAAAATGAAAGGAGGAAGACTGGTACTATCGCACCGCATACAACGAGCAGAACTCCGCCCCTTTGCAAGAAGGGGCATGGACGGAGTCTTGTTCTCGTTTCGTGACGGTATCGATGCATTCAAGGAGCCAGTCCGCCAAAAGCTAAGGTTGGATAACGGATCAAAGACGGCATTAAGCAATCCTCATTTGAGATGCGCCACGTATTCTACATCTATGGGATGTCATGGAGCTAATTTGAATGCGTATCTGGGCCTATGCACGACGTTCAGAAATCACCCAATAGACAAGGCAGTGTTTTAACCTTCCAAGACAAGCCTGATACCAATTCGCAGAGTGGAATGGAAGGAAAAATATGGGTGGACTGGACCGAACTTGAACCAAGAAGTCCGACTTTGGGTGCATGTGTTAGCCACTTCTTCTTTCAACTGAGCTACCATGCGTCCATTTCTATCATGGTGACAGCTAACAGTAACAGATATGGCAAGCTCGTAGGACTGAAGTGGTCCAATTTCAGCCATGAATAATTCTACGAACATTATTAGTATTAGTCGGCTGGGACGGAAGGATTGGCATATATAGTCTCTTTGGTTCCAGAAGGAGGCTCCATTATTCGGTTCGCTATCATCCTAGTAAAAAGGGTCTCCTTCGTCCAGTTATGCATTCGTTAAACATTTGGTTCTTTATCGTTCTTTGGAGTAACTGCGTCGAATTGCACGACCAGCCATTTATCCATCTTGATGGCACGTCCACTGGAAGCCTTCCTATCGAATGGGTTCACCCGCACAGTTTTTGCATAATTTTCTCTGAGATTAATGTCTGGTACTCGTGTGGTTAGTGCTCAGTTCTTTGAAGAAGGAAGATGGAGGAGAAACGTCAGTGGAAGGGAAGAGCTTCTACGGCACATTCATGTGTGGAGGGAATCTGAGTGCTCTCATCCGACTAGAGGGAATCACACTGATCCCAGTCATCATTCCCTGGAGGGCATGTCGTTAGAAATCCTGTGGTAGGTCGTATTCCTCTCGAGAGAAAGTATTAGGTTGTCCCATAAGTCTTCGCCGTTTTTTCAACGATTCACTGCAGATTTCGCCGGCGGTCTCTTGCATAGCGCTGCATAGCTTTCGAAAGAGAATGAATCGCTCTATCAGAGCGTTTATTGCATTTCTTTTTTCATTATGAATTTTGTCAATTTTTAGGTCGTTAAAGTGAAAAGTGAAAAAGTGAAAAAGTAGCCATTTGCGCACTTGTTCCCTCCGCTTAGGTTTGTAATTTTTTTTGCGCAGTTTTTTTATAGCGCTTGGAAGACAATGTTCTGTTCTACAAGAATATGTGTTGGTCCTATTTTCTCGCTTGTCCTTTATTGATTTTTAGGCCATCAAATTGTGACGTCCGAAGGAGGATGGTTGTTTTTGCCGACAGCTCCTGCTCTGCGGTTGGGATTTTTGTGTTGGCGTTATATGTCATTCGCAAGAAAATGTCTTGCTCTATAAGAATATGTGTCGCGTTTCTTGATTTCTATTGAATATCAACAAAATGCCAAAAGGAGAAAAATCGTCTTCACCAACAACTCCTTCTCCTTCTTCAGTTGTTGATATGCGACAGAAATCAGCGTGAGCCAATAAACGCGACACGAATTCTTACTGAGCAAGACATCCTCTTCCAAAAGACATATAACAGCAAGCAAAAAAGTCCAACCACAGAACCGGAGTTTTGGTAAAAATTCGGACGGTAAAGTCGGAATTCCCAATTTGGTGACCTAGAAATCAATAAAGGACAAATGAGCAAATAGCACTAACACATATTCTTGTAATACGGAACATTGTCTTCCAAACGCTATAAAAAACTGTGCAAAAAATTACAAACCTAAGCGGATAGAACAAGTGCGCAGATGGCTACTTTTTCACTTTCCACTTCAACGATGTAAAAATTGACAAAATTCATGATGAAGAAAGAAATGCAATACACGTTCTGATAGTGCAAATCATTCTCTTTCGGAAGCTATGCAGCGCTATGCAGGAGACCGCCGGCGAAATCTGCAGTGAATCGTTGAAAAAAACGGCGAAGACTTATGGGACAACCTAATAGTTCTCTCGATCAAATCAAACTCACATAGTGGAAAGAACTGGATAAATCATTTCCAAGTCCCTAGCATGGGCATTTTCTTCAGGAAAATTCAAGAAATCATTCTATAGTGGTCAAAGAACATGGAATAGAAGAACAGAAGGCGGCCTCTATCTACAGCCAGAATCGAGGATCTCTCCATCTCTTCCGGAGCGCAATTAAATAATTAAATAAATTCAAGGTAACTGCTCATTACCGCTACTAAGTGAACCGGACAAACGGTGAAGAAAAACACGAAGAAGGAGCACATGAAGAACGTCAACATCAGCGGATGTTATCGTTGCAATATAAGGATAAAAAATAAATAGGTAAATTGTCACGGTATAGTGGCCACCGCCTCCGTAAACTACGACCCTACTTGGGTTGGAAGGTTGGCAGTCTCTCTAACTGCATTCTCGGTATAAGGTTGTTGTACATAATACAGACTAATGATAAAGGATTATAAAACTTCACTCCCATTAAGGCTCAGGCATGACATGAGGTACCGGGAGATCTTTTTGGATTTTTGTGCAAAATTTCCAAAAGAGGTTATCAGATAGGGAGACTGTCAACCTTCCAAACAAGTAGCGGCGTGGTTTACAGAGGTGGTGGCCACTATAAAAGATAAAAGGATAAAGGACGGCGTCAATCCCTTTGGAGATGCGCCACGCATTCTTCTTCTACTGGATGTTGTGGAAGCGACTTGAAGGCGTACTTAGCCAGGCAATGACTTGCGGCGGCCAGACGATGAACAAGTCAGCGCTTTTCCCTTCCCAGACAAGTCTGGTACCAATTCACCGACCCCGGAGGGATGGAAGGCTTGGTTGGCCTGGGCGGGAAATCCGAACCAGAACGTGGTAGAGGGTGCACGCGACAGTCGGCGCCTGCTGCGACTGCGCTACACGCGCCCCTCACGTGACCTCTTCCAAGCGCGTACGCAACATTCGATGGTTCTTCGAACACAGTTTTCAATGAGAAACTGCCATCAGTATTGCCCACAGCAGGAGCAGAACGCGAAATGCGAGCAGAAACAGAAGACAACAACAAACAACCGCGCGAGAGCCCAGCCGAATCCGGTTGCAGCGGCAAAAGTGCAGCCGGGCCACCCGGACGAGGCATCGATTTTTTGCCGTCGGCATGGGGGGGGGTCGGCACAAGGAGGTCCTCGGAGGACAGGTGCAGGCGACGATGCCGTCGGGTGAGCTGCTGCAAGTAGCACAGCACCTTCTCCTAGTGTGAGTCTCCTAGGTGTTGTTGTTGAGGGGGACCCGAGGAATCGAAGTGAACCAGAATCGCAATCGATTCTTGCGCTTTGAACACGAATTTTATTGCGTACGGGGCAGCGGCGCAGACAGTGGAAGCAGCATCCGAAACAAAAGGGGCGGTGTGCTAGTTTTCGTACGGCGTTGTGAAGAAACAGAATCAGAAAGAATCAGGAACAAATTTCTTGGCATTCATACCCTAGAAAATGAATTAGCTACAAATAGAGGATATAGGGATAAAGGACGGCGTTGCTCTATCACTTTTGCGATGCGCCCTACTTCTACTACAGGATGTCGTGGAGGCGACTTGAATGCGTATTTGGCCATACAATGACTTGAGGTGGCCAGCCGATGAACAATTCAGCGCTCTATCCTTCCCAGACAAGTCTGGTACCAATTCACCGACCCCGGAGGGGTGGAAGGCTTGGATGGCCTAGGCGGGAAATGCGAACCAAGAACCTGTATTTGGTGCACGCGAAGCAGGCACCTCCTCCGACTGCGCTACATGCTTCTATGCAATTAAATAAATAAACAAATGAGTCGTAGAAAGTCGTAGAAACTTGAGGTACAGTACCGACAGTACCGGACATGTCTTTTGGTCATTGGCCGAAAAAGCCGCGCCGGCCAACATAGGCCGCTTTGGAGCGTTCCAAAGCGGCCTTTTTGAATAACTTCTTTAGAAACCAAACACTTGTAAAAGTAAACATATATTTGAACTCAGCAGCTCAAGCTCTATCTTTTGGTATATAAATCTCAGTAGAGTTGAACAATGCATATAGGCCTGACAGAATCAATCGAGTGGGCGCGCCAGCTTGTAGAGTGGGCATTTAGGAATTTTTTTTTCAGAAATTCTCAGCCATCTTACTGAGGAATCGTTCTAAGACTGTCCAGGTTGCCTTTGCAGTCCGTGAACAATGCATATAGAATCGGACCTATCAATCGAGGGGGGGGGGGACAGTTTGTAGAGTGAGCATTTAGGGAGTTTTATGAGAAATTCTCAGCCGCCCTACTCAGGAATTGCTGTACTCTGTTCCGGCGAGACTTTGGAGTACGCTGTGCACAATGCATATGGGATCGAACCTATCAATCGAGTGGGAGCGACCGCTTGCAAATTGCACGCGCGGCCGTGTTCGGAGCGCAATAACTCTATCAAGTCCGAATCGTTTCGGCTGCAACTTGCGAGACTTGTAGGCAGTAAAACGATGTAGTAGCACACTAAAGTGGAACGGTGTAGCTTATGACTATGTAAAGTTACAGGGGCGCGAATATGCAGGTTAGCCTTGTGTGATGCATTTTTTCCGATTTCGGTGGACCACTGCGAGAAGAGAAAGTCGTAGAAACTTGAGGTATGTATGTCTGCGTGTTGTTAATCTTTCTGGACTTTGTGATGTGGATGGTACAGATTTCTTTGAAGTCGTATCGTCTATAACCAGAGGTGGCAATGTAAAATTAAGCTATGGCTGGCTTCGAGCAGTATTCGTCATTTCATTTCAAGTAAGAGTTGCATCTGCATTTGCTTTTTTCCCTAAGAACTTGGCTAAGCCACTTCTCAGCCAATTTTGTTTCTTTCAAGCGATTGACCTCGAAAAACAACCTCAGTTTCTAATGACTATAGTTGCTGTGATTCATCTGCCTCAAAGCATTTGTCTATTTCTATCCTTAAAGCGATAGAGTCTATTACTGGTTCACTTTTCTGATGTTTATGTCCCATTGTTCGCTCCTCTTACGACAGCCTTACACGTCGTAAAATTATTGTTATTATTATTGCATCCTTTTTTAAGCCGTCGTCAGAAGCATAGATACGTGGTAACACAGTCCTATAAGGAGCCGGTTGTTGCGTTTTCCAGGTTCCTGGTTCGGATTTTCTGCCAAGGCCACTCAAGCCTTTTACCCTTCCGGGTTCGATGAAATGGTAGTACATAGACTTGACTTGGCAGGCCTGAAAAAAAAGTACTGACTTGTCCATCGGCCGCCCATCGCATGTCAGTGTATAGATCAATTACGCATTCGGATTGCCTCCACGATATTCCGTAGAAGTAGAACGCGTGGCGCGCCTCAAGGAGGGTTTGATTACGACCTTTACTCTTTAAGCTATTGAACTAGGCTAATCCTCAGATATCGTAACTGTCCAACAATGGCTTGAATTCAGGTTGAGTTTTGCGCGGCACAGGTCCCCCATAGGATCTACAGCTATCGACCTGACGCGATAGTCCCAGGCTACGTCGGCGGATTCCCCACGGTCCGAGCGCTTCGATGGCCATAAGCGTACCGTACGGAACGGCAAGCACTTCGCTCGCCAGCCATTCGATCGCTGTGTAATCGCGTGAAAAACGTGGCGTTCGACGGGATGAACTATTTTCGACGTCGCCTTTGTGACCGCTAGCAATGTGACATTTCGTCTTACGAGAGTGACTCGCACATTCCTTGGCCGCTTAGGAGGCTCGGTGTTCTTGTTCAGCTCTTCGAGGCTAGCTGTTCCATATATACCATTCCATATATTTGTCCCATGTCTTCCATATATACCGTCAAACAAAACAATTGAAGTGCTCCAGCTGCTCCACCTCTATTCCATATCAATCCGAGGGAGGGACCAGGATTCGAATAAAAATAATCAAACAATAGGAGAATGCAACAAATACAGACAAAAACAGAGTTGACGATTAAACAAATCAGAATAAAATTACAATGAAATGAACTCAAGCTTTTAAACATGTTCTGTGTTTTGTCTACAATGATGCTGCACAGTAAATGGTCGGTGTATCCCCGGCTTCACTTTTTCTTCCTTTTTTCATATTTAAGAGTTTATTTATCTATTTGTTTAGGCTCAGGAAAGGCGATGTGTCAACGCTAAGCTCGCAATTAAAGATGAATACCAAGAAAAGAAGAATATCTCATGGAGAATGAGATGAACTCAAGTTTTTATGTTTTGTGGCCTATCGTCGAGGAAGCCAGGAGTAAAGGAGTAGAGTTAGGTATAATACAAATAACAGGATCAGAAACATGGTATGCAACGTGTTCCTCACAAGTAGGCACTTCTGACTATTCCACGGTACATCCTGGGGCCAGATTCATCAACGATACCGCCGGTATTATCTCGCGGTGGATTCACCATATCGATGTTGAATCTGGCCCCTGGAGTCCGACCCATACAATATTGCCAAAGAAGAAAAAGCGAATACAAGAGATGAAAAAAGCGAAGACAACGAAAAACATGAAGAGACAGAAAAAGCGGAGCAAGACTGGAGAAGGAAGAAGAAGTACATGAATAATAATAATAAATAATTATAAAGAAGAAGAAAAGGGAGAACGAGAAGAAGAAGGCGATTATGATGGTGAAGAAAAGGAGTAGGAATGGGAAGAAGAGAAAGAAGATGAGAAACAGGTTGACGAAGAGGAAGCATGGGAATATGAAGGAGAAGAGGAAGAATAAAGAACATGAAGAAGAAGCAAATGTAGAAGAATAAGAGAAAGAAAAGAAAGAAAATAAAGAAGAGGTGGAGCAAAAAGAATAAGGGGAGGAAGAAGAAGCACAGGAATAATAATAAGATGATGATGAAGAGGAAGAACTGGAGGAGGAAGGTGATTATGGTGATGAAGAAAAGGAATAGGAGTAGCAGGAAGAGAAAGAAGATGAGAAACAGGATGATGAAGAAGAAGCACGGGAATAAGTGGAAGAGGAGGAAGGAGAAAGAACAGATCGAAGAAGCGCATGGAAAGAATAAGAGAAAGAAGAGGAAGAAAAGAAGGAAGAGGTGGGGCAAAAAGAAGAAGGGGTGGAGAGACGATGACGAAGTAGACGGGGAATGTGAAAAATGGCGGTAAGAAGAACAGAAGGAAGATGGTGGTGATGACGAAGAGAAAGAATATAAACAGGAAGGGAGAAAGATGAGAAATGGAAAGATGAAGAAGCGCAGGAATGACGTAATAATTCTGATAATAATAACGATAATAATAAGGAGATGAGAAGCGTTGGAGGAAGAATAAGAAAAAGAAGAAGTGGAAGAAAAGAAAAAGGAAGTGAATGAAAAAAGGAGAAAAAAGAAAAGGGTGTGAGAAGAGGGCGAGAAGGGGAATACGGGAGGAAGAAAAATAAAGATAAGGAATAGGAACAGGAGGAGGAGAAAGAAGGCGAACGGAAAGAAGAAGAAGAGGAAGAACTCCAAGAGAGTTCATCGAGCAACGAGTTTGTTAACCTAGAAGAAAGTTGAGAAAAGAACCGAGAATGCGTAGCAGAGAAGAAGCGGAGAATCGAAACGGCGACGTGTAAAGCAGCAAAGCGATGTGATCGGCAGAGGTGACTGGGAGGCAGTAGTCACACGCAGGATGGCGACGAACGTGAGCTTGCGTGTGACTTTACACAAAACTTCTTACGACTCCAGGAACGGAGTGGAAGTGCATTGAGTTTGAAGCAGGTAAAGCTTCTCAACTATGACAATAGGAAGTCGCCCTAGTACCTATCGGGTTTCTTACCAAACTGGGCATCTTACATACAGGAGACACAGTAGAGAGCTAGCCGAAGCGGTTGCGGATTCGGCGACGCGTCGGCGACGCTGTGTTGCGCGGGCTGCTACGCACTGCGTAACACGTCGGCGACAGTGTTACGCAGTGCGTAGCAGCCCGCGCAACATTGTGGCCGACGTAATACCGTAGCCGACGTCGCCAACAACTGCGTCGCCGAAGTATAACATAGGCCTAAGTCAGCTAAGGCGCATGTAGCGCAGTCGGAGAAGGTGCCGACTGTCGATTGCATCCGACCCCAGGTTTCTGGTTCGGATTTCCCGCCCAGGCCAACCAGTCCTTTCATACTTCCGGGGTCGGTGAATTGGTACCAGACTTGTCTGGGAAGGATAAAGCACTTACTTGTTCATCGACTGGCCACCGCAACTAATTGTATGGCCACATACGCATTCAAATCGCCGTTCAATTCAATCTGGTGTATTCGGTGCTTTGATTGACTAGCGCTTCCCCTACCACACCCATTTCTCGGAACTGGTCAAAACGCCGATATGAACCGAAGTCCTCTACATGGCTAGTGCTGCACGACCCTCGTGAACATTAAAGCACAACATTGGCACACTTTGTAAATTAATTTTTTCGTATTGTCGTTAATTTTCAGTTATCTAGCCTATATAGAGAATAATAACAACAAATATGTTCCAATAACATTTTTCGAGCAAATTTCGTGGCGAGACTATGTGTGAGCATGAAATAAATATTATTGGTCCTCAAGGTCTTAGAAAAAGAAATGATTTAAAAGAAGCAAAGTATTGGTATTGTCAATGCCTTTCTTAAACATCGGTAACATTAATAACGGCACTAGTCGTGAATATGGGAGAGAAGAATACGCGAGCCAATCAGAACCAATCATAACACTGACCGAACACGCGCCAGCCAATTAGGACCTGTTCGTAGTCAGTGACGGCAGCGATGGTAGCGACGTCTCCAAGGTAAGCGATACATATTGATTTCTGTCGGGCGATCACTCCAGATTATTCGATTCCTATGTTTTGCACGGGCCATTTCAATCGCTCTCGTCGTTGCCGATGCGGAGAGTGAACAAGTATGTACTGGGGCACTGATTCTAAAAGCCCCCTCTGGGTGCTGCGCCCGTTCGCTGCTCTCTGATTGGGCTGGTGCCTCGCTCCTCCCTCATGTAGGCCACATTAACGACTGGTACCCAAAAATTTTAGCAGCTAACTACCTCGATATCAGCCACTTGAGGCATAAAGGAACTGAACTGAACCAGAAACGTTCGTCTGGAGATAGGTAGGTGAGGATACGAACCACAAAAGGAAAAGAAGAAAGAGAAAAGGGAAGAGAAAAGAAACGGAATAAAGGACCATGTCGTGTAGATGGGAAACATTTGTAGGTATAAAGCCGATCAGCCAGCCAATTGAGTCGCACCGAAACGGCATGGCATTCCGAGAGAGCATGGTCGGTACTCTGATTGGCTGGCGTGTGTGGTCGGTGTTTTGGTTAGTTATGGTTGGCTGGTGTGCTCCCATCTCACAATGATGCCCACATTCGCGACATGAAGCGGAAAAAGTTACAACTCTATGATTTGGTTTTCACTTCACTAAAATGGTTCCATAGGAAACCATTACACCCACTTGAGAATTACACGGTGGGAAAAAATCGAAATTTCATTGATATCCCTTGGTAAAAATTAAATGCGAATGCTGGACGTAGAACGCTACGCATCAAGTTTCAATCTTATATGATCTACATACGTATGCTCACGTCTAACTAGCACGCAGCGCAACCGTGACGCGTCCGCACGCATGAGCATTCAACCAATCACAGGTGAGGATTTTCCACAGAATTTGATGATCAGTGCTATTTATAAGGGCAATTAAGCACTTGGCACCTAATTGGCATTCTCCAGCACTCGTATAGACGTTCACGATGCCCGATTCTACCGTAACCCTTCCGCTTCTTTTGTGTCGGTCGATCTGTGCGTAGGTGCCGTGTATGTGAATATGAATAGTACGAGATGCAATTAACGACGGCGGCCGGAATTGAGGGACGAACGCATGACTCTCGCTGTCGGCATCGATCTCTGCCATTTGATGAGGGAGTGAGCGCACCGAAATAGAAGGGCTATTCTTAGATCAATGAGAATAAATTTCACCTAAGCACACAACCAGAAGGTGGATACAAAAACATCAGCAGCTGGTTTATGAGCTTAGTTTCAGGCTGTTCAAATAAGATAGGGGACGGAGGATAAAGGCGACGTTACTCGATCCCTTTGCAGGATGAGCCAGACATTTCACTTCAACGAGATGTCGTGGAAGCAATTCAAACCATATTTACGTCGAATTGGAGAGAAACTTCTTACGTTAAATTGGACACTCTTCTAAGCTAGCCCAAACTTTTGACATCAAAACGAACTCTTCCAATTCAAAACGAGCTTCTTCTACATTAATTTCGATACTATCTAAAACAGTTAGAACAATTTTTGTTGAAGGAAAACTTCAGTATGATTTGTTTGAAGTTTTGATTCACCTACCCAATAAGAAAACAAACCGTCTGGAATTTTATAAAATTAGTATTTTTGAAAAAAAACTAACGATTTGAAGCCTGCTTTAAAGGCGACCATTTCCTAAGGCTTAAAGAAAAGAATGCGGCATGTCCTCGTCCAAGACGTCGTAATTTTTATTTACACTATTAATCAAATAAAAATCGTGACCAGCTTTTTAAGTACATGGCGCTATTTCGTCTCTTAATGCATTAAATGACTGCTGCCTTGTTGCGCTTTAGAACAAAATTTAATTTTTTTCTCAAAATATACGGAATTATATAGGAAATTTGGAAACCTTACTGAACAGAATCATTCATTCGGGCAGCTAAACTGAAAATTCAAAGAAAGTTACAGCAAATATTCCATGAAAAACATATTATTCTAACCACAATTGAGAGTCCGCAGTTTATCATGTGAGACGGTCATTTCAATTTGATAGCGTTCGCTTTGATTTCAGATGTCTTAGGCTAGCTTAGAAGAGCGTTCAATTTGATCTGAAAAGTGTCAATTCAACGTGAAAATGCGTACCTTGTCCATTCATTGACTTGTGGTGGCCAAACGATAGACAAACCAGCGCTTTATCCCCTCAGACCAGAAGTCTGGTTCCAATTTACTGACCCCGGAGGGATGGAAGGCTTGTTTGGCGTGGCCGTACCCCAACCACGAACCTTCTAGTCGGTGTGCTCGTGACAGACAGAGCCTCATCCGATCTTCAGAAAAATCGCTTCCGCAAAAAAACGGGAAAAATCTTCAAATTATAATTTTGTGCGAATTCTTCTAGTCTTCCATTGTGATTAGTTGTTAATAAAAAACTGTTCTAAAGCTTCGAAACGAAACGAATGTAGAGCTTGAGAAGAGAACTAATCCAGTAGACTAGAGTGGAGTAGTTTCAGAAATTCAAAAAAATTTAGGATACGAAAATCTGGAGAAAACAGTTATTAACTGCACGTTTAATATTTTGGATGAATTTACCAACAAACAAAGCTCATACTCTTACAAAAATTAATTTCTTCCAAAAACAATTGCAGAGGAAATTTTGAAAAACAGATCAAATAAAAATGAACCTAACTAACAACTTCACTTGAAAGTTTTCTTGGGTTCGTTGGAGAATCTTAACATGCTGTGGTCAGCACCGCGAAGGTGTATTGGAAGAGCAACAAAACACCGTTGTCAGAGCTTACTACCTCAGTACGAACCAGACGAGGCTGAAAAAAAATGAATTGAATTATTGACCAAGTAGCTGTTGACAAAAACCGCTTCGCGGCCGTCGACCTAAATTTAACTGAAAAATCCAAAAATAGCCGCGCAAATTCGCATGCAATCCCCAGAGAGATTGCAGGGCTTCTTAGCTATGCGGTAAACACGAGATCGGCGGAATGAAGATGAAGAAGAGAGAAAAATGAGAACCAAAAATGCTAATAGCATGACCCTTGTGTATGGACAAGCATGCTGAAGCAGTGAAGAAAAATTAGAAAGAAGGGGTAGAATAAGAAGGAAAATGAAGGCAAGGGAGGAAGATGTACTAGCCCTTTTCCTTGTGGTGGTTTGATTGTACGCAAATCCAAGAGGTAACTTTGTCCTTTATTCTTCTTATTATTTATCGGAAAATCATTCTTAATATTCTATTTTTTCTCACGTGCGACTCTCGACGATTCTTGGCATCTTTGACGTTGTAATCGACGAGTGTTTTCTTCAGCGTGACCAAGGTTGGTATAACTCTTTATTGCAGCTTACGTTTCGGCGTCGTCGCCTTCTTCAAAGCCTTAGATGTGGACAAAAGGCGTCCACCGTCACCCTGGCTGGACGAAAGATGGGTGAGTATTTATCGATTATGGTAGTTTTACACAGCGGTCTGAATCGTCATCAGATTCTATTAGGTTCTTACAGAAGTTCAGGGTTATTTGCGGCACGAAGTATTTTATTTACCGTGTTTAAACAACAACATCGATTCATTTAAAATAGAGTGTAAAGGATGAAGGACACGGTAGTTAATCACAATTTGTTAGATGCGCCGCGAACTCTACTTCTGTGGGGTATTAGGGGGGGGGCCAAAAGTAATGAGACAAAATGAAAAAAATCTTTATCTCCTTATAACTCAATTACAACTCAACGATGCTGAGGAACGTATTTGCCATTAAGGGCAATGACCTTGCTGCCATCGCTCAGCCAACTTCCTGATCCCATCCTTCCAGAACTGCTTGAGCCTGGTGTTGATCAACTGCTCGATATGGTTGTCAAGGACTCCTTGGGTTTTTGTGTCCCTTCCGACTAGGAAGTCCTGTAGGCTCAAGTAGTAGCGGTAGTCGCATGGAGAAATGTCCAGCGAATACGGTCGGTGAGGCATGTGAACGTAGCCCGGCTGGCCAAGCTTATACGTGGTTACTTGTTACTGATGGGGTGCGGCGTTGTCGAAGAGGAGAACCTTCTTGAAGCGCTGCGAATGAATAAGAGCGAGTCGCCGGCCCATCTCCTCTATTTCGTTCACCATGGCCTTGGAGTTCATCGCGGTGCTCTTGGGAAACAGCCTCCGGTAAACCGATCCATGGGCGCAGACCCAAAAGCTCCAAAGATGCTTCTCGCCGTGAATATCTCGCCGAACGAAGGTCGGTAACGGGTCACCAGGCCTCACACAGACTCGCTGCTGGCAGGGTTAAGGTAGAAGACGTACTTCTCATCTTGCGTGAATATTGAGCCCAGGCTGCTCGGGGTTGGGAATTGGGGGAGATTTGCGCGACACAGGTCGACTCGTCAGATTGGGGTTTCGGCGTGAGACAGGCTGGGGTTTTTGGCATGCTTCTGGAAAGGGCGGAAGTGGTAACTTTTCAGATGGGCTTCAGTAAGTAGCATACAAACATACAAATAAGATAAGCACGAAACCAGGCTCCAGCCACGAGATATATGGAAACGGCATGGGGTGTCTCATTACTTTTGGCCCTCCCCCCCCCTAATACCGTGGAGCTGAAACGGAATGCGTTTTAGCTTATCCAATGCCTTACGGTAGTCAACCGATGAAAAAGTTAGTGTCTTATCTTTCACAGACAGGTACGACATCAACCATGGATGGATGAAAAGCTTCGTTTGCCTGCGCAGGAAATTCGAACCAAGAACCTGGATAGGAATGCTCGATACAACCGGCGCCTCCTCCGCTTGCGCTCTCACCTACCCATATTTGTATTTCATCTGATCGAGTTTGAGGAATGGTAGGAATACGAATATCATAGCGTTCCAGATTTGGAGTTCAAAGTGCATGAGTTACCAAAAAACCATATTATATCAGCACGGAGCTAAAAAAAGATTGGACTGAAGGTTAGTGCTGGTTTTATAGCTTTCTTGTCACTAAGTCCATAGTACCAGAAAAATTCTTCTTGAATGGAAACACTCGTTTACGTGCGAGAATCGGTGTATTAATCTGATAAAGGATAAACGACAAAGGTCGGCATTTCTCAATCCCTTTGGAGATGCGCCATGCATTCTTCTTCTACAGGATGTTGTGGAAGCGAAAGGTGTTGTTGAAGGCGTACTTGGCCATGCAATGACTTGCGGTGGCGAGCCGATGAACAAGCCAGCGCTTTGTGCTTCCCAGACAAGTCTGGTACCAATTCACCGTCCACGGAGGGATGTAAGGCCTGTTGGCCTGGGCGGGAAATCCGAACCAGGAACCTGGTATCGGGTGCGCGCGACAGCCAGCGCCTCCTCCGACTGCGCTACTCGCGCCCAATTAATCTAATAGAAATCAAAAACAAGTTTCATTGCGGTCTCACTGCTTTTTTAACGTGCGTAGTAGCAAATTCGGAGGAGGCGCTGGCTGCCGCGTGCACCTTGAATAAAGTTTCTTGGCGGAGGTTTCCCGTCTAGAGTAACAGAGCGTTCCATCCCTTCGGGGTCGGAGAATAGGCACCAGAGACCCATTTGCTAAAAATGAAGCACTGATTTGTCCATCGGCTAGCCAGGGCAAGTCATAGGATAGGCCAAATACGCATTCAAATTGCCTCCACGATATCCTATAGAAGTAGGATATGTGGTGCATCTTGCAAAGAGTATGCTTTGTAGAGAAGGCATCTTTCCATATTTTTGAAAAGTGTAGTAGATTTTATCGCTCCCTGATTTTCTATCTTTTTCTTTTTCTGTTTCTTCAACGCAAAGGTAGATATCGACTTCTATAATATTAGTAGGTTGTGTTGAGTTATTGTCGAATTGAATAAATAAATAAATAAATAAATAAATAAATAAACGCAGATCTTTATCCTTATCCTTACAAATTACCATGGTTGCCAAGGGCTTCTCTGATACTACTAGTAGTAGGAAATGAAATGAAATGAAATGCATACATGTTCAGCACGACGTAGTCTGAAGCCTTCTGTTTTCCACTGTAGCTTGTACTAGGCCTAGTTGTACTTGCTATGTGTCCAACGTCCCATCCCCGTGATATCCGTCGTGATATGTCACGCCGACTCTTCCTTTGTGTAGAAATGACGCTAGATGTCCTTATCTCTCACACCGGCATCATGGGCTTACAGTCACATGGACTGCTGCTGATTGTGAAACTCTCTGTGTCATTCAGAAGAGCCACTACTCTATTGTTTGCTTTAGAACATAACCCTATGGGAATTCCATCGAGAAGTGGAGCAGAATTATAGGGCTAATGCGAATACCCTGGCGTGTAAGGTACTCACTGGAATGCCAATCGTCCTGCGTACATGGTCACTGTATCGCCGCAGGCGAAAGAAAGAAAGGAAAACCACGGTATTCAATGCTTGCTCATCGCCGCGTGCAGCAAGAACGCGACGTCGCTCTGGGCCAATGTCTACCTCCAGGCCACCCATATCTGATATCTGAGTGAGTTGAGTGCATATGAGAACTACGTTTATCCTAACCACGAAAAGGAAACAGAGCATGGCAAGAATAAAGGTCGGCGCTAAGCAATCCATGATTAGTATGCGCCGCGCTTTTTAATTCTACGGGGAATAGTTATAAAATGACTTGTGGTGGTCAGTCGATGGGAAAATCATGATTTGTCCTTAATAGAGACTGCTACCAATTCACCACCTACAGAGGAAGGAAAGGATTGATCACCTTTGGTGTGTACCGAACTGAAATCGAGTTCAGTTCAGGTTCAGTGAACCCGGCGCCTCCTCCAACTGCTTTACAGGCGCTGCAACCTGCTTGCTCGATAAACAAAGTTATGCTTTCTAGTCAAGAGATAGCTTGCAGTGCTCTACGTAAACTACTGGACTTCTAGCTGACCATACTGAAAAATAAACCTCTTTGTGGTCGCTGTTGAGCGGTCTGTCAATCATCATGGGCAAGGACATGAGATGAGATGAGCTAATAGCAACGCCTCCTTATCTTCAGCTGAAGACGATAAGAATAGAGCAGTTCAATGGCCTTCTGGAGGCGCCATGTGTCCAACATCTAACTGCTATGGCATGGCGATTGTTGCTGTCGTCTTTGGAACAAATTAGGCGTCTTAGTCCCAGTGGCACAGCTAGAAAAGCAAAATAAGCGCATGTCGAGAAGATGCACACCATTGCAAGGTGGGGTTATGTCAGCAAATTATAACCAATCAAAGCACCGACCGCACCCACGTCATGTAAATGGAACGCCCATTCGATGCTGTCTGATTGGCTGGTACGTTCCCCCTCACCTAATGCGGTGCACTTTCGCGACATATGTATAGCGACGTTAGCATAGCATTCCGCAACCCTAAAACAATTGAAGGCCTCCTGGGTAGAATCAAACCACGAGGATTTGAGTGGAGCCTATTGGCACTGGGTCACAACCACCTCACAGGGAAAACTATTCCCTCTTGGGTTTCCTATAAATGTCGGAACAGCGATAGTACGACAGCAGTTGGAGAAGATTCTCCACTTTCAGCATCGTTATCAATTACAGCATTTTCGCGTCGAATTGGACAATCTTCTAAGCTAGCCTAAGACTTTGAAATCGAACCGAACTCTTCCAAACGAAATGCCTTCAGACAGGTTAAACCACATACTCTCCAACATGGCTGGAATAATTTTTGTTCAAGGAAAATTAAACACGACTTTCTTTGAATTTTTATTTCACCCATTCAATATGTGTACACATTGTTTGAAATTTCATAAAATTCTTTTTTCTCAAAGAAAAATGATGGTTTAAGACTCGTTTTAAGGAGAAGGAAGGCGGCCATTTGTTAGCGTCAAGAAAGGGATTCTGGCAGGTCCTCATCCAAGACATCGGGATTCTTTAATTGATAGCAAAATTTCCGTTTGCATGGAGCTTCACATCTATGTACAATACAACAAAAACAGTTGAAAAGAACACATATATCCTCACTCTGGAGCTTCATGTAAGCAGCACTTACACTGTAAATCGAATAAAAATCGTGATGAGCTTTCTACGCGACGTCGTCCTATAATGGACTAGAGAATTCCTGCTATTTTGCACATTAAAACAAAAGTTATCCTATTGGTTTTTTAAATAAAAATTTTATAAAATTATTGCACTCAATCGGGAAAGCTGAACTAAAAAATTTCTAAGAAAACTGTACCAAATTTTCCTTGGACAAAGACATTCTAACCACCTTGGAGAGTATGTAGTTAACCCCTAAGAAGGTCATTTCGTTTTCGAAGAGTTCACTTTGACTGCAAAAGTCTGAAACTTAGGCTTGAAGGATAAGGATAAAGGATAAAGGACGGCTTTGTTCAATCCCTTTGGGATGCGCCACGCATCCTACTTCTACGGGATGTCGTGGAGGCGAGTTGAATGCGTATTTGGCCATACAATGAATTGCGGTGGCCAGCCGATGAACAAGTCAGCGCTTCATTCTTCCCAGACACGTCTGGTACCAAATCACGGACCCCGAAAGGATGGAAGGCTTGGTTGGCCTGTGCGCGAAATCCGAACCAGGAACCTGGTATCGGGTGCAGGCGACAGCCGGCGCCTCCTCCGATTGCGCTACACGCGCCCTAGGCTTAGAAGCGTGTCCTATTTGACTTAAAAAGTGTCTCATTCGACGTGAAGTGGTATATTCTAGCTAGAAAGCTGCTTGCTACAACTGATGTGCTTACGCGTATGTTGATTAGGCTTATGTGAGGTAATCATCGGAAATCAAACAAAACAGCAACTGCATGAATAGCCCCTAATGAAGCGGGAACATAAAATCAAAGAACGGATAAACAATGGAGTATTTCTTGGGGAACAAACTCAGTATTTAGCCAATCCTAGATATGTATAACGAGCCCTTAATGCGGATTCTGAATTGTAACAGCGGAAACTGAAAGTACAAGGTCATTTTGAAGGATAGTCTATCTGCCCTATAGGTTAAAGGCACCCGAGGACGTCATCTACAACTCCTGCCTTAGAAACGGCCTTTTTTCAGAGTGTGGAAACCAGTTCCCTTTAATAACGTGGTGAGAAAAAAGTCAAAAAATGCGCCATCTGAGGCATTCAATGCCGGCGCGAAAATTATCAGTGGGAGGAAAGAAAGAGCTGCGATGACGCGAGCAAGAACACAAACGCAGAGGCAACACATCAACGCTCGAGTTTCGAAGACCAATGCCCAAACTGGGGCCAGTGGCCAGCTGCTCCGCGGCAGAAATGGTACGAAAGACGGCCGTCTCAGCATGGAAGGCTGAGCGACGTGACGAGGAGAATATTCATGAGGGGGGGGGGGGGCGCAGTGCCTGTCCGTCATGCAGTCAGTCGGTCGGTCGGGACGATCAGCGACGGCATCACCGTTGGCAGCTGCAGCGACCGGCGTGGCGTCACGTGGCGCCGCAACAAGCGCCACCCCCGTCAGATTGAGGACGACGATGGCGACGACGACGACGGAAAAAGTCGCCGTCGCCGACCGCCCGCACTCGGTGGGACGGGCTATTTCTGTCGACGGCCAGGGACAAAGAGCAAGCTGGCGGAGGGACCTCGAGCGCTTAGCTTTCAGAAGAGAATAGCAAATGTAGGATAAGTGACGGCGTTAGTCAATTTCTCATTGGGAATGCGCCATGCGTTCTACTTCTAGGGACATCATGGAGGCAATTCGAATGCGCATTTATTTATTTATTATTTACGAAGGAGATGCCGGGATCCTGGTTCGGGTTATATCCGATGCCAGGATCCTGGTTCGGGTTTCCCGCCCAGGCTAACCAAGCCCTCCATCCGTCCGGGGTCGGTGAATTGCTACCAGACATGTCTTTGGGAAGGATAAAGCGCTGAGCTTTCGTCGGGTTGGCCACCGCAAGTCAGTTTACGGCCAAATATGCGTTCGGTAGAAGTAAAATGCTTGGCGCATCCCAGAAGAGATTGAGTAACGCCGTCCTTCATCCTTATGGTTAGATTGAAGAATCTGAAGCTGTCTTGCATAGATTCCAGAGAGGCAATTTCTCTCTTGTATTTCGGAATGAAAATTGTGGTGCCGTATTCTAGAATTGGTCTTCCGCCGACTTATAAGCAACCATAATAATACAATACTGAACTTGCTCTTGAATTATTTAATTTGAATTTGAATTTGACCCATACACTGACTTGCGGAAGCCACCCGATAGACAATTCATTGTCTTTTACTTCCCGGACAAGTCTGCCCAAATTGATGGAAGGCTCGGTTGGCCTGGGCGGAACCAAAAGCAAGACCTTCGAGCTGGGGTACAGGCGACAGCTGGCACCTCCTCCAACATCGTTACGTTGTTGCTGGGATAAAAAATAAAAGACAGCCCTCAACTTCTTCAGTATTGAAAAAGTTGACGGCACATGTGAAATCTTAGGAAAATAGAAAATTTCGATAAAAGACAGCATTTTAACGCTTGAATCGAATAGAGTTGGAAAAAGCAGAACGAAGGCGTCTAGAATGTTTTCTTTTTGAAGAAGACCCGTGCTTTTAATAGAGGACGCCAAATTTTCATTTTGAATTTTTGCAGATTTTTGCACTTATATAAACAACTTATACTAACTTATTTTTGGCTACCAAGTGCTGATAGTAGTGAAAGGTTGCTTGTTTTTTTAGACTATGCTTTGTATTGGCACTCTTCAACACTGATTTATTTCTCTTAACAAAGAAAACTGTGAAAAGGAGAAAGGAAATTGTTGTCCAATTTATTTATTTTTATTTTTTATGCAACGAAAGTCTCGTGGAAAAGCAAGTTTTGACGCCGCTTTTGTTGACGAAATGGAATGCGAGGTTCTTCAAAAATAACGCCTTCTTTTAAACAATATAAAAAATAAAATAGAAAATAAACAAATTGTGCAAAATGAGGAAAACTAAACATTGCTGGCGCGTTTAGGTCTAATAAAGTTTTAACGTAAATAACAACGAAATAAGTGACGAACTAAGCTCACAACCCACTTCATCTGGGCGAGCAATGGTTGAGTCGAAGGAGGCGCTTGATGTCGTGTGCACTCCACTCAAGATTCTTTTTTCGGATTCTCATTCAGGCCAACCAAGTCGTCCATGTTTCCGAATATTACCGACTTTCAAAACGGATGGAGACCGGTATTTATTGTACAGGCAAAATAAACATTTAAATCGTCCCACGATATATCGCGGAGGTAGAATGCGTGGCGCAAGCCAAACAGATATTGGATAACCTTAGGGAGCTCAACCAATTTATCGGTGATAAGAATAACTTTTCTGATACTTCTTTGACTTGCCAAAAGCGCCTGACAGATTGTAGTGGGCTTATATGCACGTTTGACTGTCAGTCAAACGTTTTGAAGTCTAGCATTCGATCTGTTGCATTCGATTTTAATTTTCTGTAGTTTTTGTAATTCTGCTGTGATTCATGCCATAAAATAAAAATTTAAAAAAATAAACGAGGTCGTCATTTAACCAAATCCCTAACTTAATGTAGTTATCGTAAGGATGATAACATCAAGAGGTGGAAAGCATAGTAAGCTGAACAAAAATTAACATAAAAAAGTGAAAAGTGAAAGTGAGCGAAAAAATCAAAAAGGAAAGCATTAGAAAGGAAAGGTCCTGTTGTGGCATGCGATGTGTATTCTAATGAAACGGAAAGTTATGGAAGAAATTTGAATGCGTCTTGGGTTTGTGGGCGCCTGTTAGTTCAGTCGTAGAAGACGCCGGTTCTCGCATACACCCACAGTCGAGGTTCTTGGTTCGTGTTCTACCAATGTAAACCCAGCCTTGTCTGACCAGGCATGTCTGTTAAGGATAAAAAATCCCGGCTCTTCCGTCGGCTGGCCACCGAGCGCCATTGTGTAGGTCAAAAACACATTCAATTTGGCTCGACAGTACCCCGTAGAAGTTGAATGCGTGGCGCACCCAGCAACGAGATCGACTAACGCCTTGATAACTTATCCTCTACGAAAAATTCAAATGAAGTGAAGCATTTCAGCAAAGTGAATTGGCGCAGTCTGAGAATCTTTAAAGCTCCAGTAATTAAAAATTCAGCAATAATTCTAATGAATGTAGGGCCAGGATCAATACACGCGATCGGGAGGAAATCAGGCAACGGGAACGGCGCCGGCCACGGAAAATGACGGACGGACGGTGCTTATCGTCAATGCGTGTGAATGACAATGAAGGCTCTGCCCCATCAACGAGACAGCGATGACGCCAAGAAGCCGTACTACAATGTCGAAGAGTAGCAGAAAACATTCTGAAGCCTAGTAAGCTGCACAAATGCTCGGAAATCCCTAAAACAAACGCAATCCTTCTGACTAGCTCAATGTACTAGTGACCACCGTTTGAACACCTGATCGCTTCATTCTGTTGGAGGGAAGAAAAACGAAACATACGAAGTGTTGTGCAACAAAATAGAACCCCAGTCTGGTAATTATTAACGAAAA
Source organism: Heligmosomoides polygyrus polygyrus (assembly GCA_947396885.1). Lineage (NCBI taxonomy): Eukaryota > Metazoa > Nematoda > Chromadorea > Rhabditida > Heligmosomidae > Heligmosomoides > Heligmosomoides polygyrus. Next base: position 85,075,630 of record OX377203.1, on the reverse strand, counting down.
TGGTCACATAAATAATGGTTAATATGATTCTGGATGGGTACGGGAAGACATTGTATCCGACACCGATTCGGATAATTCGAGTGCGACATTTCTTTCCAAACTCGCTAAAAAAGGTTATGCAAATAATAGCATTTTTGAAGAGCTTGGAATCTTGGGATTATTGGAATAAGAGTGGGTTTAACAAGAAGAATTTTCGCACGATCCAATAACTAATTTATCTCCCAATCTCACATCGGATATTCGAAGGATAGGATATCAAATTTCTGATCAAAATCAATTGCCAGAATTCTCTGAAAATCCGTCTGTGGCCAGATTCATCAACCGTTTACAGCCCTCTAACGGTGAAAATATCGCCAAACCCCTGATATGATTTTAATTAGCATCAGGGTTGATGGATCTGATCTGCCCTGGTGAAAACCATACCTATCTGGATCGCTCTAATAGTATGACCCTTGCCAAAATCCGCAGCAAAAATTTTATTATTCGCACATTCGTCATAACCACAGCTTCAAAGAAAATACGGTTCCAATTTACTCGGAATGGCGTCGGATCCAATGTCTAGGCTCGGGTAGCGCAGTCGGAGGAGGCGGTGACTGTCACGTACGGCCGATCCCAGGTTCCTGGTTCGGATTTCCCGTCCAGGCTAACAAAGCCCTCTATCCTTCCAGGTTCGAGAGTTAGTACCAGAATTGTCTGGGTAGGATAAAACGCTGTTTTGTCCTGGCCACCACAAGCCATTGTATAGATCAAATACACGTACAAATTGCCTCCGAGACATGCGTGGCGCACCCCAGAAAAGCTGACCAACGCTGTTTTATTCTTTATTATTAATATTACTGTTATTATTATTATTAATATACAAGTGCTACGTCACGCCTATCGGCGTGCCTGGCACTTGCGCACACGCTACCGTGAGGTATCATAATCACTTAACACCACCCTGAACGGTTGAATCTGAAAGAAAACTGATAATATCGGTCGATTCTGATTCGTTTTGGCTCGACTTCAGATTCATGTTCAGCGAGCACGACTACTCCAGGACTGAAGTATCGAACCTCCTGAATAGCGATGGACATTTCAAAGCCGAACTTCAGTTTCGTGTTCAGCGACCTCGATTGCCGCCGGGCTGAAGTACCCAGGCTGTAGAAGACATTGAGGTATTTTAGCTATTTTCGCGCCCTGGATTTCCTCCTATTCCCCCCCCCCCCATTTTATGACTCATCGTTTATCGAATTAGTATATAGTACGATTACTACGTTGACACTCTTGGGATCCCATTGGTGTTGCAGGGTTGGGAAAACTAGAACAATTGACGGTAGGTGTACGCAGACCGCAAAAAATCGAACTTATTTCAGGCATTTGATGACGACAAAGCCGTCGAAACGTCAGGCATAATAGAGCTATATTTTAAAAAACCTGTGTGATACAAAAGAATTTTAGCTGTTCTATCGAAACGTCCAGGTTTTAGAATAGAGATGGACATTATTTTATTATTTTTTTCAGAGTGTGACCTACTTGGCATCGTGGTCCGCCTTCCCTGGATGCTGGCGCCTCTTTTTCCGCTCAAGGCCTAACTGACCCCAACCTAACCATCTGCAAATCCTGATGCAGCGTATCAAGCTAGCGCTGCGTTTCGGGCACAAAGGTTAAGACCAGTTTTTTGAACGGTCCTTTCTCCGCATTTCTTCGCAAAATAACAGTGACAGCTTTCAGCAGTAAATTTGTGTCAACCTGTATGCACAGTCAGTACTGGTCGGCAAAGTGACCTACGTACATAGGTGGGCGGGAACGCGCTAGCGAATCACAGTAAATGTCGAACGCATGAAATGGGAGTAACACTTAGAGGAGACGTCTCCAGCCGGTGCCCTGATTGGCTTCCTGCATTGGCTACAATTTCCAAAGTCGGCCGCATTGCTGACCAGTAGCGAGTAGCCATCTACTTCGGAACAAAAATTTGTTGAAAAAATTATACTTAGGTTGAAGCGAAGACGACAATTGAAAATCAATACCGAAGAACGCGTAGAGTGCAAGTACGAAAAAGTATTTTTGCAATAAAACGAAATAAACAGCCGATAAAAAATTCAATTTGAAGATAAGTTAGATGACGACTTAGTGAAAAGATTCGCTACGATTACAAAACACCTTATCTGACATGTGACCTGTTTGGCCGCTTTCAGAACTAATCTGGACGTTCATCTTTGCTAACTCATCGCTATTCTATCTTCTATCTATATATCAAAGGACCTACACTTCTGCCGACCGCCTATCCGTGTGTCTTCTGTCCCTTGCACCAAGTCCAACGACTTCAGCGCCTAGATCGAACGCTCCAATCGAAGCTCCTTTTCACTGTTAGTCGTTTGAAGTGGGAATTATGATAAAGACTTGTCCGATCATCACGCTTCCGATAACATGAACTGCATCGATCGGCTGGCTATTATCGATCGACGATAATATGCTAATATTGATCAGTCTTCGCTAGAGCTCATTACTTCAAATGGAAGACACACAATTATAACTAGACGGGCAGGTTTTACAACAACTGGTACAGCTTATCGACCACCTGATGCCGATCGATGATATTGATTTGTGTCCGGAATCGCCCGTCTGAAGCCACGACACATAGACAATATCTAACGACTATTATCAAATTTGTAGCGAAGCTAGGCTGACTGACAACAATGATCGATCACCAGAGGTTTTTAGAAGCCCAAAAAGTTCACCGAAATAGTCTTTGAATAAAAAGTGTTGGTTTACATTGACCGACTTTCAACCAGTCTATGGGGTTCATTTTTGCAGATAACTTCGCTCGTAGTGGAACGGCGATCGTCAACATGTGATGTCATCAAAGAGGATTATGGCCCACGGAATGGTTTGGCCCGAGCGTAAACCGGTTCCAATTCACAGAAGAAAAACAGTGATGATGAAAAAAAATAGTTCAGCAGCTCCAAAGTATTAAAAACTGCAACAAATAAACAAATAAATAAAGAGCGGCGTATATTAATACATCCTGGGACACGCCACGAATTCTACTCTTACGGAATGTTGCGGAGACGATATGAATGCGTTATTGGCTCACAGTAACTTGAGGAGGTCAAGCAGTCAGCAAATCAGCGTTTTACCCCACCTAGAGTGATCGGATACCAACTCTCCAACCCCTAGAGTTGAAAGGTTTGACTGGTCTGGATGGGAGACCCGAACCAGGAACCTGGAATCGGGTGCACGTCGCAGCGGACGTCCTCTCCAAGTGCGATACCAAAGCGACCCCTCCGGATACAGTCTCCACCAAATTGATTGATCTGCTTCGATCGACAACTGTTGATTTCCTTATAGATCACTGTTAGTGAATAGAGAATTTGGAAAAAATCTCTGAAACCTCATCTTGATAATGAACTCACTTATCACAACGTTCAAACAACGTTTGAATTTTTTAAATGTTGAAATAATTAAGAAAATAAAAAATCTTTTTCAATCAAGGTTACAACAATGAGCTGTTTACAGATTTAGCTGTTCATCATAACAGGTCCATACCCTACGGGTTCATTCTACATTCCTGTGCTCCAACATTGAGCGAACTAATTGTAAGAAGTGGATGTTAATGTTCAGCAGAGCCAGCGGTATGTACTTCTAACCTATGTGACGGGGCAGCTGGGGCTTTGATTGGCTGACGTCTCTGTTGTCACGCCCTTGCACCAGGTAGATCGAAAACCCCATATGTACTGAATAACCGACCGAATTAAAATTAATTGGATATTAATTAGATATTTTAGTATTTGAGTAATTTCACGCAAGTAAATTTCATGAGATATTTCAGGATCAGCATTATTAACAAAACAATGGAAACCCCTCAATTTTTCACTTAGTTGTGCCTTGATTCGTGTTCGTTCCTTGTTCTTTTCGTTGTTTCAGAATGATCACACTTTTTTTCTTTACGTAGTGTTGACTGCTTTTCCAATACAACGTACCTATGAAGGCATGAAGTAAATAAATAAATAAATAAATAAAGTGATACAACACATTTGTTTAAGCCTAAAGCTGCTGATATAAAGACTATATGTTGTTATGGGATGTTTTAATCAAATTTCTTGCGCCAGGCGGGAGTCGAACCACCCCGCATCTTCTGCTTTCCGAGCAGCAATGCTACGCCTTACACCACAGCTGCTGTTTGACCACCCCGAGGATATCGCGGATGTTGCGTGCGATCAAACAACGAGGGTGGTGTAAGGCAGAGCATAGCTGTCCAGAAAGCAGACGGTGCGGGTTCGAGTCCCGCCTGGCGCAGGAGTTTTGATCACAACAAAATATCCTGTAACAATATAAATAAATATGTAGTTAGAATTAATAAGTACAATTCTAAAAATTTAAGGAATATGTTACGTCATTACATGCCAAATAAGCAAATGAGTTTCATACACTTTCAGCGCTCATAATGGATATAGGATAAAAGTCGATGTTAGTTAACCCCCTTGCGGGGTTGCGCCATGCACTGTGTTTCTGCATGCGATAGCCGGCCGCGTTGCCACGAAAAAAACGGAGGTATGCGAAGTCTGTTACGCTAACGATGGCGGAGTAGTAGACGGTGTAGTTCCTCGAACAGGTTTACTTACTAGAATGGACGTGGATTTACTGGGTTTAGCTCTGCAGGCAGCAGATGAACTGTGTTCTCGAGAACAGCCACGCCCCTCCTGTGCAAACGCTGCGTGGTTTTTCTTCGCGTAGGAAATGGAGACGGTGTGCTGCTGGAGCACACAGGAACTGGTTGCCGGCTTGTGAGTGCGCCGGTGCACTTTGCTCGTTATCAGCCGCGTCGCAGCCGATTAGAAATCGACGGCGACCGAAAATCCATGTGATCGGCGGTGCGAAGCCAAGAAAGCCATTACAACAAGCGCTGATACCCTAACCCATGGGTGGGTTGGTTGGAAAAATCGAAATTATTTTCGTCGTTCTGGCTCTGAAACTGGCTCTGAAAGCCGAGTTTGTCCCTTGAAGAGCTTGTACCACAGGCAACTTGTATCAAACCCATATGTGGGTTAGGACGAGAGGTGTTAAGGATCGTTTATCAATGTGGGATCTGTACAGCAGCTAGCCTCCCATGGATTAAGTGGTTCTGAGTTTCACCTGTATCACCTGTCGTCCCGTTGATCATCGACTTGCTCGAGCGGGCGCCAGCAGCGTCTCCATTCGTCCCTGTCGCGCGCCAGAGTGGTCCAATGGATCCTCCTCGCTCGAGGGACACGAAGAGCGTCATATCGGTCGTTCAGGGCTTTCACGAAGAAGTCCGACCAACGCGTTGGTGGGCGTCCTGGTGTTCTTTTGACATCCCGCGGAATCCAGTCGGTGATGGCTCTCGTCCAGCGGGTGTCTGCGAATCGCATTACGTGGCCGGCCCACCTAATTTTCGACGACTTGGCCCATGCGACAGCGTCTCTGATCTTCGAACGTCGGCGAAGCTCGGAACTCCGGAGGCCTTCTCTCACTTGTGTGAGTCGTGTCACTCCGAGCATCGTCCTCTCGATTCCACGCTGCGCGACGCTGATCGCGTGTTCATCCTGCTTTCGTATAGCCCAGGTCTCTGAGGTGTATGTTAGGGCAGGAAGAACAGTGGAGTCGAATAGGTGGGCACGGAGTCGGACGTTCTTCGTCTTCTTCGCGACTTCTTCGACGCTCTTGAAAGCTCCCCAAGCCGCTCTTTTCCTCCTGCTCAGCTCTGGTGCTAGGTCGTTGGCCATGCTGACTTCGCGACCCAGATACACATAGCTGGAGCATTCGGAGACGTTCGTTCCGTTGAGCGAGAATGGGCATCAGAAACCCATCCGTTCTTCATGAACATCGTCTTCGTAAGATTTAGCTGCAGTCCAACGCTTCCACATACACGATCGAAGTCGGCCAGCATTCGTTCCGCCTGACTGATGCTCGGGGTTATGAGCACGATGTCGTCAGCGAAGCGAAGATGGTGCAGTTGCCGGTCGTCGACCTTCACTCCCATGTCTTCCCATTCTAGTTCGCGCATGACGTTTTCGAGGGTGGCGCTGAAGAGCTTCGGGGATATGGTATCCCCTTGTCGAACCCCTCTCTTCACGTCAATGACGACGTCGTTGTAGAATGGTGAGATCTTGGTCGTGAATCCACTGTACAGCTCTCGAAGGACCCTGATGTACTGAGTAGGAACGCCCTGGGTGAGCAGGGCGTCCATGACCGCTTCAGTCTCGACGGAGTCGAATGCCTTCTTCAGGTCGATGAACGTAAGGCACAGCGGCAGCTTGTACCCTCGCGACACTTCGATGAGCTTCGTAATGGTGTGTATGTGGTCGATCGTGCTGAATCCTCTCCGAAATCCTGCTTGTTCGCATGGCTGTCCTTCGTCTAGCGTTCTGCTAATCCTATTCAGGATAACTCGAGTGAACAGCTTGTAGACTACGGACAGCAGGCAGATCGGGCGATAGTTGCCAATGTCGTGCACGTCTCCCTTCTTGTACAGCAAGACGGTTCTGCTGGTCTTCCACTGAGATGGAACCTTGCACTCCGACAGGTAACGTGTGAAGAGCCGCGCCAGGGTGTTGATGAGCGTAGGCGGGAGGTTCTTCAGGTGTTCGGGTCTGATCCTGTCGGGACCGGGTGCTGTACGTTTCTTCACCGACGAGATGGCGTGTCGGATCTCGGAAGGGAGAACAGAGGGGACGACGTATCCATCCTGCGGAAGATGGCATGGGGGCAGGTGGACGTGGCTATCGAAGAGATCGGATTGGTCTCTTGGTGGTCTTCAAGCTCTCGGCTCCCTTAGAACTATCGTGGAGATGGTGCACGAAGCGATCGTATTCCTCGTCGACGTTGTCCATGACGGCATCTTCCCAAAGGCCGACAAGAGAGGTGTAGAAATCCCAGTTGATGGTCGTTCTGGAAGAGCTTGTACCACAGGCAACTTGTATCAAACCCATATGTGGGTTAGGACGAGAGGTGTTAAGGATCGTTTATCAATGTGGGATCTGTACAGCAGCTAGCCTCCCATGGATTAAGTGGTTCTGAGTTTATAAAGATGAATAATAAAGGTCGGCGTCAGTCGACTCCTTTGCTGGATGCGCCACGCAGTCTAATTCTATAGGATGTCGTAGAGGCAATCTTGAAAGAATGCGGTGGGGGGAAGATCCAAACCAGGAACCTGGTATCGGGTGAAGCGACACCCGACGACTCCTCCAGCTGCCATTTGCACCTATGAGCATGTACTACGAATGAAATAATTCGGAGCTAATCCTGTCCTTGAATGTTTGAAATATACAATTGTTTAGTTACTTTTATGAACTCAAACGTAGTCCTCAAAGAAAGCGAAAAAAATTCAAAAGTCATATGCATTTGTGAAGGAATAAATACTCTAAAAATTTATTACCCTGGTTGTAATGATTAACAGTTAAAAATTGTAGTTATTTGTGTTTATTTATACATCTGTTTACGTAATTTTATACTATACATACATGTTTATTTTAGTCCAAATAAAAATTTGCATTTATGAAGTTTTTCAAATGTTGTTCAAACCTGAGCTATTACTGAAATTTTATAAGCTGATGTAAAAATATTTTACTACGATCAAATTTTTATATTTATTTTAAATAGATTGACAGATAAAAATAAATATTTCCGTAATAGGTAATATGCATTTATATTAAGTAAATAATTAAACAAACAAATATTTCCATTCGCTTCCAGTCTAGTGTAAATGACGTAAATTTAATTCTTACATTACTTAAAAATTAACCAATACACGAGATTGCAATTAATTAATTAATTACGTAATTAATTAATTTATTTTATTTATTTATTTATTAGTAATAATTATTCAATATGATCCTGCTGTCATTTGCCGAGAACGGCGCGGGGCATTAGCCCGGAAAATACAACATCAAAACTGGTGACAATTATTTTTCGAATTTTGAACCTGAAAATCAATAGGAATCACAGAGTTACAATAATGGAAGGTACATGGCGTAATGGAAGAGAAGGAACTGGAAAAACGAAAGAATGAGCAATTCACAGATGATGCGAAGCTAAGCAATACAGGCACAACATTTGAATGGTCCAAAAATTAAGCAAAAAATGGACGTACACAAGCCTGTCGATGACGATCGTTGGCGGTTCGGTGTCACGGAACTGCGATTGTGAATGACATGCCGAGATCACGATCGACGGCGGTGGCCCAGGCCCGGGTAGCATCATCAAGCGGCACCACTCTGGAACAACGACGTGAGAGTCGACGGGCCACACGTGAGAAAACGACCTCGGAACGAGAGCCGTCGACGAGACGATGTCGTAGGTATGCGCGGCAGGATGACACGTTCTAGAGACATGGAGAACAGGAGGCCGAAGTCACACAGGAGCCTATGAAATAGAGGTATTTCTGGATCTATCCTAGTCGGAGGGGGGAATCGCTGGAAGTGTGAAACAAATGAGATGCTGTGGCAGCTCCCGGCTAGGAAATCGCAAACACAGATTCTCTCCTAGGTCAGTTCACAGTGTTATCTTTGTAAATTTGTCTGCTTTCAGTTTTGTCGCCGTTCTTCAGTAGTCACAGTGGACCCTTTCCCCCCCCCCCCATTAGGGTTTATCAAGCTGCAAACTTCCCAAACCCTAGGCTCTCTGCATTTTTTGCATTGGGTATCTCTCTTTGATTATTGCAATTTTTCTTTCTTGCTCAAAGTTTGCCCTTACCATTTTTAATGTCAAATGTTGAGTTGCTCGGCAGTTCAGATTTTTTCTAATCACATTGTTGTCTACGCCGTGTCCATGTGAATTTACACATTGTTATTGCGCACAGTTTAGTGAAAGTACAAATAGATAAATAAACAAATAAATAAATAAACATCAGTATTTCTTTGTACAGGAACTGGGCTAGTCGTCGTGATGATGGAAGTAAGAACTCGTTCATCTGAAGCGTCTGTCTAGCTTCAAACCGACTCTCCCGGAGCTCCTTAACTGAGACTGACAAACTACGAACGTTGGCCGATTTGTAGTGAAAGTGATTGTAGCTTCACGTCTGGCCGCTGCTTCAGAACGCACTCGGGACAGTGACGTGTGCGCTACAGGAAAGCAAAGTAAAAGTGAAAAGCACAAAATTGCGACTTTTTGCCTCTTTCAAAATGATTCGTTTATCTCAAAGCGAACTTTTTCCTTAAACCTCCTGCCCGGTGGCTCATCAATGAAGAGGGGTGGGGGTGTTATAACGTTTTCAGATTTGATAAAACTCATTAAAGTAGATTCGACAAAATTTAATGTTTTCAAAAGAAAATTGCTATTAGAGCTTTAATTGTATAATTACGTAACTCCATCTTTTATGATTTAGTAAAATTAAAGCTTTACGATAATTGTGAAAGAATTTAACTTACACAGATTACAGGAATTTATTAAATTATTAGGTTGTAACGAAATAAATGGCACTGAACCTAAATTTTAACAGTTAATATCTCGGCTTGTAGGCAAGTTTATTAATCGAAATAAAAACCTTCTGATTCTAACATCTTTGCCAGCGTGACACAAGCTTTTTTATCCCAGTAGCATAAAAATCAGAAGTTCTGGAATTGACGAAATCTTCGAAGGCACTTTCCGCATCCTGTTGGTATTTGAATATTTTCCCTACCAAGAAGTCGCCAAGATGCTTGAAGAAATGGTAGTCTGTTGGGGAGAGGTCGGGAGAAAACGGAGGATGTGGTAAAGTTTCAATGCTCAGCTCATTCAATTTCTGCAACGTCATTCGTGCTACATGGGGGCGAGCATTGTCGTGCAGAAGGAGAACTCGCCTTCGGTTTACCAAGGCCGGCCGGATATCCTTCAACTTTTCCATCATTTCTTCAATTTCAATGCAGTACTTCTCTGCCGTGATGGATTCACCGGGAGGGAGGAAGCTGTGGTGAATAATTCCCAGCGAACACCACCATACTGTCACCATTACTTTCTTTTGGTGCAATTCCGGCTTCGCAAAAACCTTGGGGCTCTCATCGCTGTCCACCCACTGTGCCGATCGTCGCCTGTTGTCGTACATTATCCATTTCTTGTCACAGGTTACGATGCGATCAAGGAATGGGTCCGTTTCGTTCCGTAGAAGCAGTGCGGACGAGATCTCATATCGTCGGTTTCTTTGCTCCTCAGACAGCTCGTGAGGCACCCATCTTTCCAGCTTTTTGGTCTTTCCAATTTCCTTCAGATGCCGGGCAGCTGTGTTGTGACTGACGCCAAGAACCTTCGCTATCTCCCTGGTACCTTTGTGTGGATCCTCCTTTACCACATCTCTCAGCTTGTCCTCAGCAACATCACTATGCCTCCCACGACCTTCATGTTCTTCCAAGCTCTCATCTCCATTCCGGAACTTCTGATAGCAACGATACGCCGTCCGAATTGTGGAACATCCTTGACCGAATGCGGCGTTGATCTTCTCGTCCGCCTCCTTAGCTGTAGTGCCCAGCTTGAATTCATACAAGTAAATGCCTCGGATTACCCTTTTGTCCATCTGCAAAAAAGTCAATAAAACTCTAAAGTTTTCCCACTTTTACATAGAAAATTTGGTACTCACCGGTCGAGCAAAGTTTGCGCCTCTAAATTATATACCACGTGTTACGGTTTGTTCTTGACCAAACGTGTAAAGACGCGCCAAAAAATGGCGCGAGCCAGTGCCATTTAATTCGTTACAACCTAATAATAATTTAAAGATGTCAAGCTGATTTAATAATCCAATAATTCAAAGTTGTACAGGCTCATTGCTGTCTTCTATGTAAGTTCAATACTTCCACAATTACAACAAAGCTTTAGTTATGCTAAATTATAAAACGTAGAATTAAGTGAGTGTAAAATCCAAGTTCTAAAAACAATCTTTTTTCCTATAAATCGCATAAAAAATGCTATTGACTTCACTGTACAGTAGCGGACATGCCGCTGCGTCCAGCAAGCACAAGCGGCGCTAAAGATAGAAGCGGCGCAAAAAGGGCGCCGGAGAGCGCCGTTTTCCGCTCGCCACTCTCCGCGTCTGAGGCAAGTCGCGTTAGGGCGCGGCACCGTCAACTTCTGGACGTTAGGCTGAATGAAAGAGCTTGTAGTACATCAAGCGCTATCAGGAAGGATAACCCGTATCGATTCTAATCGGGGGTGGGGGAAGGGTAGGGACAAAGCTTTTTCTACTCATAATTCCCTTCCTGAAGGTGACCAAAACCTTCATCTGCTGCACCATAACACTCTGACGTCTCTTGGGTAAATGCGAGTGAGGTGGCGGCGTGGTGTGATAGTGCAGATACAAACTGTCACCTTAGGGCTACCCCCTCCCGACTAGAATAGATCCTGTAACTCATACCATAATGCTACAGTGTAAGTCATTTTGTTTCCTCCAAGACCTCTTACATATCTAAATTATTTTATTAAATTGTGTTATTAGCTGATATTCAAAGGATTACTTCTCATTTATTTCTTTATGTTACAAATATTCCACTTGATTAATTAATCGTAATTAAGTATCCAACTATTTACGCTTTTACCTATAAAATAAAACTCTTAACAACATTAAAATGCATTGTTATACAAAGTATAAACACATGTAAAGCGCGGAGTCCTCCCAGCCTCTGACGTTCATTTAATATTGCCTGAATATCTTATCGTCTGTAAAATTGCCAGCGTTAGCTATTGCTTTCCGCTTCTTATTTGTGGGCACGTGGTAGCGCAGTCGGAGGAGGCGCCGGCAGACGCGTGCATCCGATTTCAGGTCTCTGTTTCGGATTTCGCGCCCATTCAACCAAGCCCTCCATCCCTTCGGTGAATTGGCACGAGCTTCGCCTGGGAACAGTAAAACACTGACTTGTTCGTCGGCTGACTACCGCAAGTCATTTCATGACCAAATACGCATTCAAACTGCCACCACGATATAGATGTAGAATGCGTGACGCATTCCAAAAGAGGCTGATTAACGCCTTCCTTATCCTTTACTTCGAGCTTCACTGTTAAGAAAGTATGCATTTCGTTTAGGAGCAGGAATTCCACCGTCTCAGCATCCCATTTGTTTCCATCTCCTTTAGAATTTTCGTGAGTACAAGAGGAGGAGCTTATTTCTGATATTTCAAAGCATGAACTGTGAACATTTCATGCGTTCCAACTTTAGATGATTGTTTGCAACCAGTTTAGTTGATTCTTAACGCACCTCACGGATTTTCAGGTTTTTAATCCTCTTTACGCTTCCACGTGTTTGCGGCCACGTTCCGAAAAAATGATCTCGTGTAGGACTATGAATGAGAGGCTTTGTCAACGATGGGGAAAAAGAACGGAGAGAAATAGACGTACGTGGAGTAAATGGTGGTCATTCAGCACGTCCGTCTGTTGAGCACAGCTGCTTTGTGATGAATTAACGAAGGAAAACATCAGAAAGCTAGGTATTAACCTACCACTGGCAACACGTCACACATTCTGAGTAGTTGCAATGAGAGTGCTGGGCCGATTTCATTAACACTGGGGTAAAGGTAAACAAATCCTTGTGTGCCATGGGTATCCCCACGAAGGCCGTCGAATATCCTTCACCCGCGAAAGGATGGATAAGGTATAATAATCAGATAATAGAAAGACGAGAGAAGCGAGAAGACTTCGTCGAACATTTTCGGCCTTTGTGTTTCAAACTAACCATAAAGCTTTTGACGCGAATCTGTAGGCATTGATCCTAAGAATCACCCAATAGTCTTCGTAACTCACGCGATTCCTCCGACTTGTTCATGATTATCTCATTATGATGAGCGCCACATCATGGGTATGTTTCTCCCTTCTACCCCGCATACCTCCCGGTTTGATCGTTGATGAGTCTGGCCTTTGTAGGCAATCTGAAAGTGTACTGTTTCAGCGAGATGAGCGCAGCTGAAGCAGGCGCTGGCTATGGAGTGCAGCTGTAGTTGGAGTGCTTGGTTCGAATTTCTGGGTAGCCAACCAATCCTTCCATCTCTATGGTGCTGGTGAATTAAAAAATTTTAAACATGGATCCACGCAGCAAAGCAGACAATCTAGTAAGAGAATCAGGCGAAGGCAGGAATAAGTATGGAAAAACGAAACAACGAGGAGAAGAAAATGATAAATTCCTGGTAAGACACTCCCTGAAGATGGAGACAAGCCTTTTGCACTCATACAGTGAGCACACAGTTGACAACTTCAAAAATTCAGCGGCAGCTCGACAAGTGAAGAATGCTGATCTTAAATTGATTCATTATCTAGGAAACTTCACGGCCACAGTAACATCTACATTTTTGACATACAAAAGCATGCGATAGCTCAACTAGCTCCTTGCGAACAAGGAACATCTCCAACCTCTACCGTTGCGTGAATTCAAGAACTTTCTGTCAACTAAATTACTGTATAATATTGGTTGCTTTCACAGGCAAACGACCACTTTACATTCTATTAGGTTGTCCCATAAGTCCCCGCCGTTTTTTTTCAACGATTCATGCGGATTTCGCCGGCGGTCTCTTGGATAGCGCTTTCGAAATTTTTGCGCACTTTTTCACAGCATTTGGAAGACAATGTTCGGTACTACAAGAGTGCGTGTTGGTCCTGTTTGCTCATTTGTCCTTTATTTATTTTTAGGTCATCAAATTGGAACGTCCGACTTTTCTTTCCGAATTTTTGCCGACAGCTGCTGCTCTGGGGTAGACTTTTTGCTTCGTGTTACACGTCGTTCGAAAAAGAATGTCTTGGAAAGTAAGGATTTGTGTCGCGTTTATTGGTCATACCGATTTCTTTCGAATATCAACAAAGTTCCAAAAAGAGAAATATCATGTTCACCAACAACTTCTTCTCCTTATTCAGTTGTTGTAGAAATGCAGTACACGTTCTGATAGAGCAAATCATTCTCTTTCGAAAGGTGGATAGCGCTATGCAAGAGATCGTCGGCGAAATCCGCAATGAATCGTTGAAAAAAACGGCGGGGACTTACATATGGGGCAACCTAATAGTAATTGTTTTGTGTTGTGCTGTTTTTTATTTAGTACCTCTCAGCTTTAACTACTTTTATTACTGTTTTAGGCGTCTGTCCTATATATTACGCCATAAATAAATCAATAAATCAACTGGATCTTCCACTGCCCACACTTTGTGCTAGAAGAACAAAATGAATAAAGTTCCTCAGCCAGAAAGGCAACCAAGCCGCCAGAGAACCATACTTAAATCGTTAAATAATAGATTGCTCCTCCTACGATATGTGAGTTTGAAACAAATCCCACATCGCGCGAGCTAGCTGAACATAAGGTTGAGATTCTTTAAGCTAACAAAGGTGTTTCTATCAGTCTGTTTCTTAAGATGAAGTACGTGTGATCTGGGAAGGGTAAAACACCAGTTCGTTCATTGGATGAGCAACGCAACTCGTTAAATAGGCCAAATACGCATTCCAATCCTCTCCATAGTGTTCTGTAAATCTAGAAGGCGTGGCGTATCCTAGTCAAGGATAGATCAACTGTAAGCTTTTAAAAGCGAAACGCGCAAAGTACCCCATCATAACCAGTCGGAGTGTGTAGCTTAAAATCAGATCAACACCTACCTTAACGCTTTGCTCAATTATTTTAATGTCAGTTCCTTTATTCAGCTCTTAACTTTTCCTCATAATAGCAGGCAGTGTTTAATTGTTTCCTTTGTAGGTCTCTATGTCTCTTCAAAGCAATGTAATCTAATGCAGTCTCTTTCTGTTGTTACAGGATGTTTTGTTGCGATCAAAACTCTTGCGCCAGGCGGGACTCGAACCCGCATATTCTGCTTTCCGGGCAGCGATGTTCGCCCGTACACCACCGGTGCTATTTGACCGTGCGTAACATCCGCGATATCCTCGAGGTCCGTCAGCACAAATGTGTTAGAACATTGTTACTAGTAAGGTGTTCAGCTTAACCGGTTCCATGCTGATATCTGCGGCCGGGCCATCCCCGTATCACGGGTGGGTGTTGACGGACCTCGAGGATATCGCGGATGTTACGTGCGGTCAAACAGCGCCGGTGGTGTAAGGCGAACATCGCTGCCCGGAAAGCAGAAGATGCGGGTTCGAGTCCCGCCTGGTGCAAGGGTTTTGATCGCAACAAAACATCTTGTAACAATATACAGCCTCTCTACCAGCCGCTCCAGGCTTAAGCAAATAAGACCGTGTGTTGAATGTGTAGACCAATCTCTTTCAAATAACGTGAAATAAATTTGAGCTCCTTGAAGTAGCTTTTTTTCGGCCAAGCGGCTAGCGTTCGTAGGGTATGAATCACTTAAGCAGAACAAAATGAATGGCTCTTCAAAGTTAACGTCCCACGCCCCATCCTTCTGCGCCCCTGCGTTCGGTCCTAAGATATTCAACCCTTCAACGGCAGATGGCGAGGATGATCAATGGCAGCTGGGGACTTCTTTGTTCCCTTCAATGAGCCCGAGCACCATCGGCCCATTAGAAGATCGCCTAATGAGACTAGGCCGGAGAATAGCTCTGCAGGCTTGGGTTTCGCTTGCTTAGCTGGCGCACGGGCGGTTCAGTTGGCACGTTTCCTATGTAAAGGACAGAGAATGAAGTGCAGCATTAATCAATCCTTTCGTGGGATGCGCCGCGCATTCTAATTCTACGGGATGTGGCGGTGGCAGACTGAATGCGGTGTTGTTCAGCCTATACATTGACTTGCGGTCACAGATGTCGGGGGGATGAAAGGCTTGGTTAGCCCAGACGGGACCCAGGGCAAGAACTTGGAACGCTCACCGCTGTGATTCCCTATGTAGTATCAAGCTTACTGTCCTTCAGAAGACATTATTTTGAATGATGGAATGTTACTGGACGAGTTTGTTTTGCAAATGTTTACTACTTCTTCAGCGGGAGAAAATATCTCGGAATTGTCACAAAAAGGGCGACTTTGATTGATGACTGAGGCGAACACACTTAAATTCGTGTGTGATGCTCCAAAGTGCAGAAAAAAGAAAATTGAAAACTGGACATGCGCATTTTGAGGTGTTTTGCGCCGCTGAAGCACCACATCAGCCGAATTGTAGGAAGCGGATTCGGATGCTCTGCATGCGAAGCGAAGTAACAAGGAAGAAAAAAATCTAATAAGGATAAAGGATAAAGGACGGCGTTACTCAATCCCTTCTGGGATGCGCCAGCGCATTCTACTTCTACGGGATGTCGTGGAGGCGACATGAATGCGTATTTGGCCATACAATGACTTGCGATGGCCAGCCGATGAACAAGTCAGCGCTCTATCCTTCCCAGACAAGTCTGGTACCAATTCACCGACCCCGGAGGGATGGAAGGCTTGGTTGGCCTGGGCGGGAAATCCGAACCAGGAACCTGGTATCGGGTGCAGGCGGCAGCCGATGCCTCCTCCGACTGCGCTCCACGCGTCCAGAAAAGAAAAATCCACTTGTGGAAAAATATAATTATTTTCGAACCTTAGTAACAAAAGAAGGATAACAACAGCAGTCAAGATGTTTGCCTAGGCAAGAATTGAGCATAGAAATCCATGGATCGTAAACAGTTCGGAATCGGTCGGAAAAAATCGACATTGAATATACTATTGATGACTATGAGATTTCTATGGTGTCACTATTCATAGAAATAATTATTCTATATTTAGGAATTGAAAAAACCTCTGCCTGTAGCATATGTCCTGCATTCGCACTTAGCACTTTAATAGGGATTCGGAGCAACGCATTTGTTCGGTACATTGTTTAAAGCGCACAATTTGTACAATAAATCAAATGAAATGAAAAACCAAATTTCGCTTAGAACCAACTGATAAGGAGACAGAAGCACAAGCTCGCAATAGACATAGACACACATACCAAGACTGTAAAATGCATGGCGCACGCTAGAACAGCGTCAATTACCTATGATTGGATGCGCGGGTGATAGGGTCGATAAGACGGCTGGTCTCGCGTGTCACTTCGGAAATGTCTTGGGTTCGCTCCAGGCCAACCATAGACGCCAGACACGTGAAGAGTTCATAAAGCAATGAAGGCGGTTTTATTGCAGATCGCTCAGAGATGGAGTGGTCACGTTCTATTGTTGCCGACGCTGAACTTAGAAGTTGGCAGACAATTTGCAGAGATCAGCCGTCTCAACTCTGAAAAACAAACCCAGTTCCCTCTGCTGGTTCGGTTTATTGAGCGCAGACTTCATTTAGGAACGCTGTTTCGCGCAATGAAGCACATGGTAGCGCAGTCCGAGGAGGCGCCGACTGTCGCTTGCACCCGATAACCAGGCTCCTGGTTCGGATTTCCTGCCCAGGCCAACCAGGCCCTCAATCCCTTCGGGGTCGGTGAATTGGTACCAGACCTGTCTGGGAAGGATAAGTCACTGATTTGTTCATCGGCTGGCCACCCCAAGTCACTGTATGACCGAATACGCATTCAAAGCATCACTACATTCAGTGCAAGTAGAATGCGTGGCGCATCCGAAAAGAGATTGACTCTATCCTTATCCTTCTCTAGTGTCAGGCAAGTTTGCCGCCCTCGGATTCTGTTCAGGAGGGCTTGCCATAAAAAGATAGGATTTGAATTTAAAACTGATCCGTGGCATAGACAAGATCGACACCTTTTTGCTGCATCACACTCGTCTTTACGAAAACAAAAGCAACAGAGTCTCCTCGATTTATTTACTTCTTCAGCTCATTTCCATTTGGAAGAGTTTGTTTTGATTTCAAAAGTCTTCGGCTCGCTTAGAAGAGCGTCCAATTTGAAAAATGCTCAATTCGACGTGAAATAATAATTTATTATTACGTGAAATATTCATTTATTAGTTGTTTATCATTTATTTATAACGCATTTGTTTTATACGTGGAAAGCTGCGCAGATATACAAGCACGGTTATCAGGCAGTATTTGAAATAACTGTGTACAAAACAATTTGAAGACAACAGCTGGGATAATCTAATCGTAAGAAGCGTCCTGGAGATACCTGACAATGAGTCTTTTGTACGGCTTCAAAAAGCTAGGTATGCAAGACTTTTCTCTTTGAGAACGTGAAAAGCTCGGTTCAGGCTCGATTATGCAGTAAGGAGCCTCAATCTTACATTACTTTTTATTTACCTTTGGAAATCTGAAATTCCACTGGCCCCCTCTCGTGTTAGAAAAACAAGCGGAGAAGAAATCCTGGCTGAAATGCCTAACGTTGCATACCAAAGTGCCAAGGTCATAGGTTAGGTCTAACTTCTTCACTTGTCGGAACCTTAAGAATCTCAACCTGCTTGTTGGCGAATTTGAAGGTTTTGGTAGCATGTTTGTGTGTCAGTTCAAGCAGTTTTTAACCCGCAGAGATCTTTTGCAGATGGTTTTAGCTGCACATTTTAATATTTTCATGTTTATGTTTGTTTCTTGTAGTTTCCATCTTCGCGTGATTAACTGTATTTCTCGCCATAAATAAATAAATAAATAATACAATAAATAGAAATAATAAAGATATAATAAATAAATAAGGAGTTCTGGTTTTAGGGAGTCTATGAATACCAAAAACGAAATGTGAACAAAGTAACTTCCTCACTTGTAATTAGATGTCGTCCGAGATAAAAACTTCAAAAGGAAGGAGGAATGAAAGGAAGCAATTCGTCTGATGGATGCCAGGTAATACGCCCTTTACGCTGAAGTGTTGACGACATGAGACTGCTGTACTGCTGTCTGCCCACATTAGCACTTAGGCTGAGCCGTGCAACCACGCAGAATATCTCGTTGATCAGAGACCGCTTCGGCCCCGTGGCGAACGCAACGAACGGGCAGTCCATCCCCTATCACCCCGTTCACACTGGTGCGACGCAAACTTTAAACTAAGTGGCTTGAATGGTGTTACACTTGTAATGGACACGGAAGGAGAAACCAATGGCGTTACTCTCAACAGTCTGAATGTAATTACTTAAAGAGAAATTGCCATTACCAAGAAAATGTCACCGCATTGTAAGTAAGTGGCAGACGGGGTACTTTGAAGCACTGGAATACGAGGGGCAGTAAAATGGAAACTGCCAATCGCCTTGGCAAGACTTCCAAGAGGATCGAGATTTAGGGTTTCTTATCAGTAACCTGTCTTTCTCCAATCATTGAAGGGTCTTGGTGAGTAAAGCCAACTATCGCATACACAACCTTTTCAAAGTTCTGAAATCAAATCTTCCAGAGGTTTACATAAGAGCTTACAAAACCTATGTTCGTCCAGTGGTGGAATCAAGAACAACCGTTACGAACAAGAGGGGCATCGATCTTTTAGAAAGCATACAAAACAATTTCAATAGAAAACTTATGAGAGGTGTTGGTGGGTTACTGTCTGATTCGGCGTGGTCAAGAACGTTCTGTTCGTTTAGTTCGTCTTTCACTGGAAAATATGAGAGAAATCTCAGATCTTGTCATGATGTACAAAATAATTTCTTGTAAGGTACCCATCGACCCAATTATCCTTTTTGGGGTGTACTGACGAGGGCCGTTAGAGGAAAGCTTAAGCTTCGTGTCCCGGTTGCTAAATCACGAATAAGATCTGACTTTCTGACCTACAGGATTCTCAAGGATATTAATTTGTTGCTTGGGAAGTACGATGACCTAGAGAAGCTGTCTGTGCAAATTTGCAAACGCCCTATTGCTGATCGAACTAAAGGAATATGATATAGCGATTTCTCTGTTGATGGTTGCGTAATTGTCATTACTATGACTAATTGTAGACAGAAGCTTGCTCGTTTGTTCTCTTTGTATTGCTTTGTTCACTTACACTAGACTATGATCTGTGCCATGAAATAAATATTAGGTTGTCCCATAAGTCCCCTCCGTTTTTTTCAACGATTCACTGCAGATTTCGCCGGCGGTCTCTTGCATAGCGCTGCATAGCTTTCGAAAAAGAATGATGACTTGCCCTATCAGAACATGTATTGCATTTCTTTTTTCATCATGAATTTTGTCAATTTTTAGGTCGTTGAAGTGAAAGGAGAAAAAGTGAAAAAGTAGCCATTTGCGCACTTGTTCTCTCCGCTTAGGTTTGTAATTTTTTCCGCAGTTTTTTACTGCACCTAGAAGAGAATGTTCTGTACTACAAGAATATGTGTAGGTCCTATTTTCTCACTTGCCCTTCATTGATTTTTAGGCCATCAAATTAGGAATTCCGAGTTTTCCGTCCGAATTTTTACCAAAACTCCGGTTCTGTGGTTGGACTTTTTTGCTTGGTGTTATATGTCGTTCGGAAGAGGATGTCTTGCTCAATAAGAATTTGTGTCGCGTTTACTGGCTCACGCTGATTTCTGTCGAATATCAACAACTGAAGAAGGAGAAGGAGTTGTTGGTGAAGACGATTTTTCTCTTTTTGGCATTTTGTTGATATTCAATAGAAATCAATAAACGCGACACATATTCTTATAGAGCATGACATTCTCTTTCGAATGACATATAACACCAACCCAAAAAGCCCAACCACAGAGCAGGAGCTGTCGGCAAAAATAACCATCCTCCCTCGGACGTCCCAATTTGATTACCTAAAAGTCAATAAAGGACAAATGAGCAAATAGCACTAACACATATTCTTGTAGCACAGAACATTGTCTTCCAAATGCTCGAAAAACTGCGCAAAAAATTACAAACCTAAGCGGAGAGAACAAGTGCGCAAATGGCTACTTTTTCACTTTTTCACTTTCCACTTCAACTTCCTAAAAATTGGCAAAATTCATGATGAAGAAGAAACGCAATACATGTTCTGATAGAGCAAGTCATTCTCTTTCGAAGGCTATGCAGCGCTATGCAAGAGGCCGCCGGCGAAATCCGCAAAGAAGCGTTGAAAAAAACTGCAAGGACTTATGGGACAACCTAATAAATAAATAAAAAAGTTGATAACAAATGCGTTATTCACCACTCTCTGGAACACACCATTCTACTGCGAAAAAGAACGCTCTCACGGCAGCGGCGAAATCGACAGTATCTCTGCCTGCTGAGGCTCGTAGATGTGAGAATAATGACTGGCGATGCTGAGGCAATGAATGGAAACCTGGAAGATTTGGTTGGCCTGGAGTGAACCCAATACCAATCCGACATGCCACGCGAGACCAGCCTGGCATGTCGGATTGGTATTGGGCTCGCTATCGACCCTATCATTTGCGTATCCTATAAAGGTGAAAAATCGGCGCTGTACTGGCGTGCGTCATGCATTTTACTCCCTTGGTACATTGTGAAGCTACTCAGAATGCGCTTATCTGGAGCTCCACTGACCTTTATGGATAGACCTATAAACACTTCATGCACATGAACCTCCTATGAATTAATGACGAGCACAAACTACAGATAGGAGCCGCATCAAGTCTCATAGAATCAAAGACGTCCAATCTCTACCGAACATGAGCACATGGCGGAGTACGGAGCGACTACAGAATAAACGCGAAATCCCTGCTCATCAAATGTGTTGTCGAGGTTGCATACGGTTTCCGCGAGCGAAACAGATTGCCGTCGAGAACAAAGAATTAGGCAGCATCGCGTAAACAGTTATCAGGCGCCGGCCGTGAACAAAACTCACTCATAAACTCACTGTCGCAGTAAAACCGGTAATAAGGACCTCATGTGTCTAGAAGGGAGTCTGCCCTGAAGGTGGAATTTGCTAGAGTCTTTTGAAATGCACGGCGTGCAATGGAGGCAACAATAGAATTTATTCGCCTCATGGGCTTATAAGAGCGTGTTAAAAAATTTCAGTTAAGTAGTTAAATATTGAGATGGAGCCTTGCAGTTGTCCAGTGTTCCACAATGTTTACTTGATTGATTGTATGTCATTTACAAAGAATAACACTTTAATAAAAAATGGGCTTTTCGAAGTTGGGAGAGGGAATCCTCAAGATTGTTGATTTCGTACTCACTCCTGTGCTAGGCCAAAGTGCTCACATAAGGGAGCACTACCTGAAGCCATCGAACGAATTCAGGGGATGAGGTACTGGGGCAGGAGGTGCATCTATGTTAGGATACATCTAAGAAAGGTTTCTCGGTGCTAGTCGCTTATTTGGCCAACATATGGAAGCAGAGCGATTAGGTCGCGATTAGATGGAGTGTTCTCGCCTCCTTATGATGGCCATATTAGCGACCAGCGCCGATTTTTTGACTTTCGCAGATAAATAACCTAATCATTACAAAGGGCGCGTGTAGCGCAGTCGGAGGAGGCGCCGACGGTCGCGTGCACCCGAAACCAGGTTCCTGGTTCGGATTTCCCGCCCAGGCCAACCAAGCCTTCCATCCCTCCGGGGTTAGTGAATTGGTACCAGACGTGCCTGGAAAGGCTAAAGCGCTGACTTGCTCATCGGCTGGCCACCGCAAGTCATTGTGTGGCCAAATACGCATTCATATCGCCTTCACGACATCTCGTAGAAGTAGAGTGCGCTGGCGCATCCCAAAAAGGATTGAGTAACGCCGTCCTTTATCCTTATCCTTTAATGATTGCAAAAATTGAGGACTATTCCAGTCAAGAAATCTAATGCAAGTTAACGCTTTGTCCAACAACGGAGGGAGTAAGGCGCTAGCCCAAAAAGCACTGAGCGGGTAGCTTAAATGGACCGCACACATAAGGAAGCTCCTTATGTGTGCGGTCCATTTAAGGAACACTAGGTAGGCGACACTCACGCAGCTACAGCTCAAACTGAAGGTTCTGATCAACTAAATGCAAAAGTCAAGCAGTCGTTTACTCCAAGCCTCCAAGTAAACAACACTTAAACTATCAATGCAGTAGTGACTATAAAACGTTGAGCAAGTATATGGCGCGACCACACTCTTTAACTAACAGTTTTTCAAAAAATGTCTGAAAATTCTACAACTTTTAATGGACTAAGCTTAATAAATTTTCCACATCTAAAAAACTCATAAGATCTGATGAATTCGCCTATTCACTGATGGTCCACCAGGAGGTGTTATAGGGAAAGATTCGTCTGGAGGTACATAGGGGGCGGGGCGAACCACTTTGAGAGTGTTGTAACCTTATGTTTTTCACGTTGTTTTATTTCAGCTTCAACACTTCTGCTTTTTGGCCTTGACAAAATAATTGTATAGTGTAAGCGACGGTATCAATTAATCCTTGGTCAGGACGCGCCACGCATTCTACGCGTACGGGATATTTTAGAGGCAATATCAATACTTGTTAGATCTATACAATAACTTGCGGTGGCAAGCCTATGTACAAATTAGAGCCTCATCCTTCAGTGACAAGTCAGTCATCAACTTCTTGATTCCGAATAGACGGAAGGCTTGGAAGACTTAGGCGGGAGCCGAACCAACGACCACGATTCGGGGTGACGCTATAGGCGTTTGACTTCCTTCCTACACTGTTTAATCGAGCTCGATAACTCTCTTACAGCTCCTATTCTGTAGACCTGAGGCATGGACTGGTGGACTAATCTGGCGTATGTGATCGAGAACCATTAATGCCCGCATGAAAAAAGCCATAAAGGCGGCAGTTAATGTATGGAAATGACGCTGAAAAGACGACTACTAAAAGGAGAAAACGTTGCAAATCGTCCACACTCGAATACAAACAAGTGTGCGCAGTTGCACAGAAAATACAAGCTGCATAAGCGGTGTTCAGCACTACACCCAAGGGTCTCAACGCCTCTTCTATTCGAGATCTTATTTTAAATCCAATTATGAACAGACAACAATTTTGGCTTTCGTACACAACGAGTGAAAAAAACTCCGGTGGGAGGTCTTTTGCAGACAGTTAACGAGAATCTGACAGTTTTTGCGAGTAATTAGGGACACGAACAACAGCGGACGCATTAGTGACATTCTCTATGTTTGTCTGCGCCACAGGGAATTCTTGTATATAAATAGACCGAGCTCCTTCACGCTGCTAATAATAAACAGCTGGCGAAAGGCACCGCAGCTCATTCCTAGTACGTGGGGCTTCGGGAGTGAGAGGGAGAAGAACAGAAAAACTTCAAGTGATTTTAAGCGCATTAATTCAACAGAGAAATGCATTCCCCTAATAACTGTCACATCGGCAGAGAAACGGTCACATAGCAGTTTTTAGTTGACTGAAGAGATGATTTCTGAATGAAATTATTGCACCTTAACATAAAAGGATAAAGGATGAAGGAGGGCATTACTTAACCACTTAGGGATGCGCCACGCATTCTACTTCTGCACGATTCCGTGGCAGCATTATGAATGCATATCTGGCATATATTTACAATGACTTGCGGTGGCCAGCCGATGGACAGACCAGTGTATTATTCTTCCCAGACAAGTCTGGTCCCACTACACCGACTCCGGAGAGATCGAATCCTTGGTTGGCCTGGGCTGGAAATTAGAACCAGGGAGCTGCGGAGCACGCGGCAGACAGCGCCTCCTCCGATTGCACTACACGCGCCCATACATATATATGTAGATATAGATATATGTCTTCATATAGATGTACATATATATCTTTATTTTTGATAATCCAAATGAATAGGAACCTTTCTGCATGTATATTCTTACAAGAGCTCGCCTCCCTCTTCTCTGACGAGACAACGGCGGAAAGTTATGCCAAAAAACTTCGTTTGAGAAAAGGTATCGAAACGAACCAATATTTTCTTGGCACTCAGCCATTTTAACGTTTATGGTTACTAAAAATCAGGGACGCTGCTGCGTTGTCGAAGTCATCGCAAATTAGGTGGGCCGGCTACGCAATGCGTTTCGCAGCCACCCGCTGGACGAGAGCCGTCACCGACTGGATTCCGTATGATATCAAAAGAGTACCAGAACTCCCATCAATGTCTTGGTCGGTCTTCTTCATGGAAGCCCTGAAGAGACGATATGACGCTCCTCGTGTCCGCTTCGAGCGAGGAATATCCATTGGAGCACTCTGGCACTCGACAAACAAGGAGGAATGGAGACGTTGCTGGCGCCCATGATCAGTGAATGGGACGGACGGTAAGCGATACAGGTGAGCTTTTAGGTACATGTGGCTTGGATACACAGCAGAGGTACGGTAGCGGTAGAACACCTACCGTAATCGCGCACCACGGGATCGGTACTGCCTCCGGGCTGCCGCGATTACGGTAGGAGCTGCGACGCGTTCCCGCATCCCCTGTCACCTCTGCTGTGTATCCAAGCGACAAGTGCCAACATATTTTATTGGGAACAGAACGTTGAGGTTCTGGAGGTAATGATCCCCTCCCTCCAGCGCCCAAATGCTCCTCCTCGTCCATCCCGCAGGCAATCACCATCGTCCAAAGGTCAGTGTTGTTTTGTTGTGGGCTGGCGGCGCCTCTGCTCACGTGCGCCGGCGCCAGAGGGTGGTGAACCGGGCGGCAAGCGCATTTGTGCTGTGTGCTGGCAGCGTGTGCAGAGGGTTTTGTTGTGCGCCTCGTCGCGGGTTGGTCGTTGATCGGCGAGTTCAGAGCGAGCGCTGCCCGAACGAGGGCCCTCTGTCACGCGTAAGCCGACAGAGGGAGAGACAGAACGAGCGAGCATGTCAACAGAGTCAGCTGTTGACGAGTAGAGAAGGAGAGAGAAAGAGCCAGCACAGCTGAAGTGCACGCCAACAATGCCGACGGGCTTCATCACTACGGGACGGTCATCCGGAAAGACGAGGACGGAAATGGACCGAAGCGAGGTCCGGTAGACGAATAAGGGATCAGTGGAAAAGATTGTCGTCGAGCTGTCGTGCCAAGACTGATATCGAACCTTTATTCGGCTTACGTTTCGGCGTAACCGTCTTCTTCAGAGCCTGGAAAAGACAAGAGAGGTTTGAGAAATTACCCGTCCAAGAATCATTTCAAGTTCCAACCATTTCAGAAGCCAAGGGGAGAAAGAGACGAATCCTGAGAATGACAACCCAACTGACCTTATGTAAGTGCCCGAAAGGTTGTTGAGTAACCCTTCGGATGAAGAAAAATGTGGGTGAGTGAGGTCGTCCGTATAGCACATCTCATAATTGGATTGATAAACGCTGACCTGTATACTTTATTCTTTATGCAGATGTATGAGGGACCAGGGGCCGGATTCATCAACGACTTACAGAGATTTAACGAAGAAACTGCTGCCGAAATTCTCCATCGACATTCCCCAAGACTGTCGACTAAATTCCGGCAAGGAGCCAATGAGCTAAACGCTGCTACACAGCTCAATATAACGCTAAATTTTTTGTAAGACTGCCATAAAGTAAAAAAACCCAACCCAAGAATGCAGCCGTTTTGCACTTCTAAATTCATTTTTTTGGCCGGAGTAAGTCTCCTCCTCAAGTTAATTTAGAAGCTGTTACGTATGATATATTTTTGTCAGTAAAAGCCGCAGTTAACAGTTGTGAAAAGTTAGCTACTTATTGCTAGATCTAATGAACTGTCGCAAACCATTTCTTACATTCGTTTGTTCACGGTGAGAATTTTTCCTCTGGAAGCATTTAAAGAAAACCAGGAGGCAAAAAATCTTTGAACGTGGCAACGATGTTAACGTAATTAAGTGGAATGAAGCACTCCTTTCCAAATCCTATGGTTTCATAAGGATGGATTTAACATCGTGTTAACTGAGTTGGTCGATGGGTAGGAACTCTACTAGTTAGAGGAGGATAAATTTTCGTACGCCTTGTTGTGTTTTTCACAACTAATCTGGATTGCCTGATTTCTGTGCCAGCTAGAAGTCTGGATTCTGTCTGTCTGTCTGGCCTTGTTTTTTCGTCGTGAGCTATACCAACAATATGTAGTCAAATAGAAGAAGTTAAAGTTTGAGAGTGACTAGTAAGCTTCGTAACAGGTTTAGGCTGCTTCAAAAATTTTCGCAAGTCATTTTATGTTATTGAGCATAATCAGATCTCTACGGCACATTTCTACCCCTTGGAAAATATTCGATTTTTTTCTACTAAAGGGAGAACCCAGAAGCTGTCGTTGATACCCAATCTGTGGGGGCGTCTGTGGAGGTAGATCTGGAGGGAAATCATGAAAAAATCAGAAAATTCATTTCCTTGTGCCAATTCCTCTGGACGACTGTTTAGTCTGAGCAAGGCTTTCCATCATATTAAGTTCCTCTATCTCTAGTTCAAAATGTTCGATCTAAATGTCTGAATTGCTGAAATGTCCTATTTCAGCAATTTAGACCATTTCTCATGAATTAAATCCCAGTGTCATTGTGATTCTGCCTTATGGTTTCCGAGATTCTAGCCATAATACCCTATGACATAAAAATCGAGTTCTTCGACTCTCACGATAATGGCTTGAAGCTGTTCAACGTTTAGAAGACATATTATATCTTTTATATGTTCTTAAAGCCATATCATTTTATCTTTGTTTTCGTCAGCGTTCGATCAGAGAGGCTGTCACATGAGCCATGTCGTCGAAAATTAGGTGGGTCAGCAGGCGCTTCGCGGGCACCCGCTGGACGATAGCCGCCACCGACTGGATTCCGCGGGATGTCAAGAGAACACCAGGGTACCCATCAATGCGTTGGTCGGACTTCTTCGTGAAAGACCTGAACGAACGATACGACGGTCTTTGTGTCCCTCGAGCGAGGAGGATTCATTGGAGCACTCTGGCACGCGACAAGGACGAATGGAGACGCTGCTGGCGCTGGCAAATCGATGACCAACGGAGCGATAGGTGATACACATGATCATTTTCCCTACGCAACGGTATCAAAAACTTCTACCAATCCATGTTGTAGAACACATTAACAGATACTGGAGTATGTAGAATGATAGAAGCTTTCGATTCGACCTAATAGATAAAGTCAGTCCCCAAAAATAATCTGTGAAAGTAGTTCTCGTACGAATTCAGAAGAAGAGCCAGGATATTTGCCGAGGCAGAAACTCGAGACGCCTTTCTGTCAGGCGGCAGAACAACGAGAGCTTGTCCAGACCAGAGTACAAATCGATGACGATTTTGGAGACTGCGAGATGCTTTTCGCCCAACTAATCCTCACTCCGGTCGACGTTTGTTTTCCCGTCGATAAAATCCCGTGCAATCGCGACCAGAACTTAATTGGATAAATCGCGGGGTGCAATCGGGCACCCGGTCGGGCAGCGAAAAAGGGCCGAATCGAGAGTGAAGTGCTTCTAGCAATTCCCAGCTACATTCTCATGTAATGAGTATGCTCAGATGAGCTAGAAAGTGGATGAGCAGGCGAAAAAAAGATGCCGAAATGGCAGCGACATGAGCTCCAAGCTGCTTCAACAGATCTGAGAGCTCCCTTGCTTAAAGTAATTGAAGTGGAGGCGGCTATGATTGCTCCATGTCGTGGACAATAAGGGACAAAGATTGAGGCTATCTATTGGTTTGGCTTGCGCCACGAACTCTGCTTGTGTCATACTTACAATTAGCATTAGAGAGTAAAGAACGCGTTACTCAATCTTTGTCTGGAATGCGCCATGCCACCAACTGTACTTCTACAGGATATTGCGGAGGTACTTCGAAAGCATGGAAAATCTAAACAAATTTAAATGGATAGCCTATGAACGAGGCGTTGTTTTCGCTCCGAATCAAAATTTTCAAGCGTAAATGATGGATAATGCTCGGTGTTATTTTTTCGTTTTTATGGAATGCGCCACGCATTCGTCTTCTCTGGATGTCGTAGAAGTATGGAGATGTACTTGGCCTATAGAGTGAGTTGAAGTGGACAACCAGATGTTTATTTTATTTTTATTCTTTATTGATCTCACGTTGCAAATGTAGCGCAGTCGGAGGAAGTGCAAGCTGTCGCGTGCATCCGATACCAGGTTCTTGGCTCGGATTTCTAGTCCAACAAAGCCTTCCATCCCTCCGGGGTCGGTGAATTGGTACCAGACCTGTCTGGGAAGGACAAAGCGCTGAGTTGTTCATCGGCTGGCCCTTCGCTTCTAAACCAAGGCTTATTAGAACGTGGAATTTTTCAACTTACTGAAAAATGACGAAAGGTTATCCAACAAAATGGTCAATATATCAGTGATTAATGTATGCTGTTAATATAAGTGAATTCACTTTGAAAAGTATAAAAACCGACATTAATTATCGGACGACCCGATAAATCAGGCAATTATTTGCTATCAGTAAACGCAGAGAGCGAAGATGGCCGCACCAGCTGGAAATGGAGAGCAATGAAAGGCTGGATGTCGACGGCACCACCATTGCCTAATTTTTATGTAAATTGATTTTGGGATGTGTGGCGCTATGGCCATGTGGCAGTCAATGCAGTTCACGAGAACAGCAGCCTGAAGGTGAACCTCAACGAGCCGTTCATGTCCAAGTACAGCTGGCAGAAGAAGAACTGACGAGAAGAACCTGCCTACCATTATTCGTCAAGGAAGATGAAGAAGAGGAAAAGATATGGCTAATAGGATGGCAAGCACACGTAAGGAAATGGGATCCAGTACGCGAGGAAGTGATGGCCTCTGACAGGCGATTTATGCGTGATTGCATAGCACCGCCTTCACTCTTCATGTTACTGATGACGGGAAATGATGTCGGGCTTGCTGTCTGAACTGCGGCGCGCTTATTTGGCTGCGAGCAAACGTAATGGGATTCACAACTTCTTAGCTTGTAGTTCATTCTTTTAAATATCCTGAAAAAAAGGACAATTTCTCTATAAACGTAGAAAATTCGGCAACAGAAATGTCCAAACAAGGATGAAGAATAAAGGTCGGGATTTACAAGTCCATTTCTGCGATGCGCCAGACATCCTATTATACTTCCACGGGATGCCGTGTAGGTAATTTGAATGCATATTTGGCCTGTAGAATGACTTGCTGTGTCCATCCGATGGAGAAGTCAGCGTTTTATCCTATTCACATGAATACGGTATCAATTCACCGACCCCGCTAAGATGGAAGGCTTGAAGGCTGGGTTAGCTAGCACATGATCGCCTGAACCATGAACCTGGAATTAGGTGCACGCGACAACCGGCGCCTCCTCCTTCTGCTCTACGTGCCCCGGAGCTCGTACGTACTCCAATAAATTGGATTTTCTTATTCGGACACTGTGTATGTGGACAACATTTCGGAAACAGTTTTTTGCCTTCAAGCAATTTTACAAACATGTATGGTAGTTTTCCCGGCAATTTAATTAGACACGTGTCTTAATTCAGAACAAAAGGTCATTTCGAAGATGAATTATGATTAGCAAAAAACGGCAGCAGCGGGAACCGAACCAAAGACCTCGTGCCCGACGCGCGCGAGCGCTACCCCTGAGCCACGGCCGCAGCTGGATGGCTCCTCTTACGGAGCCTTGATGACTCACCACTCCAGCGCCCGGTGCGGCGCACAGCCAACCTATGGTAAGGCTTCCGATTTCGGCAGGCCATAACTCGCTCAGGAGTTTCATTTTGCAATTTCGACACCCATATTGGTAATCAGCATTCCGAGCTCTTTCTAATGATCCTGGTCTCAACTTGAAGTTCCATGGGAAGTCGAAACCCTTCTCTAGCGAGATGCCGCACATTGTGAAATATTGAAAGGCATTAAATAAATAATAGGTTGTCCGGAAATTAATGCAGGTTTTGGACCTCAAACATTAAAATGACACAGCTCTTTCTCTGCTCACACACAACTTTATCAATCGAAGTAGGAACCATTCGAGTCTACACATCTTTGCCAACGAGATACTTCCTTACTTATCCCTGTTGCCTAGAAGTCCGGAGTTCTGAAGCGGAAGAATTCGTCGAAAGCAGTTTCCACCTGGGCTCGGTTATTGAAGCATTTCTCGCTCAAGCAGTTATCAAGATGCTTGAAGAAGTCGTAGTCGGTTGGCGAAAGGTTCGGAGAGTATGGTGGGTGTGGTAGAATTTAGTGGCCCAACTCGTACAACTTCTGCAGCGTCGGATGCGCAACATGTGATCACGCGTAGTCGTGGAGAAGGGCCGGTCCTTTTCTAGACCATTGTTGGATACATAAGTCGGGATTTTTCGTGCGTTTCGACAATTTCTTAGACATACTTCTCTGGTGTCATTGTTTTGCCCGAATTCAAGAAACTGTGGTGAAATAATCCAGAAGCAGACCACAGCTATCATGATTTCCTTTTGGCGCAATTTCGGTTTCCGGAACTGCTGCGGGGCTTCATCGTGGTCAATCCACTGAGTCGATCGTCACCGGTTATCGTAGAGGATTCACCTCTCGTCACAAGCTACGATAGGTCGAGAAATGGTGCGTTCTTGTTGCGAAGAAGCAGCGCTGACGACGCTTCGAACCGATGATTTTTTATGGTCGCTCAACTCGTCTGGTATCCATTTATCCAACCTCTTCGTCTTTCCAATTTTCCGCAGATATTCCCAAACACTTGATTTGCTTACGAAGAGTTCTTTCGCAGGTTTTCGAGGGGTCACATGAGTATTTGCTTCCACCACAAGGTCTACAACTCGTTGTCATCAATGCCAGAGCGACGTTCGCGACCTGCCTCATCCTCAAGATCGAGTTCACCTCAACGAAGTTGAAACCAGCGCATCACTGTGTATTCGTTAACACTTCCTTGGCCCCATAACTGGCTGATGTTTCGAGCTGTTTCTGCTGCAGTACGATCGAGCTTGAACTCATAGAAGTAAAAGTGCCGAAATTGCTGCTTTGACACGTCCATTTATAGCCTACAGAATCAGCCATGAAGTACTCTACATTAAAAAGGAATAGCACAGTGAGATAGCGCACAAAACCCGCCTTGTGACAGTGTAGAATTATGCACTATTACAAACTAACGTCTTACCAAAAAATCCCGCTCTAAAGTTGAAGGTCGAAAACCTGCATTAATTTCCGGACAACCTAATAGATATACGATGCCTGCATACCCATAATGGGATAACTGACAGCGACTTTCAGCAGGTTGACGACGAGAGCGATTTTCGCGTGTCTGGCCGTGGGACGAAGCACGCCGCGCGAATGTTACACGACATACCGTGACCCAAACTTCGTCTAAGGATGAATTTGGGATGCCGAGCACAAGGCTAATGTTCTTCTCGGTACATGTCGCGTAGCATTGGTAGGTGGGAGCGCGCCAGCCAATAGTAACCAAACAGAGCACAGACCGAACACAGGCCAGCCAATTATGGTACCAACTGTACATGCCCTCTCTGAATGCCATGTCCATTCCATGCGGTGTGATTGGTTTACGCGTTCCCATCTACCAATGCTGCTCAGCTACGCGACAGATACCTTCGTCTCAGCAGTTACGGCCGGTTACCTTCCCCCATAATTCTATAATTTTTTATTTATTGTTATGTTTTATTTTTTATTTTATTTTGAGAAAAAATAATAAATTAAAATTTGGCTCAAAGCACATCAAACAAGCAAGCACGTAAAAGCGCGTAAAAGGAGCAGGTCGCGCCATGCACTCCAAAACTTTGCCGCAATTTTTATTCGGTTGATAGTGTGAATGCCATTTACATTAACCATCAAAGTGAGGATATTGTGTTCTTTACAGTGTTTCTTGTTGCATCGTTAACAAGGGTCAAACTCCATGCGGACAGTAATTCTACTTACTAATCGAATGAAAATCGTGAGCTCTTGGAAGAGGCATAGTGCAATCTCTTTTTTGGCACTAAAAAATGTCCGCCTTCCTGCTCTTTAGCACCAGTTTAATCCATTATGTTTCCTCAAAAAAAATCATAAAATTTCGAACAGTGTGTTCACCCACTGGGTAGCTGAATTAAAAAGTTGGTGGTCCTGACACAAATATTGATTAAGAGGGAAACCAACCGTATTCCTCCAAACGGACATCGGAGTCGTGTTCATCAACCTCTCTGGACGAAGTTTGGAGGGAGGGGGACGTTCTGCCTGAAAGCGGCGCGGGCAGAGGCGCGGGACAGTGCCTGCGGAGCCAATTAGCGTCGACTCGCGCAGTGACACCCGCCGCTTCGCGCTCGGCCAGAGAGCCCTCGCCGCGGAGGCGATGCTGACCCAGCCAACTACGGGAGCCTGTAGGTCGACCAGTTTTGGTTGATTACAATCGATAGAGGGATAGGAGGCTCAGACGGCTTGCATTGGCAGTCCAGAATATGGGACTGATCTGAACCCTACCATCTTCTATATCAGAATTTCAAGCTCTATCGAATGAGCCAGGAAAGAATCTTGCCTCAATAACCCTTACAACTTTTTTTTCAGGCGCTGTTAACTTTCGGTAAATATCAGTTTTTATTTATATCAGAATTAATTGCGAGGCATGCTTCCAGGCTGAAATTGTGCGAGGAATATAGCTAGATAGACGAGAGACCTTCTAAAAGCACCTCCAGGTGTTCAACCTTTTTGAAAACGACATTATGATCCTTCAGTGCGTAGAGCAGTTCACGGTCTGAAATTGCCCGAGGAGTTCGATTTGATAGTCGGTGGACCTCCTAAGAACACCGAAGTACTCCAGTTTTTTCAAACCATTTCATCAGTGTTTCCTAACTCGCTAAATGGTGGGGACATTGAGTATGGAGGTACATTGCCTGTGGAACGCGAGGTCAAAAACCGACAGAAGCCACAAACGACTGGACGAGCAATTTGAAGCATTGTGTGATGAAACTTATTCTCCTTGAACATTACATTTCATAAACCACCTATCCAGTTTTAGTCTCGATATATATAGTGTGTGCATTATAAAGTTCCGTAGAAAAATCAGTTACGAAATGCTAAAGAGATATGTTGAAATTAATGCTTTAAACTTCTGTTGAAAGATCTCTTGTCTATCTAATTGGAATCCTCGTGCAATTTTCGCCTGGAAGCAAGTCACGCATTTAATCCTGATATATGTGAACAAAAACCGATAATTAGCTAAAAATAAACAACGCCTGAAAAAATCGCTTTAATGGTTCCTGAGGCAGGATTCTTTTCTGGATCATTCGATAGAGCTTGAAATTCTGATATAGAAGATGGTAGGGTTCAGATCAGTCCCATATTCTGGACTGCCAATGCAAGCCGTCTGAGCCTCCTATCCCTCTATCGATTGTAATCAACCAAATCTGGTCGACCTACAGGCTCCCGTGGTTGGCTGGGTCAGCATCGCCTCCGCGGCGAGGGCTCTCTGGCCGAGCGCGAAGCGGCGGGTGTCACTGCGCGAGTCGACGCTAATTGGCTCCGCAGGCACTGTCCCGCGCCTTTGCCCGCGCCGCTTTCAGGCAGAACGTCCCTCACCCAAGTTTGGATGGACCGGATATCATTCTTGTTGAAATAATATGCCGTCGCGCGCCATTGAGCGATATTGTCGTCGACGTGTTAATTTATGGCTCTTTGACTACACAGATTTTATTTCTCATGCGTAGTTGGAGTCTCATACTTCTTTTACGGCAATTTTGTTCATAATTGAAATCCAAAACTTGCATATTTTCTTACTGTTTCGAAGCACACCATATTAGAACACATGTTTACTCAGTGAGATTGCAGCTAACCTGTTCTGCTTTCCATTAGCTGGCTTGTTTACAGGTGCTAAGCTGCACTACCCATGATCAAGGGATTATCCGCTTATAGCGGTAGACGCTGAGATATCTACGCTGAGGGACTCAGTAGATTACCTCTGGCGAGCGCGTCAGAACTGATATGTCTATTTTTATAGACAACAGGAGCCTACACTTCGGGTTCAACTCCCTTATATCGACGAATTCGTGCAGCAGACCATCGCATCGCCTTGTTCACGCCCACTTGATCCAGATCTGTTAGCCAGACGCCCACCCTCACTGTATTGGATTGATCGGAAAGTCTTGATAGGGCATTCTTCAAAAGTCCAGAACTTCTGAGTTTCGATTGATATCCATGTGGCAGTCGAAGAACATTCTCGAAGCTTCCTGGGAAAAGTGTGCAAGCGCACATCCTTCTGTTTTAGTGTGATGTCAATTTCAGAAGAGCATCTTCGAGCAATCATCATCTAAGAGTGGCCCTGCGGCGCTGTAGCTACGGCAAAATACAGTTGTGCTCTCCCAAAAATTTCGAATAACCGAATATATTCAAATAGAGACAACTTTTGAATATTTGAAAATCGAAAAAATTCGAAATCAAAAAAAATCGCGCTTGTTCGAGCATTCAAATTCAGTTGGCATGTCCAAATTTCTATGAACCTCGTCATGATGTCGAATCGTAGTAGTTCTTCCTTGAACTCTAGGCGAGGTTGGTAACAGCGTTTATTAGGCTTACAGATATGCCAAACAGCTTACCTTCTGGTGTCTACTGTACTATTTATGCAGGCGATACGAAACTGTATTCTATAAACAATTACAAAACTCTTCAAGAAGGGCTAAACTCTCTAACAGCATGGTCTTCGAAATGGCTACTAGATATCTCACTCGATAAAACTACTGTCATGCTTATTGGTCGTCATCATCCTAAAAACTGCTTCTTCCATCTAGCTGGTTACAAACTGCATACTTCAATCTCTGATCGTGACTTAGGAATTGTATACTCCGACCAACTAACGTTTGATGAATATATTGAGAAGACTGTTGCTACAGCTCACGCTAAATCAAACTGTATATTACGAGCCTTTCAAACTCGCAGTATGGCAACGCTATTTAAACTTTTTTCTATTTATGTAAGGCCGCTTTTAGAATACTGTACACCTGTATGGTCACCATTAAAACAAAGTAGTATACGTCTAATAGAAAGTGTACGAAAAAGATTTACAAAGCAAGTGTTCATTAGAAACGGTCTATTCGAAGTTTCTTACCCTGAAAGACTGGCTCGTCTCGGTACTACATCGTTACCACTAAGACGAATAATCTACTAACAGAACCTTGTTTTTAGAATAGTTAATGATTACTTGGATATTGATAAAAATGATCTCTTCAGCTTTTCCTCATTCAGTGGGATTACAGGAGGGCACAATCTTAAAATTCAACCGCAATGACCGCACTCAAAAATGTTTCGAGAATCCTTTTGTTTGGCTCGTGTTATTAAAACCTGGAATGAACTTTCAGCATTGATTCTCAGTTCTTCACCTGGGACGTTTAATTACAAATAGGAAAACTTTCTAAAACAGAGAGTACATTTATGAGGTCAACTACAAATTAGTTTTTAGGCAAAATGAACGATACCGTGCTTTAACAATATAAAATAGCTTTTCAGTTTATGAAACACGGTGTCGCTCCTAAGAAAAGAAGCGCTTTTCACTTTAGTTTAATCATGGAAATAAAACGCTTTTGCTGTCGTTGAAGGACTGACTTTTTGCCATAATGTTTTGTGCTAAACTGATCTGTATTACTCTTTTTGCTCAAAAAATTTCTACGTTCAGATTTTGATAATTTTCAAAAGCCAACTTTCGATGTATCCTTTTGTACAAAACTTACTTTGTATCACATTTTGGCTAATAAATGTTCTATATTCTATGTTCTACTTTTCGGTGAGATCGCCTTCTTCAGAGCCTGAAAGGAAAATCGAATTCAAATACATTCGAAAATCGCGTTTTTTCGAACGTTCGAATACGAATATTCGATTTCGATTATAATTATTCGAACTCTTCTCCTTTCTTCTTCTTCGTCAGCGTCTGTCCAGCTTCGTAGCGGGGTCCGCTATTCTGTTGATCTGACGCCACCTTTCCCGATCCAGTGCTAGATCAGGGTGGACACCAGCAACCTTCATGTCCATATGTAACTTGTCAGACCGGCGCTGCTTCGGTCGCTCTCTAGGCCGGTTTCCTATTACCTCGAAGTTAAGGCCTATTTTGCGGACGCTGTCTTCCTTTCCACGCAGAACGTGGCCGTACCATCGCAAGCGAGCTTCGCGCATCTTGTCGGCTATCGGCGCGACACCGAACTTCTGCCGAATAGCATCGTTTCGGATGCGGGTGACTCCAGCGCAGCTGAGGCGCGTTTCAACTTGCTTAGTCACTGGCCAATACTTTACGCCGTACATCGCTACTGGCCGCACGACTGCTCTGTAGATCTTCGACTTCAGGTGATCTCGTATCTTCCTATCACAGAACTCGCCAGTCAACGAGCGCCACTTGGACCAAGCTGCACTCACGCGTGAATTCACCTCGACCATCACACTGCCGTCAGACGCTATTGCTGATCCCAAGTATTTAAACATCGAAGTGCGTGCAAGTTCAGTACCGTTAATCTTAATAGAGGCGGACTCGTTCACGTCAGTCGTTAGATACTCGGTCTTCTTGACGTTCAGTCTGAGCCTGAACATCTCCAAGCGGTCGCAGCTTGCACATGCCGTTCGAGTTCATTCTTATCTTCGATAGCGAGCATTAAGTCATCAGCATAAGGCAACGTCCAAGGGACGGGCTTCTGAGAATCTCGTGTGATGGCAGCTGAGAGCAACTTACGGAAAGGCAAAATGCACCGGCTTTTGTTTCTCGCTGTGCTTCTTCACCAGAAGGCCGGCGGCATATGGCATCGATGATGCCACAACCAGCCACGAAGCCACACTGGTTATTGGAAAGCTTGACGATTTCACGAATTCGTCTGTCAACGATTTGCACAAAGACGTGCTATACGAAAGCAAGCGAGTCGAACGATAATGCGATGAGTCTGCAGGGCTGCCCCTCTTCTTCCAATCCGGAACCGTCGTAATTTTCTACCAACCATCGGGCACCTTCTCCGCTACAACCTGGTTGAAAAACGTGGCTAACCACTCTGCAGAGTACCAGAACTTCGATAAATCAACTGGCAAATCATCTAGACCAGTCGCTTTGCCCCATCTCATCTTCCTCAGAGCCGTTTCAGTTTCCTCAGTTTCCTCCACAGTGACTTTGTAAACAGGACCGTGGATAGAAGGGGTGGCCGGATGAGGGAACTCTTTAGTAGAGATTCCCTCGAAATAATCGCGCCAGCTTCAACGCTTCCTCGCGGTTCATAAGAAGGTGGCCGTTCTCGTCATTGATGCAGAAAGTCTTTTCAATATCCTCGGTTGACGGCTTTTCGCAAGTCGGTGCACATACCGCTCACCATTGTGAGATTCGAGCTTTTCGTAGACATCGCTCATCGCATCGCATAATGAGTCGCTTTTGCAATGGCCACAGCCTTCTTGGCAGCTTTTTTTGCTTCGTGGTACTTTTGCCGGTTATCGGCTGACTTGCCTCCGAGAAACACGTGATACAGCACGTTCTTCTTTCGAACGATTTCTTTCACATCGTCTATCCACAGTCATGCCTGCTTGCCGAGCCTTCGTCATCCAGACTTCAAATGCCAAGTCTTGACCTCGCCGCTTGAAGTGTCGCGTCGGTAGCCTTTCTCCAAGTTTCGTCGACAGTCGTGACTGTCAGTAACCGTACGCGAGAAATCGCAGCTGCTTCCTTCTCTTTCATTCGCCACCACTTGATTCTTGCCGCACCGCATCGCTCGACCTGCTTCAGCCTCAAAGGTGCGGTCTTCAAAGTGCAGATCGGCGGTCGATGCTGTGGGGCGACCGTCTCATACGGCTCGATCTTCGCATCTGTGACAATACTTCGGTCGCGATTCTTCACAAGGACGAAATCTAGCTGAGTCTTGGTACTCCCACTATAGTATGAGATGGGAATCGCGTTTTCGGAAGACGGTGTTCATAATGGTGAGGCTATGCGATTCAGCGTAATCAAAAATACGCTCACAATAGGCGCTACGTAACCCACAGCCAGCTGTCCTCGTCTTCCGTAGCACCCACGTGCGCATTAAGGTCACCAGCGACTATGATGGCGTCTCTCGACGGTACGTTTGCTGTCTCCTCATCAAACAGGCTCCAAAACTCGTCCTTGGTCTGATCGGAGCACCCAGTCTGCGGAGCATACACAGAGAAGAAGTGATAGAGTCGCTCCTTAGCGGCGACAACGATCTTCATCAACCGATCGTCAAAGCGCTCGACGCTTACAATCGAGTCACGAAATCGTTCGGAGACGATTAATCCGGCACCACTGGTGGTCCTGGGACTTCCACATAGAACGGCCTTGAAACCACGTCCTATGTCCCTTGACTTGCGGCAGGACCACCTCGTCTCCTGCACCGCACAGAAATCAACCCTTCTACGCTCCAGTGCTTCAACCAACTCGCACGAGCGGCCCGTCAACGTACCCACATTCAGCGTTGCCACGCGGGTCCTGCTCACGTTACGGGACTTTCGACTAGCTCAGTTGCCCCACGATGCCGTGGAGGAACAGACGTCGCCATCGAATTCGAATACATTCGAAAATCGCGTTTTTTTGAGCGTTCGAATACGAATATTCGATTTCGAATAGAATTGTTCGAAATCGAATGTTCTAATATTCATTCGGGCACAACTATACGGCAACATTGGGGAGAACACCGCTACCATCAGTGCCGTCATCATCAGGTTCGCTCGGTTCGCAGAAGGAGACACGGACTTCAAGGACAAACCTCGGTAGGGACGTCCCAGCAGTGAAAGATTCTGTCATTTCTCGACGCTGTCATGTAGGATACGAAGGGTACCTCCAGGCCACAAGCCGTGGTCTGCAAGGGCTCCTTACCACAGCTACACTTTCTCCTCGAGCTCCTTCTGGGGCCGGATTCATCAACGATTCATCAAACAATATGGTGAGAACGATAAGCCTCGTTATCTGAGCTTTTCGCTTACAAATCTCCGTTAAAGTTACGTAAGTCGTTGATGAATCCGGCCCCTGGCTGTACGCTACAAGGAATCGTCCTCGCAGACAATCTTCTTGAGAGGGCCTTCCTGAAGCTGGCTCACTATGCAACCAAGCATCAGCGGGATTCCTTGTGACCCTGTGCGGAGTTCGTACTGCCGCTTTCGAGCCTTCGTACATGTCATTTATGACCGAGATCAGGCGTTCCGGGACACCCCTCCCTCAAAGGGCTTTCCAGAGCACGACCCAGAGTAGCCTGTCGTAGGCCTTCTCCAGGTCCAGAAATGCCAGATAGATGCAGGGTTTTCGTTTCTCCCGATATTTCTCCATCATCTGAAGAGCAACGAAGATGGCGTATGTGGTGGACCTATGGGACATGAAGAACAACTGCCCCTGGGATATCGGTACCATAATGCTAAAAACAACGATTATGTGAAGAAGCGATTAAGTGGAAAAAGTTCGCGAGTTTTTTATTATTATAAGCAGTATGGAACGTCGTCTTTTCATTATGTCAGCAACGCCTTGTCCTTTGGATGTCACCTGCATTAATCGGATATTCAGCGATTAGCGCAGATGTGTTTCAATTCAAGAACCTCATCCGTTTATCCTTCGCGTGGCGTGCAGCAACAAAATACAACAAATTCTCCTCCTATTCTCCTCCGCATATTGTGCCGATATGCAGTATGTAGTTTCTAAAAACTACAAGGAAGCCTCTATAATACCACGAATGAGTCGAGGACTCAGCTATGAGTAGCCGACAGTAGCAAGGAAAAACGTAGCTAGCTAGCATAGCTGGAGCACATCGCACAGTCTGGTTATCCAGTCACTGATCATTTCATGCAAAATTTCTCATATCTGAATCGTTCTAGAAAGATTAAAATAACAGACTTCTTAAGACTACATCAGTGGAAACGCTTGGCTTAAAAGGATCGGCTGCGCTGGTAAATATTTATCTTCTGCGATTTTCTAAACATGGCTCCCCACGCATTCTACACGCCCAAAGAGAGGGGATATCAGTAAAAACCTTCGTCCGATAGGCGCAACGATATAGCGCGTTTTTTGGTGAACGCAACCAAAGGGAAAATGCGTGTTCCTGTAGAGCGACTACTCTAACAACGAAAGGGAAAAACGTATTAGCCGTTTACCGTAGATCTGTCCAACTTCATAACTGCTGAGAGTATTCATGAAATTTCGCCATCTTTCTCATTTATTTTCTTACAGAAGCTCAGCTCGAAACAGCACAGAAAAAGGAGAGTTCGATGTCTTATTTGAATATTCAAATAAAATTCCGTAATACTATGAATGATGATTGGCTTTGAACAGGCGAGAGTGGTAAGGAAAAAAGCACTGCAATGCTACTCACATAACCATAAGGCTGTCGTTAATTCAGAAGCTTTTCAGCGTTTTGAACAGTACTGCTTCGTCGTGATCCTAGTTCCATTCCAAGTGGTTTCATACGACTAAACTCTTGTCGCAGTATTTACGGACCCGAGATATACGAAATGAGAGAAGCCCTACGAAGTTTGGAGCTCCGACGGGGTTCGAAAATCAGAGGCGCTTTGAGCCGAGTCGTTAAAAATTAGCTGGACCAGCCACGTAATGCGTTTCACAGACACCAGCTCGGCGAGGGCCGTCATCGACTGGATTTCACGACAAGTCAAAAGAACTCCAAGGCGCACATAGAAGCGTTAGTCGGCTTTCTTTGTGAAAGCTCCGAACGAAAGTTATAACGCTCCTCGCGTTCATTCAGCGAGGAGGACCCACCGGAGCACTCTGACACGCGACGAGGACGAGTGGAGGCGTTGTAGGCGCCCGCTCATGTAAGGGTCCGATGAACAACGTGACGGTAGGTGATTTGTGATAGGTCTGCATGGGCAGATGCTGAAGCGCCACGACACCTGCGTTTCGTTAAGGTTGCGCAATCTAAGGGGGCCTTTTTGGACAGGATCGTGAAGTGCGACGAAGAAAGAATCCTTCATAAAAACCGCCGTCGCTCTGCACAACGGCTGGACAAGAATGAGAGACCCAAGGAGATGCCGAAACCAAGTCTCCATCAAAAAAGACCATGGTGACCGTGTGGTGGACAATGGCTGGTACAGTTCACTACAAGTTCATGAAATCTGGAGAGAGTATCACAGCGGAGAAGTACTTTGCGAAAATTGAAGTGATGCAGCAGAAGTTGATTGAAAAACCGCCGCCTTTGGCCAATCGAGGAGGCCCAATCCTACTTCACGACAACGCGCGTTCGCACGTTTCAAAAATTGTTGTCCAGAAACAGGGTGAATCGGGATAAGAAACTCTGTCAAAATCCAGCCAATATTCAACAAATTTCTCCCCTGCCGACTATCAATTCTCCAAGCATTTAGATCGTCATGTGAAAGATAAAAAATCTAGCAACCAAAATGATGTCGAAGATGACTTCCTATGTTTTCCTATTTCTCGTAGTTTTAATTTTGCAAAGGTGAATGTCTGAGCTATTGTCGCGCTGGGAAAAGTGTATTAATTGTAATGGTTCTTAATTCGATTAATAAAATTGCTTCCAAGCAAAGTTTGATCTGTCAAAGTTTTCAGTCAAAATCGGCCATTTGAAATGCAACGACCTAATATAAGCTGTTAAGAGAGTACAGGCTTTACAACCGTACCGAGTTCTGCGAAAGGCTAGGGACTGCAAGAGCAAGTGCAGAGACATGCTAAATGCTAAAGGCACACAACTGGTTAAGCTCATTAGAACCGATTTGTAAGGTGATAGCTACTAGACAGTGTATGTAGACAGTGAGGAAGACGGTGCGATTGAGAGATGAAGGATAAGCCTTCGAGACCTAGAATGGCAATACAACAGTAGACATAGCCCTATGACTAACCCAACGTTTTTCTTTGCAAAACGTTCCTTTTTCCCGAAGGGAGAGGTAGCCCCGCTTCCTCTAGCTACGCCCTGAAACGAACGAGTGAGAGAACACGGCCGAACAACAGCTGGCATGGTGCTGCTCGCTCCCTGTCAGCCAGCAAGATAAGACAATCATGTGCCGTGATAAGGCGATTAAGTGATGAAGCGATGTCGAACGATGTGGCTGCAGGCTTTAAGTCCACCTCTCTGCGACATGTTGCATGGATTTTGGAGCGTTAGAGACTGATGGTGAGTGTCAACCCCTGACGTCCCTTGATCTGGATGTGCACTAAGCGCAGTCAAAACAATCCTAGACTGCCGCGCACACCTGCAATTGATCCGTGGCTCGGATCGCACGCGGGGATTGGTTCAGATACTGGACATGTCCGGAGAAGTGCGAAATGATAATATGCCCATCTTCTCGCTGTCAACGGTCATGTGTCATCTGCATCACCTGTCGTCCCGTTGACCATCCAGTTGCTCGAGCGGGCGCCATCAGCGGCCTCGTTCGTCCCTGTCGCGTGCCAGAATGCACCATCCTCTACGGCCGAGTGGCGGAAAGAGCGTCTATTGTTCGTTCAGCGCTTTCACGAG
Organism: Heligmosomoides polygyrus polygyrus; assembly: GCA_947396885.1. NCBI lineage: Eukaryota > Metazoa > Nematoda > Chromadorea > Rhabditida > Heligmosomidae > Heligmosomoides > Heligmosomoides polygyrus. The sequence goes on along the minus strand of OX377203.1, from coordinate 85,032,815 downwards.
GAAGTCCAACCAATGCGTTAGTGTGTATCCTGGTTTTCTCTTGGCATCTAGCGAAATCCAGACGGTGACGGCTCTCGTCTAGTGTGTTTTGAAGCGCATTACGGCTCACCTAATTTTCGACGAATTGGCGCATGCGACAGCCCCACCGATCTTCGATAAGGGATAAAAATAAGTCATATAAAGGACAAAAATGAAGGTCGGCGTTAGTCAATCTTGTACAGGGTTCTACTTCTACAGAGAAAGAGTAGAAATTCGAATATGTATTTGGCCCATACAATGACTTGGAGTGGCCAGGCGATGGTAAAGCCGCTGTTTTGTGGTTCCCATACAGTCACGGTATGTACCAATTTACCGACTTCGGAGGAATGAAGGTTTGCCTGGCCCGGGCGCGAAATCCGAACCAAAAACATGGAATCGAGTTCACACATAGTGGTCGGCGCCTCCTCCGACATCGTTACCACGCACCCAAGTGAGCGGTAAATAATAAAGATAAATGTGGTTGCTAATTTATCCTTGTTTGGAATGAGCCATGCATTCTACTTACGCCTACTCTTGTAGTGTATTTTTCCAATCATTTAGATCGTCATGTGAAAGATAAAAAATCTAGCAACCAAAATGATGTCGAAGATGACTTCCTATGTCTGTCAGGGACCAGTTCAGCAACACCGGAGGGATGGACTAGTACGAACCCGAACCAAGAATCTTGATTCGGGTTCCGTCTAGGCCGAATCAAGATTCTTGGTTCGGGGTGCACGGGATAGCCTATGCCGCCTCTATTAGGGGGGGGGGGGCAAAAGTAATAAGACAAATTGAAAAAAATCTTTCTCTTTATAACTCAATTAGAACTCAACGATGCTGAGGAATGTGTTTGCCATTAAGGGCAACGGCCTTGCTGCCATTGCTCAGCCAACTTCCTGATCCCATCCTTTCAGAACTGCTTGGACCTGGTGTTGATCAACTGCTTGATATGGTTGTCAAGGACTGCTTGGGTTCTTGTGTCCCTTCCGACTAGGAAGTCCTGTAGGCTCAAGTAGTAGTGGTAGTTGGAGAGATGTCCAGCGAATACGGTGGGTGAGGCATGTGAACGTAGCCCAGCTGGCCAAGCTTATCCGTGGTTACTTGTTCCCGATGGGGTGCGGCGTTGTCGAAGAGGAGAACCTTCTCGAAGCGCTGCGAATGAATAAGAGCGAGTCGCCGGCTCATCTCTTCTGTTTCGTTCACCATGGCCTTGGAGTTCATCGTAGTGCTCTTGGGAAACAGCTTCCGGCAAACCGGTCCATGGGCGCAGATCCAAAAGCTCCAAAGGTGCTTCTCGCCGTGAGCATCTCGCCGAACGAAGGTCGGTAACAGGTCACCAGGCCTCACCCAGACTCACTGCTTGGCAGGGTTAAGGTAGAAGAAGTACTTTTCATCTTGCGTGACTATTGAGCCCAGGCTGCTCGGGGATGGGAATTGGGCGAGATTTGCGCGACACAGGTCGACTCGTCAGACCGGGGTTTCGGCATGAGACAGACTGGGGTTTTGGCATGCTTCTGGAAAGGGCGGAAGTGGTAACTTCTCAGGTGGCCTTTAGTAAGTAGCATACAAACACACAAATACGATAAGCATGAAACCAGACTCCAGCCATGAGATATATGGACACGGCATGGGGTGTCTCATTACTTTTGGCCCCCTAATAGTAGTGCGACTTGGCACAGTGCACTCTGTGAACAAGCAACTTAGCGAAGTTAAGGAGGTTAGTGGCCATTCCCAAGTTTAGGCCGAATTTTTTCATTGAATTGAGAGGCTATGCCTTACTTAGCTGGAAAAGAAATATCGCATCACGTGGGAGGACGTAGAATGCGTGGCGTATCCTAAAGGGGCTGGTTATTTCCAACTTTCATTCGTATCCTTTCCGAGATTGAGAACGTTCTCCAGCCTTAGCCATACTACCGCGAATCCATCGTGTTAATCGCACGCGTGATAACGCAGTCGGAGGAGGCGCTGGCTGTCGAGTGCATCCCGAGTCGAGGTCTTAGGTTCAGCTCGCGCCCAGGCCTGCCACGCAGTGCATCCTTTCGGGTTCGATAAGTTGATAACAAAACTCGTCTGAAAAGGATAAAGCACTGACTTGTCCATCAACTGGTAGCCGCTAGTCATTCTATGGAACAAATACGCATTCTAAGTCGTCTCCACGCATTCCGTAGAAGTAGAATGCATGGCGCAATTCCCAAAAGGGGATTGATTCGCGCTGTTCTTCTTTCCTTAATGCGCGCGATCGAACCGATGTGAGTTCGACTCCTCACCCAGGTTCACTCTACCTGTCCAGTTCCAATGTATAGAAATCAGTAACGTATCTGACTGGAAGAATGGAACCTGATGTTCACTAGTGCCTGATTCCTGCCATTGCACGGGCCAATTATGCATTCGGAGTAGTTCTATGGGACGTCAACAAAAAGTGCATACCCTCTAGTGAAGGAATTCGGCAACATCTACCTACTTCTTCATCTACCGTATCAGAGCTTATCTTGTTCAACTTTCAGTCGAGCGTCATGACTCAGCTAATCACAAGCAGGACCGGGAGACGTTACTGAAGCGAATCGAATAAACGAAGGAAAAAATAGCAGCAACATAGCTGAAAAACAACGTTCGCATCGATTCGAAGACTGCAGGCCAGCCGGCCGGCAGCGGCCAGCATTTAGGTGCTGCCGCTGGCTGACTGGCGGCTGATCGCCACTGAAAACAACGTGGGGGACAGGGGAGAAGGAGCGCTTCGCGAACTCATCGATGCGCGTGTATTGTGACGAGGGGAATGCCAGATGTTGGCTGAATCTCGAAGCGATAAGTGGGAAAGGCGGCGGCGAGGGGAGCGAGGAGGGAACGAACTTCGATCACAGAAGGCTGTGGGACGCTGTAAAAATCGGAAAAAAATGAAGAAAAATATGTAAAGGTGTTCGGGAGTGAGGCTGAGAACTGCTTCAGACATTACGCATACTTATGGACTGCTATGGTATGGATGGCTTCTAAAATTCCTGCCATTCCCATCTTACACTGTTTCCTGGTTTTCTTTTTTTTAGTTGCACGGCCTACTTTTGTTGTTCTTACATATAGTGCGCGACCTTGAGATCCTTCAAATTGTTCAAATTGTTATATATTTTGATCAAACCAACCTTACTGATCGAACTATCGCCCATCTTTGTGGAGGACTGTCCTCAATCGTTCCGGCAAGGAATGATGGATGCCGTGGCAATAGAAATCCAGGACTTCGATTAGAAGGAGTGACGAAGATCGGACCTGATACCTGACCAGTACGCCACACGAGATGATGCATGTCTTTTCAGCTTATCCCGCTCTCGGCGTTTGGCTGGTTGGATTCGCTCATTACAGGAGGTGAGAAGTGGGTACTGTAGGTGCCACATACAGCAAGACATGCTTGGACTCCAGCAGAGGAAAAGCCGCCAGCAGTTCCCAAAGGTGATCTTCTGCAACCAAGGAAGGAGATACTGAGTCTGGAACGTTCGTGGAGTAGTGCACTAGGAGATTCTCCCTTCTGGTGCCACCATTACCAGTCAGGTGTAGGGCAACCAACCACAAGAACTCAGCCACGTTCTTCAAATTAAAGCCCACATTTCGGCGAGATTTATTTCCTCCATGACAATGCAAAACCGCATATTTCAAAAACGACCAGCCAAAAGCTGCAGCGACTATTTATTTATTTATTTATTTATTTATTTATTTATTTATTTATTTATTTATTTATTTATTTATTTATTTATTTATTTATTTGCACAATATCGTGCGCACAAAATACTATATTTAACAAGGACGCAGCATATTAGGAAATACGTGGTGTAAAAAAAACATCAACAAATCAAAACTAGCCATCATTGTTACTTTTCATGTGAGCGGAACTCAAGCTCAAAAAAAAAACTCAACTCAACTAAACAAAATGTATGAATCGCTTAGTAGTATAAAAAATCTGGAAGAATAGGGGTAAGGAAACGGGGGAGAGGACGATGGGTAACTGATGAAGAAGAGCAGTGGCCCGCCAACACTGCAAGTCGTAGGAGATATCGGGTTCGGATACCAACATAGTAGGTCCGTCAACTCCATCAGAATCCATCGAAGACCGCTGTGTGGGGTATCGTAGGACAGTAGAACGGGCTAATCAAAAACAAAGTAGAGAAGCTCTAAAAATCAGAGAAGATTACAACGAAGAGGTGCAAAAAGGAAAAGACAACAAAAAGGGCCGAATGACAGCAAAAACCATAAAAGCTCAAAAGTAAAAGTTCTTCTTAAACAAAGCATATCCTAGTTCTAGAAAAAGGAAAACTAGCAGAATCTCTCACTTAGGCGATATCTGGTATATTCAGTGTTCAAAGCAAGTCTATCCTTTTCAATTGTTTTCCAAAAACATATGCGTCTGGAGCTTCGAGTAGGCTAGGTGGTAGCATTTGTAACCAACGAGCTCCTCGAAAGAACAGAGAATTAAAAACCTTTTCTCGGTATTTCTTCTTCACCTTGGGATAACGAAAGCAGTAGCTATTACGTCGACCTTGTGTTGGCAAAAAGGTCCAATATTTACTAGCTTTAAGTCTAGATTCGCCTTTTAGAATTTTGACAAAACAGTAGATCATTTACAATTCTATCTAGGCCGTCTGTAGATCATTTACAATCCTACCTAGACTATCTAGGCCGAATAATTTTAGTCGTTCTTTGTACCTAGGACACGTTCGAATAGAATTGGAACAGTTTACACAACCACTAAACAAGATCTTTGCGAAGATCTTTTGAAATTTTTCAATTTTTTCTATTTGCTTTCTGGTGGAAGGACTCCAAATCTGAGAGCAGTACTCCAGTACTGGTAAAACGTAAGAGTTATACAGTTTGATCAGTATCGTGCTGTCATTACATTTCAGGTTTCTGCAAATCGATAAAAGGACGGAAAAGCTCTCCGTACTATTATACCAATGTGATTATTGAAATTTAATCTACTGTCCAAGGAAATTCCTAGATCACGAACCTCAGGTACTGTCCTGAACGTACAGTTATTAAGACCAAATTCTACAATAGGCGCTTCACCAATATGGAAAACTGAAGTTTTTGAAGGATTCAAAGGAATTTTCCAAAACATTAGCCCATACTGCCATCATGATAATGGATTGGGATAAGGCCTGGCAAACCTCAGTCTTATTGCTATGATTGTACCTCCCGTAAATTTTTATGTCATCGGCATACATCTGCACCTTCACATGAGAGTGTGTGAATAGAACAGCAGGAAGATCGCAGGTGTACGCAAGAAAACGAACCGGATGGATTAGGATGGGAAGTGATTCCCCACCCGCCCTATTCATCAGACACTGCCCCAACTGCCTACCATTTGTTCCGATGGCTAGCTCACTTTCTGGAAGGAAAACGATACAGTGATCGAGCGGCACTCCAATCTGAACTTCGTCACTTTTCTAGTCGAAACTCCCGGATTTCTATCGCCACAGCATCCATCCCCTGCCGGAGCGATGGAGGATAGTGACCGACGAAGATGGGCAATATTTCGATGAGTAAGATCAGTTTGATCAAAGGATATAAAAATTTGAAAACTATGAAAAAATCACAAGAATATGTGAATCACCCTAATATGCTGACGTAAATCTACCTGTAATCATGTTAAAATCAAATTTAGATTTACCAGGGCTCGCAAAAATACTTACACAGCTTCCTTCAATAATAAAAAGGGTTAGAAAACCAGCGCTTACACTAAGAAGTTAAGACACTGTACGAATCATTTGCACCAACTACCGTCCCGTTGATCATAGAGTTCCTGGAGCTGGTGCCATCAGCTTCTGTATTCGTGCCAAAATGCCCCAATTGATCCGACGGGAAGGCTTCACAGCAGGGAAGATGCTTCGATCAGGCAGTCACATTTATGAAAAGTCGAACCTCGACGGTAATTATGAAATTCTAGCTCGGATTTATATTTGACAGATGACACACAAGATGATCGAGTATTTGTTTAAAAGTGGCTAACGTTATTTTAATTTATAATTTACCACAAGCATCCTTCTCTCACCCACGTGAGTTGTGTCACTCCGAGCACCGTCCTCTCGATTCCACACGACGCTGATCGCGTGTTCATCGTACTTTTGCGTGGCACAGGTTGCGTATACATTGGATTTGGTCAAAAATCTTCGAATAATTGGATGATTCGGATAACGGCGATTTTGCGGGCCTCGGATCTTTGGATGATCCGGATCGGGATATCCGAAAATGATTCATTCGGATCCAATGTATACTGAGGCGTATGTTAGGGCAGGAAGAAGAGTGGGCCCCAATAGGTGGGCACGGAGAAGGACGTTCATCGTCTTCTCCACGACTTCTTCTACGCTCCTGAAAGCTCCTCAAGCCGCTCGTTTTCCTCTTGCCAGTTCTGGCGCTAGGTCGTTGGCCATGTTGACTTCGCTACCCAGATGCACGTAGCTGGAGCATTCGGGGATCTTCGTTCCATTGAGCGAGAACGGGGCATCAGAAACTCGTCCGTTCCTCGTCTTCGTAAGATTCAGCTGCAGTCCAACCCTCCCACATAAATGATCAAAATCTGCCAGGGGCCGGATTCATCAACGACTAACCCGCGGGTATAGGGGGTTGAGATACCAACGATGAAGCCTGCGTCCCTGACTCTTACCTTATCTCTACCTGACTATTATTTTATCTCTACCCCTTATACCCCGCATACCGACCGGTTAATTGTTGATGAATCCGGACCCAGAATTCGCTCCTCCTGGCTGATGCTCGGTGTTATGAGCACGATGTCGTCAGCGAAGCGCAGATGGTGCAGTTGCCGACCGTCGAACTTCACTCCCATATCTTCCCATTCTAGTTCCCGCATGACGTGGTTGTAAAATGGTCGTAAATCCACTGTACAGCTCTCGAAGGATTCTGATGTACTGAGTAGGCACGCCCTGAATGCGCAGAGCTTCGATGACCACTCAGTTCCGACGGAGTCGAATGCCTTCTTCAGGTCGATGAATGTAATGCACAACGGCAGCTTGTACTCTCGCGATACTTCGTTGAGCTTCGCAATGGTATGTATGTGGTCAATCGTGCTGAATACTCTCCGAAATCCCGCTTGTTCGCGAGCGTTGGCGGAGATGGCGAAGCAATAGCGCGCTCTAATTCAACACCGCAATGAATTAGAGCGCGCTATTGCCAACGCTACATTTGACTATCGGCACGTGTGCCATTAGTCAAATGCAAGTATACACTGCTTATTAGGTCCATGGTTGCTAGAGGGTTCGGGATTAACCGCATTAACTCGCTCTGAAGGCGTCCGACAGGTGCAGACTGCTTCGTTCTCCCATTGTTCACTCTCGAATCTGCTGGGATGACCGCTTCGCAGGACGTGCAGGATTCGTTCGACGAGAGTTTAAACCTGTAAGTTTACTCTTCTCTAGTTCTTGGACTCTATTTGAAGTTAGTTCGAACAAGTTATCGCTTTTACGCCTTCAGTAACGTGCCCACCCGACCTTGTGTCTTTAAACGCCAAGTCAGCGATCGCGATACGGGTCGGCCGGCTTTGAAAAGGTGTCCGCCTTTTCAATCTTTGCTGTTTCTTCACGTCTGATGAAACTGATTTTCAGAACGTGTTCAGGAGTCGGTCCAACCACTCGGCAAAAAGCGGGTTAGACTTTTCTTGGTGTCAAACAAGCCCTTTCAATGTAACCGTTCCCCTTTCTGAAGCGATTCCTTCAGCAGCTACTGAGTTTCGCGGCTTTCTCACCGCCGGTTCAAATCGTGAAGTCAAAGTCAGCGAAGCAGCTCTATCATCAGCTCGAGCACGACTTACTGCTGCTGATGAGAGTGTCTCGGAAGAAGATGAAGTTCCCAGGTAGTCTATTCATTATTCTTTAATTAGCTTGGCTGTTATTGACGCTGCTTTTGGAACGGATCAGGAGGCGCTAATGTTTTATACTTGGGGTCTTATGCAAATTCAGTGGTGCGGAAAGCTTAACCGACGAGACCAGGTGTGAGGTCGAAACAATTTAAAAACTTTTTTGTTCAAGTCGTTAATAAAATCGGCGCCAACAACGCAATGAAGGAGAAAGTCTTAGGAACAGGGAACTCTAGATGTTCCCATGACCCAAAATTGAGCATCTGTTACGCGTGATATCGCACTCTGAACAGGCACCGGCTCTCGCTTCCACCCGAATCGATGGTTCTGCAGTTTCCAAGTAGGCCAACTATGCATTCCGGATAAGTGAAATGGTATCTAGAAAGGATAAAACACTGACTTGTCCATCCGCTGGCCGCCTTTGTTCGTTGTGTAGGCCAAATACGCAATCAGATTGTCTCCAAGACGTCCCATAAAAATGAGTGCGTGGCGCATCCCAAGCGAAATTGGTTATCGCCGTTCATTATCCTTCTTATCCTCGATTCTTGATATGTCTGTTGCCGTGTGTTAGTAGCCCACTTCAGATTCGAGTTTTCCAAGCGAACTTTAGATTTCCTTGGGAAAGTAGTGAAGACTTATTTACTTATTTTATTTATTTATTCAATACATTTGCGATAAGCGCAAACGCCAGAAAAAAAGTATTCCAACAACAGAACAACGTGAAGAAACATAAAGCGAATCGAACACATGTAAAGCAACTAAATGATGACACACGTAGAGCAAATCAAGCCAGTGTCAGATCTGTGACTAATTAGATCACGAATAAAGAGCCTGGTTAGCCAAACCAAATAAGCCGGGAAGACTTTAAAGTGTTAAACTCCATAACTCAACTGCGACTTCTTAACAGATCGCTCAAGCTGACCTAGGGAAAAGGAGGACGGCATACATCTCGTCGCCTTCAGGTATGCGCTGGCTGCCCTATGGAAAAAGCGCCACCTTCAGCTTACTCCTAGGCCAACTGATGATTATCTTCTCCGGCTCCCCCATAGTTCGTGTAGCACGCAGATTAAAGAATTTAGAGCCTCCGAAGCGCGAGTAGTGGATTAACTTATAAACCCTACAAATATCAAAAATTTTCCTGCGAGAAGACAATGTGTGAAGACCCAGGTATTTATTTCTTATCGATGCTTTAGGCACCTTAGAGTAAAGGAACCCGCCAATGCGAATAAGAACCTTGCGAGTGTAGTTATTCTGTACCTTTTCTATAAGGTTTATAAGAGTTTTCTTACTGGGGGAAAAAACCGAGGTGGATGACTCTACCAGCGGTCGAACGTAAGTCTTATAAGCCCTAAGCAACACACTCTTATTCTTGGTGGTAAGTCTTGTCTCGAAATGATAGAATACTGCCCTGTAGACGAGCTTTCCTTACGAAGCATGGTCGAAGCAAGGTATACGGAGTTCGGAGATGATGTCATGAAAGGGGAAGTGTGTGGCGCATCCCGCACAGAAACTGGTAAACGTACCCTTTCTCGATTTGTACATCCTAAGACCGTATGTAGTGATACAAGTGGTGATTTTAAAAAGAAATGATTCTGTTACTTCATTTTTTGTATCCAACTAATCCTGTACTATAATTGTTCACCGAGTTTCAAATAATACTCTTGTTTCAACTTATCAAAAATAGGAACATCATTAATTGAGGGGGGGGGGGACAGTCTCTCTTAGGCTTGGGTATTTTCGACATATAGCCCAAGCTAGGATATAATCTTTTACTTTTATGCTGGTGGCCCAGCCTCGCACTGCGATTGCGCTAGAGTGGTTAGCTCTACTAAGAAGGGAGGTAGAGAAAAACTATCGTCCTAAGTTTGATCAATCGCTACAGGTATTGCGCCCAAAAATAATGTTTGTTACAGCACAAGCGTTGAGAACCCAGTACCGATATCATTCGCTGGTTTCGTCACAGCCGGTACTAACAAAGCGATCACCGTCTCGGAATCAGCCATAGAAGCTGCCAAACGACGTTTAGATGCCGTTGTTGGCGAACAATTGCAAGGGTGGTGAGTATTGTGGTCTATTAGCCTTTCGCGAACCTCGAATTTCTTGCGAGTAACCTGGGTTGACTATTGTCTTACTTTCCTTGTTATCATTTTGCGCTATATTCCACTGGGTTATTAAAGCACTACATAAGTATCTGGTTACACGCCTGCATTTGGAAAGTCACGACTCGGTTCACAAACACAAGACGAAACTTTTTTCGTTTTTTTTTCGCAAGTGGATGAGGGTTTACTGTGTTGATCGGTGTGACTTATTATCAGAGGACACCCTGGACGAAAACTGACGCCTAAGGCTGTATATCTGTGAATCGTTTTCTCTTTTGGTCTCGCTTTAGCTCTGTATCGTGTTACTTTCGAGCTTTCTTATGCACACCGTAGAAATAGAAGCTGCTCTTGCATGGTCGAAAGTCTGTGGGCTGTGATTTTTGCGTGCTTAGTATAAGTCAGTCCTTGTTTTAAAAGTCAACATGCCAAACTGACGAGATAGTTATCACTGCTTCAGCGCAAACTCCGAAGCAGACACCGAGAATCGAGATCCTTCCCGAACTCCGGCAAATCGTGCCGTTACGCCAAACTCTATAAGGTTGTTCAGCTATAAGTTCTTCTTTGAATCTGCCTTTTTTAACGCGTACGCGACTGCGTTGACTACCGCATGGGACAATCATCAGTCTCATTGGCGTAAGTCCCGCTTGGCTGAGGATCCGCTCTTATGGTGTGGGTCAAATTCTCTCGATCGAATTCTTGATTGGGGTGAACATTACCTTTTCTATGTCCAAATGCAGCGTGCAGCATGTCCCCTCCCGTTATAATGCCTCCGGATAAGACGCGGCTCTCGATATAACGTAGATTTCCTCTGACCCCGTCCAGCTTACCTTTACGCCGTACAAATCAACTCTGCTTAAGACGCGTCGGATACAATGCTACTCCCGTTATAACGCGGTTTTGGGAGGAACTCTGCGTTCAAAATGACTCCCGCTATAACGCGGCCAGGGCTGAGCTTTGATCCCACACAGAAAATGAAGGCGAGCAAGATGCTGACTGCGTTTGTGATCAGACCTACCTTCTATTGCCTCGTTCACCATCATGACGAGCACAAGTGTGACATGCATTAGATGTATGTAGACATTTTTCATGCGTGCGCGGCCCACAAAAGTATTCATAGTCAGCAATAGTCGGTCGCAGTATAAGGATAGTTATTAGAAGCTGCCGTGAACTGGAAGGGCTTCATACATCAGAAACGACAGAAGGTGTGGATCGAAACCCGGATTATTCAAAACAATATCCTACACATTTGTTCTAAGCCTAAAGCAGCGGCTGTGGCGGTTATATGCTGTCCATGATGTTTTGTGGCGATCAGAATTCCAGTGCCATGCAGCACTTGTACCGTCACCCTCTGCTTTCCGGGCAGGATTACAGCAACAGCGCTGTTTGATCACACGCAACATCCCGATATCGTGGAGTGCGCTGAGAGGTCACTGCGACGAGGATATGGCAGATACGGTGCGCGATTTAGCAGCGCTGATGACGTAATGGGTTAACATATTGCCTGGAAGGTAAAGAGCGCGAGACCATGTCTCGCCTAGTGCGAGTTTCAATGGCGGCAAAGGATATTGTTGTTGATTTTGTTGTTGATCACTTCCAACTTTCGTCTGGTACTCGCTATTCCTTACAATATTTGTCATATTCATATATGCATATTAACGTGGTCCTGTCCTCAGAGATTATCTCTGAGGACAGGACCACATTAATAATCTAAAGATATTCTTTGCCTTCACACTCCTCACGGTCACATATTTCATTTTAACTGTAGCCGTTTTTATCTATTGTATGCGATTCTAAATAAATCTACGCGTAAGAGATCTAAAGAGCTCACCTCCGGCTAGGACGCGGCTTCCGTTATAACCCGGATTTTCTCCTGTCCCCTCAAACGCGTTATAACGAGGGGACCGTATCTACCCATCGCTGCTCCGGGCATCCTCTGGACAGCTTTTAAGGGACCTCGAAATTGAGCCCAATCCTACACACGATCTGCTATTGGGGCGAAGGACGTGGTGGTGCCGTTCCAGAGAAATTTGGCGCTACAGGTCTACCATCGGGCATGCTTCAGATACCTGTATAATATATCGTCCACTACTATTTAAAGGAGTTCTTGAAGAAATTTAGACATAAATGTGACCTTTTGTACTTTTATCACTTACCCGAAATCATTTAAATTACCCTATCGGAGTTCTTCGTCATACATATTTTTTTGGCTGAAGACTTCATACCATCTTGATAAACATACATAGGACCAATGCTCGAGGGCCACTTGCGTCCTCATGCGGTTGCGACCTCAGATCGCGAGCCACTACTCACGGCTAAACCAATAGAAGTGGCGATGAGTTTTACGCGGAAATGAAAGTTTCTCATAGGATATTCAGGTCCATTGCGTAGCGGTCGTTACGGAACCACACAAGCGTCAAACGTCCACTAGACACTGTTGGTCCTGTAACAACTAATAGCCCCACTATCAGCCGCTCCAGGCTTGAAAAATGTGTTAAAACGTTTTGCTAGTAAGGCCTTTAGGTTAGCCGGTTCCATGCTGATATCAGGCCTTCCCATTCCGAGGTGCGGATTTGAGTCCAGCGCAAGAATTTCGATCGCAACAAAACATACTGTAACCACCCCTGGTGCGGTCGATGACCCAGTTGCAAACAAAATTTGGTAAAAGACTGAGGGGTGCGTGTAGCGCAGTCGGAGGGGGCGCCGACCGTCGCGTGCACCCGATACCAGGTTCCTGGTTAGGATTTTCCACCCAGGCCCTTCCATCCCTCCGGGGTCGGTTAATTGGTACCAGACGTGTCTGGGAAGGATAAAGCGCTGATTTATTCATCGGCTGGCCACCGCAAGTCATTGTATGGCCAAATACGCATTCATATCGCCTTCACGACATCCCGTAGAAGTAGAATGCGCTGGCGCATACTAAAAAGGATTGAGTATCGCCGTTCTTTATCCTTATCCTAAAAGACTGAGCAGTAGGTCAATCCTTTTTCCGGCAATGGTTTCCGAATTAATGCCGAATTGAATGCGGTTATGGGCGTTAAGCATCACGTACGGCACGTTTAAAAAAAAGTTGAATCGTCAACTTTTTGTGCATTTATTTGTAACGGCAGCAGTTAGATGTGTTGAACACGCCCTTAGTGGGAATTATACTTTGTGTCGCTCACTACAGTGATTCTAACAAGTATCTTTTACTTCAGGGTGTGCCTTCAAGTTTATATCCTCCAGAATAGTTGTGTTACGTCGATATTGTTACAAACTTCTTCTTGATCAGCATAAAGATTTCCAGTTTTCGACCTTCTCCAGTGAAAAAATGACAGCCAGAACCTAGTGGAAAGCTATACGTTCGCTCTACCCGCTATTTGCTTATACCATAATTGCGTGTGAGAGGAACCTAGAAATGCAGTCAGGAGGTTGAGCGCACAGAGTGGCTAGACTTCCATTGTGACGCTCCAATGGTTGCCGAATACACTTAGTGTAAGTGTCCCTTCTATCTGTGTGAAGGAAGCCTACCGTCGCTACATCCTTGATGAGCATTACCTACATCCTATCGAACTTTTGCACCGCTCTACAAGCTAAATGGTTCATCGTAGCGTATTTATAACCACCACTATGGAGATTATCCCATTCTAGCTATCAGCGATGGCAACGTTGACGTCGTAGAGTGACAACGTCACCCTTAGGGCCTGTTCATACTTCGCGACGGGAGCGATTCATCGCCGTGGAAAACATAAAAATCGATTAAAACCAAGCGATCGTCGCGAAATCTGTTCATAGTCTAGCGCTGTCGCCTCGCTACCGTCGCCTGTTCATACTTCTCGCTGGCCATTTGAGCGATAGCGCTAGTGTTGGAGAAAAATCTACCGCCGCTGAAGGTCCTAAGAGCTCATGCTCCTAACCTCAGTGAGTTTTAGCTTGATAGATAGAGTGATGCCGTTCGCCTAGATGGCGAGCATGCGTGTTTCTAAGGTTCTTTTAGATGTTCATGCCTATTAAGAGAAGAGTCGCACTGCTTGCAGAATTCCTCCAGTTCAAACCATTACGATCCTAATTTTCTTTTGAAATGTAGGGTGACTACTTCAGACAAAGTCTAGAAAAGATGTACAATCAGCAAAAAGTGCTTTGAATTCGGATTTCAACGGTCTTTCTCCCATGGGCTTCTTTGGTGGAGCTACGTTGCTCCTAAGTCGCTTCTGTTGCGGCCATCTCGTGGCCACATATCCCCTGAGCTGCCGTCGCGAAGTGCGAACTGGCCCTCAATTCGCCCACCTTGTAGGTGTGGTGCAGCCAATACGGTAGAGCGGTCTCGCAACGACCGCCTTCGTACTGTATGAAAACTTCATTGCGAAGAAAACTCGTCACTACTTCGGTAGGCTTAGTCGCGGGACGAGCCACTCAGACGGGTGAGCATCAAGGGCCTAGATTTTAACAGCACTCGTTCTAGAACGGCACCAAGGGTACAAATTCAGAAGATATGGCCTGGGAATTGCGGACTACACCGCGTACTAGCTTTGGGAGCACCGCGGGATGTGGTCCAACTTTGGGTGCTTTGTGATATAACACCGACTTGACGAATCAGATGTCGGAACGACCGGAAAGGAAAGCTACTTGGGGCGCAAAGGGGGGGGGGGTCTCATCATGTATAGCAGCCGTACGCAACGTATTGTGTCGTACGAAACTAAGAATTTTATGCGGCGCTGGAGTGTTGTTCCCAGGATTTCTGTTTGTAACTGGACATGCATATGCCACATGTCCCTACCAAGGTGAGTATCCACGGAGTTACAGGATGACCCTCTCGCCCGAGCCGAGCATGCTTGCGCACTATTTGGGACCAGCAATGCCCACCAAAATGGTGCAGTGGTCCCACGCGGCAGTCAGTGCAAAACGAGCGTGTCGCAAACGTGTTAGGCTGTCTCCATTCATTTCCCATTACATTGCGATGCGTAAATATTATATGTAGTTGTGATTTGTTCAGTTCATTGCCTACACTACCCCAAACAAGGCGCTCTACTCGACGTCAAAGTGACTTCATTTCTCCTCTAGTCCGAAGTTCATCACGGTTCGTTGCTTTCATCAGCATTTTTGAGTAGTAGATAAGTTGGCTAGTGTGACTGTGGTGACTTTGTGTAGTTCACGAGCGTTTGAGTTTATAATAAATAAATAACGCGACCAATGCTTGATTTAGTACGCTGCTTAACTCGGCCTGACAACTTCGTTTCAACACTATACGTTAGCTCATTAAGAGGAAGTCTAAACTAAACAACAATGTGTACTGCACTCTTAGTAGGATTTCGTCTGTAGACGTTGTGTTGCCTAATTTGGTGAACGTTTAGAGCGGCGGTCCATCCTCCTTCTTCATGAAGGTCCTAGAAATGTAAACAGACTTTTAAAATGGAAACGTTAGATGCGGTTATTCACTGCCGAAGGACGCCTATGCCCCTCCAGCCACGGTAAAGCTACCAGTTATGGAAAGATGCAGGGTCGACCTCTCGCTCTAGACTTTAACCTCTAATTTTTTCATTTACCTCGATTTTCAGAGCATATTTTGCACCTTCACCTCGAAATTTAGAGAGTGTCGGCTAGCTCAATTTGAGCTTTCGGTTGATAGAAGCTTAGTTGGTAGAATTTGATTGATGAGCATTGAAAGGCTGGTTTCGACCTAAAACTGGTGATATCTATGCGGCAGTTGGACGTTTTACCGCTCTGATTCGATCGCAAAGGATTCCTGTGCCAGAAGAGCTTCATCGTTCAAGCCGCCTTATTGAGGAGACGATCGCATCATGGCGGCCTGCCTTCACAAATGGCGTGCTTTCTTTATGGAATTGTCTTGGAAGCAAAATAAACGCTTTGTTTTGAGCTCATATGGCTATGTGTGTGGCAAAATGACCAAGCGTAAAGTTCTTAGTCAATATATCGTGTAGTCGGATTGCGTGTCTAATTTCAGATCTACTCATTCAAAAGCACCGGGGTCTTCAGGCACTCCGGTGACTTCTAGGCCATCTAGCGGTCGCTTTAATTCACCATTTCGAAGGCCGACTGTCACTGGATCTCCTGCTGCTGCGAAATCGCCTGTGGCTGTAGGTGAGTAGCCATGTTTTGGACCTTGATCAAGAATTAAGCACCGCGAAGAACGTCTGGAATAGTTTGCAGTGTAGCTGCTGTTCATAGTCCCGATGCGTCCGAGCGGCTAGTTTAAAGCATAGAAATCGATTAAATGGGAATGTGTTTATTGCAAAGGTAATCAGCCGCTCCCGACGCAGACTATGAACAGGCCTTACTAAATCAAGTTTAGATTGCAGACTGTACATACTTGGATGCAGGTTACTCTTAGTATTTAGTACATACTTGTTCTGTGATCAAACGATTCCAAGTATCTGAAGAATTCGAAGATCCCCGTACAGTATAAATGAGTTTATTGATATCTTATGTGTCAGCATTTTGCGCCACACGAGGTTTGTAGGTGGATCTTTATTGGCGGCCTGACGTTTCGACTTTCCGTCGTCTTCAGAGGCCTAAAAGTGGAGCACAGGTTTATGTTTGCGCATACCCCACCAAGCGCCTCAACTACCCTAGACATTTTCGACCCACCCCTAGAATCACCACGGATAGTCCAAACGAAGAAGACGAACTCACGCATAGGATCCACCGCAGGGCTGACGATCGCCCTCGTTAAGTAACCAGTAGAGGCGAATGAGACCCACTGAGCGGGAACTGTCGCCGGCCGGTCACTTACAGTTCACAATGATGTACAAACGGCAAGAGGTCACTCGTAACAGAGGGGCACTCATTTCGGTTGTTCATTACTGGATTTCTTGAGGAAATCCAGAACGCCTTCAACGCCTTCCTAGCGGAGATCTCTTCCTCAACGGCCAGAATACTACACCTCACCTCATAGTCGTTCCCGTTATGCACATCCATTCTATGCTTACCAAGTGGACTAGTGAGCAATCCATGCCTATTGCTGGGTAGATGTTCCTTCATGCGTATTGCCAGAGCCCTTCCCGTTTTCCCAATATATTTAGTGTTCATTGATATCCTTTTTGCGGTAAGGGACAAATTGCGTCATTATGGACTATATCCGACCGATAGCAGTAATTGGGCCGCGAGGTAGCGTAGTCGGAGGAGACGCCGGCTGTAGCGTGTACTCAGATTCAAGTTCATGACCTTCAGTTTCTCCGGGGTTGGCGAATTGGTACCAGACCTACCAGGCAAGAACAAATAACTGCCCGGTCCATCGGCTGCCCACCACAAGTTATATTTGTCATATGGCCAAATATGCATTCAAATTGTCTCCAAAATATCCCGTAGAAGTAGAATGCGTGGCACATCCTCAAAGCGATTGAATAGTTCCCCCCTTTTAGTCTTTATTCTAAAAATAAGTGGCCATACATTTATCTGAAAACCTATCGCGTCTCTATTCTCAGGTTTCTTGCACGGTGTCATGCTACATACTAGAGAGAAGCCGTCGAAGCCGCTTACATCATGATTTGTCTTTAGATGACGTGTTTATGTCATGGAGGTAATTTGAATGAGTATTTGGCCTACATAATGATTTACGGTGATCACCCGATGTACAAGTCAGTGTTTAATCCTTCCCAGATGGGGCTGGCACTAATTTAACGACACCCAAGGCGTGGAAAGTTTCTTTGGCCTGGGTGGAAGTACGAACCAGAAGCTTGGAATCGGGTGTACACAACAGCCGGCACCTTCTTCGTCTGCGCTGTCACGAGCCCATGGCGATAGTGATTAGGTCGTGCGAAGGTACCATACCGTGTAGGTTGTGAATAACCTTCTAAGCTTTCCTTCAGATGGTGCAGTGATGCCATCCAGGCCAATCGCCACTCCAGGCAGGACAGGAATCGACGCACCGAGCACAGTGAAGGTGTGTTACAAGACAGATTCTTAGCGGCTGAACTAGAAATCATTTCAAATTGTTTTATTTTGCAGGTACAACTTCAGCCTACGAAGCCGTGTCCACGAGTCACATGCGTTCGTGACCTAAACAACTGTTCTCTTGACACTGTCGGTTAGTTTAATCCAAAATCCGACAGAAGCCGTGTGCTAATAGTGCTTCTTGCGTAGATACTGTTTCAGATTTCCTTGGAATCATCATTGGAACTGCCAAACCCGGACGAAACAATGTTCCTGTTATAACGGTGATGGTCACTTTAGCATTAAGCGCGTCGACCCGTTATTATCTTCACATATTTGCAGGTGGCCGATCGACACGGCGAATCTGTGACTCTGCATTTACTGTCGAGCTCCGTTCCACCGAATATATCGGCTGGTTCAGTGATATCCGTCGAAGGGGCGGCTATAGAAAGAGATCAAGGTGGTTGCTTCGCTCCATTCTAACGGACCACGGAACTGTTCGAATAGATTAGGTTCTCTTCTAGGTTCAATATCGCTCGTATTGAATGACTCAACGTTTGTGGACATGGAGCCAAACGATCCAGAGGCTGAATGCCTTCGAAGATTATTCAGCACTGGTCTGTTTGACATAGCTCCAACCGAGGAGGACTTTACTTGTAAGCACTTCACTTTCTCACTCAGATTCCTTTGCAAATTGCAGTCCAGTTTTCTTTTTCAGTCGATAACACGGCGTTGCGGGTGATCGGCCGTCTCAATGAATACTCCAGCGAACCGTCAACGGTCATGGCTAGGATCTGCAGCATCAACTATGAAGCTCTGCTGTATTTAGGGTTAGTATAATTTACTCCCCATATGGATCGCAGTCGGAGGAGGTGCCGGCTGTCGCGCGCATCCAATTCCAGGATCCTCGTTCGGATTTCCCGCTAAGGCAAATGAAGCCTTTCGTCCCTTCTGGATCGATGGATTAGTAAAGGGTTTGCCTAGGGCGAGTAAAACACGTACTTGTTCATCGGGTAACCACCGAAAGTCATTGTACAGGGTGTCTCAAAAAATGTATACACTGCATTTTACACATGATTGACTGTTTTTCGCTTGAATGCCTGTTATAATTTCTTCACAAAGTGGCCATATCAATCAATTTGTGCTTCTTTAGGGTTTAAATCATAAAAACACACTACGGCTTGCGAGAAATGCAGTGAATCCTAAAGTTGCAGATGCGATTTGAAAGGTTCTAACATTGCTGCTAGTGAAGCTTTTGAAAATGGTTGAGACTTTTATGAAAGCACAGGATAGCCAGAGTTCTGTGGCGTGCAAATATTCAAGATTGCGCCATGCCCCCGCCTGAAACCTTGAATTTCAGACTCGATTGATTGCACAAGGGTTGAATGATTGCCACATCCTTGTTCCTAATTGGCCACATTAACTTGTGCTGTGCTTATCTTAGCGTTTTCCGTCGTCCAGTAGCTGCAATTATGCTGACTAACCTCTCCATTCAGCTTGAATGTTGCTTCATCAGTCCACAGAATCCGTCTTGGAAAGTGGTGCTCCTGCTGGCATTTAATTCGTGTCATCAATAAACTCGCTTGTCACGGGTCTTTCACGTGATTGTCAAGTTCCAAACGTTAAAAGTAACACCGCACCGGTTAATGTGACCAGTGACAAGACTGTAACAAGCATTCAGCCCATGCACAATCAATCGAGTCCGAAATGCAAGGTTGGGGGCACGGCGCAATCTTGACTACTTGCACGCCACAGAACTCTGGCTATCCTGTGCTCTCAACCATCTTCAAAAGTTTTACTAGCAGCAATGCTAGAACATTTCAAATAGTTTCTGCATTTTTAGGATACACAGCATTTTTTGCAAGCCATAGTGTGTTTTTAAGTTTTAAACCTTCGCGGAAGCACAAATCAATCGATACGACCCCTTTGTTGAGAAATTATAACAAGTGTTCAAGCGGAAAACAATCGAGTATAAAATGCAAGGTTTCAGACGAGTGTGGGCGCAATCCATACCGCTGATATGTCAGAAAATTTCTATTCTCTTAAGCTTTCATATGAGCCCTTAACTTCTTCAGTACCTTTACTGTGAGCAAAGTTTGAAGCAGTGTTTACATTTTTCTTGAGTCACCCTATATATGCCGAGATAAAATTGCTGACACGACATTCCGTAGAAGCATATTACGTGGCGCGTCCCGAATGGGGTCGATCAACGCCGTCCTTTATCCTTTAGCACTTCGACGCGCTATATAACTACAGCCGGAGTAGGGGCCCATCCTCTTGTGGATTAATGGTTTCAGTCACGCCCAGGCTCACCAGGCGTTGCATCTCCTCGCTGTACTTGATTTGATGTCCGCTTTGTCTGAATGTGATGAAACACTAACTAGTTGGTTGGCTGGACACTACAAGGCATTATAAATAAAATAAGCATCCAGATTGAGTCCAACAGATCCGTAGAAGTAGAGCGCACGGCGTATCCCACAAAGGATCCACCAATACTACGTTTATGCTTTTATCCTATAGCTTATTTGCTATATCTTCAAGTACCTCGTTGCTTGTTTCAGATGCACCACCTGTAGAAGGTATGCCGCTCGTAATTCGGATGGACTAGAGTCCTGCCAGAACTGCCACAGCAAAAAAGCTCGTTATTTCTATTCATTGAACGTGAGAACTTCTTCTGTCACGCAGGATATGAAGTCTTTCTTTCACCATTTTATTTCAGGTAGAGATAGCCGACTTCAGTGGAGTGATCCCTGTGCACTTTTCCGACGAGGCTGCCGAGAAGATGATTGGCAAACCAGCTGGTGCTATGGTGAAAGTGCCTAAGAACGTGCTGCGAAATAGGTTTGTGATTTAAGCCAGAAAGCAATGCCAGGCAGCTGCTTATAAGCCTATCCAACAACGAGTACCTAGATCTCGAAGTCAAGGTGGTTAACGACCAGTGCCCAAACTAGGCAGAAGGAAACGAGCGGATTGGGGAGCATTCAAGAGCGTCGAAGGAGTCTTAGAAAACGAAGAACGTCCGGATCCGTGTCCACCTATTCGACTCCATTGTTTTTCCTGCCTTAGCATACGCCTCAGAGACCTGGGCTATACGAAAACACGCGATCGGCGTCGCGCAGAGACGAATTGAGAGAACGATGCTGGGAGTGACACGATCCACGCAAATGAGAAAAGGCCTTTGGAGTTCCGAGCTCCATCGGCGTTCGAAGGTCAGAGATGCTGTCGCATGGGTTAAGCCGTCGAACATCGAGCAGGACGCCCATGTAATGTAAAGTGTCGTTGACGCTCGTTGCGTGTGAGCTGTAACCTACTGAATTCCGAGGGATGTCAGAAGGACACCACAACCCAATGTGTTGGTGGAAATTCATCATGAAAATCCTGAGCGAAACCATTGACGCTCTCGGTGTCTCAAGGAATCACTAGGCTCCCCTGGTGACAGGTTTGAATGGAGAGAATGCTGGCGCACATTCGGGCAAAGCCACCCCAGGTGACAAGGGAAAGTTCGAAATATCACTAGCATGAGGTCCTGTAGCATGATTCAGTGCACGCAATGAATTAGTGAAGGGGATGCAGGTGTCTGTTTTACGAAAATACGACGCCTGTGACACGTTTTCTGAATCCCGACACACGCTGTAAGAAGCCCGCGGCACGTTTTCTGAATCTGTACGCACGTTGCGCAAAGTCTGTGGCACGTCTTCTGAATCCTGATGCAGGCTGGACAACGTCTGTAACACGTCTTCTAAAGCCGGAACTATATTACAGTCTGTTACACGTCTTCCAAATTCCTGCATATCTTGCACGACGTCTGTGACTCCCGAGTCCTATCGCTCGGCGCGATACCCAACCACACCTTGATGCGTTGGCCGCCTAATATATTATTAACTTGGGCTACCAAGGTTAGAAATCCACCGACAATCGTCTATAGTTAAACTTACGAAGATACTGGTTGGCATACGCCCCGCTGTCTATGCGTACTTTGGCTTTGTCCGCTCTCGTCGTGACAGACAATGTGACACACGGATTAACTAAATTATATACTATTTATATGCTAGGATTTTTTCGTCAAATTGGACACTCTAAACCAGTTTTAAGACTTTTGAAGTCAAAGCAAACTCTTCCAAAAATGACCTTCAGGCGGGTTAAACTACAGACTGGTCTTTTGTTCAAGGAAATTTTGGTATAACATTCTTTGAATTTTTTTTAGTTTACGTGCCCAAATACATGTAGTGATTTTATACAATTTTTAACTCAAAAGATAATAAAATGCATGCCTGAAAGCACAGCAAAGAAGCAACATATAGCACATTAAAAGATCAGCCATGCACTCAAAAAGTTCGCCGCGACATTTATTTGATTCTAGTCTCTAATGTGGAAGAAGTTCATTTCCATTTGGAAGAGTTCGCTGTGGATGTGGAAGAGATTTCAGAACTCTTAGGCTAGCATAGATAGGTATCCGGTTTGATTTAAGAAGTGTCCAATTCAATGTGAAATATGTGGTATATATAAAGGGTTTCATGCTATTTTTCATTTCACGGCAATTTTCTGGGAATTCTTGGTAATCTGTGACCTTCATCACACTTCATCTAATGTCAGAATCTTTGAAGAAATGAGAGCTTGAGTATCACAATTATTGCCTACGCAGATAATGCCTATTCTATGAGTGATTTTATGACGCAATAAGGCCGGCCTTGTATCTTGTGCAAGACACACTTGACAGACCAGCTCATAATAGTTCGACTAAGGTTCCTTGATTAACGTAATTTCACTGGAAGATAACCCCTAATTTCAGGCTGTCTCCGCTGTACTATCGACCGATGCTGTTCCGTGTGTCGCAGCAATCCTCGAGGTGGTTTATCGACGATTGGAAGGAGCTGGAAATCGCAAGATTTAAGCCGTTCCTGAAGACCATTGCTGAGAAGAAGGGATACAAGTAGAGCCCAGCCTGGTTCCAGTGGACTGCGGTGTAAATCTGTAAATGTCGCTGCTTATCTCCGTTTTATCAGCGGACACAATGTCTGCAGAAGGTCGTGGGCTCATTACACACCGCTCGCCCGATGCACATCGTTAATGCGGAGATGCTTTCAAAGCCGCTGTGAATGCCTCTGTTTGCCTTGTTGTTATGTTTCCCAGAGACTGCCACTCGTTCGATCTCGGTGATTTGATTATGATATTCTGTATAAAATGTTCTTAAACAACGCTCTAGCTGCTTGCAGGGATTTTATGGCCGTCCATATCTTGTTCTGATTGTTTCCCCAAATAAATGCGACGGATATTGCGTTCAGTATGGACTTGAGAAGCGGACGCTGTATGGTTTAGAAGTGATTATGGTTGGCTTCAGGTTTTTGCCCAAAATTTCGTGGTGAAATGTCGGGGAAGAAGAAACACCACGGAGGGCATGGCCACTCTCACGGGGACGGCGGAAGCTGCGATCATGACCACTCAGAGCCGCAAGGAGAGGGATCTTCGGAACAGAATAGCGTTGGAACTGCTCCCGACATGCAGCAGGTTTGTGTGATCAAAGCTTTTGAACTGTGTGCTTCGTCTGTGAGCACAAATACACTACTCCTCAGTGTAATGCTGCAAAAACTGGACCAAAATTCATGTTATTTTTTGAGAATAATGACAAAAATTGATGTTGCATTCCGATGGAGATCTTCATGGCATTGAAAGAATTGCAAAATCGAATTATGGGGAGTTAGAATAATAAACAGTCGTAGAAGGCTGGAATATGCATTTCTATTGACTGAAAGTTCAAGCTACACCAGCTCAACAAATCCCATCTATCCCTCTGCGCGAGCAGATAGGTACCTGGCTTATCTGAAAGTGCTAAAGCACCGACTTATCTCTCACAAGGAAAGCCTCCACACTGGCGGTGAGCTTTTGCGATGCAATTTTTACAGGATGTAGGGTTCCATGTGGGGAGTCCAAAACCGTAGTTACTTTCTTCAAAATGCTCTTCTGTGGTCGAAAAAAGCGTGTGGACGCGTGAGCGCGATGTTCGTGACGCCCTGCTGCCACCCACCCCAATGTGGTCGGTAATGGTGGTGTTGTGGCTTCACAGGAGCAAGGCCGTGGGTTCGATTCCCCCTCGTACTGGTGTTTTTGCATTTCGCGATTTATCGTCAGTGGGTCCCTTTATCCCCGTTTCCAACACATTTTTGAACAAAAACATGGCAACAAATGTCCTTTACTTTCAACGAACTTTTTGAAAGTGGAAAAGTGAGAATTCTTGACTTTTAGGCTAAGCAAGTTAAAAACTGATACGAGATTCGTGATCGGCATCCTAAATAAACCCCCTACGCACAAAGTTTGGGCGAAATTGGTGCATCCGACCTCACCACCCTCACTTACTCAAACCTTCTCTAACTTGTCATAAGGAAACGAGGAATCCAGAAACCGATGTCAGACTCGTAATCAGCACTCCAAATAACACCCGTAACCGAAACATGAATAACGTTTTTTTTTGACCTCGTTAGTACAGTGCATGCGCTTTTTGATTTTCGAACAGTCAAGCTGTTTCAAGACGATGAGGTGTTGTAGATAGCAAATTCTATTATATTCTTTACACTTATGGAGTCAAAAACGTACTAACCAACTGGTAAGAATAGCTGATGATGTACCAACCTTCTTCAACAATGATAGAGGATTGCAAAAAAGGATGTAAGCGAAATACACTGCTCATATACTGAACATCTACGCTTCTATCCACCACCCGTTCAAAAAAAAGGAAGTAGCACCGATATTTTACTTTCTGCGTAGCCCTCCACCGTTTAACGTATTCAGTTGGTTTGCACCTCGAATGGCTTCACACCTCAATGACCGCCCTTGTTTGACCATGAAAACCGAGGTGCAAAGCACGCTGTAGGCCCAGGCTCGAATGGGGGTGGTGAGGTCGGATGCACCAATTTCGCCCAATCTTTTTGCGTGGGAGTTATTTTGGGTGCTTATCACGAATCTGGCATCAGTTTTTGACTTGCTTAACCTGGAAGGCGAAAATTCTCACATTTCCATTTTCAAAAAGCTCCATGTGTGTAAACGACATTTGTTGCCATGTTTGTTGAAAATGGGGATTAAGGGTCCCACTGACGATAAATCGCAAGATGCAAATATACCAGTACAAGGGAAATCATGCCGAGGACCTGGCTCCTATGAAGCTACAACACCACCACTATGCCAACCGACCACATCCGATGCAGGGCGGCAGGGCGTGATGAACTTCCCGCTCACGTCCTCACACGTCTTTTTTGGATCACTGAGGACCATTCCGAAAAAAAAACTAACTATGGTTTTAGACTCCACAAACGGAACCCTAAATCCTGTAAAAATTTCATCGCAAAAGCTCACCTCCACTTTGGAGGCTCTCCTCGTTAGCTGTCTAGAGCAATCCTTTGCGTAGGCCATGTACTGCGTTCAAACTGCTATATAGAAGTAGAATATGTAGCGTACGTCACGAGCAACTAACTGCTTAGCATGGCGCCTATCCCAGAGTTAGGTGCGAATAGCTTTTCTAACCAGTACATCGTAGTTACACTAGTTTTTCAACCCCTAATTTCAGAAATTATTTATCAGTGATTAACTGTGTGGATTACCCAATTTATAATTCGCAATTGGTCGTAAATAGGATTTTAAATGTTTGCGGATGTGGTTCTGGTTTGCCGTTGCTGAGGATTCTAAAAGAATTCCGCTGAGGATTCTAAAAGAATTCCCCAAGCTGCTCAATTTCACATGGGCGGCAGCTTGTTGGTGTTGTCAGAAATGTTTTGCTTATGTAACTACGTGCCACATCTGACAACAGGCTCCGTTTATTTTCGAGTGGGTCAATCATTTCCTCTTTGGTTTCACCTACAAACTTCCTATTGAAATCACAAGGTTTTCTCAAGAAGATTGACGACGCTGTTTAATCAATGATGTGACGATTTTTAGCTAATCACGCATTTTAGCTAGCTTACCACCGTAGACCTTCATCACTTTGTGGGATTTTTTGCGGGCAGAAATCTTTGATCTTGTCGCGTTTAACTCGTTCTTAATCCAGTCGTTGCTTTCATTACATTTCCCCATTACTCTTTCCTCTTCTATGCAGTTGAACACGGGAGGAGGAACAATCTTGTATTTCCCCTTCTGTTAAACAGAGGACGAACAGATGGTCAGCATCATACCCAATCTAGATGACCACGAAAGTCTAGCTAGTTGGATGATTAACAGCCGCATTTAGATGGTGAAATTGGCCGAGCAGTTGCAACGTGTTGGATTTGAGATGTCGCAATTAGAAGGAGGAGTTTCGAAACTTCAAGAGGCTAAGATAAGTTTATTTCATAATTCCCACTTTCAATTTCTATGGAGATACCGGTAATGGTGTCGGCCTACGACGTATTGTAATGTCACCGTAGTTTTTGTAGTCATACCTTTGGGCAGTTCTGAGTTCAGTACAGACTTTTCATATCTGGAATAGAAATACTAGCTGATAAGAAGCTTTTCGAGATTTCATATTTGTCCAAGAAAATGTCCCCTTATTTGTTTGGACTAAACAGTGGCGGGCGACCTTGCTTGCTATGAATCAGTGTGAAAATCTGTAGTATTGTGGTAACTGGGTGTCAGTTCTAATTGATAATTTGTTGTAGTCATTTTTTGCCTCAAAACTAATGGTTGTTGTTAACTTACAGACTAAAAATTTCGCTTTCTGGAGAACTCAGCCGGTTCCACAGTTTGGTGAGTGTCCTTCATTTGTTCATCACCTACGATATTTACCTTCTCACCCATATGTGCTCTGCGTGGTCCAAATTCCGCTTTTTGACATGGGTACTGCGCGACAAAAAGATCAGAGAGCTATAAGTTGATCTACATCGTCGTGCGACCAGAAATCGTGTAGTACTGGTGTGGGATCCATCAACGACTAACCCCGGGGTATCAGCTATAGATATACCGACAATGAGGCATTCATGGATATCCCTTATCTTATCTCCATCTCCCTCTTATCCCTTATTCCTGGTATACCTGTGGGTTTAATTGCTCATGAATCCTCTGAATGGTTCCTTCCCTTAGTTGGTCCCTGATTACTGGTAATGGAAGCG
Organism: Heligmosomoides polygyrus polygyrus; assembly: GCA_947396885.1. Lineage (NCBI taxonomy): Eukaryota > Metazoa > Nematoda > Chromadorea > Rhabditida > Heligmosomidae > Heligmosomoides > Heligmosomoides polygyrus. Next base: position 85,005,918 of record OX377203.1, on the reverse strand, counting down.
AAAATGATGCGCAGGAAGAGCTACGTATTGGAGCGGGAAACGACTCCATAATACAATGGTTCTGTGCTACCTCGATGACTGCGAAGCAGAAAAGGCGCACATTTGCAGTGCTACGGCCGTCTTTGGTGTAATGGGTGACACTGCTTGTTCTTTTGGCATTAAACTCTATTTGTCGGGAAAGCAGCAGTGCGACTGAGATAGGACGCATCGTGATCAGACATTCGATTTCGAAAAGCGACACTTCACCCTAAAAGTAGAGGCCCCTTAGCGAGCGGACATCCATTAAAGGTTAATAGGAATAAGGGTCTCCTATAAGAGCGCTTATAGCATAGCAGGAACCGATGGCGGTGTTCGTGCCGAATCCATTAAGGATAAGGTTTCCTCTGGTAAAATATTTCTCAATCCCTCTGGAACTTGTGATTGGGTAAAAAACATGAAGTACTGGAGTTTAGCACTTACCGTAGTTCATTGTACAAACAGAATATACAGTCGTAAAGCCTCAGTATGACCCCTAGAGCTAGAATTCATGGGTCAGCATGACGGCAAAGGATTTGTTTTGAGCTTGTTGCATTTCTATAATTCGAACTAAGCCATGAGCAGTTGCAGCACTAAACAATAGTGAGGTTTACATAGAGAAAACGTCGCTTTCTAGAATGGTTGTGTTGTATTGGTAGAAGACCAGCTGCATGCTGTTAGGAATCATGGGTACTCAGTAGCAAATAAAGGATAAAGGATAAAGTACGGCGTTACTCAATCGCTTTTGGGATGCGCCACGCATTCTACTCCTACGGGATGTCGTGGAGGCGATTTGAATGCGTATTTGGCCATACAATGACTTGCAGTGGCCAGCTGATCAACAAGTCAGCGCTTTATCCTTCCCAGACAAGTCTTGTACCAATTCACCGACCCCGGAGGGATGGAAGGCTTGGTTGGCCTGGGCGGGAAATCCGAACCAGGAACCTGGTATCGGGTGCACGCGACAGTTGCGCCTCCTCCGACTGCGCTACATGCGCCCCACTGGCAAATACGTCCCGAAAATATAAAATGGATACATTGACTTGCGGTGACCAGTCGATGGACAAGTCGGACCATCCTTTGCAGATAGATCTGGTACCAATTCACCGACCCCGGAGGTACGGAAGCTTGGCTGACTTGGCGGAGTTGTGAACCGAGAATCTCGATCCGGGGTGCAGGCAGTAACCAACACGGTTATGCTCAACTCAGAAAAGAAAAGCTCTTGATGGGGCAGTTTTAACGGACAACTGTGATATATATTTATATATATCAATAAAAGAGCTTTGTACTATAGAGAGTGTAGCACATGCCGAGTTTCAGACGAGGACATGCCCGCGAACGAGAACAGCTTTATAGAGCCTGATTTGCCACCAGAAAAGGTTAGTTCGCAACTATATGTCCGCAATTCTACTTTCTTCTGAGGTTTCGATTTTCAGATTAGACACGAGCCGTACTCTTTACCGGAGTCTTTCATGTGGAGCGACGTAGATCTGAATGATGAGAAACAACTACAGGTATGAGTCCACTGACGGGAGAGCGAAATCCCATCTTCGTTTCGCAGCATTACGTTGAATTTCTACGCAAATTAACAAATTCTTGAATATGTTTTTGCTCATTTTTTAACCCCGAGGCGAGTGTAGCAGTTTCGATTTTGTTTTGAGGATGTTTTGTTGTAACCTATAACTCGTACCATCTGCTTGCCTTGCTAATTTATAACACCAACGCCGCTTGATCAAGAGCAACATCATTCTGATTCCGTCATCCATTTATCCCGGGCGTTTTATAATCCCGGATGTTGCCTTGGATCAATCAGCGCTCGTAATGTAATAGGCTAGCACTTTAAGAAACACAAGACCGTAGAAAAATCTGACTCAGCTCAATACAAAATTTATGATTGCTTTGTGGGCATGCTTTTGCCTTACCTGGGAACGAATAGTCGGAGGCGTTGACTCTCAGGTATACCCCGCTTCGCGAGTTGCTGTTAGAGTCCCGCTCTTGGTCAACGAAGCCTTCCATCCCTCTGGCTTAGGTGAATTGGTACCGCACTTCGTTTGAACGGCAAAACGCTGACTTGTGAATCGGCCTGCAAACGCTACTCATTCTGTAGGCCAAATACTCATCGATGTTGCCTCCGCAGTACCGCAGAACTAGAATGTGTGGCGCACCAAATTTATCGATTAAAGCCGAACTTTACCCTTTATCTACTCTACACGTCTTTTGATAGTAAAGCGTTTTCACTTTGTAGGAGTTATACACTTTGCTGACCGAGAACTACGTTGAAGACGATGACAATATGTTCCGATTCGACTATTCGGCTGCATTCTTGAAATGGTAGGTTGCAGCTACCATTTGTCTTCAATTTCTTATGCTCATGTGGTTTTACTGAATGTTTGATCCCTTATGAATCTGCACTTAAGAACGATTTTCCAAGCAAGATGGCCAGTTCATCCACATGCTTTTCTCGCGTGACTAAACTCCAGCCGTTGCCATCGCTGACCCTTAACAGGCTTTTAAGCAAAGTGGATTTTCTCATTCAAACACAGTTCATACAACAGATGAAACCGTGTTTGAATGAGAAAATAACTGTGTTTAAAAGTCTGTGTTCATGGTCAGCGATGGCAACGGCTGGAGTGACTAGTCGCGCGAGAAAAGCATGTGTATCAATTTCTATCTTTCGATTCGTACGCCTCTTGTGCGCGACTACCTGCCTCCTCCCTGTCATCGAGAACCATGAACAGATCCTACTGCTGTACGCGATAGACGTTTGAAAAGTGGTTGTATTGGGTAGGAGCGTAGCTGCGCATTTGGAGGAGGCGCCGGCTGCGCCACAAACAGGCTCTTGGTTTGGGTTTCCCAACCAATCCAAGCACCCGGGTCGGCGCGTTGATACCAGGCATGTCCGGGAAGAACAAAGAACTAATTCGTGCATCGCATGTCGTTGTATTGAAAATAGCCTTTATATTGGGCATTTAGGGCTGTTCAAATGCCTGGATGGTTGCCGCAGTGGCACTGTGGAGTCAGGGCAAAAACGAGCGGGCGGCTTCTAGCGTTCATAGCGGCCGTTCCGCAGACCATTCGCGTCTACGACAAAGAGCGACCTATGGTGGAGATTAACTTCCTTTGCGTTCATAAGAAATTGAGGTAAGTTATGCTTGGAAGTAGTGCTTGTTACAAGGTTTCTATTGAATTTAATGCTCACTTAAGATCGAAAAGGGTAGCACCTGTGCTGATTCGCGAGATCACAAGACGTGTCAATCAGCAGAAGATCTTCCAGGCGGTCTATACGGCTGGTGTAGTGCTGCCGAAGCCGGTTGGAGTCTGCAGGTGGGAGATGTTCTTTATGCTTCTTTTTCCTTTATGTGTCCACTGTTAAATAATTCCACTTGAAACCGTCAGAGTGATAGCAGTTCTCGCAGTCACATAGCCCATTGCGCTATCTTCAGTCAAACCCCGATATATACCATTTTCACGTTAAATTGGAAACTCTTCTAGGCTAGTCTAATCAGGATACTATCTCAACGGTAAGTCGGAACGGCCCAAGTGTTCTATATGGGCAGAATCGCCTCTCTCTGGGAAACAACAAAATGCAAATATCTCCACCCCAATACAACTCTGCGCAGAGTTAAGGACAACGGAAGTTGGGCGGTTGGCGGCGTTAGCCCTCTACCTGCAGGCGGAGGGCGTGCTCAAGTTAGCTGGAAACAGCGATGACGAGCGAGCGATGGTGGCCCAGTGGGTAGAGGGGCGGCGTAATCCCCGTTATCGCTGTTTCCAACCAACTTGAGCCCGCCCTCCGCGTGCAGGCATAGGACTAACGCCGCCAACGGCCCAACTTCCGTCGTCGCTAACTCTGCGCAGAGTTGCATTGGGGCCGAGACATTTCCATTTTGTTGCCCAGAGAGAGGCGATTCTGCCCATATACAACACTTGGGCCGTTCTGATCTACCGTTGAGATAGTCTCCTGGTAAGACCTTTGAAATCAAAATGATTCTCTTATAAATCAGAATGAGCTTCTTCTGCATTAAACAAGAAGCTCTCCAAAACCGTTCGAATAATTTTTTGTTCAAGGAAAATTTTAGTATAACTTTCTTTGGAGTTTTAATTTACTTCCCAATAAGAGAACACATAGTTTGAAATTTTATTAAAATTTTATTTTTCGAGGAAAACAACGATTTAAAACGTTTTCAAGAGCAGGAAGGCGGCCGTGTTATATTGCCAAAATAGAGATTACGCCATGCCCTCTTCCAAAACGATTTTGCTAATTGATTGATAGCAAAATTTCTGTTTGCATGCAGTTTCACACCTGTAAGCGGTGCAACATAAACAGTTGTAAAAAGACACATATTCTTCTGATGTTGCATGTAAGCAGTATTTATACTATCATCGAGTAAACATTGCGAGTGCTTGGCGCGATCCAGTCTTTTAATACGCTATCTGATTGCTGCTTTATTGCGCTTAAAAATGATTTATTATTTTTGTCAAAAAAATTAACCAAATTTTTCTTGAACAAAAATTTATTCTCACCATCTTAGTGAGTCTGTAGTTCAACCTGCCTGAAGGTTGTTTCGATTTGGAAAAGTTGGCTTTGATTTTAAAAGTCTTAGACTTGCTTGTAAGAGGGTCCAGCTTGATTTGAAAAGTGTCCAATTCGACGTGAAAATGGAACGAGTTACATGTGAAATTGGACACATTTCAAATAAAGCTGAACATCTTCCAAATCAAAACGAGCTTTGTCAGCATTAAGGTAGAGATTCTCCGAGACGGTTAGTAGGTTTTGTATGAATGTCTTAAAATTTTTAATTTATCTGCTCCAATAATGAACACATTGTTTGAAATTCTATAAAAAGGTTTGGCTCTTAAGGACAAATAAATGAAGTGAATTAAATCTGGTTTTAAAGCACAGAAAGGCAACAATCGTAAACACATTCACGACGAGAGCGCTTTCGCACCCAGTGCGCGCGACGGCCGCTTTTTTTGACGCGAGCGCTGGTGTCCACTCTCTTGCGTGGATATCGTCCGTCGCAAGGTGCTACTATCAGCAGGAGCATTTTAGTCGATTTTTGAAACGAAGATCTGTGGATTTGGAGCATTTTTTGAGGTATGACGGAGGAAGCGCAGTCGGAGGAGGCGCCGACGGTCACGTGCACCCGATACCAGGTTCCTGGTTCGGATTTTCCGCCCAGGCCAACCAAGCCTTCCATCCCTCCGGGGTCGGTGAATTTGTACCAGACGTGTCTGGGAAGGATAAAGCGCTGACTTGTTCATCGGCTGGCCACCGCAAGTCATTGTATGGCCAAATACGCATTCATTTCGCCTCCACGACATCCCGTAGAAGTAGAATGCGCTGGCGCATCCCAAAAAGGATTGAGTAACGCCATCCTTTACCCTTTATCCTTTATCCTCATGACGGAGGATGACATTCTGAACGAGAAATTTGGGGATCTCGCTGCTGCAGTTGCGAAAAATATGTTTGTTTGAGGTGTTTCAACGATAGGAAGTGTTCTTGTTGAATGATTGTTTATCGTCATAGTCACCCAGAGCCTAGGTTGTTTGATTTAAGTGTTCAATTCATGTTTCGTCTGAAATTTGTGCATTATTTCTCCTCTAGAAGTGCGTTTATTGTGTTTCAGTAATGGGAAACATCCTTGTCTTGTTAGTTACGATAAAGCCAATAATTTTTCTGCCTACGCAAACCCAACATTGATTTATTGCTTGCGATTTTGAAAAGAAAATCGAACAAACACATCAATAAACAAAGTTATTCCCAAAACTCCCCCGTCCACTCAAATGAGTGGACATCGTCTGTCGCGCTCTCTCCGCTGTCACAGCGTCGCGAATGTGTTAAGTGTACTAAACGAAGAGATCAAGCCATGCATTCGACTGAACTGCCACAATTTTTGATTGATAGCAATAGAATTAAAAGAAAAAACATGTCCTCACATCGCTGTTTCAAGGTAAGCGTTGGTTACCCTATCAGTCAAGTAAATTCGCGACGATCTTTTATTTAATGTGCTAAATGAGTGCTGCCTTCCTACGCTTTAAAACAAAATTTAATTTTTGTTCAATTTTGTAAAATTAATTCTCATTCTCATAACGGGCGCGTGGAGCGCAGTCGGAGGAGGCGCCGGCTGTCGCCTGCACCCGATACCAGGTTTCTGGCTCGGATTTCCCGCCCAGGCCAACCAAGCCTTCCATCCCTCCGGGGTCGGTGAATTGGTAACAGACCTGTCTGGGAAGGATAGAGCGCTGACTTGTTCATCGGCTGGCCACCGCAAGTCATTGTATGGCCAAATACGCATTCAACACGCCTCCACAACATCCCTTAGAAGTAGAATGCGTGGCGCATCCCAAAGGGGATTGAATAACGCCGTCCTTTATCCTTTATTAATTCGCATAAGAAATTAATAATTTTATAAAATTCTAAACAGTGTGTTTTTTATTCGAGCAAGGGAATTTTCAAAAAATTCAAAGAAACTTTTTCTAAACCTTCTCCGAACAAAAGTGTTATAGCCGTTTCAGATATTTTCAGTTTAGTGGGGCAAAAGCTGATTTGTAAGATGTTAAATTTCATTTTAAATTACTAAGCTGGCCTAGGGAAGTGTCCAACTTGATAAGAAAATTAAATACCTGACAGCCCGCCCATGAGATTAGAGAGCATATCGTTTCTCAGAGATTTCTGTTTAGGTATTGGCATCGCTCGTTGAATCCAAAGAAGCTTATTGACGTCAAGTTCTCCCACTTGTCTTCGAAGATGACCATGGCGCGAACCATTAAACTATACAAGCTTCCTGAGGTAAGTGCTTATTTGGGTCTTTTGTGCGGCTATAAATCGCCTCCTATGTTTCCTGAAAGCTATAGGTCAGCACCCTGATACTCTCTTTCAGAACCCGGTAACCCACGGCTTGCGCCCGCTAGAGAAGAAGGACATTCCATCTGCGTGGAAGTTGTTGTCCGAGTACTTGAAACAATTCTCGTTAGCTCCAGTGTTCACGAAGAAAGAGTTTGAGCATGTATTCATGCCTATTGATGACGTTGTCTACACCTATGTAGTGGAGGTACGGCTACAGAAGTAATGGACGAGGTTGTCTAATACAACGCTGTTCTTTCCAGACTGGAGGAAAGGTGACGGACATGCTATCATTCTATTCATTACCGTCGTCTGTGATGCAGCATCCAACTCACAAGAGCATTCGAGCGGTGTATTCGTTCTACAATGTAGCCACTACGGTCTCGTTCAAGCAGCTGCTGAACGACGCGCTTATCATTGCTCATAAAGTATGTTTCAGATTTCCTCGTAATCTGAAGTTTGGCATCGCAGAATGTCGAGTAAAGGTTGCGAGGTTTCGCTGAAAAAAATGTTTAGAAATGTAGAAATCAATTAATGCAGTGCTAATACTGATGTGCTTTTTCTAGAGCCTGCTTTGCTTCATAAAGCAGACGATAATGTTTTTTTTTTAATTTCATGATTCCTCAGTGTGTTCAATAGAAAAATATTAAGATTAAGAGCTCGATGTTTCAGCTAGGATTTGATGTGTTCAATGCTTTGGATCTCATGGAAAATGCCACAGTACTCGAGGAACTCAAATTCGGCATTGGTGATGGAAATCTACAGTACTATCTCTATAACTGGAGGTGTCCGGACATGAAGCCTGAACGGATTGGTCTAGTCTTGCAGTAGATAATAGAAGAAAGGTAAGCATCTGAAATGAAATTTCCTATGTTGCCAATACTGTGAAGAGTAAAGGAGGTGATAGTCAATCTTTTTTGGGATGCGCCACACATTCTACTTCTACGGTAAAGTTGAATGCGTATTTGGCCTATACAATCATTTGCGAGCCTATCTTGAAGACATTGTTTGATCCTTCCAGTACGAGGGATTCTAGGGGTTGGTTAGTCTGGGCGGAAATCCAAACCAAGAATCTAGAATGGGGTGCGCGCGATAGGCGGTATGTCCTCTCACTGCACTAATGTGTTTGCCAATGATGTAAAAATAATAATTGCAGCAACCTTTATTGCATAAAAGTCGACGTTAGTCAGCACCTCCTCGAGATGCCTCACGTATTCCATTTTTGTGGGCTATTAGAAATGCAGATTGAGGCGCATTTCGTTTGAGTCTTGTGGTCAGACGATGGCGAAGTCAATGTTCTGCCCCCTCCCCCCCTCTCCTAGAGAATTTCCGTACCAATTTATAGAGAATGTCAAGGGATAACTTACCATTAGTTACACCACTTTCTGTCTAGGAGCTTTTCATATCGAAGAATCGGAATGGTTTAGAAGCTGGGATAAATTGCAACGGCTTACGAAACCTCAAAAAACCAAACAAGCATGTAAAAGGTACTTATTTGTTGTACACACGGAATTAGTTGCAGCGCGTTAAAGCGCGCATACTCTAGCCTAGCCCTTGAACTTGTCGCAGTCGATCAATTGCTAACAGCCTTGTATGAAGAGGCGCAGTGCGTTGACTTCTTCATCGGATGGACACTGTTAGTCGTTGTACAGGATGCGGCGCTTAAATCCGGGCAAATTTAGATTCCAATTTCCCGAAGTACTGTAATTCCGGCAAAGCTCTTGATTTGCGTCGTTGAAAGCCAGAAGCCTTTAGAAAATTGTAATAACCTCAGAATGGCCTCGATGTTTTATGCATGTGCGTAGTACAACCGAAGATCCACGATCATCGAACGTATTCGCGCTGGGCGTCCGCCAGCTAAAATAATTCTATTCTTCTGATACGCGAGATCAACCTTCACGATGTTGAAGCAAGGTACAGTGCTTTTGACGAGTCTAAGACGCCTTTTATACTCCCGCCGCGGCGCGGCGCGTCAATTTGGGGAGCGGCGCGGCCAGTCGCGCCGCGCCCCGAATTTGACGCGCCGCTGCGCGATTGCAGTTAGAAAGGGGAGCGTCAGCGACGCGCGGCCACGAGCTTCTGCGCACTATGGCCCGTGGTCCGGAAACGGTCCATGAATCATTGAGGGAGCAAAACAGAAAGGATTCGTCTGGCTGATCAGCGCAATGCATATTGTCAATGTTTGTCGTGGGATTCCTATGGGGAGCCCGAATCCTCTCTTAAGCCTGGAGTCGAAGTCGTTCGCTCAACCTACGGTTGAAACTGGTGAGTGTGATGTTGAGTCGAATCCCCTGCAATGCAAACGGCTTTAAACCACTCTTTATTTTGCGATATGTGCGGGTCCAAATGTAAAACCGCTGGAAGGTACTCATCGTCGAGAATCACTCAAAATTCTTTCTCATATGGCCATTCTGGGGTCACTGTGGACTAGGCATATCTTTGGCGTGGTATACGAAGCTTCGTGAATGTCTATAGATCTCCATTCTCTTCCTAGGTTACAGAAGGTACGGGCTAAGGTCATGGTCACCGATTTCGCATAAAAACTCCCTAATCCTGCAAACCTACTAATCGTCTGTAACTTCAAAAAACGATGTCAGACTCGTGATCAGCACCCTAAATACCCCCTCCTCCTTCCCAAAAGGAGAAGATTGGCCGAAACGGTGAAATCTCCCACCCTACACCGCGTCTGCCGCGGCTGATCGCGCCGCGCCGCGCCCTTCCCCTCAGCGGCGCGATTCGCCGAATACCGTAGCCCGAAATTCCGTCAAGTGTGGTGTTTTGCGGCGGCAGAATATAAAAGCGATGCGGCGCCGCCTCGCGGCGCGAAAAATCGATAGCCATGCCGACCATCACGCCGCGCCGCGGGGCGGCGCAAGTATAAAAGGCGCCTAAGGAAGGTCCCGCAAACCCGGCGAAGAAAACCCATTCGCGGAAGCGCGTGTCAAGAACTGCGGCGGTCGTGGAAAGGCTCATGCGCTGATTCCGGATGAAAAACTGTCACCGAAGAAGTTTATCTGCGAGTTTTACAGGTCTGTAGTGAAACTGAGGATGGTGAGTGTAGCCTCAGGGAGGCCATGTACCTTCCAACAGGACGGCACACCGGCTCACGCTAGCCATTTAGTCCAAACTGGGCGTCTGATAATTTGGACATGTTTGGTATAAGGAGTTCTGCCCGGATTTCGGTCCCCAGGACTATGATGTTTTGAGCGTAGTCGAAAGAGTCGCTAACGAGACGAGGCATCCTAATGTCACATCTCTTCGCACTTCTATTGAAGCAGCGTTCACGAATATGGACAGCACTCTTGAAGAGAGCGTGCGAGCGCCTCAAGCCAAGGATGGAAGGCATACTGCGGCTGACGGAGGATATATTGAGTAATTTTACTCCTGAGATATCCCTCTATTAGTGTGTAAAGGAATTTTCTATCTTATTCGTATTCTGTATTAATAAATTTGTTTGGAAATAGAAAGTTTGGTTTGTCCGGATTTAAGCGCCGCACCCTGTACAGGTCAGCTACGCCTTTAAGTTGCCTCCAATATTACATAGAAGTAGAATACATAGAATACTTGGCCAGTGCGAGATGGAGCTGACTAGGAGCGATCACTACTTCGTCCCGTTCTTTTAACTTGATCCGAACACTTTTAGGAGCTGTTGCTTTCTGCAGCCTCTGCAACGTCAGCGCTTCAGCTGCGCAAAGTTTTTGCTCACGATTGTTTTAATCATTTTCTCTTCGTTTTGATTTCTTCGCTTCAATTTCGTCCGTTCCGTTGTCTTGTTTTGTTGTTGTTCTCCTTTTCTCTTCGTCATGACAAAGAGTCGTTATTTTATCAGGTAGCCGTTAAGTATTTCTTTAAAGCAAGTCATTTTCTCGCCTGTTGTGATCTTTTCATAAGAGCACCGTTTTCAGCGTGTTACTTGTTGATAAGGTTGATGTATAACAAATCGTGAATGAATTTTTTTTTGTTGTGAAAGCAGCTTTTGCAGCCGTACTGATGAATTCACAGTCTTATCTATCTCTGACGACGTCCTCAACTTCGTATGGTGTATATCGTTCGGGTTTTATTGTTAGATCAGCATCAGCAGTGTCATGCCTTCTTCTGACGACGATGTGGTCGTACTCGATTCCGACGAAGAGTCTACCAACAATTGGCGATCTGAGCAGCATCTGTCAAAGTCGCGCCGAAGTAGTAGCACTCAGAAGAAATCGGCGACATCGATGATTGGTGATTTGAAGGAACAGCAAAAGAAGTGGGATTTTATGATGGTAGGTTCTTGAGCGTTCGGTACATCATCCACATAGCCTGCGTCCTGGTTCTCCCACAGATCTTGGCTATGCTTAACACGGGTTCGAGTCGAGCACAAGTCGGGTACAGATAAGGCCCTAGCGAGGACATAGAATTTGGAAGTCGTCTTTTGTAATCAAGTAGAAGGCCCGCAGTCGATCGATTATTCGATTTCCTTCGATTCTTTTATGATGTTTTGTTGCGCTTTAAAGGGAAGAAGTTTACGATTTTTTCTTTCAAAATTAAAATTTGGTAAAGTTCTTACACTGGTTCGGGCGCCTGAATTAAAACAGTTCTAAAAAAGCTATACCAAGTTTCTATGGACCGAAAGTTTTTGGATTTGGAAGACGTTCATTTTGGTTTAAAAGGTTTTAGGCTAGCTTAGAAGAGTGTCCAAATTTGGTTTAAACAGTGTCATGTCATTCGAAATGAAAGTGGTATAAAAAGCGACATAATCGGTATAGTAATTGGGGGAAAATATAAGGGAGAAATGACGGAGTAATCAATCTCCCGCTGCAATACGCTGTGCCTTCTACTTCGATATCGAGGAGACAATTTGAATACATATTAGGTTTACACAATGAATTGTGATAACCTGCCGACAATTTTAACCTTTTTGGGCAGGTCAGGTGCAGGTATTTATCGAGACGGAAGAGATTAAAGGTTTGGTTGGCCTGAAATGGTCCCTAGGAAACAACCTTGAGTGCTCCTCACAACCGGCAACCACATCTTCTACGACTGCGCTGCTACACCATGGAGAATTTATGTATTTATTTACTCATTTACATTATACATGAAATTCCTTGAATCGAGCAAAAAAAATAATAAAAGAAGCAATCGAAGGAAACAATGGCCAGAACAAAAACAGAATGACCAGCACCTTGGTGAAGAAAAGGAGACTATAAATTGTGGCTTTTTTATCCCATGATCCTTCCACAAGTGGTTGTCTCTAGAAGCCATCAACTTCTGGAACTGAAACCACCAAGAAATCATCTTCACCCGAAGCTACGTCTTCAACAAAGGACACCGCAAATGGGGTCACTTCGAAAGATGGAGCTCCAAAATCGACTGGAGGTATGTATGTATCGTTCTCTATAGGGTTGAAAAGAAGTGGTAGCTTGTTGTAAGCGGCGCGGTTATCGTCGATTACGGATATTCCTTTTGTATCGTCACTCTCATTCAAATATCTTGCGGTTCTAGTTGCTCCAAATGACGGTGTGAAGTACATGAAGATATCCGAGTTGGAAGTGGAACGCGATCGAGTGCTCAAAGACATTTTCGGCCATTCGAAGTTCAAAAGCTCACTACAGAAGAAGGCTATAAACTGCATTCTGCTAAGTAAGTCCTATTCTACGTAGCGCCGTCGTTGCAATGTCTAGATGTATTTCCTTCAAGGGAAGTCTGACGTCTACGTCTCCTTACCAACCGGTGCTGGAAAGTCTCTATGCTATCAGGTGTCTTTTGATATTTTCATTTTGATATTTCTTTTTAACAACTTATACCATATTTCCAGCTTCCGGCTGTAGTCCACATGGGTGTAACCATTGTCGTTTCTCCATTGATTGCGTTGATAACTGATCAAATAGCCGCTTTGCAGGTGAGTTTTAATTTCCTCAACATTTGCCTATCGATGCAGGGATAATGCTAAAGGCTTCCAGGCAAAGGGAATTGCCAGCGACTCGCTCAACTCAAAGTTGAATGCTGCAGAAAGGACTCGTATTATAGAGGTTTGATCTTGATCTGGTCATTCTTAGCTTTGTGGACATAAAATATACTAATAAAAGATGGTGTTGGCTATAGAAGATTCAAAAGGCTAATGTTGACCATTATCCTTTGTTATCCTTATCCCTGTTCGAAATGCTACGGTTTCATTTCAACCTTCGCTGAATCTTTATCAGCTGGCTTACCACCAGCTGTTGTCTCGTTCACACTAGATTTTGATCTATATGGGTTAGTAGTGGAAATCACATAGGCGTTACTACCATTGGAACGCTTGAAAACCCTGTTTCTACGACTTAACTTGGAAGAGGTGCGGAGACCATTTCGAGGGGTTTCCAATCAGAGGGGTATACATAGGTCTGAGGTGTCGACTGACACCTATACCCTGATACGATTCACGATGGACTTTTGTCCAGGTTGGGTAAGCCTCCACTCATTTCAATAAGTCTGTGAATTGGTACCGTAGGTCTTTAGAAACTGTAAAACACTGACTCGTTCATTGATTCGCTGCTGCAAATCTGTGCTGGCCCAATTAAGCACTCAAAATGCCTTCACAACATCCCAGAGGTTGAAATAGAGTGCGTGCACATCACAAACATGGACGTCGACATCTACCCATTGTTATCGTATGTTATTGTTATCCCTATTCCAATTTAAAATCATACAGTTTCACTTCAACTTGTGCGGTTTGAACGGAGACCCTTTTCAGGATCTTCGAAGCCATACTCCAAAGGTGAAGTTGCTCTACATCACACCAGAAGCGGCCGCTACTGACAATATGAGAAGGTGGGTCTGCTGCATGTGCCATTCTAGGTGTAATTGTGTACATACTACCACACACACATCACCGTGCCGTGGTTATCCGTAGCAGTCCGTAGCCTTTTGGGTAGTGACGGTTTCATGACAATTATTGTGGTGAGCTGCTGCTATATCGATTTGACGTCACACTTGATTGGAAATCCTTAGTCGTTTTCCTGGTGGCCTTACTGTCTGATGCGGGTTTTGGAAAATCCTTTTAGTGGTTCCAATCCCGGACTTTAAAGTATTCTATTGTGTGCGAAACAATAAACAAACCCTCTAAAATTTATTCATTCAAAATATCCGGCGTTTGGGGCTAAATGTATCAATATTTTGCAGAACGTCTGAATTTTGGAGGTTATCAGTGGTCATAAAAGGCTATTAAATCCGTTTGTCGAAGGCAACAATGAAAATGCTTTAGGATTCTTGCTTCGCTCCACAAGCGGAACTTATTGAGCTATTTCGTTGTTGATGAAGCTCACTGCGTTACTCACTGGGGACACGATTTCCGTCCCGACTACTTGAAGCTTAGCGCTTTAAGGGATGTATGTCCTGACGTGAGTTGTGCCTGAGTTTTCCCTGCTTTATTTGCAATTTTTTCACTGAATTGAGTAGTCTTCTGCGTTTTGTATGTCTTTAGGCCTTTTTTGCAAACTAATATTTTGATGAGTTCATTGATCTCCTTATTCTGAACAACACTTTTAGCTATGCCTCATTGAACTTCTAGCCATTGTTTATATTGTTTCGCATGTCTTTCTTTTTTTCTGTGAAGCGCATTTCCTACTTCGGCCTTGCGCTGTTGATAGGTCTTTTCGCACAGTGGAGTCACACAGTAGCTTATCGAAATGGTAATATTCCGTTCCATGAGTTCCTTAGTAGTTCTACTGGTGGTCAGCGGATATTTAGCAGGTCTATCTGGAGTTCGTTATTAATTTGCTGATAGCAGTCTAGTTTTTCTTTAAAGTGCTCATACGTTGAAGTGAAAACGCTGTTAAGTTGAATTCGCGGCGTATAAACATTAGGTCTGAAGTACTTCGTCACTTGTACAGGTTCTATGTTGAAATCTTATTGTGCTGTTTGTCAGGGCTGTTAGAGGCTGCATAGAAGGCGAAGTCATCAAAATTTAGACCGGGTAAACCCCTTAACAATCTTGATCGACAGCACCGATAATCAGGGCTTTATCATTCAATCAATGTCAATGGTTTAATTACCCAAGTTTGAGATTGAGCTGATTCGTTACTCCATCGAGAGAACAACGGGCGGAAAAGTGGACTGCTCAAAACAGTGGAGTCTCCTCGCGTTTGAGCTGCACGACTCGCTTGGATCAGCGCTTGAGCTGCCTTCCCGCCGTTCGGCGCGTGAGATTGTCTGCAGTCAAGCTACTCGTCGTCAAGGTCTTAAGTCTGGTGGCAAGGGCTTCCCATTTCGTGCGTCGATCGATTACTTGTCACCTCATAAGGTCAAGCATTATTGGTGATCATGTCTGGTCTTCTGTCTGCGGTTACTAAATTTAGAGGACGCAAACGAGGATTGGTCGAGGCTACTTCACCGACGTCGGACGACTATGACTCAAAACTTTCGGTGGCGCTCAATGATGTGATTAATGACTCGGAGGCTCCGGTATACATAAAATCCATAGTCGAAGCTCTGCTGCACTTCAAAGACAGATTGGGCACCTTGGCTTCTGAGAATGAGAAGCTGTATTCTGAATTAAGATATCTTAGGGAGGAGAATACTCGACTCCGTAATGTTTCGGCGGGGCGCGAGCCAATCACCTCCTCTCTTCCGCCCGCTCCTAAACACGATATACACGCACATGACTCTTCTTCTCCTATGAATTGTATGAATCGATCTTCTTCTAATCCATTTCATTCCAATTCTTCCAATGCTGTCAATGGGTCTACTGATTGTTGCGAATCTAAAGAAATGGCTCGTTCGTTAATTGTAATTGGAGTTCCTGAGTCCAAGAGTGCATCCTCATTCGAGCGTGTTAGTTTTGATTTCGATTGTATCAATAGGCTCCTTTGCTATTTATCTATACCGTGTCGACCTATAACAGTTTATAGAATGGGCAAACAATCGCCTAATCGACCTAGGATTATTAAAGTTGTACTCCCGTCTACCTATTTTCGCGATCTTGTTTTGAATCGTTGCCATACTCTCAGGAGGTCCCCGTTCAGGGGCACATTTATACGTCCCTCTCTGCCTTTGTCAGTTAGACGAAATTTTAAACGCAATGCCTCGTCTCAACCCAATGGCCAAGGTGGTCGTCTAGTGCATCCGCCAGTGTCTGTTCCTGTACCCAGCTCTGCTTCTGATCCTATCTCTGTTGTCAATGTTAGGAGTAATGAGTTTGTCTCCCACATTCCAGAATCACTTCACTCTGACATTCGTATGACACCTACTCGTCCATCTGCCTCGTGCTCAATGTTCGCTGGTCACCATGAGCGTTCTCCTTTAAGCTTGACCGAGGTTTCGGTTGTTTCTTCTCCTTCACATAACGATGTGTTGTATGCTCAGGGAAACGCGAATTAGTTCCTCGGTGCAAATCGATGGCCGTAAATGGTCTTCTTACGAATATTAGGTCGCTATCTAAAAATGTACAAGCTTTAGCTTATGCTATGGTTCGCTTTGATCTCTCAATAGTGGTCCTTTCAGAAACTTGGCTTAAACCTGATATCGACTGTGAGATCTTGTTGGGTCAACTCCACCAATACTACGAGATCTTTAGATGTGATCGTGTTGATCTAGTAGGTGGAGGTGTGGCGATGATTGTAAGAAAAGACCATTGTCCCTATATGGTATTTAGTGAAAGCGTTGATGACTCTTACCAAGTGGCGGCTTGCAATGTACAGTTAGGGGAGTTTCAAGTTCGTATCATCGGTGTTTATCGTTCTCCACGGTGCTCTTCCAAGAGCAATGTTCAATTATGCAAGTGTGTTAGTGACCTTACGGCCTGTGCATTTCCTTGCTTGTTGTTGGGTGACTTCAATTACCCAAACAATCAATGGAGCTCTCAGTCTGGGCCTCTAGCCCACGGATTTACATCTTTCCTAGATGTGATGGTTGCGCATCAATATAACCAACTTGTCGGTTTTGACACCAGAGGTAAGCAAGCTTTGGATCTTTTGTTTTGCAATGAGACGAGCTTAGTTAAACGTGTTAACTTGAGCGCTCCGCTGGGCACAAGTGATCACGCTTCCGTTTTGTTCGAACTCAATGTTCCTACGGTTAGCCCTGATACTGTTTGGATTAGAGACTTCAAACTAGCCAACTATGTGGACATAGGAAGGTACCTGGATGATGTGGATTGGTTTGGGTCCTTTGGTTGTTCCTCTAATGTTAATGATATGTACGAAACTTTTATATTCATACTTAGTCATGCCATTTCACTGTTTGTTCCTTTGCGTAAAGTCAATGTTGCTGTCGCCCATTTGCCATCTTATTTAAACAACTTATTTGATGCCAAGCTAAAGGCATTTCGCAAAGCTAAGCTGACGAATTTGACAATTGATTGGGATTGCTATAACCGTAAATCACAACTTTTCAGAAAAAGGTTGGATAAGTATAACATCTCCGTGGAAAGAAAGATGATTGAGTCGGGGCGTAAAAATGCTCTGTGTAGATTCATTTCGTCAAGGCTTAACCCCAAAAAGGGAGTCAGTACTTTGCTTAGCTCTAATGGTGAGTATGTGTACTCAGACTATGACAAGGCCAGTTTATTAGCAGAATTCTTCCACCGCTCATTTGCAGTAGACTCCCACTCAGAGGAGTACGCTCCTGCGCTGGATGACTTCGAGTTTGAATCGATGCAGGACTCAGTGTCATTTTCCAGGGAGGAAATACTAAAGGTCATTAGTGATTGGCCTTCTTCCTCATCTCTAACTCCAGACGCGATTCCTTTTCATTTCATCAAAAGGGTTGCTTGTCATATTGCTACCCCGCTAGAATTTTTGTTCAATCTTATGCTATTTCGATCCGAAGTTCCTGTGAAATGGAAGCATTCGTTGGTGACTCCTATTCGAAAGAAACCTCCGTTTTCCGATCCAGCGAATTATAGACCGGTCAGCATAACATCAGTACTCTGTAGGGTCTTCGAGAAAATAATTAAAAAGGTGTTGGTTAGGCATTTAGAAGACAAAGGAATTTTGTCCCCACATCAGCACGGTTTTAGAAGTGAGAGGTCCACTGTGACGCAGATGATTGAGGCTTTGGATGATTGGACATCCTCACTGGATGTGGGTGAGAATGTCGACGTTGTCTATTTCGACTTTGAAAAGGCGTTTGATAGAGTTAATCACAGGAAATTGCTCCTGAAACTCGATCGAATAGGCATTCATCCATTGATAATTAGTTGGTTGAGAGAGTTCCTCAACGGAAGGTCATTTCAAGTACGCATTAATAATTCATTCTCCAGGTGCCTTGATGTACACAGCGGTGTCCCTCAAGGTGGAGTACTTTCTCCTATACTCTTTAATATTTATTCCTTTGAAATTCCGTCGCTTCTCTCTCTTTCTTCAGTAGGATGTAAAATTTTTGCGGACGACTTGAAAATATACAATGGATTTAGAACAATCAGTGACAATCGTCTGCAGGATGCTATTGATATAATAAGTGACTGGTCCAAAGCTTGGGACTTACCCCTTTCTGTTCAAAAAACTAAGGTACTCCACTTAGGCAAGGAGAACCCTAGTTGTAGCTACTCTATGGATGGAGCTAGAATTCAAGCAGTAAGTGAAATTAAAGATCTAGGTTTTCTTTTGAACAATGCACTTAGTTTCGATGAGCACTGTAAAACTATTGCTGCCCGAGCCGATCAAAGACTGTTTCTTCTTTTTAAAACTCTCTTGTCTAAGGATCCTAGGCTTCTAACGAGGGCCTACAAGGTCTTTGTTAGGTCCTTGCTATAGTATGGTACTTGTGTTTATTGTCCCCATAAGAGGGAGATCATAGCAAGGTTAGAGCGTGTCCAGAATAGCTTCACTAGAAAAGTTTTTCTTAGGTCCTTCGGTTTTAGTTATGGTACTGTTCCTAACAGTGTTGTTCGTAATAAGATTTTGGGATTGCAGTCGTTGGCCACTAGGAGGAAAAGAAATGATCTATTTCTCGTCTATAAAATCTTGTGTGGGAAGGCTTCCATTAGATCTAACAACCTGTTCAAGTTGATGCCATCGAAAACCAGAGGTAACAAGTTTAAGCTAAGTTTCGGTGACCCAGAACCACATTGAGGAGACAATTCTTTTCCTGTCGTGGTGCGTTGGAATTTTCTAAGATTATCAAGAAGAACCAGCTGCCTAACAATTTTAGGAAGTTCAAAACAATTGTCCATCGGTACCTGCAGGAGGAACTATGAAGCTCTCTGTTTTTCTTTCCTTCTTCGTTTTGTTGCCCAATATTTTTTTTTCTTCTTTCTTCGCTCTATGTTTTTCTCATTCTTTTTTTAAATAGTTGTGTTTAGTTGATCCGTTTCCTTTTTTGCTATAGTGTTGTGAGCAGTTGTACTGTCCATGCGTATGCATGTAATAAATGTAAATGTAAATGTAAATGTGCCCTTCTTACGTCTGCTGCATTCCAGATCCTGTGGATTGCGCTGACAGCTACTGCGAATACGAAAGCTCAAGAAGACATCATCGCTCAACTGCAGCTAAGACACGTACGTCAAGAACTATTTGAGTGACTGTTACTAGAATGCTGCAGGTCTGCGTAGCTGATTATCTGGTACTGACTACTTACACGTTTAGGTTCAAACGTTCAAAGCGTCGACATTTCGTGGTAATCTCTACTACGATGTCTATATGAAGGATCATCTTAACATGGCACCTGAGGTTTGTTTTTTCCCTCAAGTCTGTTCGAACTTGTGAAGAATTGCCTGTGGGAACTATATTCAGTTTTGTTCAAATCTTGTAGGTAAATGTTTCCGTCAGGCTTTATTCAAAGCGGGGCTTCGGTTTTTTAGTCGTTTCTGTCTCTACAGTATCTACATGAGATTCAACTCGTAACTTTACAAACTTTAGATCTGTTATTATTTAGCAGGCTGGCACCAATTTTGATTCCTCGTTTCAACATATTGAAAATTTTGAATGTTTTTAAAATAAGAAAGGGATATTGCCGTCTCTAGATCAGATTCATGTTTCTCTTAATAACTTATTAACTCGATGATTTAGCGACATCTGGCTGATTTCATCCTTCGATGCCTGAAAGTCCCAAAAGAGAAGACTGCAGTTCAATTGAAAAACGAAAAGGGGCCTCGAAAACAGGCTGAAAGGGTGAGTGAAGTCTGTCCTTGGCACTTTCTGAGAGTCTTCTATCGTTTGCATTTTCGGGTTTACCAAGGAAGCGGTATTATCTACTGTCGGACACGCGACGAGTGCGAACAAGTGGCGCAGATGTTGAGCTTCGCCCACATTCGTTGCCTCTCATATCATGCTGGATTACCGAATAAGGTAAATGTTTGAGTGCCTTTTTCCCAAATTGTTATTGCTTATCATGCGCAAACCGGCTCAAGAGGGGTCACCTTGTATAACAGCCCCTATACGTCGTCTTGTATTGCACTAAACTGTAAATTTTAAGCAGCACAGGTGTATTCCACCCCAGCGGTAAGCTGAGCTAGGTCATTTCTGATGTAACTGGATATACCTTGTGCCTTCTTACCTAAGTGGCAATCCACTGAGTACAAGGTGACCCCCTCGAGCCGCTTTGTGCCGTTTATCAAATACACGCACGAAGTGAACACATGTGACGATTAAGCCAAAAGACCACACCAAATATACCATTTTCGAATCAAATCGGACATGTTTGTAAGCGGCTTGACGCGTTTGTAATTATTTTGGGGAAACTTTAAACTGGAAATGAAGTGAACGAATAGAATAATAGTTTAAAGCTTCTTTTCAAGTGCAAGATTTTTTAGTGTGTTGAAAGAACAGAGCGCGCCGTGCACTCGTCTAGGTTGACGCGATTTTCGTTTGATTGATAATCACCTAACTTTTCAAACAACGAAGTAATTTTATTGTGTTTCCCGCTTTGTTACACCGTCGACATAACGTTAACACCACTCAAACGGAGTTTTTGCTAACAACCAAAGAAAAGCCGCGACGACCTAGGCGTGCGAATAACGCAATCTCTTCTTTTAGCACTTAAAATTCTGCCTTCCTGCACTTCAAGACAAGCTTTAGATCATTATTTTCTCAAAAAATATTTATAAGATTTCAAACAGTACGTTTTGGAGCAGGTGTATTAGAAATTTTCAAAGAAAATCACACCCAATTTTCTTGGACGAAAAATTCTGCTCAAAATCCTGCCTTCCTGCACTTCAAGACAAGCTTTAAATCATTATTTTCTCCAAAAATATTTATAAATTTTCAAACAGCACGTTTTAAAGCAGGTGAATTAGAAATTTTCTAAGAAAATCCTACCCATTTTCGTTGATCGGAAAATGACCTTAATTTTCTTAGAAAGTGTCCGGTTCAGTGAACACGACTCGTATTTGATTTTGACTTGGAAGGCGTTCAATTTCTGTTGTTACTGGTTGTTTTGTTGCCATCAGAACTCTTGCGCCGGGCTGGACTCGAACCCGCAGGCTTCCTACGCCTCACATCACCGACGCTGTTTGATCGCTCGTAACATCCGCAATGTTCTCGAGGCCTGCGAAAGGCCTATCAAACAGTGCCGGTGATGTGAGGCGTAGCATCCTGCCCGGAGAGCAGGGGATACGTGTTCGAGTCCCACATTGCGCAAGAGTTTTCATCGCAACAAAACATTGTGTAACAACATATAGCCTCCCTACCAGTACTCAAACAAATGTGTTGAAACCTCGATTTTGATTAATTCTAGAAGGGCCGAACTTACTTGAAAAGTGTCCAATATAGCACGAAAACAGTTTTGGGTCAAGGATTCTTACAAGAAGAAGAGCCGGGCGTTTTCTTTCTTTTGCGTAGGGTTGTAACAAATTCTGTTTTACAATTGGTCTTCACGAGGTTAAATTGGGTAGCATAATGGTGCTAGTCGGCAATTTGGCATGCATGGGGAGCGAGAAGCGCGCCATCCAATCAGAGTGGGTAACGACCGCGTCTAACAAAATTGGTACTCGGAAGAACTGCTGTAAGGTCACTCACTACTCTTATTGGCTGGTGCGTTACCGCCTTCCCACGCAGGCCACATATTTTGTGTCTTATCTAAATAGTGTGCCACTTTCCTGAGGGATAATTGCGCTAGTGATCTAGTGATCACAGATTTAATGGTTACAGTACTTTACGATAGGTACGGTAGGCGAGAAGGAACCATTTGTTCTCTCAACTCACTCCATTTTCTTGAGCCTAGGAGTTATTTCTGGATTTTTCAGCTTCGAGACGATGTACAGAGCCAATGGATGAAGAATGAGGTTCCTGTTATAGCGGCCACAATTGCGTTTGGAATGGGCATCGATAAGCCAGATGTGAGGTGCGCTTCTTTATAGTACTAAGCGAGGGTGATCTGTGAACCAACCTTTCTTTGCGACGTCATAGTCATTACTCGGTTCAGGTTCGTGGTTCACTGGACGTGTCCGCAGAATTTGGCCGCTTATTACCAGGAGTCTGGTAGAGCTGGTCGCGATGGTCAGCGTAGTTACTGTCGCATTTACTACAGTCAGCCGGATAAGGACTTTTTGCACTTTTTAGTCAGGAGGGACCTGGCTATGCTTAAGGTTAGCTTTAAGGTGTAGGTTTCTATGAGCAGCAATGGTTAAAACATCGACGTTTGTTTATCAGGGCAAGAAAATTTCCGAAGTGTCCAAGAAGCAGCAGGAGAAAGCGATACAGATCGGACTGGAAAAGATGGTTAACTATGCCGAAATGGCTCAGTGAGTGTACTTCGGTGTTCTGTTTAGATATGCGAATACTTTCTTCTATTATAAGAAATTCAGTATTCACAGGATTTAAAACTTCATTCTGTGCGCCCTAGCAGCTCCGTTCGGTGTTACTGGGCTGTTGCCAGACCACCCTCTGACCTTGTATAAGGTTTTTGGGTAAGGGTTGGGGTTAATAAGTCCTTTTATGGGATACGCCTCGCATTCTACTTCTATGGGATGTCGAAAAGGCTGTTTTATGCATATTTGGCTATACTTGCGGTGACCACTCGATGAACAGGTCAGTGTCTGTCCTTCTCAGCCATACTTCGGCTTCGATCGCTGAAGCCGGATGGATGGAATGCTTATCTAGCCTGGACTTGTCTAGAATCGAAGTACTTATCCAGTAGAGCAGAAGATCGATGAAACGGGGCCAGTGCGACACTAGAGTACACGCGTTTCGTTATCATTTGCATTGCAACCTGAGTTCAGGCGTGACTACCCGCCGAACTTAAGCATATCATTTAGCGGAGGAAAGGAAACTAACAAGGATTCCATTAGTAACGGCGAGTGAACGGGGAGAATCCCAGCGCTGAATCTTTCGGTGTTACATGTAGCGTATAGGTGTGGTTTTCAGTTTGTGCGGAATGTCCAAAGTCCCTTTGATAGGGGCCACATCCCTGAGAGTGTGCGAAACCTGTGCGGGCAGTGGAGCAAGCTGTATGATCATACTTGGAGTCGGGTTGCTTGAATGGGCAGCCTAAAGAGGCTGATAAAGTTTATCTAAGGTTAAATATAGACGCGAATTCGATAGCAAACAAGTACTGTGAAGGAAAGTTGCAAAGAACTTTGAAGAGAGAGTTCAAGAGAACGTGAAATCGCTGGAGTGGACGAGAATCGACGGGTACCTTAGTCGTGCTGGCCGCACTCCTGAGGTGGTATAAGAGACTAAAAAGAGCATTCGTTATAGTGTAGACCTTCATATTTTCCTTGAATTTCTTTTATTCGATGACTTATAGGAGACTTTTATGTTTTATGCCTCATGTGGGGCGCTTACGAGAGATCTCCGGTTCACAGCCTAAGCCTAGTGAAGAGTGTAGCACATTGTATTCTAAGATAAATAGCGGAACCTCGTCTGACGCTTTCATTGTTCTTGCTAGAGTTTTAGCTCTGCCGTTTACTACTGAAACGTTGACTGTTCATGGGCGTAAGAGATTTTGCATATTTTCAAATACTTTTTAAACGTGCCCTTTGCTTCTTCTCTTTTTTCTGGATTAACGAAACCTAAGATCGCGTGTAGCGCAGTCGGGGAAGGTGCCAACCGTCGCATGCACCCGATACCAGGTTCTTTGTTCGGATTTCCCAGGCCAAGCAAGCCTCCCATCTCTTAGCTATCGGTGGTTTAGTACCAACCTTGTGTGGGAAGAATAAAGTGCTAACTTGTCAATCGGCTGGCCACTGCAAGTCATCAAATACGCATTTAAATCGCTTCCACGACATTCTGTAGGATTAGAATGTGTGGTCCATCCCAAAAAGGGATTGAGTAACGCCGTCCTTTATCTTTCTTTTAAACGTGTTGGTTGAAAAGATCTTTGGAATTTTACCATGTTCTTATCAAAGTAGACACTTCTCAAATCAAATTGGACATTTTTCAAAGCAAATAGAACCCTTTATAAATCCAGCTGACACTTTTGAGATCAAACTGAACATTTCCTGAATCAAAACGAGCGTTTTCTAGATTAAAGCAGTCATTCTATGCAGAATTTTATGAAATTTAATTTTTTGTACAAGGAAAATTTGTTGTGAATTTCTTTGAGAAATTTTGATTCACCTGCCATAAAAATTATTAATCAAAAGGAAATTGCGGCGTCTTGGATGAACGCATGGCGCACTCTCTCTTTTAGCACTAAAAAATTACTGCTTCCCTCCACTTTCAAATAAAAAATTCCTAATTATTATATTTCATTTAAAATAAAAGGTATTTATTTATTTTGTAGATAATAAGCAGATAAAAATTCAAGTACGCTTAAAAATCGGCAGTTTGAAAAAGTTGTATAAAATTTCAAACAAACCGTTCACTTATTGGGGCAGGTGAATTGTAAAATTTCGATGAAAGTTACGGTAGTTAAATTTCTTCTTGACAAAGAATTATTCTCGCCACATCGGAGAGGTTCTAGTTTAATCTGGAAAACACTCGTTTTGATTGGGAAGATGTTCAGTTTAGTTTCAAAATCGACAAGCTTACTTACCATTAGTAGAGTGTCCGATTAGACGTGAAACTGAATTATATGCGTGGACCTATTTTTCTGTATTTCTCATTGGGGTCGCGCAAAACGTGGTGGTAGGAAGGGTCCACGTTCGAGACGTTCCTAGCGGTCGTATCGTATCATTACCGCTTCACGGGAGCCGGGTAATAAATGATTCCAAACTCCCAAAGTGTGGAAAGTTCCTTATGTTTAACATACCTCAATTGAGTTTTCTCCAAGTGGTGCCATCCGATGAACTTCCCTGAGTTGTTAAGATTAGTTCCTTTCGTATATCGTGCTCTGCGAAAGTATTTTTTGCTCCAGATGTCGTCATGTTTGCTTCGCGAAATATTTTGGCGAGAATGACTTGCCTCCTTGTCGACTTCACTGTGACTTTTGTAAAGATCCCAAGACGACCATCGCAAGAGCGTCTCAGTTCCAGGTTGGCTTTTTGATGAAGCGTTCCAACATTTCTTTTACCTGATCCACTCTCGTATTTAGTGTGCTGCTTCCTCTACGAAGATGATGAAGGCATCAAAAGGAAGCGTTGAAGATATGGATTTCTATGGTGGAGGGAAGCGGTGGGTTTCTATGATACATCTGTTCGTTCCTAGAATTTCGAGGCGGTTACTTTACAGAAAATGCCTGATTTAGAGCCCGTGAAGAAGAAGAACTGGAATGCAGCAGTAGCGCAGATGCGCGAGAGCGCATGGAGCGAGCAGAAGCGGCAAGGATGCGTGAAGTCGTGCAGAGTGAACTCGCCAAACGTAGAAGGGTAAGCTCGCGGATTAGATTTGAATATACAAATAAAGCGTAAGGGGATAAAGGACGGAATTACTCAATTCCTTTGCGGGATGTGCCACGCATTCTACTTCTACGAGATGACGTGGAGGCGATCTGAATGCGTATTTGCCCATACAATGACTTGTGGTGGCCAGCCGATGAACAAGTCAGCGCTTTATCCTTCTCCGTCAAGTCTGGTACCAATCACGGACCAGGCGGGATGGAAGACTTAGTTGGCCTGTGCGGAAAATCCCAGCCAGGAGGCTTCGCATTCCTTTAGATCGACCACTCTATTGATGAAGCTGCTTCAGTGTTATGCCGAAATCTGATTCATTTTTTTCTTCTTCTGAGAAGTGAACTAACATACATGTTCCTTCTCAGTGAATAGTGAGGAAACGCGTAGATGAGGCGTTTGTATTGTCGGGGCACCTAAACTGCAGTCAGCTGGTTCGTTTCAGGTTGAATCCAGAGAGCCAGCTGAACGAGATGTATACGTTCCGAGCAGAGAGTACCCCATCAAAGAGCCGAAAAGCAAGGCTATTCCGAAACTCACGCCGCAGGTAAAAGAGCCTTATCGTCTTCTTTCTTTGCTCTTAAATTTTCGATCTCGAAGTAGCTGCGATATCGCTGTAGAAGGTGTTGAGTTGAAACATGAAAGTTCTGGTAGAACTTATGGTCAATTGATTCAGCGCCGAGAAGAAATGGTCCGCCTCATTAGTCAAGCGTTGGACGCAAACTGGCTGCTGTTTGAGCGACCGTGTGAGAGCACTGAAGCAGCTTCGTCAATAGAGTGGTCAATCTATAGGAACACAAAGTCTATAACGACTTATCAGCACAAGACGGTAGCGAAGGTCAGTCATGGATTCTCTAGTAAAGGTATACTGTATATTGTTTGAAGGTAAGCTGAGGGTGGGGGAGGGTGATATTTATCGCATTCAATGGTACAATGTGAGGAAATTGTGCTTAACATGGAGGAGTTCGTCTTTTTCCATAGGCACGGCGACGCTGCTGCGATCGCGTACTTCTTGAAGCTGCGCTGGAGGCGAGCTATGGAAATTCCATGAGAATCATACTGTATCACCTGTATCACCTGTCGTCCCGTTGATCATCGACTTGCTCGAGCGGGCGCCAGCAGCGTCTCCATTCGTCCCTGTCGCGTGCCAGAGTGGTCCAATGGATCCTCCTCGCTCGAGGGACACGAAGAGCGTCATATCGGTCGTTCAGGGCTTTCACGAAGAAGTCCGACCAACGCGTTGGTGGGCGTCCTGGTGTTCTTTTGACATCCCGCGGAATCCAATCTGTGACGGCTCTCGTCCAGCGGGTGTCTGCGAATCGCATTACGTGGCCGGCCCACCTAATTTTCGACGACTTGGCCCATGCGACAGCGTCTCTGATCTTCGAACGTCGGCGAACCTCGGAACTCCGGAGGCCTTCTCTCACTTGCGTGAGTCGTGTCACTCCGAGCATCGTCCTTTCGATTCCACGCTGCGCGACGCTGATCGCGTGTTCATCCTGCTTTCGTATAGCCCAGGTCTCTGAGGCGTATGTTAGGGCAGGAAGAACAGTGGAGTCGAATAGGTGGGCACGGAGTCGGACGTTCTTCGTTTTCTTCACGACTTCTTAAAAAAAATCATACTATATATATATATATATATATATATATATATACATATATATATATATATATATATATATATATATATATATATATAATCCGCTAAGCAATGAGTCACACTATCGACCGTGCATGGCGAGCCGTAGACGTACCGAACACGTCGGCGACCGTGCATGGTGAGCCGTAGACGTGCCGAAGACGTCGGCAACCGCGCCTGGGCATTTAGATGATCATCGACGGAAGGCCTTCACAGCAGGGGAGACAATCGATATCGTCGATTTTTTGCGGATATCGCATGAAACTTCAGCGCTGGGCTAATCGAGGTCGCTGAACACGAATCGGAAGTCGACCAATCGATATCGATCAACGTTATCGGTTTAATGTGGGTGTCGTTCAAGCGGCACGGAACTTTAGCCCTGGGGCTAATCGAGGTCCTGACCGGTGGTTTTCTCCCAGTTTTAACTGATCGGGGTGGGGAGAGGGTGAGAGACACGCCGGTGGTTTTCTCCCAGATTTAACGGATCGGGGTGGAGATGGGGGCGGGGTTGGGACACGCCGGTGGTTTTCCTCCAGATTTAACCGATCGGGGTGGGCGGGAGGTGGGAGGCACGCGGGTACTATGGCCGAAGGAGTGCTCGACAACAGCCTGAGGATGAAAGCACTGATTAACGCAAATAAATTACGTTTCTGAACTGTCTGAAGATAGTACCCACGTTGAAGAGATGTTGAGAATGGAGGGAGGGAGAGCTGGATGGCTTCATATCGAAGAACTACTCACCTGATCTTAAAGAAGGTAAGCCAAGGTTCGAATTTATTAAGGTTTTCAAATACCTCTTTTCAATGCTAAGGTGCCGAGAAGGCTGCACAAGCACAGCAGCTGCTTGAAGTGAGTGATCTTGGCTTAGTGACTCTCTAATTGTTGTAATAGTTAGTTGTAATAAGTCACGTTTGACGGAATTTTCGGGTACTGTACTGTGCTGTATACGAGCCGCGCATCAGAAAACGTGGGCGGTGCAATGGTCAGCGGAGCGGGGGAGTATAGAAAACCCCTTACAGGGTGTTTTCTTTCGATAGGAATTCTTGCACTAGACGGGACTCGAACCGCAGTCTACTTTCCGGGCAGGATGTTTCGCCTTACGCCATCGGTAATGTTCAATGGCACGCAACGTCGCAATCTGACCGTGGTAGCGGCCAGTCTGAATACATCCGTGATATCGGAATGAATCTGGAGTTCTTTATACATGGTCTGCAACTAGGTGCGGTAATATGTGAGCAGTCGTTATCTCGAGGATCGCTGCAAATTTCTTCGCTTTGTCACTTGACTTGCTGACTCATGTGTACCGTCTTCAAGCCAAACTGGATACTTTCACATGTAAATTGGACATTTTTTTCAGAGCAGGTTAGACACTTCTGAAGTCAGACTGGACAACTTCAAAATCAGAACGATAGTATTTCAGACGCAAATTAATATTCTCTAAGAAGGTCAAAATAAATATATATCTTAAGAAGTTTACTATCACTTTCTTAGAACATTTTTGATCCAACTGCCCTAAAATGTGGACACAATTTTTGAAACTTTAAGATTCTTATTCTTCCTGAAAAATGATGGATCGAAGCCTATTTCGAAATGCAGCAAAGCAGCGTTCCTCGAGTTTATTAAAATAGGAGATCGCGCCATGCTCCGCCCAGAACATCGCGATTTTTGCTTGAGTGATAGTGTAAGTGCTACGTACCTCTATCTGCGAAGTGAAGATATATCTGTTGCATCGCAAACTAGTGTGTAACTTCATGCGGGCAGAATTTCTTCAATCAGTTATGAAAATCGCGAAGCACTGCACGAACATATGGTGTAATCTCTTTTGTAGTACACTCAAAAATTTCCGCTTTCCTGCACATTAGAACACAGGTCCGCTCATTAATTGTCGTAGAAAAATAAGAATTTCATGGAGTTTCAAACACTGTGCTCACCTGGTGCCAGAAGTTTTGATCGCAACAAAACATCGTTATTACAGCTTACAACCACGAGGCTCCCTTGAGGCTTAAGGAAACTGATTTGAACTATGCTCACCTTTTTTGGGCAGGTGAGTAATCGACTTCCTTGGTGTCGTGCCCCGGGTAAGTCCGTTGCACCGGTGGTAGAACTCATGCGGCACTCAACCCGAGGCCACGTGTGAGGCACAACCGGAGTCGAGGACTTACCCATGCGCGCTAGCTCTTACATTACTTGCCACGTCAGGGTTAAGCCCTTGTTGCCCCGGCTAGCACACCTGATACCAATGCGGATGTTATTTAGGACCTTTCCTGAGATTGCACCTGCGCTGCTCCCCCCCCCCCCCCCGGCGACTCTCGCCCATCTTCACATCACTCGTGTGATACAATTGAAACAGCTGACCTTCTGCTGTATTTACCACTGCGCTCAGAATAAACCTCCCACTCTCGAGTCACATGAAATGCGCATTAGACAGCATACTTCATGGCAACCCAATACGTACACAATACATATCAATATAGGAACACAACTGCCTACGAGTCAAGGCTGAGCCCCGCCACGTTACCTACGGGTCAGCCCCAAACGTAAGCTGCAGATACTTCCTCGCTCCTACCCTGGAGCCTGCGCTCACGAGGGCGGTGGCTCGGTCGGTCTCTGCGGTCACCTCTGTTGATGCTGCGCGTCCTGTCTTGGTCGTCCTGGAGTCCTGCGCGACTGGTCGAGTCGATGTCCTGGTGGACTGGACACTGCGCTGACGATGGAGTACCGGAGCGGAGAGCGGACCGACCGCTCGGTGCGACGACGAAGCCGGAGGCTGCCGGGTGCGCGCGGGAAGGCCTTTAAAGGCCCCCGCAGACTTCTGCGGCGAGCGGCGGGCGAAAACGCTGAGCGGCGACGGCGAACGGCGAAACCGCTGAGCGGCGCCGCCGAGCGACGCCGCTCAGCGGCTTGACTCATCATCAGTGGGAGCGGTGACGGCGAGGTACTGTACTGCTTCTAGTCGGGACCGACTGGTGCTTAACAATAACGCGCCCCGATGATGATCGCGCGCCCGCATCGACCGTCTCCGCTCTGGATCCCATCGCGAAAGGCCAGCGACGCCGCCGGTGCCGCCGGCCGGCCAGCGGCGCCGCCAGCGGCACCGGCGGCGTCGCCGGAGGAAATGACTTGAATCATTCCACCCGGCGGCGCCGCTCCAGCGTCTGTCTGTCTGCGCTCTGCGCTCTGCCCTCCGCGTCGGGACCAGGGCGCCTCCCAGCGTGTGTGCCTTTGAAAAGTCGTGATGGAGCGTGGCGAACGTCACGACACTTGGAAAGTAACACTAAATTTTTTCCAAGACAAGAATTTATTGTTACTTTCTTATGGGGTGTCTGCTTTAATCTAGAAAACGATCGTTCTGATTTGAAAATTGATCAGTTTGGTTTCAGAAGTGACCAGTTTGCTTTTAAATGTGTCCAATTTGGCTTAAAACGTGTGCAGTGCGGTGACGCCTGCAGAAGTAAGTGCCTCTCTCCGAGCTGATGTGCATAGCATTCCATCTGCCTAAAATTCCATTCGCGATGCGTGATTTGTTTCAAGAAATGTTTCAAGAAAAATATGAATAGAGGCCGAAGATTTCTTGTTTCAGATTAGCGAGATCAAGAAGTTAACGAAGGAATGCGAGCAGTTTGTGTTCGAAAAGGAATCCGAGCCTAATGGAACACTCTCGTTCGTGTCGGCTGTGAGTATGGTGAAGTCATAGTTTTGTCATTCGAGTGATCCATTTATTTTGTCACCAAGCTACCTAACTAGAGGATCCGCTCTTTTATATTACTGCGGCTGATATCTCTGTGATTTATACTTTTTTATGCCGGTTCGCTGAAATTTGGTATCTTCGCGGTACGTGTACCTAGTTTTTTTACATCTTACTATGTACTGAAACGTTGTATTGCAAATGTTCCCATTGTTACATGCACCAGTTTGCTGTATATGTGTCATTGAATGTATGTATTGAATATAAAGGATACATTTCCGCGGTGCCATTCCAGATGCGCGGCTTCCTGAACTGTCTTGCCTAATTATTCGCCTCTTATTCAGTCCTACGGTCACAGTATTCGTCGTATGTTGGATGCAAAACCATGTAAACTCCGGCTGCGAAGACGTGCAGCAGCTTCAGGAAGGACAATCTGTATTCTGAATTGTAGACGAAGTTCTTTGTTCTATTGTATAATAGTATTAGGTTGGTGCATAAGTTCACAGACATTTGATCCCTCCTGGATTGAAAGCGCATTTTCCCGCCAAATTTCTCACATGTATCAACGCGTAAATGATCGATCGATAGAGAAAGGAGAGGGCTATAAAACTGTTCCTAACATTTACTTTTGCGTTGTTAACGTCAGCTATTATGGCTAAGCAATTCATCCCAACTGAGACGCATATTCGGCATGTCATGTTATTCCTGCACCAATCTGGCCTCAATGCCAACGAATCGTATCGTCGCCTGAAGGACGTTCAACGAGAGTGCTCCCGCTCGAAGTAGTGTGTACCAGTGGTTCTCGAAGTTTGCAGTTGGTGAATTCTCCGTTGAAGATAATGAACGAGAAGGGCGCCCGATGACACTGGATTTGGATGGCCTCCGAAGTAGAGTGGAAGCGGACCCATACCAAACCACTCGCGAACTATCAAGCACTCTTGGTGTTAGTCACTCAACAGTCGTTCGAGGATTGGAGTCGATTGGCAAGGTGCAAAAATTGGGTCGCTGGGTATCTCACGACTTGACACAACATGACATGGATCGCAGAGCCGATGTCGCTCTGTCTCTCCTTGCCCTCAGACGTACCTACGGATGGCTGGACAACCTTCTCACCGGGATGAGAAGTGGATACTCTACTCTAATTATCACCGGCGTGCACAGTGGATTGATGCAACTGGAGAGGCAGAGGACGTTCCGAAACCCGACCTTCACGTGAAAAAGGTGATGATATGCATTTGGTGGAGCGTTCTTGGCATAGAATACTGGGAGCTGCTGGACGAAGGGATAACAGTGACGGCAGAGGTTTGCGTCAACCAACTGAGGAAGTTGAGGGCCCACCTTCAAACCACACGAGGAGAGCAAGTGAAGGTGTATTGTCAACACGACAACACTAGACCGCATATTGCTAGAGCGACGGCGGCCGAGTTGGCGGACTACGGATGGACCGTTCTTCTACATCCACCTTACTCACCAGATCTCGCTCCTTCTGATTATCATTTGTTTTCAAGCCTTCAACGCTATTTGGACGGCCAGCAATTTAGGAACCGAAAGGATGTCAAGGAGGCACTGCTCACATTTTTCGAATCACAACCGGCCACGTTTTGGAAAAACGGCATCCATGACGTACCAGCACGTTGGCGAAAGACAATTGATGTTAAGTGTGGTTACTTCAAATGATTTGATATTGTTGTTCGTATGTTGTGATAATAAATATTTCATGCCCCAAATGTCCGAGAACTTATGCACCAACCTAATACAAGTGCGAGACACGCCTAACGGAGCGCTTCGCGCGACCTTGCAATATCACTGATTTAAGGAGAGTAGTCTTTGTCAAAATTAAAATTAGCTAACATCTGCGCGTACTTTATTGGCATCAAGCCGTTCACCACTTAAGTCATCATAGACATTCTCTCCGAAATGTCCAGTAACGCCATTGGTTTGTGCTGAGCAGCACTTCTGCCCTCAGGTTGCTCCTCCGCAACCGTAATCAAGCCCAATAGCTTGCGTTACCGGATATCGTTAGCACGCTTTCCGAAACCGGACAACGGGACCTCCCCAGGTTCTTCCATTCCTTCCTGTTCGCTCACCTGGACTACCCTAGAGGTCCCTTACATCCCTTCTCCACCTCCCTTTAGTGGCACTACCATGCTCACCGCAGACGTCAGTGAGGACGCAGAGGAGTATCTCTCGCGGGTAAAATTTTCCGTTCAACATGAAGTAATGCTAAATTCTGAATGCAGCTGCTCGTCGTACGACGACGGTGTCACCTCTTCTGACTACAGACGTCGCTCGACGCTTGTCGCGCGACGTAGGGGACCCGTCTTCCGGATCCAGAAAAGAAACGCACGCAGATGCCGCTGTGTCAAGCAGGAGGAGGCTGTGCTTCCTCGGCTGTAGCAGTATCCCATGATGAAAGGGACATTTTGGCCGCGCAGGGTTCGGTGAGGCGTATCTCACGCAGGTTTCTAAACTCATCAAACCTCGCGTGAAGTCTAACTCAATTACATATCGGTGGATATATAGTAGGATATTCGATTTCTTAGCAAGTGCTCATTAGATGTGACCTTAATTGGACTCTATTTGCAAATTGGCTTAATTTTCTAAAAGTCAGCAATTGCTTTTTTACGTAAGCATTAATCTGTACCGTAACTAGGCCATCCAAACATTTCTTATCTCCGGTATCGGTGGATTTCTATTAGACGTGAGTGAATGGAAAGGATAGGTAGACTTGCCAATCGGCTGGCCACCGGGGCCCGATTCATCAACGATGAAACTCGCGGGTACAAGGGGCAGAGATGAGATTCATTGCGTGTATTTCTACTTTTTATACCCCGCACACCCGCTGGTTTAATCGCTTACGAATATGGCCCTAGAAGACGGGCCAAATATGTAATCAACTGGGCTCCACGGAGCAGAAGCTAAGAGTGGAATGCGTGGCGTATACCGGATTATTTAAAGGAGAGCTTTATTCCTTCAGTGCTCAACATGAGAGGATTCTTTATCGTGATGTACTCCACCTTTAATATTACGACGTTGCCTGCAACAACGACTACGGCAAAGCGAGCTGTTGGTGAATCAATGTCACGGCTCGCATCCGCGGAGGATCGTTCCTTGGCCATACATCAGACCGACAGCGCGAGCTCCCCAAGGACCTCCAACAGGGTTAGTCGCCTCTCGTCGCGCATCGTTGTGGCGGATGCGAAACGACAGTGATGCGTCGAAACGTCGACAAGATGCCTTCGGAAGCGTTGTCACCTAGGCTTTGCCAAGCCGGAGTACTGTAGCCCTTGGTAACACATAGGTATGGTAAAGAGTAGGTTAGCCGCGAATACCACCTCCCACTTGTCCTTGTCTTCGTGGATTACCGGAAAGCGTTCGACTCTGTGGAAATCAACGCCGTTTTGAACGCACTTGTGCACGCTGGTATACCATCGCCCTACATCCGACTTCTCGACGAATGCTTCTCGAACACATCGACTACCATCCAGCTGTTCGATCGAAAGCTTAAAATTCCTATCGGGAAAGGAGTACGGCAGGGAGACACGATTTCTCCCAAGCTATTCACAGCGGCACTCCAGGATGCCATGAAGGACTTGAACTGGGACGATAAAGGCTACCTTGTCGACGGTAAACGGATCAGCAACCTTCGCTTTGCCGACGATATTGTTCTCATATCTACCAGCACGGCAGAAGTCGAGGAAATGCTGAACGAGCTCAATGTGGCAGGTATGAAGATTGGATTGGACATGAATATGTCCAAAACACAATTTATGGTCAATCAGTGGTGTGACACGGAACTCGTAAGGTTAAATGGAGTCGCTCTGCAACAGGTCGACTCCTATCTGGGAAGAGAGCTGAGCATGGATAACGACCTCGCTCCTGAAATCGCCCGCAGGAGACGCGCAGCATGGGCAGCCTTCAGTTCGATTCGCGAAGTCACCGATCAGGTCAAGGATCCCGGCCTCAGGGCCACGATATTCAACGCCTCTGTACTGGCTGCGATGTGTTACGCGACGGAAACCTGGCCCGACAACAAGACAATCGCCAGAGCAATGCAAACTACGCATCGTGCACTGGAGAGATGTCTTCTGAGGACAAGCCTTCGTCAGCAATGGCAAGAAGGCCTACGAAGCTCGGAGCTACGGGAGAAGTCGCAATTAACAGACCCGCTGCAGTACATGAAGTTGTCCAAATATTGCTGGGCCGGACACCTGCTTCGATGAAAGGACGATAGATGGGTCTCCGTGTCACAGAATGGCTCCCGAGAGACCATAAGAGACCACTGAGACGACCGCCAATGCGATAGGCAGACTCATTCTCAAGATCTTTCAGAGAGCGGAGTCTGCCTCACTGGATGCAAGCAGCCAGAGATGGAGCGGTCTGGAAGAGTTGTAGTCCCCGCTGAGAAGACCTCCAGCCGACAAAGGACCATCAAAGTATCAAAGTAATCAAAGTAAAGTAAGTAAAGAGTGGGTCACCAGCGATGGAGGAAGCCTTTCTGTTGGCAGCCTAATCCTGTTCTTCCCACTAACGCGTGGTTAAAGGACAAGAGTGGTATACGCCATGCATTCTACTTTTACGGAATATACCTGAGGCACGATTCAATTCATTTTCTTTAAGCCTCAAGTCGCTGGCATCGACATGGTAAGCTGTTATAACGACGTCTTGTTGCGATCAAAATTCTAGCACCACGCAATTTGAATGCATGTTTTGTCTATAGGACGCGTAGTAGCGTAGTCGGAGGATGAGCCCGGTATCACGTGCATCCGATTTCAGGTTCCTGGTTCGGTATTACTGCGTAGCCCCACCAAGCCTTCCATCCCTTTAGGGTCGGTGAATTGGTACCAGACTTGTTTGGGAAGGATAAAGCACTGACTTGTTTATCGGCTGGTCATCGCAAGTCACTATACAGGCCAAATACGCTACAAATGAAATTGCCTCCACGACATAGAAGTGGAATGCGTGACGCATCCCAATGGGACTGATTAACGCCCTCCTCTATCCTTTATCCGTCGTTTCGTCTATACTTGCGGTGGCCAGCTGATGAACGAGTCAGTGTTTTATTCTCCAGAGACAAATCTGGTAGTAATTCACAGATCCCGTGGGGGAAGAAGGCTAGCTCGGCCTGGCCGACACGCTCTAAGAACCTTGATTCAAGTGCACGTGACAGCCGGCACCTCTTCCGTCTACACTACCTCACACTATCATTTGGAGATTACAAAAGCAATGGAAGCTGAAGACTGTTTTTTAAATCGTAAAATAGAGATAGGCAGAAGTCAATAAATTCTGAATGAGGCAGGTGTTACGAGAATGAATCGCTAAATTAAGGATGCATTCAAGTGCTAGTCTACGCAAGAAACTTTCTATGCAAGAAACTTTCTTTGAAGATGAAACTGATATCTTGCTGCTCCACAGCCCACAGGCTTTTGCAAAAATTGTTGAGAAAATTACGTTTTAAGGGTTAGTATTCTCATTCATGCGATCTTTATTTACACTGCGACTCCAGATGACACTTCTAGATTACAATCACCGCGAAAAGTCGTCTTGGTCAACAAACGAGCTTTACGAAATATGCGGGGCTCTTTGAACTGACGAAGATTGGCCAAGCTCTTCAAAACTACTGAAATGACAGACAAGGGAGTAGACCTGCTCCATTTGATTCTGCAGGGAATTTTTAATGTCACAAGTCTGGCTCAACGTGTCTAGCTAAAGTAAGGCTCTATATAATCTTCGCTCATCACGAAGCCCTTTAAAAAACGACCGACACTTCGGAGAACATAGGTCTGTTTTCACGGGTGCTTAGCCGAAAGAGAGCTAGAGTTACGGAGAATGGAACGATGTTGCTCAATGTTCAGGGAATATATCCATGGATCGCTACATTTCGTGAATAAATCACCAGGAAATATTTTTAAAAAATCAATGAGTTTGTCGTAGAGCGAATACGAATCAACCTGGCTGCTCTGCTTTCAGTTAAGGGCAGAAGAGTGAACGACCTACTGTGATTGCTTTCTTAAGAAAGACGAAAGAAGAAAGCCAGCCAAGTTTCACACGATTCTAACCATACTGTATGCAAAAGCGTCCGCCGAAGCCGAACAGGGCCTACCATCCTGCCGGGATCGGTGCATTTGTACTAGACTTGTCTCGGGAGGAGGGTGTACTGACGTCTCTATCGGCTATCCATCGCAGGTGGTTGTATGGCCAAATACGCATTCAAATCACGATATCCCGTAGATGTCGAGTGCATGGCATATCCCTACAAGGGATTGGAAACGCCGTCCCTTAATCCTTTATACAAGTTTATCCGGATTTATCCTACTAAGGGGGAGGGGGGCAGTTCACTTTGCCTACCCGAGAACGGTGGTAGAATTTCAATTAGCTTAATATTTATAAAGACAGCGCACTAAACTAGCCTTTGATGGGGGGGGGGAGAGGGTGAGGCAGCACATTGCAATTTCCTACCAGAATAGCGCACGCTATTTTTTGAAGCAATGCTTTCCTATTGGGATTGATTTGGTTATCCTCTGTTTAGAAAAATACAAGAAAAAGAACTGCATTACCTAACTTCACTAGGAATACGCCACGCATTCTATTGGGTTGTCCTATATGTCGCCGCCGTTTTTTTGAACGGCTCATTGCGGATTTCGCCAACGGTCTCTTGCATAGCGCTTTCAAGCTTTCAAAATAGAATGATTTGCACTATCAGACTATATATTGCATTTCTTTTTTCATCCTGAATTTTGTCAATTTTTAGGTCGTTAAAGTGAAAAGTGAAAAAGTGGCCATCTGCCCAGTACTTCTCTCCGGTTAGGTTTGAATTTTTTTGCGCTGTTTTTTATAGCATTTGGAAGATAATGTTCTGTACTACAAGAATACGTGTTGGTACTACTTGCTCATTTATCCTTTATTGCTTTTTATTCCATCAAATTAGGACGTACCAAGGAGAAGATTTATTTTTACAGGCAGCTCCGGCTCTGCGGTAGGACTTTTTTGCTCGGAGTTATATGTCGGTTGAAAGAGAATGTCTTGTTCTATAAGAATTGTGTAGCGTTTATTGGCTCATGCTGATTGTTGTCCAACATCAACAAAATTCCGAAAAGAGAAAAATCATCTTCACCAATAACTCCTTCTCCTTGTTCAGTTGTTGATATTCGACAGAAATCAGCATGAGCCAATAAACGCGGCGCAAATTCTTATTGAGCATGAGATCCTCTTTCGAATTACTATAACACTAAGCAAAAAAGTTCAACCACGGAACCGAGCTGTTGGTAAAAGTTCGGACGGAAAAGTAGGGCGTCCCAATTTGATGTCCTAAAAATCGATAAAGGACAAATGAGAAAATAGGGCCAACACGTGTTCTTGTAGTACAGAACATTTCCTTCCAAATGCTGTAAAAAATGCGCAAAAAATTTCAAACCTATGCGGAGAGAAGGAGCTGTCACAGATGGCTGTTTTTCACTTCTTCACTCTTCACTTCAACGACTTAAAAATTTAACAAAATTCAGAATGAAAAAGAAATTCAATGCACGTTCTGATAGAGCAAATTATTCTTTTTCGAAAACTATATAGCGCTATGCAAAAGACCGCCGGTGAAATCCGCATTGAGTTGTTGAAAAAACGGCGGGGACTTATGGGACAACCCCTCCCCCTACATCTGCGAGGTGTCGTGGAGGCAGCTTTGCGTATTTGGCCATACAATGACTTGCAATGGCCAGGCGATGAGAAAATCAGCGCTTCCTCCTTCCCGACAAGTCTAATACCACCTTACCGACCTCGGAGTTATGGGAGGCTGGCTGGCCTAAGCGAGAAACCAGGAACCTGGACTCGGGTGCACGTGAAGGCCGACACCTCCTCGGTGTGCTCTACCACACCCTTATCCTTTATACATATCAAAAGTATATAAGATCCTTCATATAGGAATGTTAATTGTTTGAGTCGTATTTTCCTTCAGTATTTTATACAGTCCTTCGCCTAGCACAAGGTGTTCCAAAGATCCGGTTTCCCAAAGATCTCTATAAGATCTGTACATTATATAAATAGCTCCAAATTTCACAAGTTCAAAGAAATAAATCTTAAGAAACTCTCTTTAGCAATACAAGAGGCTTGGAGATCAATATCATCAGGATGCCATCCAGAAGCTTACTACCTTTTAGCTTAACTGGTGCTTGTTTAATTGACTTTCTTATCGTAGTTGCTCTGACTTGTGTTTGGTTCGGGTTCCTTTGTTTATATGATTTCCCATATATAATAAATACATATGAGTATCATCCCTCCAGAACAAGGCTGCTGCTTCCTAATTCATACAAGTAAGCTCATGAATTCGAGGTGCTCATAAATTTACGACCCTGCTTCCAATCCTGTGCTGTTGCGTCGCTTGCCATTATCTTTTATGGGGTCTTCCAAAATGAATCATCTAGTGTAGCAGGGGTGATGTCCATCTGTCGACTTTACTCGTCGACCCTCAATGTATCCAGCCTAGATAACTATCTGAAAGATGAAACAACGACAGAACGATGATAGCTCCAATATTCTACAGCTAATTCGAAGTACCTTCACCTAATTTTCCACTTCTGTTTCCAGTTTTCTAATTTTCGAGTTAAGAATTATTTCAAGTACCTTTTAGAGTTGATGCCTTGTTTTATGTCCTAGTTACTCTGTCATTTTGTACATGATCACGTCAACAACTCTATTGCTATAATTAGAATGCATCTTGATCATCGACTACAATCTTCATAAGTCTTAATTTTTGATCTCAGTTTATAACTTTCCTCTACCTCATTACTTTTTGTCGGATCAGAACTATTCTATTTTGCTTTTTATTTATATTTCGGATCCAGCCTAGTTGGTAGGAGCATTTCACCCACTGTTTTTGAAAACGACGATAAAATTGAAAGGGCATTAATTTAAATAGATTATTGATTGAGCTAGACCACAAGAGGACTTTCACATCCAATTTCCTATCGGGTCGCCCATACTCTTGGTGTTTGTTTCACTTTTCTTTCTGTGCCCCCCTCCCCCTACGGCTAGGATAGACCCCGAATTTCTTGATTTTTCTAAAACATGCCTCTATTGCCTAATCAGGGCCTCTACCTGTGTGCTTGCTCCTAATTAGTAGGTAGTCTTTTGGTTTATTTCATACTTGATGTTTTGCGTTGTCTGCTCACGTCCCAATAAAGTAAAGTCGTTCAGGTCATGCTGGTGCTACATGTCGCACATCTAACCATGCGTTCAACTAACCCTTGGAATACTCGGAAGACTGACTCCAAGGGAAGGTAGGGTGCGTCAAATTCAACCGCGCTCTTCTTCCTTGGATCAGTGCTCCGCGTCTCTTTACTTTAATGGCCTCCAAACGATGCCTAATGAGGAAGACGTGCATAACTCTACGGCACTCGACTAATCCTAATCTCTTTTGTTGACAGGCGCCCATTCATCACCTGGCGGCCACACTACTTACTCGTGGCTCCTTCTGGAAGAGATCATCTTGAACGGCAACGGCACCCCGGTCATCCTGTTAACGAGTGCCTTCAGGGTCGTGACGCTCTGTCGACGGGGACATGGCTGTCGCCTCGGATCTGCCTTGGAGACGTGCGACGAGAAGCGACTAACCCGGTCTGGAGTCCCAGGAGGCCCGTGGCTGTCCGTCTGATGTCCGTCTGATGTATGTCCATGGAACGATCCACCGCGCGGAGGCGAGGCGTGGCATTGATTCCGCCAACAGCTCGTCCCCACACAACCGTCTGAAGCAGCAATGGAGGCATGCGGTAGACGAGAACTCGAGCACTTGCGCTTCCACTGGGTCCCTCTAGGCATCCTCAATTAGTCGCTTGTTCTTTTGCTTTTGTGCATCGCTGCGTTCGTTTTACGTCTTCTTGTCCCTCTTTTGGTTAGTGGTCTAAGTCCTTGCACCTGTTTGTTAAACCAGGGCCCAGGTAACTATTTAGTTGTAGTGAATTGGCTGACTTGAGCGACTACCTTGGTATGCATTTTCTTCATTAAAAAAATCGGAATTGTAACTACATTTTAAGATGCAAGATCTTTTATTGAGACTAAAGTTTCGGTTCTTCACCTTCTTGTGCTAAAATCGATGAATAGCAGTCGCGCTAAAGTCTATTAATCCACACATTCCACTTCTACATGCAACATCGCGGAGACAGTTTGGACGCTAATTTAGATTCTAGCTCTTTTTGACCAGGTGATAGTCGGGCTGCAAAAAGAAGGAGGCACCGGTTGTCGCATGCACCCCGTATTGAGGTTTTTCGGCTCGGCTTTCAGTC
Source organism: Heligmosomoides polygyrus polygyrus (assembly GCA_947396885.1). Classification (NCBI taxonomy): domain Eukaryota; kingdom Metazoa; phylum Nematoda; class Chromadorea; order Rhabditida; family Heligmosomidae; genus Heligmosomoides; species Heligmosomoides polygyrus. Next base: position 84,964,800 of record OX377203.1, on the reverse strand, counting down.
GGCTCAACCAAACCTTTCACCCTCAGGCGTCGGCGAAGTGGTGCTAGACCTGCCTGGTAGGAATAAAGTAATGTTGTGTAGGAAAAAACGCATTCAAATTTCCTCCACAATATACCGTTCAAGTCGAATGCGTGGCACACCTCGCGAAGATATTTTCTAACCGTCGCGCTTTATCCTTCTTGTATTCTTTAACTTGAAACGCACTTTCCTCTTTTATTGAAGTTATGTGGTCATTTTCTCACAAATATCTTGAAGAAGAGGTCCTTTCACCACCACCAGCTCGACCTTAGCTTAGATTTTCGAGCAGAAAATCTTACATAAACCTAAAGTTGGTGTTTTCTTTGACCTTTGAGAGTTAACATATGTATATAGATATGCAGTATTAGGGATAAAGGATAAAGGACGGCCTTACTCCATCTCTTCTGGGATGCGCCACGCATTCTACTTCAACGAGATGTCGTGGAGGCGATATTAACTATATTTGGCCACACAATGATTTGTAGTGACGAGCCGATGGGTGATCCAGTGTTTTATCCTTTCCAGACAGGTATCTGGTATCAATTCATCTATCCCGAATAGATGGAAGACCGGCAGTGGGTCTGTAACCTTTGTTGGGTTGAGAGCAAGAGTAGGTGCCTCCTCGAACTGTGCTACACACTCCTTTAGAAATAGATCTGCCTGCAGTCAGTGTAATCTGAGATCAAAAGATAACAAGAAAGTAGCCGGGCGGCCGTGTACATGCATCATTTTCACGTCGAATTTGACACCTTTCAGGTCAAATTAAACACTCCTTCAATCAAATACAGTACCGGACATGTCTTTTGGTCATTGGCCGAAAAAGCCGCGCCGGCCAACATAGGCCGCTTTGGAACGCTCCAAAGCGGCCTATGTTGGCCGGCGCGGCTTTTTCGGCCGATGACCAAAAGACATGTCCGGTACTGTAGGACACTCTTCTAAGTCTAAGCCCAAAACTTTTCAAATCAAGGCGAACTCTTCCAAATCGAAGTGCGCTTCCGCCTTCCTGCCCTTTGAAACAAGCTTCAAGTCATTATTCTCCTGAAAAAATTAGAATAAAATTTTACCAAGTTTCAAACAATGCGTTCACGTATTGGGAATGGAACTGAAACTTCAGGGAAAGCTACATTAAAATTTTCCTTGGACACACATTTTCCTTTCCGCGAACAACATACATTATTCTAACATTTTTAGAGAGTGTCTAGTTTGAAGTAGAAGAAGCTCGTCTTGATTTGGAAAAGTTCAATTCGATTTCAAAAGTCTTAGGCTAGCGTAGAAGAGCACCCAGTGTGATTTTAGTCGAAAGAGAAATGGAATATGTATATGTACTGGGTTTCAGAATGCTTTTGTCGTTTGTTTTAACGGAGAATTTTAAATAAAATTTCCGCTTATTGACCGGGAATATATTCACCAGATGGCAAGGAACACTTCTTTCTTACCAAGGGGAGAAAGTCCTGCGCCCATAAAATACGGGGTTTGGGGGTCAAACAAGGAACAGATGTTATTTTTAACATTCTTTCAAGAATCTTCTTGCTAGCTAGAAAGTTGAGCATGGCCTCAAATGAATTTTATTTGGCTCTTCCAAACACATTTGGGCCGGATTCATCAACGACTTACATCATTTTAACAGAGAAAATACCGTCGACATTCCTGATAGCGCAGCTTATCAAGAAGCGATATGAGACCGAATTCGTCAACAATTAAACCCGTGCGTATGCGGGGTATAAGGGGTAGAGACAAGAGTGAGGCAAAGATAAGGCATGAGTCAGAAACGCAGGCTTCATCGTGGGTATTCCTTCCCTATTCCGGCCCATGGTCAAATGTTTCACCATATCGCTCGATAAGCCTCGCCATCAGGGATTTCGGCAGCACTTTGTCCGTTAAATTGATGTAAGTCGTTGATGAATCTGGCCCAGATCAGGAGGGGCCAGAGTTATCAGCCCCTAACCGGCCGGTAACGCTATATCGGTTATCGTATCTGTATCTCTGTATCTCTCTGTATCACTTACTTCGAAGGCCGATGTGGTGAATCCGCCGTGAGATGATACCGGCGGTGTCGTTGGTGAATCTGGCCCGAGGTGTTCTTCAGCCGTAGTTTCTCCACGTCAAGCATATTGCTTCCTAAGTATCGCTTACAATGGAGTTCACATTATTCCTCTTCAGATCGCCTCAGAAAGCTCGATGGTGTATCTGACTTTCATCGCCCAATTTCAGAAACGTCAAGTGTCGCAACGTATGCTTCGCACTTCATTCGTCCTCTAGAAACGCTCTCAACAAACTGCGCATCGTCAAGTCTTCCATATGCAATGACCTGAGCCAGCAATGCTTCTCGCCTTCCTATCTCTGGTGAGCGGATGGCTGCCTTTGCCTCAGTGCTTTCGATTTCAAACAACGCGATTCATTGTGTAAGCCTTTGTATTTGAATCCACTTCACATTGATATCTCCTCTATAGAATGCAAGCTCAAGAAAAAATCAGAATACTCTCATCTCTTATGCGCATTCGTTTTTTAAGTTTAGAATGAGCGTGGAAGATCCTAGACGGAAGCTGTTACTTCACTTATGTACTGCTTGGAAATTTCGGTACTTATTGTTTCTTTACACCATGCGCAGCAATAAACTCGGCATATGGCATATGGCCTACCCATTCAAAACACTGACCGCATCAGTAACCTACGCTTCCGACGCCGCTGGATCTCTAGCATTGTTTTTGCTACCAGCTGGAACTCCTGGATGTGATCTGTGCACTCTCGCTAATAATAGGGAATGGTGGTGGACAATTCTAGCGATGTATTTTTAAAGACAATGTGGTGCTTGATACAGTAACCCTTGACGTAAGGAGCGGTTTTAGATGCTGTCCACCTCTCAAGCAGACGAGTATGCCGATCTGATGAGAAGTCATGTCACGGCACGGGTGCTTCCTCTGAACATCGTCGTCAATTCCTCCGAGCCGGTGAACGCCACCTGCTCGCTCACTCTTCATCGGTAGGTTTTCGCTCTTTACTTATTTTTTGCTAGTATATTTAGCTTAATATTATCCTAAAATTCTGGCGGAAGCAACTTGCAATTTTCGTTCCTTTACGTCTCTTTTCTTCAGTTTAAGCGGCTTAATCTAGCGTTTTTGTTAATTTGTGTATCGTGCTATTCGACGAACAGCAGCTCGCTAAGTAGGTTTTTAAGCCAATCTAAATCGCCTACAGGTCTAAAGCATTGAAGTATACAGTTAGTAGTGCTATTTTCCAAAGTCAACGTTGAAGTAGAAGTGCTTGTAGTACTGGTGGCCTGATGTTGGAAACTACGTCTTACCTCAAAGATCGTAAAATTTGAGGACATGGCGCAACCGAGGAAATCGGGGCGCGCACCTTTCCTTTCCTGTGCAGCACAGTCTATTATGCTTTTCAGTTTTGAAGGTGCCAGCGCAAAGCAGTTGTGACCTGATCTTCTCATGGGACCAAACGTTTGATCAGCATGGACGTCTTTTGTCTTCACTTGATTTCTCTTGAAGCATAGCACTATATCGGAAACGGATACATTGTTGGGTGCGTGGTAGCGCAGTCGGAGGAGGTGTCGGCTGTTGTGTGCACTCCAATTCAGGTTCTTGGTTTGGATTTCTCGCCTAGGACAATCAAGCATTTCATCCCTTTGGATCGGTGAATTGGTACCGGACTTGTCTTGGAGACTAAAACGCTGACTTTTTCATGGGCTGGCCATCGCATGTGTTTGAATAGGGCAAACACCCACTCAACTTGCTGCCAACTTGCTGCGACATCCCGTAGAAGTAGAATATGTGGCACATACCAAGAGGGATTAGTTTACGCATCACTTCATCCTTCATTAATCTTTAGCACATTGCTCGTCCTCAGATGCAATATATGCATAACATAAAATGGCTATATAAAAGGGTTTTTGCTGCAAAAATTGGTTTTTTAAAATGCTACCGTATGCTATGTACTGTATATTCAAAAAACGCTTTCCCTTTGTCAGCACCACGCTCGATGAAGAAGCTTTACATCTTAATCGGACTTATTAATCGATGCTCAGGATCAAAATGTCGATGTGGAAACCACGTGAATATAATTGCCGATGACCACACTTCACAATAAATAAAGGGAATCGTAGGAGTCTGGCAACTGCCGATCGATTCTACCGATTTTTGCCTAGAACCCACAAATTGAGGACCATTCGACACCTATCAATTTTCTGCCAGGATTATCTGCTTGAGGTAGAGACGCGTGCTTTCTTGCACGGTGGACAGACAAAAAAAGTAACCATCATCCATCAGAAACTGGCGTCGAGATTTAAGATTTCTCGCCAGAGTTGCCCGTATGTTTAAGACGAAAAAGTTAACGTCGAGTTAAATTAACGATAGGATACGTTGGATGGTGTTTGCAGCCGACGCTCTGTCCAGTTATAAGTCGCCGTTGATGAAGTTCTGCTTTGCAGTGTGCCTCTGCTCATACTGAAGAGCTGAGCTTTAAGCCGTGGTGAATCATTTGTTTCTATCGTTTGCGCCAAATATAGCTTCGAAGCTCCTGGTTTGATTTAAGAGCCGCGTCATGTTCTAATCGGGGGAGCGTTATTGCTATGTGAAAAGGGCTAGAGTTTTGATCGCAGCTGAACCTGCCACTTTAGGCTTCAGCAAAACGGCTTATTGAAAAAGAAAATGCTATTCAACTTCAGAACATCTTGCAAGAATGCTCCGCTCTCAGTGAAGGACAGAATCTCATGGGACACGAGGATCTGCTTCGAATGGAGATGCAACGCAGGTAAGCGCTCATTTGACGAAAGTCTTTTAAAAATATGCTTAGGGAGCGGATTCATCACTCTCCGGGTAAAGGCAAAGCATATCTCGCGAATGGGTGGGTAAGGTATTTGATGTATCTTATCATATCTTATCATGGGTATGCCCTTTCCTTTCACCACGGATATCCCTGGGTTTAATCGTGGATGAATTCTTCCAGAATGTTATCGGACGCTGCTGTAGTGAGGGTAATCATGCCATTATTAACTCTAACAGTGTGTGTTAAGGTAAGGTGGTTCTCTTCGCTTTTCCTTTTTCCTGTAGTGAGGAGAACCATACCCGTAGTTGTGGCAGTGCATGGTACAAGTGTGGTTCTTCTCACCATTCGTGCAAGAACGCCTGTTTTTGCTCAAGCCGTTTTTCACCATTTAAACCCGTTTTTGTTCTGAAACTCTGTCTCAATGCGTCTTCTCGGTGATCTGCGACTAAGCGATCTTCATTTGTAGGCTATATGATCACACCAATATTTTTTTCAACTTGATTATTGCCTTTGTGTATTCACTGCCTTTTTTTAGATCACAAAAGAACCATATGCTGTCTTTGTCTACCCTTTAATATGCTAATTCATGTTCATGAGGAACAAAAGTCATATAAACAAGGAAGGTCAAGTATCTTCATCCGGCAGCTATAATATCAGCTGCATTTTTTGGTATTTGAGAGGAAAAGAAAAGAGGATTTTCTACCGCTTTGCAGTAATATTAGGTTGTTGCGAAAGTTCCAGTCATTTTTTGAATGTGCTTTTTTCTCACTAATGCTACATTATACCAACCTATCTTTTGTTCACACAAAGAGATCAGGTATGTATAAGTTTACTATTATTGCTATCTACTCACTCTCGCGCAACTCCTTCTAGAAAAATGGAGCTTTAAAAGAAGTATGTATATCCGAGGTCTCTTATTGTGTGACTTCAAGTTTAGTGAGTCAGAAGCCGCCAAAAGCTTCTCGACCTTGGATGGGAAGTGCTGCCTCACCCACCGTACAGCCCAAATATTGCACCGACAGACTACCACCTTCTCCTGTCTCTCTCCAGTGCCATGTAAGGAAAAACGTTCGATGACGAGGACGCCATGGAACGCTGGCTGGCTAGCCTTTTCGAATCAAAGCCGCTGACGGGATCGGGAGTCTGCCTGAAAGGCGGAGAAGAGTGACAGAACATGATGGCGGTTACTTCGTTTCTTGACGTGTTTCGCATTTTTTGTAAAACTAAAAAAATGTGATGTCTTGAAAATGTCGAGAACTTCTGCAACAACCTAATTTTTTTAATCTCGGATATCTTTGAGCAGCATAAAGTTAACTCCCGGCGAGGTTGGAGGATAGAGAACGTTAAGAATTATGTCAGTGACTCGTACATACTCTGCTTGGCGCCACAGACGTGCGAAGAATAATGAAGAAAAAGGGCGGCGTTACTCAGTCCCTTTTGAGATACGCCACGCATTTTACTTCTAGTGGATATCGCGGAGGTAATCTGAATGCGTATTTGGCCGTAGAATGGCTTGCGGTGCCCAGCCGATGAGCAATTCAGCGGCAGACATGCCCGCAAAGAATGCTTGATTCAAGAAATGCTTGATTGGCCTGGGCAGGGAACCCGAACCAGGAACCTGAAATCGGCAGCACGCCACTGCCGTCGCCTATCCAACTGCGCTACCCCACGCCACTTTCTATGTAATATTTAATACGCATGCTTTATGTAATGCCAATTATATGTAGCTTCTACAGAATATACATATGCTCCTAATTCGCCGGGAAGATGTTTAGCTCCAATTCTCGGCTTTCTGCTCTGTGAAGGGAATGTACATGCTACCAAATTTTACATTTTACACAATATCCATTTTTGTATTCCCTAGTTTTGACGGTCATAATGTGATAATTTTTAAAGAGTTTGCTACTCTTATTTTTTCAGTTTTAGAAAATTTCTTGATTTTGAAGTATTTTCAATTTTTGGATTTTCCAAATTTAAAATGAAAATAAAAATAAATAATTCAAAAGTTTCAGCTTTGAAGTTCTAACGCCACATAGATTTTTGAATCCTCTAGTTCCGGACGATCGCAGTGGAATACTTTTTTAAGGGATTCGGTACTTTCAAGGCTTCAATCTGAGGGTCTTATCTTAAAAGAAAAGAATTCCGAATTTTAAAAAAGAAAAGAAAAATAAGTATTTTTCTAGTTTTGGAGTATCAAGTTCGTGGATGCTCATACTTGTTCGCTTGGTTAAGCATACTCGGTTGAACTGTTCTGTGAAACGAACACTTTACCTACCTGAACTTTACTCATTTAAATTTGCACACCTGACGCTTTTGCAGAACTCGAGGAATTTTTTACTATTCAAGCGATCACATGCTGATTTCCCTATGGAATCAAATTTGAAGGTTTAGCAGCCGAGCAACACTGCTTGCAGGTTTAACTCGATGCTGATGACGAATATCTGATTCATTTTTCAAGGTTCTCAGTTTGAAGGTTTTTGTGCCATTGTAAAGCAGCGGAAAAGGCGTTTCGTTGCGCTTTTTCCGCCCAAAGACCAAAAGATACTGCCTGCACTTTATAATTTGAACTTTAATGCAGCCGTTCACTACCTTTTTTATTTCTATAGTCTCGCTAACCACAGGTCTTGTATTGTTGCTTATAGTCCGATTCGCTTTGTACTTTTCTCTCACATGTGGAGACTGATCTATGCTAGTCGGAGGGGGGGGGACACCGTAGGAATGACAAACAGTATGCCTCACGGGGGTATCAAATGGCAAGCACGGCTCTCTCATAAGGTAGTCCAGTGTGTCGGCATGGAACATAGAACATGGATCTTTTGTTGAGCCAGAAAAAGATACAAAATAAGTTTAACAAAAGAATGCAGCGAAAGTTGGCTTTGTTAAAGATTGGCAAAGGCAGAGTGTAGAAATCATTGACTCAAAAAGTGGGGCAAAATCAGTCAACACAAAAGACTGCAGCTAACACTGGCTTTTTAAAGATTAGCTCTCAAGTGACTTCTTCATCGGTTTGCATAAAGTGGCCATTGCTTTCTTCAAAAAGGTTTACTTTCAATTCTGTCGCCGTTGTCAATCGGATGGAGTGAAGTGCTCTCTCTCTAGGATGGATCCTGTGAAGACTCCTGTGCTTGTCCATTTTTTTCTGTATGTACCATGATGTAACGCACTCCTCCAGACGCGGTCTGCAACGCTCACTTTTGCCTTGCCTCACTCCTTGCTTGCTCCTATTCCAAATTCAGCGGCCGCCTTTTTATACTCGCCGACGCCTGCTCTCAGGCTCACCTGATTGATCCCCAGGGAGCTGTTGCTTGTAGAACGAGACCGAAAGCAATAGCCCATATGATTCATGGGTCCGTGATGTGTGCAGTGAAGTTCTATACCCACAGCCGTTTGTGGCAACAATAAAATAAGCATCTTTGAAGGTACTAATGAAGGCTTTTTAGCGTTTCACGCCATGCGAGTCGAGAACTGCTGGGTGGGCACGAGGAAGAGCCCGGTGTACTTGGTCAGACCGAACGGGTAAGTGACAACTTCAAACCTTAGTTTTCCTATTTTTTCTACTATTTTTGCTTCCACAGCAGAGATCGAAAGCCTTCAGGAATTCCGCGTCGTATAAGAAAATCCAGTTCATTAGCGTTTTGAAAAACGTGTATGTAGTTCGTGTATGCAGCCCTCGTTTTAACTAGAAAATGGTGCAGAGGATTTTATGACTTGGATCCTCCGTTATACCTTTCATCTTTACATTGAATTCTGACCAATATTGAACAGTATTTGTTTTGGACACCCTATATAAAAACTGGACAACCTATATCTGGCATGGGTACTACATTTTGAAGATGTTGATGTCTTTAATTCCAATCACAACACATCTTTGATTAATAATACATAGAAGGACCACAGATTGATCCATTGAGTTGTTCGATAATTAGTGTCGTTTTTCTCATAGATGGCGTGAGCTGTATATTTTCATGTAGTAGCTGTTACATGGCTTCAATATTATATAATATTTTAAAAGCTAAATTTTAGACTATCTTTGAACAAAAACCGTGGTCATTAGTGGAAACAAGCTAGTAAAAATTTGAGTTGGAAATGGACAGTCAAAGAGAGCATTATTGGCACATTTTACTGCGTTGAAAGATGAAGAAGCCTTTGTCGCTATCTCTGACGATTTGCGTTCGGTTTCAGATGCACAGCCGAATCGGCACTGCTACATTCGCCGTCGTACGTCTCGTTCACGAGAGCGGTTTCGGTTGGATGGCTGTCGATCCGTCAAGCTGGCGTGAAGGAGCTGCTCGTGTCCTGCAACATCACCCTCTGCCATTTCTGCGACGAGTCCTGCCAGGAATACACTGTAAGTCCACCTGTTATGTGGGATCTGTTCTGCCGGCAGGAATCCGTGGAAGACTTGTCCACTTCAGCCTCCTCGGTCGTGTGGGGACACTGTGGGACGGAACTACGATCGGATGTGGAACGAGAGCGCAGCTGTGCAGCGAGTCTGCAATCCACCGCTGGAGACCACTACGCCATCAGTCTCGAGCAAAACGCCGTCGCTAAGCGTTTTTGTGCTTGTCCTCTCTACAACATTGTTCTTCGTACTACGGTGACAAGTTTTAGTTCGACGAAGGCTATGGGCGTTGATCCCCATCTTCCTTCGCATAAATTATAGGGAAATTAGCCTTATTATTAGGCTTTCATAGGAGAGTGGAAAGCATGCTATCTGTACGAGGCCAAAACCATAGGAATCCATAGAAGTCGTGGATTCTTACAAAATTGCCGCATTGAAGGATAAAGGAGAAGCAATGGCATTAATCAATTTCTTTTGGGATGCGCCACTCATTGTATCCACAATTTTAATACGTATGCATTTGGCTTGCGGTGGCCAGCCGATAAAAAAGCCAGTGTTTTATCCTTCCCAGACAAGTCTGGTACGAAATCACGGAACTCGGAGGAATGGTAAGCTTGACCGTCGCAGGGCGGGAGACCCGAACCAAGGACCTGCAATCCGGCGCCTGCGACAGCCTGCGCTTCCTCCCTCTGCGCTACCAGACGGCCACGTAACGCATTAGTTCCTTGTTATTGTTCAGAAGAATGTAAGAATGTCGCTCGATTTCTGTTGACGACGTCTTATTAACAAGAAAACCTTTCTTCCTTCTGTTGACGTGCACGAACGATCCCATCGTTCCATTAGAAATCCATCACAAGTGAATTATTTTCGCTCAAAAAAGGACACCAATACGGCTAAGGCTACGGGGCAGTTGGTTGGCATTGACGACGTTAAGTGAACCGCAAATCGATTTTCGATCAATCCAACTATGCCTTACATCTCCACTTATACCATTCTCACTTTAAACTGGACCCTCTTTAGGCAAAATAAACCCATCTAGAGTCAAAACAGTCATATATGTTTATGTATACCGTTTTCACGTACAACCTCACGTACAATCGGACACTTTCCAAAATTAAATGGGACGCTCTTCGAAGCCTAGGACTTTTGAAATCAAAACGAGCTCTTCCAATTTGAAATGACCTTCTTCCACTGTAGACTAGAGAGTTTCAAAAAAGTTAGAGTACAGTGAACACGTTATTAGAGATTTAGTGAAATTTGTATTTTTTGCGAACAAAATATTATTCAAAGCTTCTTTTAAAGAGCAGGAAGGCGGTCATTTTTTAGTGCTAAAAAAGATTCCGACCGTCATGCCCTCGTCCAAGACGTCGCGATTCGATTGATAGCAGAATTCCCATTTGCATGTAGTTTCACGCCTGTTAACGATACAACAAAGACAACTGTAAAGAACACATATATCCTCACCTTAATGTTTCATGGACCCCTCTCTGAATGGCACACCCATTCAATGCGGTCTATTGGATGGGGATCCCCATCCACCACTGCTGCTCGTCTTCGCGACATATACCAGAAATTCAATACCATTTACCACTGCATAATTTACGATCTGGTAAAAAAAACATTTACACTATCAATCGAATGAACATTGCAATGTTCTGTGGAGTGCACGACACGTCTCTTCACATGACCAATTCTTTGTCGAACTACTTTAGAAAGTAACTAAGACGCTGTCGTTCGCCAATGAACTAAAAACTCCGTAAAAATTATGTGTTCATTAAAAAACACATATTTCTTCTTACGACACTCTGTATACTTTTACACAAATTTTCTACAGACAAAAGATTATTTTGTGTTTGTTATAAGGTCAACCGACCCAGCGACAGCCGGCGGCACCCTCTAGTTTTCGAGTTCTCGCCCTTGGGCATGTGTCCTCTGGAGGCTAACGGGGGTGAATTTTTCAAAATTCCATGCGATTTCTGTAATCTTCAATAAGCTTTTAAGGCTTTTCATTCAATTCATTCAGGGAAATTCAAAAAACCTACCGAGTTTGGATAATCTTTGTGGACGTCCAATTTTGTCGCTCCATTAATGTCGATGCAAGATCGACCCGAAGTGACCTGACTTTGCATATGTTAATTTTTGCTTAAAAATGTTCGGTTTAAAATTGAAAATTACGAGATTGAAGTGAGGATGGTATATTTGGAGGATGCTAGCAGGTTCCCTATGGAAACGAGGAAAGACTGTTTACTGGCTGGACCTGCAACCTACTCCATGTGCTCTCTGGATGACTCTACGTTGTGAAAGACGTTCGAAGTGCGTGGCTCATCCCAAAAAAGATGGGCTAATGCCGCCCTTCGCTTTCACGATTTCCTTTTAGAGCCACAGCTAATGTCTCGGGTCTCTACCTTATTCGTTCACTTAGCCACATACGGTCACATTCACTGTACGGCAACGAATCTCTCGTATCCAGCACCATACGCAATCTTATATTCTTCTCAACTGTGCAGCAGCACATCCAGCCGTATAGCCAATTACGTTATGAGAAAACTTGGTTTGAAATGTTGCTGTGCCTCAATATTCGGCTAAAGTACTCTCAGTGTTATTCTGCTGTTGTTTTCTAGTAGAATTTCGTTTTGTGAAGCGTTTTGACTGAATAAAGATGCACTGCAGCACACGCGGATACAACACGTGCATTTACCATAGTGGGACTGTTTCTCTGACGTACTTGCTTACTTACAAGGAACGTCTGTGAAATTAAGGATAAGGATAAAGGATAAAGGACGACGTTACTCAATCCGTTTTGGGATGCGCCAGCGCATTCTACCTCCACGGGATGTCGTGGAGGCGATATGAATGCGTATTTGGCCATACAATGATTTGCGGTGGCCAGCTGATCAACAAGTCAGCGCTTTATCCTTCCCAGATAAGTCTGGTACCAATTCACCAACCCGGGAGGGATGGAAAGCTTGGTTGGCCTGGACGGAAAATCCGAACCAGGAGCCTGGCATCGGGTGCACGCGACCGTCGGTGCCTCCTCCGACTGCGCTACACGCGCCCTCTGTGAAATTACCATAACAAATCTCACCAATGATCTAGTAGGGTATCTAGCAGGGAGCACAGGAGTGAAATTCGTTTGTGCTGCCACCGTTTGGTAGTCCAAAAATGGCAAAATTTGTCGCCCAGTAACTTATGGAAGGCAGGTCAGGGGTACGTATTCTCTTCAAGCAACTAGTGCTAATCATTTTTCTGCGCTCACTTTGAATCGAAGTCGTGCGTTTTCAATTTTAACCCAGATGTGGGCTAGACTTTCATTAGTAGACGGTTTAATTTTCTTAGTTTTTTTTCTCTCCAATCCTTCGAGAAACTGGTTTTCTGGACGCTGTCCTCTATAAACTCCGCTTCCATTGTTTCTCCTCATCGTTCAGTTGCTGTTTTGTTCCTACTCGATTAGCCAGGTCCTTTTAAGTCTTCCTTCATTAACTTCATTAGCGTGGTTTTTTGTATTAGTTAGCCTGGAAGTATACCTCCACTTGGATGTTCTGTTTGTTTGTGTTTGTTTTTGCACCTGTTCACACCTGCGTTGATATGTTTTCAATAAACAAATAAACTTGGAGGGATCCATTCCTTTCCCGCCCGCTGTAAGTCGAAATGTGTTTGCTATGCGACAATTTCTTGCAAATCTTGGACTGCCCAGTGGCCCACAGCAGAGGCCAACTTCTCCCGTGCGCTGCTTGTTAGATGCCCTACAAGACCATATGTCTCCTGCTGAGAATCGTTGAGGTAAGTTCACAGACTTCCCTTGTTGGTTACACAAATGTCTCCAGGGATGGTGCAGGTCAAGGCGTCGTTCCCGTTCATTTCGTTGTCTCGGATTATACGACATAAAGCTATGATGTACATTATCTATAATATGCGATATACCAAACCCTTTTGATGAGTAGACAGGAACGAAGGCACCTCTACGTCAAATGACGACCAAATCTTTAGAACACGCGACCTGACAGCCACCCTGCGTGAAGCTGTCGCCGGTTTCCACGCTCCGATCGATTTCCGTTGGACGATCGCGAATCGCCTTGGCGCGAACTCTCCGCAGAACCGCTGCTCGCTTTCACTGTTTCTCTCTTGTTTTGTTATTCTGTAAGGGTTTCTAAATGTCCTAGACTGGAGGGTTTGGTTTAGAGTTCCTGGTCCGAATTAGATCTTCGGTCTATGGTATGATATTCGACGAATTTTTCAACGTTTAGGGCGAGAATAGTGACCACCCTGCAATCTATTGAATCTCGCCCATTTTCATCACGGCAGTGGCTGCCCGTCGCAACAGACCGCGCGCATTTTTCACTCAGCAAGTGTCGAACACCGTTGTCCGAGAATGTCTCGGGGAGCAGGCTTTTCTTCCTCAGATGGCTTTCGCAGTCGTCTGGAGCAGCTGAGACGGCACGTGTTTAAAAACGAGGCAGCCATCCGATAGATCATTGAGTACCATTAGATGTCTGCAATTTGTGCCGCTAGCAGGAGAATTAGAATTGCAGGAGGTCTGAGTTTACTCCGTTCTCTTATTGCGTATTAGATGGATCAGCTGCAGGCACAAATGGCCTACTGGTAAAGGTCGTAGGCTTATGCACGAATGGTGGAGGGTTCGGCTCCCCGCTGTTCCAAGGAGGCTGGCAAAGCGTTTCTGTGCTTGTTTTCAGTCTCGGAGCAGTTTTACTTTATGATAACGTTCCAGTCACAAGTTATATGTTCCCTGAATGTTCTCTTCTGTGACCTGTAAATGATAATGCGGACATTTTTTAAAATAATTCAATTCATTTTCTTCGAGGCTCAAGTGGCTGGTATCGAGGTTGCAAGGTCCCATAACGATGTTTTGGTGCTTTTTCAATAGTTTAAGAAGGCTTATAAAAGAGAACAAACAGCCTCATCTTACAACGCAACATATGCGGTCTGTTTTTCACAACGGACTTCACAACCAGGATACGAAATTGTAACGTTCTAAATTGCATGACAGTAGAGACTGCTTTTATAGTGAAGCTCGACTTGGTTAATTCTTTAAAGAATTGACCAAGTCAAGCTTAACTGTTAGGATGTCCCACAAGTCCCCGCCGGTTTTTTTTTCAACGATTCATAGCGGATTTCGCCGGCGGTCTGTTGCATAGCGCTATACAGCTTTCGAAAGGGAATGATTTGTTCTATCAGAACATCTATTACATTTCTATAACAACTGAACAAGGAGGAGTTGTTGGTGAAGATGATTTTTCAATTTTTGGTATTTTGTTGATATTCGACAGAAATCAGCATGAGCCAATAAACGTGACACAGATTCTTATTGAGCAAGACATCCTCTTCCAACGACATATAACACCAAGCAGAAAAGCCCACCCCAGAGCAGGAGCTTCTTCTTCTTCTTCTTCTTCTTCAGCGTTTGTCCCTCATCATGACGGGGTCCGCTTTTCTGGTGCCATGTCGCCATCTTTCCCGATCCCGTGCTAGATCAGGGTGGACACCAGCTACTTTAAAGTCCTTGTGTAACGTATCAGCCCAGCGCTGCTTCGGGCGTCCTCTAGGCCGTTTTCCAGACAATACGAAGTTAAGGCCTATCTTACGGACGCTGTCTTCCTTTCCACGCAGAACGTGGCCGTACCATCGTAAGCGAGCTTCACGCATCTTGTCCGCTATCGGCGCGACACCGAACTTCTGCCGAATAGCCTCGTTTCGGATGCGGTCCAGGCGCGTGACTCCAGCCATCCAGCGCAGCATCTTCGTTTCCATTACGCTGAGGCGACTTTCCGTTTCCTTTGTCGCAGGCCAACACTCAGCTCCGTACATCGCTACCGGCCGGACGACGGTTTTGTAGATCTTCGACTTTAAGCGCTCTGGCATCTTCTTGTCGCAGAGTACTCCAGTCAACGAGCGCCACTTCGACCAAGTTGCACTCACGCGTGAGTTCACTTCAACCATCAGACTGCCTTCAGAGGCTATTGCTGATCCCAGGTATTTATACACCGAAGTGCGTGCAAGCTCAGTACCGTTAATCTTAATGGAGCCGGACTCATTTACGTCAGTCGTGAAATACTCGGTCTTCTTGACGTTCAATTTGAGTCCGAACATGGCCAGGCGGTCGCACCAAGCTTGCACCTCTCGCTCGAGCTCACCTTTGTCTTCGCAGGCGAGCATCACGTCATCAGCATATAGCAACGTCCAAGGGACGGGCTTCTGAAGATCTCGCGTAATGGCATCCATTACGACAACAAGATCCCCAGAGCAGGAGCTGTCGGTAAAATTTCGGACGGAAAAGTCGGACGTCCCAATTTGACCTAAAAATCAATAAAGGACAAATGAGCAAACAGGACCAACACGCATTCTTGTAGTATAGAACATTGTCTTTCAAACGCTGAAAAACTGCGCAAAAATTCCAAACCTAAGCGGAGAGAAGCAGTTGTCAGCGATGGCCACTTTTTCACCTTGTCACTTTTCACTTTACCGACCTAAAAAATTGACAAAATTCGGTTTGAAAACTAAATTGCAGTATTCTAGTAGAGCAAATCATTCTCTTTTGAAAGCTGTATGTAAGAGACCGCAATGAGTCGTTGAAAAAACGGCGGGGACTTATGGAACAATCTAATACTACACAAAGCCGAATTTCCACCCATGAAGCTCAGGAACCGACGATTTTATGAACTTTGTCTTTACCTCTTCATAACCGAAATTCCGTTCCGGATTTTCGTCTCCATCGAAATGTCTAGTTCCTTTTGGTTCTGTAGGGGCAAGTTGGCTCAGAGCGGTCACCATGTAGACAGTGGATATTCGTTTTGGTTAGAAGGCACACGGAAATCCACTCACATTAGAAATGGCCTAGCTGGGCTTACCATATGTGAAGAACACACCAATGACGCATAAAACTTTTAGGTTTCGTACACGACAAAACCTTGAGTAAGCTGTCCCCTATTGTAACCCAGACCCTCTTTGCGCCATTCTGTGTTGTTCTGATATGGCACATTCACGCAGTACGGCAGAAGAATAAGGGGTAAAGGTCGGTGCTACTCGTTATTCCTTCTCAGGATGCGCCACGCATTCTACTTCTATGCGATATCGTGGGAGCAGTTTACGTATTTAGCGCTGACTTGCTGTGGCTTACAAGTCAGTGTTTTATCTCTCCGAACAAGGCTGGCATCAATTCACCGACCCCGGAGGAATGAAGGGCTTGATTAGCCTGGGCGAAAAATATGAATCAAAAACATTGAAGTGGGGTGCATGCGACAGCCGGCTCGCTACCACGCCCGTTGGTAGCAAGTTTCTTAGTCGACTCATGTAGCACCGGAGATCGTTCGACTGTATAAATTCTGGCTCAAGCATGGATACAATCACAAGGGAAGGACTAAAATAGACGGAGCGTCCTTGCTCCAGCTCGTACCATGCGGACTTCACTTGGGTGAATACTTCAAACTTGGGTAATTAAACCTTTATTTTTAAATAAACTACAACAAAAATACGAACACGTAATGAGTCGGTAGCGAAGTGAATAAAATAAGGAAAAGAAATCGCATCGAGGGACAGTTGTCGCATCGCACTTCAGGGTTCGCTGGAGAGTACACTGACTCGCTTTTATGCGCTCGCACAGGGGCATCCTACAGTAACTTCTCCGTTTCCTTATCTCCGCGGCGATCAAAATATCATGGGAAGCTCTATGTTTCCAGAAGTTTGAATTTCTCTGCTGCAGTGCAATTTATATTTATCGTATTTTTACTAGAAAAAAAATCGCGTACTCCGCGATAAGGACTATGAAGCATGACCAAGTTAATCCGCACCAGCTGACAAGCTCATGATGTCAACCACGTAGTCCGCACCGAATTTGGCTGCAGTTCAAACTGATCAGCATATTTCTTCACTTGTATCACCTCACCAAGGGCGCGTGTAGCGCAGTCGGAGGAGGCGAGACTGTCGCGTGCACCCGATACCAGGTTCCTGGTTCGGATTTCCCGCCCAGGCCAACCAAGCCTTTCATCCCTCCGGGGTCGGTGAATCGGTACCAGACTTGTCTGGGAAGGATAAAGCGCTGATTTGTTCATCGGCTGGCCACCGCAAGTCATTCTAGGGCCAAATACGCATTCATGTCGCCTCCACGACATCCCGTAGAAGTGGAATGCGCTGGCGCATCCCAAAAGGGGTTGAGTAACGCCGTCCTTTATCCTTTATCCTTTATCTTTGAGATTGAAAGTCTACTTTCATCGTACCTGTACATCATTATTAAGTCAGATGTCATTGTGAGAATACGCACGTGGGTGGTTCTTGTTTCACTGAGCAAACTGTGTTCGATTTGCTAGGATAATATTAGGTTGGTGAAAAAGTCTTGCATCACAGCGTTTTTTTTTTCGAAATTTTATTGCTTCTTTTGTGAACAACTTCAATCCACAAAATAACTACCATTTACATCTTCAACCTTCTGCCATCTGATGGAGAGATCACGAAATCCTTTCTCCCAGAATGAAGTCGGTTGTGACTCGAAGAAGTGCGCTACCTCAGATTCCAGTTCAGTTCGGTTGTTGGAGCAACTGCCCCTTAGGTGTTGCTTGAGAGCTCGAAAGAAGTAGTCCGATGGCGCAAGATCTGGCGAATACGGTGGGTAAGGCGACAGCTTCCACCTAAGCTCCTGCAACTTCTGGCGAGACGACCTTGCATCGTGGGGCGAGTATTGTTGTGAAGAAGGTAAGCCTTCCTTCGCCTTCGCCGTTTGAGCGACATGCTCATGATAGAGCATTCTTTGAGAATCGCGCCAACAGCACAACATTACCTTCCTCTGGTAGATGTCCGCCTTGAGGTTGTGGTTCTCCTTGAAGGAGCCCTGGGCCTTCCGAGTATAGTTAATGAGCAGGACTCAGGACTCATCCCCGTGACAACATTCTCAAGATAGTCCTTATTACGAACAGGGAGAGACTGAACGATAGTCAGTCACGAAGTCTTCTCCGAGTCACGGAGTCAGTCAGTCTTCACTGGAATCGTAGTATTTATATGCCCTCAGAAGCAAATTGCCACGTATGCGAAATATTCCAGAAAGTTTGTGCTACAACTACGTGGCACCAAACAGTCCTTGGAAGTTCCTGTTAAATCTTGAAACATTTTTCAAAATTTTTGGTGCAAGACTTTTTCACCAACTTAATAGTAGTACAGACCGGCCACTAAGCCGTTATAGAGCAACTGGTATCGCAGTCCGATCAGGTTCTGCACCGTGCAATATTGTATTACAAGTGCAACCTGAAATCCGCGGAGGATGCTATTATAATCTTTGATCTAAATGTTGATCCTAAATGTATTCAAATGACTTGGATATGGCTCGTGTAACGTCATATTGTTAAGGAAGGTTTTAGGTGGCTTCTATGTTGAGCAGATCGTTTTTAGATCTCAACCTGCTCTGTCGCACTAAATACTCGTCTAGTAACTCGAACAGGTCTCGTACACGGCCTATGATAGGTCGTCATCATTGTCGTGCAACTCGGTGATTCACTCTGAAGGTACGTATACTATCGCAGAGGGGTTTTGGCTACTCTGTCAGTGGTGCTGTCAATGTCAATGTTGTTGTTCAGATGAGGGAGTCCAGTGATCTCTCATGTTCCTCAGTGAAGGAAGAACTGCATCACGATTTTACATGCACAGAAAGACTGCTGAAACTTTTCGAACAGTTCTACCACACATCCGATACTGAAATGCGACATAGGTGAGCTGTTGAGTGGTTGTTTGTTCGGGGATATATCGGGTGTCAAGGATAAAAGGGTCATCCACTCTATTCTGGATTGCGCCATGTATTCTACTTCTACGAGCTGTCGTGTAGGCAATTAATGTGTTTCGCTTGTACAATGAGTTGGGTTGGCCAGTAGATAGACAAGTCAGCGTTTCACTTTTCGAGCTGGCCTGGTAGTACACATTGGATCCGGCGCCGATTCAGATAAATGCAATTTGTAATTTTTCAAGCCCCAGACCACGGATCACGCAGATAATGGCATTTTTGAAAAGCCCGGATTTTAGGATGATAATTCAGATAAGGGTGATTTTCACCAGTAGAAATTTTCGGATGAATCAGGCAACTGATTTTTCTTCGCATTGGATATCGTGTATTACGTTCAGATATGACATCGGGCTTCTCATCAGAATCAGTCATCTGTGAGTCATCGGAGAATTCGGTCTGGTAAAAATCACCGTTGCCTGAATCATTCTATGAGTCAGGGTTTTCAAAAATATATTTGATTGATTTATCCAGGATTTTAAGAAATGAGGGATATAAATTATCCGAATCGACGCCGGACCCGATGTAGACTTGAAACAATTCACCAAACCCAACAGTGTGGAAGGATTGCTTTTCATGCAGTGGTGTGAGTTTCCGTGTTAAATTTTGTTTAAAAAAACATAGCTGCCTAGTATTCTTCAATCGAAAAATGTAATTGGGGCCGTTTTATATACCATCTTCACGACAGGTGAACACTTCCAAATGAAACCTACGAAACGTCTTGAATTTTTACAACTTCCAAATCAAACTGAACACCTTCCAAATAAAAAGAACCCTTTCAAAATTAAAATATTGCTTGGTTGGCCTGGGCGGGAAATCCGAACCAGGAACCTGGTATCGGGTGCACGCGACAGTCGCGCCTCCTCCGACTGCGCCCTAGGGGAGAATGGGGGAAATTACGGCACGGAAATAGAGAAAAATATCAGACGTCTTCTCCCTGCCGGGCAACTTTAGCCCTGGGGCAATCGATGTAGCCGAACACGAATCTGAAGTTCTTTTTTTTTGAAGTATCGATCGCAATCAACCGTTATTGATCAAGCAATAGATTTTTTGTGGATGTCGTTCAGGCGGTCCGAAACATCAATCCTGGGGTAGTCGAGATCGCTCAACTCGAATTTGAAGTTCGTTTTGTAGTATCGATCACCGTCAATCGATACTGATCAAATTACGTGGCGCAAAAATAGCGCAAAATACCCAGATAATATCCTTATTTAATTTGGAAGGCGTTCGTTTTTATTTGGAAGCTGTTCAGCTTTATTTGGAAGCTGTGAGCATTCAAATTTACAGTTTCCGTTAAATCGTTAACTTGCGTTAAAAAGTATAGATAACTGCGTAGCACTGTTTCAATCGAAAAATATGAATGGGACCGCTTTGAGACAGTTCATAAAACGGTCCCACTGATATTTTTCGATTGAAGGAGTACTACACAGCTATCTATACTTTTTAATGATTTAACGGAAACGGAAAATTTGACCTCTCACAACTTTCCAAATCAAACCGAATAGCTTCCCAGTGAAAACGAACGCCTTTCAAATTAAATTGGGAAATTATGAAAAAATTATTTAAGCTCACTCTCATACTATTTTATAATGTAATAATACTGGAAAAAATCCAACCAATAAGGAAAGCTGTTAAACATAATTTTAATAATTTAATTATTTTATTTTAAATGTGTTCGTTTTTATTTGGAAGGCGTTCAGCTTGGTTACGATAGTTGCTAAAATTCAATTCGTTTCACAGGTTTCATTTGAAAGTGCCCTATGTCGTGAGGATGGTATATAAAACGGTTCCAGTTACAATTTTCGATTGAAACAATACTGCGCAGCTATCTATACTTTTTAATGAAATATGGCGATTTAACGGAAACACACATCCCTATTTCCATGGACGGGGCCTGATACACAAGTAGACGCTGAGTGGGCACAGGAGCTGAAGCTTCTCTCAATTAGAAAACACTTGATGACCTCCAGGAAAAAAATCTATGATATATTTCGGTTACTGGATATACTCGTTTGTAGCCTGAGTCATGGTTCTTGGTACGGGCCCTGGCCAAACTCTTCAAACTGCCTTCGGGGTCGATGAATTCGTACAAGATTTCTTGGAAAGGGACTGACGCACATTATTGTATAAGTCAGGTGCGCATTCAAATTGGCACCTAGAAGTAGAATGCGTAGCGCATCCCAGAGAGGTGGTGGCTAACGCCACCCTACATCCTTTTGAATGGGTCACTAATGTAATCTTTTGCGAAATTTATCCGGCGGACATGGTATTTGCGCCTGTCGAGTGATCGGCTTTTTCATTCTTCATCCAGTTCATTCTTTTAGCACGCTCTGAAGTCTGCTCATCGGCCATTAAATTTGCGCAGATAGACGAATAGACAGACGGATTAGCCCTTTTATATGTGGTACAATTTTGTTCATCTTGTGTCTGTTGACAGGCTGATACGCGATATTTTGGACACAGTTTATGAGGTCATTGATCCGAAGTACGACAAAATGATTCGCGCCGACGCTCTGATTATTTCGTCCACCTTTGATGACCATCGACAACAGTTGACGTTCATTATCACCTGCCTTGATCATTGTCATCAATTGAAGGAGCTCTCCGATGGTCAGCTTTGTTGGGCTGTTCGTCGTATCCTTCTTTCTGCTTGTTGAATGCATTTGCCCTTCAGATTTCATCAAATGGATGATATCACGATTCATTCGGTCGAGGATGAGCATCGTCGTGAACGCCAAAATTGGCGGTTTTCTTCAAGAGAAGATTCTCCATCTGGCTGGACTAATAGCTGACAAAGACGGCTTCCTACATCATGTGGTCAACCAGCTGGGAGGTAGGTTTAGTAATTGCGATATTATCTGTACGAGGTTTTCCAAGATATCTGCAGCTTATAAGAAATCGAGTTTTGTAAAATAGAAAATTGTGTATGTTTATCACTTGGACTATTTTAATGCAAATATTTCTCACAGCGCCTAATTATCCAATTGAAACCCGTTTTAACTTTATTTTCAGCTTTGGTCAGCAACCAAACCACGTTTTGCTTGGGCAAAACTACTGGTAAATATGACACCCAAATTGTGCTTAACAATATTAACGATTGTCTCAATACCGTCTACCTCTCGTTGCTGTGGGTTTTGTTGTTGTTTTTTATAGTTTTTATTTATTTTTCCGCTCACTGCTTACCAATTTGCTTTCAGTGATATCATAAGTCACGTGAAGTTCTCTTTCGAGTCATTATCATGCAGATCACTGCAAATATTATGGGTGTCTCTTATTAAAATTTGTGCCGTCGGACCACCAAGGCTGAAGTCGGTGAGTGGTGTAAATATAAGGGCTGTGCACTCCTTCGCTCCATTCCTTATGAGGCTTTTTTGCTTTTTTGTTTCGGGTTAGGATTCTGCAGGCGTAACCATTCTTGTTGCCGGCAAGAAGAAGTAGGTTTTGAATCCTGTCATAATCGCAGCAGACGCACGATGTTACCTTCCTCTTCGAGTGTTATTTGTTTAAATTCACGTGGAGTTGTGTCTCACATAAAAGGAAAGATCTAAATCTAGCAAGCAAATGTAGCTGGGGAAAAAACGTGCCGAATTATGATTAAAGCAAAAGAATTCCCAGATCAGTCCTTCGAAAGAATTAAGTAAAGGTGCATTTTTGAGACAAACCATGTTTGTTAGCGGAAAATGCACTTCATTAAAGGAAAAACTATCCAGTAAGAATGACGGGGGAATGAAAATCCAGCTTCAAATTCAACAGAAAAACTGTTTACATTATTAAGTTTTCGATAACCACAGGTTAGTTTTAAAAACTTGCAGACCGTTCCTCCCCTACTGACGAGCACAGGGAGCGGTTCTCTGTAGGGTTTGGTTTCCATCTAAGGCCACGTGCGGCATGGAATTCTTCTCAGGTTTTATTTGTCTTAATAACACTCATTGGCCTTCCGTTTTCTCTTATACTTCATGAAAAATTGATCATTGAGGTGTTAGATAATAATCGCTATATCATGTTCGTGTTCTTCTTCCAAGCGGTAGTCGAACGTCACTTGTACTGTGATATTTCCTATGGCGATCTAAAATTCATTAATCCTCACATGCTTGGTCTTCCTATATTCATATCTAAGTATTCAGACATGCGTTCTTTTATTCCAACGGCTGCTGTCTTTGGATCTGGGTAACGACATTGTCTGTCGGTTGGTCTTCGATGTGATAATGGCTACCGAGCAGTTCGTGCAGCAGGAGAAGGGCTCAGCAGAGGGCCTGGATATTTTGCTACAGGCTCACGAAAGCTGTTTAAAAGTAGGCTAAGTCTATTTATTTATTTATTTATTTATTTGCTTATTCAAAGTACTGTTATGATTCACGCATAAATCGGTGGACACCGTTCAAGTAGGGATAAATCAGATGAGCCGAGTAGGGGTAAATCAGATGAGCCACATAGGTCAAATCTTGGTAGATGTACTGCTCTATGTAATAGCATTTGTGGTAAGAAAATGGTCCACATTTACTCGTGCTTCGTGCTTACGTTTTTTGTTGTTTGAATTCTCGGAAACTGAAACAATTTCCACAAAATTTCCTGTATAGTGTCATAATGGTGCATTCTCATGGCTCCGCCGTTGATGTGCTTTCAGCTGAAGTATACAGTGACGAAGTCTGACACCTCTGAACAAGGGATAGAAGAGTACTATCTGGCGGCTAATACTAGGCAGTTTCTCCCCTTGGGTGCATTCTTCATCTCGTATCGGTCGACTGTTACATCCAATAATAATAAAGCAGCTGATACGTCCCTCCGTACGTGCTTCAGCGCGAATTTTATGGCTGCGCGACGGGCATAATATTTTTTGTCGGAGATGACCAGTTGACAGTTGGCAGTTACCATTGTCTCCGGAAAAAACAAAGGTGATGCGGATAGGACTCTCAACTTCGCTGCCAAGTTACACTTTAACTAGTGACACCCCAATCACTTCGGTAGATAGAGTAACGGATTTAGAATTTCATTATGACAACAAGCTAGACTTTTCGGATCACTATAAATCCATATGCATAAAAGCACAACACAGAACTTATCAAATCTTTAAAGGACTATCCACTAAAAATAAAATAGTCCTGATACAAGCATATAAGACTTATGTCCGACCCTTAGTTGAAAGTGGGACAGCAGTATTTTCGCCACATAAGAAAAAAGACATTCTCCTGATAGAAAATGTTCAAAATAATTTCACAAGGAAGCTTGTTATAAGGTATAACGGGTTCTTCTATTCTGGGATTCCAAAAGCAGCTATTCGGAACAAATTTTTTGGAGTCCACTCG
Source organism: Heligmosomoides polygyrus polygyrus (assembly GCA_947396885.1). Lineage (NCBI taxonomy): Eukaryota > Metazoa > Nematoda > Chromadorea > Rhabditida > Heligmosomidae > Heligmosomoides > Heligmosomoides polygyrus. Next base: position 84,940,589 of record OX377203.1, on the reverse strand, counting down.
CTGTCCTCCCGAAGGAAATGGATTGATGCTTGCTCTGTTTTCAAAATACTCTCTGGACAAATTCGTATAAACTCATCGGCATTTTACAAATTGATTCCCTCAAAGACTAGAGGAACACCCTATAAGATATGGTATCCAAAACCAAGGCTTGAGACCAGGAAGCATTCATTCACAGTAAGGGCCGGATCAACGTATCTCGCACTGAAGAGCAACATCAGCCCTACTCCTGAGTCTTTTGGATCTTTTAAACGAGTAGCAAAACATGCTCTCCTACAGTATTAGTGAGATTGCCGTTTCAAATTACCGAGTTACAGTGACACGTTTTATCCTTTATCGTTATTTTCACAATGATATTTAAGTTTGTTTGATGCTATGTTGGATTTCTCACGACTGTCTTTTATGGTCGTAATAAATTGAATTGAATTGAAGTGAGAATTACGCGAATGTGGTGATCGATGCTCAGGCTTCACAACACGGAACAGTCTCGATTAGCCCACGAATATCGATCGATATTATTGATCATTAGGACGCGTATAGCGTAGTCGAAGGAGGTGCCGGCTGTCGCGTGCACCCGATATCAGGTTCCTGGTTCGGATTTCCCGCCAGGCGAACCAAGCCTTCCATCCCTCCGGGGTCGATGAATTGGTACCAGACTTGTCTGGGAAGGACAAAGCACTGACTTGACCACCGGCTAGCCACCGGAAGTCACTGTGTGGTCAAATACGCATCCAAGTCGTCTCCACGACATCCTGTAAAAGTAGGACGCGCGGCGCATCTCAAAAGGGATTGAGTAACGCCTTTCTTTATCCTTCATTATGGGTTTTTAGTCAGACGGATTAGAAGTTGAAATCACGCGGATGTGGTGGCAGATGGCTTAATAACGTGTGTTATGTTATGTGTTATGTTTATTACACAGGTGGTTACCCACCCATGTGAGAATACTGAGTAGTAACACAAAGCAGAATCTTCGATAAAACGCCGATATCCAGCATACCTCACAAACACCTCTAACTGGAACAGATTAAAACAAACATAGGACAAAAGGAGAGGAAATTAAGACAGCAAAATAAGACAAAAAAAGAGCAAATCGAGAAACGTGTGAAGAACTAGATATTAGATATTGAGGTCCTTGCTTATAAGATTTTTGAACGCACGGTAGCTCAAACCGAACAACCCTTTTTTAGACAATTTTTCGAAAGTGGCCGCCGTTCTATTAATAAAGTAAAACCTTCTACAGTTGAGCCTTGCGGCTCTGACCTGTAGTCTCAACGAGCCACCCCTAGTGGACGTGGTTTTGGTTGATACCAAGTTTTCAATTTTAAGACCGCAAGCACCATGGATGATTTTATGAAGCAAGAGCAGGTCATTGACTTTTCTCCTATGTAACAGTGTTGTTAGGCCCAAATTCGTGTTCCGTTCCGTGCTGGATGGAATTACGTCATACAGGAACCCCATGGCTCTAGTCATCAATTTCCTTGAAAAGCTATTTTGAACTTTCTCCAGTCTTTCAATAGCATTACGTTTATACGGAGAGAAAACAGGGGTACCATACTCCAGTATAGGCCGTACGTAAGTTTTATAGGCATGAAGAAGAACTTTTGCGTCCCGTGTTGACAGAGCCCTGAACATTTTGCCCACTACAGCAGTAGCTCTGCGAGAAATAACATCACAATGTTTATCAAAGCAGAGATCCTTAGAAATTATGAAACCAAGGTCCGTATATTCATGTACACTGTCAATTTCAACGCCAGCAACGGTATAAGTGTGGTTTTGATTGTTGGACCCTAGATGAAGAACCTTAGTTTTTCTTTGGACAAAGGTAGGCCCCATTTATTGGCCCATGTACTCATAAAATTTATTGCGAGCTGAATCGCAAGAATATCTTCCTCAGAGCTTACCGTCCGATAAATTTTGAAATCATCAGCAAAAGCTGTGACTCCCACTCCAAACGCAGCAAGTGCGTCGGGTAAATCCCAAGTATAGATATTGAAGAGGACTGGTGAAAGAACTCCTCCCTGGGGAACGCCACTGGTTATTCTTCTTGGAGCAGAGAATTTAGAGTTAACACGGACTGAGAAGGTTCGATCACGTAGAAAATCTGAAAGCCACTGCACTATCCTCCGATGAATACCAACTTGACTAAGTCTCTCAATCAAATTAGAGTGCGAGACCCTATCGAAGGCTTTAGAGAAATCGAAATAAATGACGTCGACTCCCTTACCATCATTCAGGGACGCAGTCCAATCGTTAAGGCATTCAAGCATCGCTGTTACTGTAGATCTACCCTTTTGAAACCCATGTTGTGTAAAACAATACATATCGATTCATGTCGATCAGTAGTATCAGTTTTCGTCCCGGTTTAAATTTGGGTTGCGCGCTACGTAATTATGACAGTTTTCTACTGGCTACACGTATTTTACGAACAGTCTGAAACACTGCCTTATAAAGAGCGCTTTCGAGCTCGACTATTTCAGGTCCTTATGGAGCTTCTCGAGGACTTGGAGCACAAGAAGTCTTTTAACGGTATAGATGTCTCGGTTGTGGTATCTTGGGCAATACGAGCGGCCGAATTAGGATTTTCCTATACCTCCACGCGTATGTTTCTTCGAAATGGATTTCGAATTAGTCCTTTCCTTGCAAAAGTCGTTTTTAGCTGTTCGTTTTGAAATCGTCACAACTTCGATCGCTCGCCTTTTGAGCCGCCTGAATGGAGACTTTAGCGAAATGCAGCTGGCACTGATAAACAAACTGGCTGACCTCGTTCAGGTGTGCCGCTATATCCGCCATAGGGCAAAGATCTCCATTTCCATCCTGGAGTACGGTAATGTGTTTATTCCAGAAATTAGTCGAGCGTCTTTTGTCACCTGAACCGGTTAACAGCAGTGGGATTGTGGATCATCTTCAGGCATACTGTTCATTTCTGCTTAATGTCGACTTGGTTTCTTCCCAAAGGTACAGACAGTTTGCTTTCTTCTACGAGTTCTCTTCGAAGTTGTCGCCGTAGAGGCTCCCAGCAGTAAAGGATGATTAGTACTTTTAGCGCTCGTGCAGACTGGATCACCTCGTACTGCGAATCACGTTGGCAATGTCTTTTGCGAGCTGGAAAACATGGGGATGCGATGAAGATTAGACGAATTACAACAGCTGCGTTAGCGCTATGCAACGGCAGAAATGCTTCTGCGGTATTCATGAACATCTTGCCTACAGAGCAGCAGCTGATCCAGGTTGGTTGCTTGGCTTATTGAGGATACGTCTGCTACCTAGGTAGACGCTCGTCAGTCAGTCATTGCATTGATGCACTACCTATCTATTTATTTTGCCTACCGGTGTGTATCTTGTATTAAGTTAGCCCCTAAAACACAATCCGGTAGAGGAAAAAACCCTACAGCTTCCTAAATTTTCTAAAATCGAATTGATTTATGTATCACTGAAATTCTTCGCTTGAATGGGGGGTTTGCTGCGCTGCACTTATTGATGGAGTTCTTCAGCATTTGAAGTTTTCTTTTTCATTGTCTCACTTATCATTTATTTTTTTATTTATTTATTCAAATTTACTATTTATTAATTATTTATTTTGCTATTATATATTTACTTATTTATCTATTTATGTAAGAAAATAACGTGCGATAAACAAAACATACTATTAACACAACATAACAGCGCTATGCGAAAACTATAGAATAGCGTAAAGAAGAACACGAACATTTATCTAATTTTAAGAGTAATTAGATTGGTTATTCAGTGACTAAGACGTTTTTCCTCTTCCTTTATCTCTTCCTTTCTTGATTCTTTTTTTCTTCCTTTTTTAGGAGTGAGAAAAATAGAAAAAATGCAAAACTTACTTGGGAACAAATGTGGATGAAGAATCTAGAATTAATTTAGGATTTGAAAAAAGGATTCATGCAGTATTTCGAGATAAGTTTGTCTGTATTGGAGCCGAACTTGGTGTTTTTTCTTTTACCGTGCTACTCCTTTCTCATGGTTATTTTCCTGTCACTTGACTTTTTCTCCCTCAGGTTCTGGAAGCAGCTTCATCGCTGGGACCCGACGCCTCAGGAGTGTTCCTAACGGTGCTTGAAATAGTGGGTGATTTGGTTTCGCATCACACGAAATTCCCGTCCACTGCTTCAGTGGCGTTTCTGTCTCTACCATGGCTTATGGTAGGTGTCCTTACCAGTCTTTGCTCAAAGTGCTTTACTATATTCTGTCTCCTTAAGGATCCAGAGCTACAGCTTCAGTCTAAACGTCACATGACTTCATTGCCTCTGCTGAGAGAAATGAATAGGCTAGCGAAGACAAGTGCTGTCAGCGCGAGTGAGTCTTAAGCCAAAGTTATTCCAGACGTTTGTATCAGGTGCATCTGCTTCTCAAGGTGATGATGTGCTCGAGTACACGCTGTCTGCATTGTCATCAGTGCATGGGTTTTGCGACTGGCGCCGTACCATATTGCTTGCGGCTATGTCTTCGCAGCGACCGGTACTGGTTCAGGTAGGCTAAGGATAATTTCATAAAGAAGGCTTTAAAAGGTTATGTAGTACTCAGAAATGAAATGAGATGCTTGTCCATGTCGCGACGTTGAACAGCATTGGAAGCTGGAAACGCGCCAGCCAATCAGGCCGCATCGAATAGGCGTGCCACTCAGAAAGGGTGTGTTCGGTCGGTACCCTGATTCGCTCGCGTCTGTTCGGTCGGTATCCTCGATTATTATTGGCTGGCGCATTCCATACTAACAGTGCTGCGCACCTTCGCGACATGGATTCTTTCTAGCGTTTTATTCGTATTTATTTATTACATGCACCCAAAGATCACATGTGACAGTAGAACCGAAACAAAAACAAAACCTTGAGAACAACGCAAAAACAGAACAACACGAACGATAGCTATCTACCAAGAAATAAATAATGAAATAGGTTAATGTTATTGAAAATTGGATAAGCGTGCATCTGAAGGAGCGACTTTCCATGTCCGACTGTCGTTTAATCTTGGCATGACGCTTAACAATGGTGCAGAATGTTGCGAAGCTGTTGAGCCAAGATTGTTATTGCGCCAGCCGGAGGGTCTGTGAGGGGCTGACCAGAAGGGACGACCTCATTCACCCAGTCGTTCTCCGTCCGAAGGTGACCAACCAGCTTTTCGGCTGTTTCCATAAGGTCAGCCGGTTTGCCTTACTGCCTATTCGTTTTGTTCTCTCATTAGCTTTCGGGGCCCCTGTAGCTTGAAGTGATCCTTGGACGAGTGGTTTCGCAAACTCTTTTTGTTTTTCCAGGCTCTGAGGGAGGCGGTTACATCGAAACTTAAGCCGAATAAAGCTCTCAAAACAGCTCTCACTGCTGCCTGAGTTGTTGCTTCGATAGTTGCTGGTTCAACTCATGAGAACAGGTCTAGGCTTTATTAAAAAGCCGTGAAATGAGCGTCTGGAACCAGGAGAGTTCATCCCCTTTCTCCTTCATAACATCCAGGAATTCGTCACCCTCTCTAAATGCGAACGTCGAGGAGTCCAGCGGAAGCAAAGAATTCAGTATTTAGGCTGCTCTTTCTCATCTGTCAATGTTCGTGTCATCGTTGGATGCTGGGTCGCTGCATCGCTTACTGAATCCAGCGATTGAGCTTGCATCGCATTCAGGGTTTGCGGTAATTGTTTATTATTCTTCTTCATAAATCTTTCGCATTGGTAGATTTACTACATGCTTTTGGAGTAGTGAATATCTCAGTTTGAGTCCATATCAGGAAAGTTATAAAAAATTTTCTAATTGTTGGTGGTACCGAAGAGCTTTCCAGGAAATTTGCCCTTAAAGCCCACTGGTGCTTCAAATTTTGCCTCACGAACCATTCGTTGACTAAAGTGAAGCCTTTTAGTACTCGAACGTGGACGTTTCGTGTGTATTGAATGCGCTGTCGCATTCACTCTGCGCAAGTCATCCAGCAAGTGAAGTTCACGGAGCGAGTGGTGTGACATGCAAGGCTTGCGAGCAGTTGGTCTCCGGCACAGCTGTGCCTGACCAGGAAAAGGTTCAACAACTGCCTGGACTATTTGAACTGCTCATCCAAGTCCTGACTGACTCCAGATATCAGACGGAGAAACACATACGATTAGGTCCGCTATTCGCCAAAAAGACCTATTAAAAGGAAAATCAGGAAAAGTATCGATTTAGATGCGGCCGCGTTGGTGCTGACAGCTCTCTGCCACATGCAGTGCCCTCCAGACGTTTACCTCAGAGTGGTAAAAGCCAGCCTTAGTTTTATAAACGATCAGGATGAGGATGTCAGAAACGTATTCCAGTTGGTCTTCCACAGTTCTTACCGTTTTCAAACATCGCCTTAACGTTTCGAGCTTCCAGATCCGCGTTCAAAGTGATCGTTTCTGGCACACTGCCATCGGAATTGGCCGAGGCAATATTCTCAGAGTTCAGTGCCGGGTACCCGGCAGAATTTGAGCAGACCATGGTGGAAGCGTCGAATCCCTTTCTTTTCGTGGCAGCCAGGTCTGTTTTCATTTCTTTGATCTTGTTGATATTCTTCTGTTTATTGGTGGAGTAGAGTAGTGTTGAGGTAAGAACGTGTGGTAGTGCAGTCTGAGGGACGCTGGCTGCACGCTATTTCCCAGGTTCTTGGTTCGGTTGTGCCGCGCCGGCAAATCAAGCCTCTCATCCCTCCAGGGTCAGCGAATTGGTACCAGATTCGTCTAGGAAGAAGAAAATTCCATCGAAGTATAGTAGTTCGTGGCGCCAAGAGGGATTGATTAAGGCCGTCCTTTATCTTCCGTTGGTTTACTGCTGAACGACTGTAGTGCATTAATCATTACCTTAGAGAGTGCGCCACGCATTCTACTTCTACGGGGTGTTGTGAAGCAATTAGAGTGTTTGCCTTACGCAGTGACTTGCAGTGGCCAGCTGATTGGCAATAAAGCGTTTTCTCCCCTCTAGGCAAGTTTATTACCAGCCACGAGATCAATGAATAGGTGCACGAGAGCAGACGATTATTGGTGGTCTGAATGTGTCCAACATCTATTGATTAGGATGTTTTCTGTGGATGCAGACTCCTGAGTGATCTATGTACTGAAAATTAATGATAGTAGTACTGCATATGTGTTTATTACGGGGTAGTGAAATCTCACAAGAGAAAGGCTGGAAGGCTTGAGCTGTGCTAGCGCATTTAGCAAATTAGCAGGGTCTTTTGCTTCTCAGAAAAACATGGTAGTGTGTAAAAAGTGTAAGTTCGCGCTAACCGATGAAAGCTGATACGCGAATAAGCCTGCAGTGTTGGCCTACAGCCTGTCATGTCGTTGTTGTTGATCATGGAACTGCTTCTGGGGACGACGGCTAGGAACCCCAGGTCAAACGGAAGGATTGTCTAGCGGGTGTCTAAAAACTGGTACCCTTCGTCTTATCCTTGTCAAAAGGTTTGATTCCAATCATTGAGTCTCACTGAGGTGGAAGTCTTGACGAAGAGGCGGCCGGCTATTTAAAAAAGGTCGATTTTTATACGCTTGGGTGGCGTTTTGTGTTTCGCCGATCAACGATGTTCCTATGCGACTTACGCTTATTATTCGGTTCTAACTATATTCAGCTACAAGTTTTATATGACTTTTCAATGATGACATGTGACTATTTTCAGAAATTCAAGTTGTCCTGATCTCTCAAATCGATGTCTTCACCAGTTGTTCATCAGAGCCTTGCGTTTGCTGGACTCTACGGTAAGTGATGCTATCTTACAAATCGCAACAATGCAAAGATTTTAACTCGGTGACTATACGCATTTTACGTCATAAATGTGCAGGAAGGTTTAGGACGCTTGGAAAGTTCAAACATCGATGAGCTAATCTATCGAAAGTGCTGTTATTTATGCTTATTAAGTTGTTTGACTTTTTCTTTGTCTTTTTTAAACATTCCGTGAATTCTTTTGTAGTTGACTCGCCCAAGCTTGAGCTTGAAAATCGAGGGATAAGACGTCAGGTCAATTTTTGTGGGTTAGGCAGGGTTGTGCGAAATTTCCGTTACCTTATACTGAATTCCATTTGCTGGTCCGTTTCCATGATAAAAGCCCTTCCGTTTGGATGATAAAAAATTCTGCTTTTGTGGCTATAAACAGCTGCAAAACCGCAGGCATATATTGGAGCACTGGGAGCAAGCTTGGGATTGCGCCGCGCACTCGTCCGCCTCAGGATTACATCGGTGCTCATCTGTTTTGCGTTTCCAATCATGTTACTCGGTCATTCAAGCTATCCAATGGAAGATTTTTTAGAAGAGATTTCCTCGATTTCCTTATTTGAACGGTCATTTTTTTTTCTTCAGAATCTTAATTTTCTTGTTACTGTTTATTAAACTCTGAGAAAGAACGTGTACTTCAAGAAATGTCTAGAAATTTTGCAGTTTCTAGATTCCTGCAGTCTGAATATTATTACGAATCATGATTGACCCGTCATCCATAGAGCGTCCAAGCCAGGACCCGTCCGGTATTAGTCTGTAGTTATATGAGAAAAAATATTATTAGGGTGTCCAGAAAGTATTTGCAGAAATACGACAATTTTTTCAAAATAACACAATTTCTTATCCATATTTTATTAATCAACCAAATATTAGGTTGTCCCATAAGTCTTCGCCGTTTTTTCAACGATTCACTGCAGATTTCGCCGGCGGTCTCCTGCATAGCGCTGCATAGCTCTCGAAAGAGAATGATTTGCTCTATCAGAACATGTATTGCATTTCTTTCTTCATCACGAATTTTATCAATTTTTAGGTCGCTAAAGTGAAAAGTGAAAAAGTGAAAAAGCAGCCATTTGCGCACTTGTTCTCTCCGCTTAGGTTTGTAATTTTTTGCACAGTTTTTTAGAGCATTTGGAAGACAATGATCTGTAATACAAGAATATGTGTTAGTGCTATTTGCTCATTTGCCCTTTATTGATTTTTAGGTCATCAAATTGGGACGTCCGAAGGAGGATGGTTATATTTGCCGACAGCTCCTGCTCTGTGGTTGGACTTTTTGGGTTGGTGTTATATGTAATTCGAAAGAGAATGTCTTGCTCTATAAGAATTTGTGTCGCGCTTATTGATTTCTATTGAATGTCAACAAAATGGCAAAAAGAGAAAAATCGTCTTCACCAACAACTCCTTCTCCTTCTTCAGTTGTTGATATTCGACAAAAATCAGCGTGAGCCAATAAACGCGACACAAATTCTTATTGAGCAAGACATTCCCTTCCAAACGACATATGACACCAAGCAAAAAAGTCCAAACACAGAAACGGAGTTTTGGTAAAAATTCGGACGGAAAAGTCGGATTTCCCAATTTGATGGACTAAAAATCAATAAAGGGCAAGTGAGAAAATAGGACCAACACATATTCTTGTAGTACAGAACATTGTCTTCCAAGTGCTATAAGAAACTGCGCAAAAAATTACAAACCTAAGCGGAGAGAACAAGTGCGCAGGTGGCCACTTTTTCACTTTTCACTTTAACGACCTAAAAATTGACAAAATTCATGGTGAAAAAAGAAATGCAATACATGCTCTGATAGAGCAAATCATTCTCTTTCGAAAGCTATGCAGCGCTATGCAAGAGATCACCGGCGAAAGCTGCAGTGAATCGTTGAAAAAAACGGCGGGGACTTATGGGACAACCTAATAATTTCCATCAACATCGACCACTCTCCGCCAACGTTCCACAAGACCTCGAATTCCTCTGGCGTAGAAATCCGCCGACTTGGAAGACAATGTTCTGTGAGGCGAAAAAAGCTCGGAGGTCATTCTCGAGATGGTCACGATCTTCATATCGCTTCCCTTCCAGATGATGCTGAAGTGATCGAAAAAGGTGGTAGTCACTTGGGCCAGATCTGAGCTGTACGGTTGATGCGGCAGAACTTCCCATCCGAGTTCCAGAATTTTCTGAATAGTCGTCTTCGCGATGTGTGGGCGTGCGTTATCGTGCAGCAAGCGAATTTTGTCGAGCCTGCGCTGTTCCTTGCGCTTCTTGTCGGCCAGTCTCTGCAATTGGGTAGCGTATATCTCGGCAATGACATTAGTGCTGTCAGGCATCAGCTCGAAATGCTAGATCCCATAAACTCCCCACCAGACGCTCATCATTACTTTCCCCGCATGAATTTCACCTTTTACGAAAGATTTCAGCACACGTTTACGAGCGTGGTTGACGTAGAGGACCCATATTTCTCTCCTGTGACGAGGGTGTCCAGCCAGTTGAAGGTGCGACTTCGGGAGAGCAGCTGAGTGCACATGTCCAGACGTCTTCGCCAGTTGTCGTCTGTCAGCTCGTGTGGAAGCCACTGATCGAGCTTTTTAACCATTCCAAGAGACGCACTCCATTGTCCACGGTGGATCGGTAACAGCCAAGAGCAGCAGCAAAATAACGCACACCTTCATATGGATGCTGCTCCGCCAGTTTCCTCAGTTCATCCAAAGATATCGCTGTTGGTCGACCAGAGCGAGGCTCATCTTCGATACTACTGTTCCGCTTCTGAAGTGTTCGAACCAGCTATGCACAGACCGTACAGAAGGAGTTCCAGAGCCGAATGCACGACACAGGTTTCGATAGGCTTTAGCAGCGGAGTGCCCATATTCAAACTCGTAAAGAAGTACGTGTCTAATATGGGTAGACAATTCGGCCATCGAAAAGTGAGATAGGCAAGGGAGAAGGATCTGGATATGCTATGCAGATACAGCAGGATAGTGCACTAGTGCACAGCACTTATGTTGAAATCTTCAGAACATTCTAGAAAAAATCTGGAACATTGCGAAGTTTTCTGTAGATACTTTCTGGACAGCCTAATATTATGAAGGCATATTTCTCTACACTATGTCCTGTTAAGAATGATCATCAATCTATGAAGGATTTTGTTCTCCTGAAGGTTTTGCACTGGAAAAAAATGCGTATGAAATTTCTTTTGACGCCTTTTAGATGCAGTGTTGAATAAATTTCTATTTATGTATTGTTCCCCATTCATGTTTTGCATTCCGGTTTCCAGTCGTCTTTGGCTCCATCCGTTCCGTTTTTTATTTTCCGCTTTCTGAAGAAAATTAGAACTCCCTGCACATCCCTGTATCAGTTGGAGCTTACAGGGTATACAAGATCCTCATGCATGTTGGCTCTAGAGTTTATTTCCAGTCGGTTTTTAACGATTGCAAGCGAACGATTCAAGAACTGACAGCAAAGGAGTTTTCCGATTCAAGGGACACTCGACGTTTCTTCGCGAGAAGAAAGAGGGTATGGATCGCTTTAATGTATCCACCTACCTTTTTGAAAGAACTCTGTCTGTAAACTTCTGCTGGTTTCCTGTCGAGAAATGAGACTTCAGGCGTTCTGTACCGATCTAGTGAATGAAATGCTGTATTTATGGCGTGAGGAGGATGGAGGAGATGAGGTTATCAATGACGGTATTGACGACTTGCTTCAAGTGGCTCGTAAAGTTTTCGGCTTCGATAACGTTCCAAGGTAGTTCTGAATATGGCTGTTCAATGTTTCCCACTGAGATTTGAAGCTTCACGTGAGGTGGTTGCAGTTTCATTCGAGCGTCAGTCTACATTGTACCGTACATTCTCCTGTCCGACGTTGAGCAAAGACCGATTGCAGTGAAGGTTTTGGAGAGGCTTCGATTTCACATGTCCAAGCACAGACAGGACTTGATCTCTGAGGTGAGCTTTCAACGAGTGGCGCTTTCCTGTCCTTGTATTTTCCTAAGCCTCTATCTGACTTATTAATTAATTTATTTATTTATAACTGCTCATTAAGTCGCTCACAAAGCAGGATAGTAACAAAAAAGCAACCTTGCACTAACTCACCATCAACAATGTAGAACAATATTGCTATGCACTTCATATGCTTCTGTGTTGTGCAGCCATTCAGAAGCCCAAATACAAGAAGCCTTATGTCTTCAAATACTGAAGGTAGTCACTTAAGCGGGCGTGTTTAGCCCCGACAAAGTTTTGGTGAAAGTTTTACTTGCACTTATGTTTCAGTGTTGGTTTAGAGCTTGGGAAAATCTACGAGTTTAGAGCTTAAGCTATCTAATGGCAATTCCCATACGTCAATGGACGGGCGTATTACGTATCCATGAAGTTGATTAGGTCGTACCGAAAGTTTCCGCCATTTCAGTGCCTCGAATATTCCAACTATTTTTCAGTTTTTAGGCCTTTTTTGTATACGTCTGCGAAGACTCCCGCACGCCGTAGGCGCAACGTGGGTGTGGCCGGCTGTGTCGAGTGGCCAAGTCCGAGGCCCTAGCACGATAAAACTAAAACTGCTAAGGAATCATACCGAAACATTTCTCGAGCAAAAAATTGTTCTAACCCTTTTGGGCAAACTATAGTCTAATGTAGAATAACCTCATTTCGATTTGGAACAGCTCGCTTTGATTTCAAAACTTTTAGGCTACCTTAGAATAGTGTCCAATTTGACGTGAAAGGTGCCCAATTTGATTTGATAAGTTTCCGGTTTGATTTGAAAAGTGTTCATTTCGACATGAAATAGTATATAAGACGAATGCAAAAAGTAAAGTTTAGCCACTGTCCTTGGCGTCAGAAAAGCCTGATTTTTTTTTCATGAAGTTTATTGCTTAAATCTGGGAAGGGCGAAATCGGAATTGAAACAAAATTTGGATGCTATGTTGGGAAGCAAGGGTTCTAAAAACCTTGCAGTAAGCACTGATATACGACATTTGGAAATTATTATAGAGAATATTTGCGAAGCATTTGTGGGGGAACTACTTTTCTGCAACCATTGCGAAGTTTCTAGTAACATTCAGATGATCCGTTTTGATATTTTATGATCTACTGCGGCCATAATTAGACTATTGAAATAAATAAATAAATAAATCATGCCAGTAAGTTAGAGTTGACCAGTGAAAATCTGAGAAGAAAACAGCGAAATGTGCAGGAATATACACTGGTTTAATAACTAAAGGTTACCCGCCCCCCTTCCCAGCGCCAACTTCAACTAACAGATCGTTAAATATAACCACGAAAAAGTTGTGGGAATTGGAGTTGAGGGCTGTTTTCGATTCTTCGTGATTTGTACATGTGTGGCTTTGACAGCATAATTTTCTCTTATTTCTTGGGTTGTTTTCGATGATAATTCTCACCATGTATAAGAGTGGCGCAAAATGCCTTCCTACAATTCATGAGCTTCAAGTGTCCAATTGTTCACAACTTAAAGATTGCTACTAGGAGGTTTTACTAACAGCGGCACTTCAGATGAACAGCTTGTACTTTAATTGAAATGATTGGCTATGAACGAAATTAAGATCCTTTGAAGTTAAAAGCCAAAAACGGTGAGAGTTTTCCTTATATTACGTATATTACGAATTTAGTGTAGAACTAGAATGCGTGGCGCGTCTCCGTTGAGTTGAGTAATCCTGTTTTTGTTGCCCATCGTTTACAGAATAAAAACGCCGTGAACTCTCATCGAGCCGCACATTTACCCTGTACGTTTCCAGTACTTCCCTTCGTTACTTGAGAGACCTCTCGAGCCAGCCAAAAGGAAGTCGCTCAAGACCTTCATAAAGGAATACTGTGACCTTGATCTGGTAGGGATTCTTCCCTTTCTTGTGGATTTGTGGCGATTTTTTGAACTCAAAACCAGGTTTGCAGAGGTATTTGTTCCATACGAAGCGCTTTCTCTGTATTGTGTATGTGCTGAGGAGTATTGCACTGGATGAGCAGGGCTATCTCGAGATACTTCAAAGTATGCGAAGCAATAGCTCCCGAGAACCGTTCTCACTGACAGCTGTCATGAAGTTCAAGTGAGTGTCCTCTTAACACGCTCAGAATGCGCAGCGCGTTTGAGTTTACGTGCGCACTCCATTCTTTTTTCAGAATTCATGAGTAAAGTTTGATTAACAAAGCTAGTTCTGATCTCGTTGACGGAACAGGCGCAAAAGTATGTTTTAGCTGTGAATATCTGGGCTTTCTTCTATCATTTCGGCGAAGTCTGCTTGATGACGATCACTACGAACAGCGATCAGTGCTACTGCCGAGCCTGGCCACAATAATTCGTTTGATCGATGAGAAGTTCTTGGAGGATGTGAGTTTTGATCCGAACCCCTCCTAGATTCCCTTCGTAAGCTAAGTCGGTGTGTCGTCTTTGTGAAATCGTTCACTTTGAAGTGCCTCCCTCACTAGGACAGATCCCTTGATCCTATTATTTTAGACAGTTTGTATATCCTCTGAAGAAAGGAATTGAATGACAGAGCTTCAGAAGGTGTCGCTTTTGCGCTCTGAAGTGACCGAGTTGTACTACGATGGGATCAACCTTCAGTTCATTTTCTGGGATGGGACTGATTTTTGGCCCCGTTCCACTGAAGTTTCCAGGGCAAGCATTCTTTTACGCGAATATGGTGGGATTGTGCACCTGGTAATGCAGTCTGGGGAAGCGCTGGCTGTCGCGTGAATCTAACTCAGCGTTCATGGTTCGGATTCCACCACCCTTAGGCCAACCAAGCCTTTCTTTCCTCGGGGTCGGTGAAGTGTATACATTGGATCCGAATGAATCATTTTCGGATGTCACTATCCAAATCATTCAAAAGAATCCAGGGTCCGCGAAATTAGCGTTATCTGAATCATCCATTTATTTATTTATATGGGGGGATAATAGGATAACTGCATAAAGGTGCGCACATTAAACAAGAGCTTGGAAAACAAATCAAACAGTTACAATATATTTACGTAGAAGAAAAGATGCCATATGCATTGCAATTTGGCCAAACTTCAGTGCCTTTCGAACGGATCCAATTTATAGTGAATTGGTACCAAACTTGTCTGGGACGGATAAATCACTGGCTCATCCATCGGCTGGCCACCTAAGTCATTGTATAGGCCAGGGATGCACACAACGTTCTGGGCGTTAAATTTTTTTAACGAAATTTTACGGAAATTTTTCGTTAAATTTCCGGTTAATCGTTAAATTCCGTTAAAACATACACTTAGCTGCAAACTAAAAATTATTTCAGATGAAAAAAAATCAGGAGAAACATTATATGTCCCAACATCAACAGATGATCTTCTAACAGTGTAACATACTACAATGTAACATAAATAATTCACTACCAACAAAGAGTAGACAGCAAAATAAACCAGCTTTTGACAACGAATTAGAGTTCAATTTAGATCAGGCAGTCCCCGGAGTTCCCTCCCTTTCCCAGTTCTCTGCGAAACAGCTTTTGTGTGAGTGTTATACGAGCATGTACAATCTCGATACAGGCAGCAGCCCGATAAGAACCAAAGGAAAGGCGCAAATAGACTCGCGGGGAGGGGGAACACACACCTAGTGGATATTCGCGGTCTAGATCAGTTCATCGTTGGGGTAGAACAAATGGGTGCTGCATAAAGAATAAAAGGATAAAGGACGGCGTCACTCAATCCCATGTGGGATGCGCCACGCATTCTACTTCTACGGGATGTCGAGGCGACCTGAATGCGTATTTGGTCCTACAATGACTTGCGGTGGTCAGCCGATGGACAAATCAGCGCTTTATCCTTCCCAAACAACTCTAGTACCAATTCGCCGACCCCTGACGGATGGAAAGCTTGGTTGGTCTGGCGCGAAATCCGAACCAGGAACCTGGAATCGGGTTCACGCGGCAGCCGGCACCTCCTCCGACTGCGTTACACGCGCCCCAGGGTGCTGCATAAAACGTTTAATTTCTTACAACACAAAACATTTTGTAGAGCTGCACTACAAGGTGACCCCGTCCGAGCCTATTTGTGCCGAAGGAAATAATAAAAAATGCAATTAAAGCCTTCAGAGGAATGCTAAGCTTCTGGGAAAGTAGCTCCCCAAAATTTTCTGTTGTTCACGCTTTTCGCAAATCATTTAAAAAGGTCCAGCGGTCGAAAACGTTCCCTCCATTTCGACTGATAATAGTGCAGAGCAAAGTATTTTAGGATAAGCACCGCCAAGTGGGATAGGCAGCTCTTACGTGCGGAGCAGACAAGTATTTTAGTAAATACGTTGACGTGCTTGGTGGTTCAGCGAAGAACTTTTCCTGCTCCTGAATGTACTACTCCTAAAAATTCAAATGCAACATCGAAGGCATCAGAAATATAATGAAAGTGAAAGAAAAAGATTCTCTCTTTATGCCTGTAGTCAGGGGAGCAATCCTATATGTCAATTCCAAACAGGTTGGCATTGGAGCTCAATATTTCTTATCAGGGCTATCCATACTTGGCGTCGGGAGCGATTGGTCGACCAAGCAAATCGCTCCTATCGCTTCCGTCGCGAAATATGATCAGGCTACTACGGCTGTGCTAGCGGATTGTTTTTATTTATTCATGCTGATTTCAATGGTTTATCAGGAGCAGTCCTAATCGGGAGGATTACGGCTGAAATACTAGTAAAAATAGTCCGTTAAAAATTTCGTTAAATTTCCAAAAATTTCCGTTGCATCGTTACGCCAGATTTTAACGCAAAATGCCGTTAATTCGTTAAATTCGTTAAATCGTTAGTCGTTAAATGTGCACCCCTGGTATAGGCCAGCTATACATTCAAATTCACATCCGGTAGAAGTAGAATGCATGGCGCATCCCAAAAACGCGATTGATTAACGCTCTGCTTTAATTTTACCCTTCATCATTTATCGTTTAAAGTGGGATTGGAGAGAAGCTTTGATTCATGGGTTTATCAGGGCGAGTCCTGTGCTAAACTATTCGCAAGGTATGAATCGGCCACGGTCATAAACAGGTGGCTACTGCAGTGGTAGCTGCTGCGAAAGAGGTCTTGTGGTGCAATGGCAACCCGCTTCACAGCGGCATCAGTCGAGGTCAAAATGATTTGAAAGCGGGTTTACACTTAGGTGGTTGTGTTTGCCACCTTCGATTGGTTTCAACCATAGGTAGTTGTTGGTCGAGATTTTTGATGAAGAGGTTGTTAATGGTTCAGTGACCTGTTTATTACGGGAAAGTGAATGCATGGCTGGTACCCTAGGATCTTGCTGAACATTATAGCACCAGCAATCGCTGCTAGTGTCTTTTTCGTGCAACCCATGAGGCTTTTGTGATCTTCGTTGTTCGCCTTTCGTTTTCTAGGAGGCATTTAAGTGTCACGCTTGCTTTGTACTGTAGTCAGCTTTCGATTCCTAAATCCAATTGCCATATCTTCAGACTTCTAACAAGGTGATGGTTGTCCTTCGAGCTGCCACTACGCTTGGCGAGAGCTCTGTAGCCGTTTGGAACGAGTTTGTACGTCGACTGAGTGATGGGTGAGTGCCTTATTCACATTTATATTTACTATACCACTTATCACTTATTCTATGTTAACTTAAGAAATATTCCCACATAATCACACGTTTTCACAAAGCAGCAATATCCTGGAAGATATGAACTTGTCTAGGTTTCTTTACACTTTATTAGTTTCAGAAATTTTCATTACACTTTCTGCTTTTCCAATATTATTTTTCAGAATGTTGGCGGCCTTGCTTCCGAAAATTCTAATTGCTATACAGCCCCTTCTGAAGTACTCGGACACAAACGATTTACTAGACAATATTTTTGCTAGGAGAAAGCCGCTCGAAATTGAGCAAAGGTAATCCGTATCTGTCAGATGTTGTTTCTATTTTTTGAAGAAAATAATGTTGTGTTTTAGCGAAGCTTTCGAGAGGACGGCTATGGTGTTGGTGAATAGTGAAGCTGGTGATTCTTCAAGAATCAATTTTCATCTTCGTAGGACATGTACGGATAACTCGATCGAGAACATAGTCTCTGGTAAGAGTTTAGAGGAAGGTTTAGAAGATGTTGTGATATGGCTGAAGGAATCATTACGGAGTGAAGTTCCGTCGATTCTGGGTCTAGCCCACCTTGTCGTCCATCACTTAGCGTAGTTAATTTGTTACACCCATTATTTCATTTAAGCCATAATTTAAACCAAGGAAAGAAAAATACCTGCGTTCCTAGTCACAGATGAAATTCATAGCCAGTTTCTGAATCATGTGAAGCATTTGATTGTATCGGGTTCCAAACGGGGATGCACAATCAAGGTTTAACGAATTGAACGAATTAACGGCATCCTTCGTTAAAATCTGGCTTACCGGCTTAATGGAAGTTTTTAGAAATTTAACGGAATTTTTAACGGACCCTAGACCCTATCTTAGTGAGTTTATCACACTTCTCCTTAGTCTTCACTAATGTTGCATGTCTCATCCTCCCAATTAGGACTGTTCCTGAAAAAAAAAACTATTGAAATCAGCAGGAATATTTTAATGTTTTCATGACTTTGAATTCGTGGAAGTAATGCATTTTGGGGACGCGTGTAGCGCAGGCGGAGGAGGTGCCGACTGTCGCGTGTATCCGATACCAGACCTCTGGGTCGCTCTAAAGTGCTGGGTTCTTCATCGGCTGGCCACCGCAAGCCATTGTATGGCAAAATACGCATTCAAATCGCCTCCGCGATATCCCGTAGAAGTAGAATGCGTGGCGCTTTCCAAAAGAGATGGAGTAACACCGTCCTTTATCTTTATCCTTTATTGCAGTTTGGAAAAAAATTCCCTCATGCAAGTCAACGAATCCAGAAAGATAGTGGTCTAACCTCCTCGAAAGATATGCCAGTCCTCACGTGGCGTTGTTTTTTCCAGAACACTTTGCTCGCCATCTGGAGCAGTCGAGGTGGGGAGAACGTTTTAGGCCTCTGGACGTATTTTGGACGATTTTAGAAAAACGCTAATAACAAAAATTAGAAGGGCTACTTTTCCTGAACTTCTTCTTCTTCTGAGCGTTTAATCCCGCGCAGTCGCAGGGTCCGCTGTTCTTGTGATCTGTCGCCACCTCATCCTATCCAGGGCGTCGTCTGCCGTGGCGCCGACTTTGGCGAGATCTCTCCTGATGACGTCCTTCCATCTTTTCCTTGGGGCTCCTGTCGGACGCTTTCCGGGTGCCTCGAAATCTAGGGCCAACCTTGTGGGGTGATCCTCTGGTCTTCTGAGGACGTGTCCATACCACCTCAGGCGCTGCTCTCTCATCTTCAGCTGGATCGGGGCAGTCTTCATCACTGCCCTAACATCCTCGTTTCGCACCCTGTCCCGACGGGTCCATCCACATGCCCACCTCAGCATCCTCATCTCCGCCGCGTGCAGTTGCCGCTCCTGCGCCTTACCCAGGGCCCAGCACTCACTGCCGTAGAGGAGGGCAGGTCTCACAACTGTTCTATAGAGCTTGCATTAGAGCGTTCTGGAGCATCTACGGTCGCAGAGGATCCCTGTGGACTCCCTCCACTTGAGCCAGGCTGCGTTTATCCGTCCCCTGACCGCCTGGTCCGCACTCCCTTCCTCGGGTAGGTCACTTCCTCTGTAGCGGAATTCTTCCACCTTCTCGATCGTTTCCCCTTGGCAGTCTAGGATCGATCCAGCGCACTGCTCAGAGCTGATGAACTTCGTCTTCTTCACGTTCAGCCGTAGGCCGTTGTCTGCGAGGGCTCCCTGCCACAGCTGCACCTTCTCCTCCAGATCCTCCTGGTTGTCGGCTACTAGGGCGATGTCGTCCGCGTAGAGGATCGTTCTGAGAGGGCCTTCCTCGAGGTGGTTCACTATAGAGTCAAGCGTCAGCAGGAAGAGGAAGGGCTCAGAGCCGACCCTTGGTGTACCCCCACTGTGATGTCCACTTTCCTTGTCACCCCGTGTGGAGTTCGTATCGCCGCTTTCGAGCCCTCGTACATGTCCCTTATGACCGTGATCAGACGTTCCGGGACACCCCTTCCTCGAAGGGCATTCCAGATTACGGCCCGAGCTAGCCTGTCGTAGGCCTTCTCCAGATCCAGGAATGCCAGGTAGCAGGGTTTTCGTTTCTCCCGATATTTCTCCATCACCTGACGAGCGATGAAGATGGCGTCTGTGGTGGACCTCTCAGCCATGAAGCCCCACTGCACCTGGGAGATGGGTACCATCTCCCTCAGCCTTGAGTCGACCAGTCGTTCGTAGATCTTCATCGTGTGTGAGATCAGTTTGATCCCTCGGTAGTTGGAGCATTCGGAAGCGTCTCCCTTCTGCTTGAAGATGGAGACTGTGGTGCTGTTCCTCCAGTCATCCGGCATCTTACATTCCTTCGTGATTCTGTTGAGGAACTGCGTCAGCCAGTTGATTCCGAGGTCCCCGAGCACCTTCCAAGCCTCTACTGGCACACCGTCAGGCCCTGCTGCCTTTCCGAGTTTCATCTTCCCTATGGCCTTGCGAACCTCTTCTTGCGTCCAGGGTGGGATCGGTCCTTCAGTTGGTTGTTCTTCCTCGGCCTCCCGACGAGGGAACTCCTCGTTCAGGAGTTCCTTGAAGTACTCCTCCCATCTCTCTCTGACCTCGACCGGCTTCCGTAACACCCTACCGTCAGCACTCTTCACAATCTTCACTACTCGAATGTCGAGGCTAGCTCTATGACGCGCCTTGGCCAGACGGATGGCGAACTTCTCTCCCTCTGGCCCGTCTAGTTTCTCGTACAGGGCATCCATTTCCGCGTTCTTTTCCTTCGCTGCAGCGGTTTTTGCCAGCCTCTTCACCTTCCTGTAGGATGTGAGATGCTCGGGTGCCCTCGTCTTCTGCCACAGCAGAAGACGAGGGCACCCGAGCATCTCACGGCTACTTTTCCTGAACGTCAACACGTAACACACGAAAAAGTTCAACCTCCTTCTGTTACACAACATAATTCATGGCTGGACATGCCTTCGCATAAATCAGTTTTGTACTATGAGGTTCTCTATAACTAGAGGAGGTACATCGAAAATTTTCGTGCCTAGGGCTAAAAAAATTGCAGGGTACACTTCTTTATCAACAGGGCACTTCCATCATACCTTACTTAGTCTTAGTAGAAAAGGAGCAGTTCCAGTGAGTATAAAGGCATTCAAGGAAGTAGTAGACAAAATTCTGGAACCATGGCAGCATTCTCGTTTTCCTGTTCTCCTTCACTCCACCTTTCTTCATGTTTCTTTCCACTTAGTTGTTTTACATTTTCTACTACGTTTTATACTTCACTGTAATTGTTATGTTAGTGTTCGTTTTATGTTCGTGGAGTTGCACAATCCGCAGTTTTATTCTTATTCTAATCCTCAGTGGTTAGTTGTTCCACAGGGTGTATCCATGTAATAAACAAACAAACAAGCGTTGACGAGGTGTCACATCATTTCGGCAGTGTGGGACCGGGTGACATGATGTTGTGTCACGGTCCCGACGTTGCAAATAAATGGATTGGACCCACGTTCCAGGCACGTCAAAATCGTGCGTTCGACAACGGTTAACATTCCACTGATAGGCTTTTAATGGTATGTTTATTAATTCTTCCTCAACATAGTGGACTGGTGCCCACATCGAGATTGTGAAACGGTTTCGCAAAGAACTAGAAAGATAGGGACTCCGGATTCTGCCTGATCGCACATTTCAGGATGCCTTGTCGGTGATCATCTTCAATGATAATTCCATAGTTGTTCTTATTCCACACCTGTAGATAATTTGTTGCTGAAGGCTTGTTTATCTTTCTGTGTTTGCTGTTGTTGAATTGTTTATTTTACACTGCAGTGCTACACTCCATTCCTTGAACTTTAGCTGTTGACCTCTTGAATTTGAAACCTGTAAGGTTCTCTTTGATCTTTTACTTGAAATAACGGTTTGCCGTAAATTGTATTTTCAACGAAATTTAACGATTTACCGGAAATTTAACGAAAGTTTTCCGTTAAAAAGTTTCGTTAAAAAATTAACGCACAGAATTTTGTGTGCACCCTTGGTTCCATCGTCCGCACAATTCAAGCTGCTTCTTTCTGAGCAACAACAACAAACCCAAGAATAGTCATCGTGAATGATCTAACTTCCAAAACCCTTCATAGGGTGTGTACGAATGCTGCTGGAGGAATGCGATACAGTTGGACGTGTGGTACTACAAAAGCTACTGTCAGTACTTGATGGCAATCCGCTGACAGATGCTCTGGCTGCCACACTCGTAAGCTCACACCTCGTCATTAGTTTTATTTTACAGTTTTCGGTACATGTCGCGAATATAGGCAGCATTGGTTGGTGGGAGCGCGTCAGCGAATCAGATTACATTAAATTGGCTTGTCATTCACAGAAGACTTGTATGGTCAGTATTCTGACTGGCTGGCTTGTGCTCGGCCAGTGCTCTGCTTGGTTATGATTGGCTGACGCGCCACCACCTCCTATTGCTGCCCATCTTTGCGACATGAACCCAGTTTTGCTTTAACCAATGCTTTTTCTTCAGATCCCGGCCCTGCTTCATACTATGCGTAACTGCGGCGATGCTAGTCTTCGAGTGCTGTCCGCTCAGTGCCTTGGTCGACTTGGCGCAGTGGATCCTGGGCGTATTGGATCTTCCAGTGGCACTTCAGCTTCAAGCGAGAAAAAACTCGTCTTTGTTGATGATGTCAAGGAGGTAGAACTTTTTATGTCAATCGCTGCCCACATTCGCACGGTAAATTTGGAAGCATGCCCTTAGGAGACCAAGACAGTGCTTGAGGGGGACTATGCACTGTGACAGCCGCGACCGTATCTTTTTTCTTGTGATATGCACGGAGAAACTTTGAGATCCAGTAAATGGCTATGGTTTTGTAGCGTGTTGTGTGTTGTGTGTGTGTGTGTGGGGGGGGGGGGTAGAGATAAGATAAGAGTCAGGTAGAGATAAGGCAGGAGTATCAGAGACGCAGGCTTCATCGTGGGTATCTCTACCCCCCCCCCGCGGGTTAGTCGTTGATGAATCCGGCCCCTGGAATGGGGGCACTGAGTAGTCGAACACGTCCGCAACCGTGCATGGCGAGCCGTAGACGTGCCGTAAACGTCGGCAATCGTGTCTGGGCATTTAGACGATCATCGACGGGAGACGTTCACAGCAGGGGAGACAATCGATGTCGATCGATTATTGATTTTCTGTGGTTCAAGGGCACGAAACTTTAACCTTGGGGGTAATTGAGGTCGGTGAAGACCGATCTGAATCCGACCAATCGATATAGATCGATATTATCGATTTTCTGTAGATGTCGTTCAAGTGGTCTGAAACATCAGCCGTAGGGGTAATCAACGTCGCTGAACATGAGTCTGAAGTTTGCCTTTGAGGTGCCGATCACCATCAATCGATATTGATCAAATTATACATGGATGTCGTTCATTTTTTCTATTTCTTTCTAACTTGCCGCAATCGACGTAGTTAAGTGTTCTTCCTGCGGAAACCATGACATAGGTTGCAGCTAAATTTGATGATAAGAAGTTATCACTACGGCGATGCCGTTGAGAAGCTGTCAGTGCGGCCGACAGGCCGCTCTGACGGCTGTACTCTATATAGTAAAATCAGTTTTTTACCGCAGTGAAAGTATGAAGGTCTAAAAGTTGGGAAAAGAAGATGGTCGGATTGTTTACTTTTCCGGGTTTGGGGGCGAAGCCCCCAACCAGTCATCGGCGGCCGCTAGGCCGCTGAACGACTAGTGTAAGAAATGATTAGATTAAATACGTAAACTGAAATCTAGCGTCCCTTTGTAGGTTGTGCTCTCGGATTTAGTCATGGATAATTATAATGAAGCATCGGAAGGTAAATAATAAACATAAATAAGCCATCGGTTAATGTTTCAGTTCTACGTCGATATCCTCGAACGTGCTTGGAGAGTCTATTCGAACATACTCGATGCTGACGTACTCGATCAAGTGGAATATGCCCTTCAGTCGCTACTGTCAGAGCTTGTCGGTAAATCAGACGAGTTTGGAATCATGGAACGGTGAGCATATCGTTGTTTTTTCTTCCCCAAGTAAACCATACATGCAGGTTGTGATCAATCGTCGAGTAAAACCAGTGCCCCTTGGTCAGGATTTAGGCTTATTGGATGTTTCTCGTGATCGGCAGATAGATGCAGTGGTGCTACTTGTAGTTTTTTCCTGGGTTAGGTAATATCTTGGACGCAATTTGAATGCATATTTGGCCTATGCAATGCATTGCGATGGCTAGCCGGTGAATAAGTCAATGTTTTATTCTTCCCAGGGATAACTGCTATATCAATTCCCCGACGTCGGAGGCATGGTAGTCTCGATTGGCCTGGGCGGGGCTCGAAGCAGGAACCCTTGATTTGGTTTACACATACCTTCAACAGATAGCCTAAAGTCAAATTTCCTCTCCGAGAGCCCATAGATGTCCTTTGTCATTACTAGCCAAGTGTGACAATCTTATTAGTTTGTCGAAAAGTGCATTTGAAACGTTCTTGAGGAGAAATGTCGCCTTCGATCCGCATTAATCTTGTCAGCTCTTCTAAGTTTTATGCCGTTCCTGATATGGACATTGTACAATCTACCGTTGCGTGTGCAATGCATGCTTTAAATGAATAAATAAATAGAAATAAATTGCGTCAGCCTCCATGTTTTATTTATAATCCAGTACTTTTAAGGTCTCTGACTAATTTATTAATTTATACATCGAAGAGGACCTGGTTTACGATAAGAAAAAAAATGAAAATGACAACCAAACATTGCATAGAAAGGGAATTGAATAAATGGACAACACAACAAATCAGTTACAGTCAGCTACGAGGGTAAATTAGATCAAAACGGGTTATAGCTAGTGGTAACCTAGTGAGCTTGCGCAGATCTAGATAGAACAGCGGATTCAGCCAGTCCGCGTCAGCCGACGCTGTGAGGCAGATGGCCAGCACTTCGACATATGGGCACGTTGGTCGGAACTGACACCTACGACAAGCAGCATGCAACAGACAGCTCTAAGAAACAGACTAAGGGTGGATGGAAGAGATTCCTTTTTCTGCTCTGATTCATTCAGATATACTTTGAAGATCAAGAGTTCACATTTATTCTGTTGAGAAAGTAATGGTTGAAAAAATAAGTCGATGAGCGCTTGTTAGAAAAATGCGAAGATTTGAGATGTCGAATTTTGACATACTGTGATATGTAGCGATGTGTGTTAAGATTATTGGCTTCAGACCAACGGTAAGAATAAGAATAGCTTATTATAGGTTGAGCGAAGAGTGCCGAAGAGACATTGAACCGTTTCGAAGCAGCAGTCTCGTCCAGAACAATGACCGAAGGGGCCCAATCAAGGAGCGGTGAGTCCAGTGTGCACAATTCAATACCGTATGGAACAAGCTGAATGTGATTTCAGACCAGTTGTGGATCACGTTCAAACGTACGAAGACTGGCTTCTGCAGTGCTTCATTATTGGTGTTCCAAAGGTAAGTCGAAAGCTTAGTGGAACATCGTCGGCGTTTTTTCTTGTTGATCTTCTCGGTCTAATGCTAATTCGAGCTTTCCAAGCGATTACTCGTTCAGGTGCGCCAACATCCGGAAAAAGAACTGTTCAAAGCGCTGAAGTGGATAGTCTTCGCTAAGGACGCGGTGTTCACACGATATGTTCTGCCTCAGCTGATTATTCGCCTTATTCTCGAAAACAACGAAGAGATGATTGGCGAGGTTTGGATCACGACTGTTGGGCTTTCGCTCTATTTCTGTTCAAGAGGTCTGGAAGCGCTGTCTCTAATCTGGGACGTCTTCGTCTGATTTTGCACGTCACGCTCCTGTAGTACCCCTTGTTTTGACCATTAACATACTCAGGCACCCTATTTGAACTGCATACATAAGGTTGAGCATTGTGGCGTATCTTGAGTGTTTCGAGCCAGCAAGCCTTGGTTCTCTTGCCGACGTTGTTGCTTCAGTACTGCGACGAAATGTCAAGTGTTCTACGTCGTGTGGTGACGAATGCTGCCGGATGGATGCGATTGGCTGCACATGTGGTGTTTTCGGTGCTGGACACTCTCGAACAGTATGCCATTCAAAGACTGGCGAAGAAGAGGCCCAACGACAAGGTTTTCGTTTGATGTTGCCCGCTTTGATGCTCTTCTGAACAGTTTTGTTCAAGGAACTGGAGAGGACACAAGCGTTTCTGACGCGTGTGTTCTCAGAGAAGACATCTAGCGGCTCACTTCTTGTGGTGGTGGCTGCGGAGAGATGTCAGTGCATGCACAGAGCATTGCGATGGTGAGTTTATATCACAAAGTTTATTTATGCAGAAGTTTATTCATTTATTCACCTATTCATTTATTCGTACCGTGAATACATGACGCACACGCGTAAAACGAAGAAAAAGAAATAAGTTCCGCTAGCAGACAGTAGATCACAAAACAGCTACTAGAAAGTATATGAGAGGAATTTGTTCCTCCTGAAACAACTAGACAAAAATTTGGTCAAAATGAATTTCTTGAATACATGTGTTGATAACGGTATAAGATTGTCAGGATCTATCCTAGTCCGGGGGGCCACCTAACTAAAAACTGGGCAACAAAATGATTAATACTTACCGAGCAGCTCCTAGAGAACAAAACTTAACCTAAAAGAAACCGAAAACGGACGAACAAACAAAAAATAGAAAATCGCCGCGGTTTACAACCGTCTCGGCGGGCAAAGAGCGACGGAATGGAGGCATGCCGCGTGCTGACCGCCGGCTGACATGTCATAACCAGGATCTAACATGTGGGGAGGGCGCATGAAGCCGCATGCCGCGTGCTGACCGTCGCTTGACATGTTATAACCAGGATCTAACATAGTGAGGAGGGCACACAACTTTGCCTTCTTACAACCGCAACAAATGCAATTTTTTCTTTGTTTTCTTTGTGACTTTTCTTGTTTAGGCCCCATGTTGTTCCGTAGAGGCTGCTCGGTAAGTCTTGAGTGGATTTGTTACATATAATACTTTTTACTTATGTGCCCCCCCCCCGGACTAGGATAGATCCGATTGTCATTTTCCACGACCAGTGAGTTCAGCTTCCAAAGCCTTCTAAATGTCAAAACTGAAGTAATATTGGCCACGTTTATTGGTGTGGGATGCTGCATTAACTTGTGTGTAGTTGTGGTAACGGGTCGGCTGTGTCTTTTATATCCAGCAGTGTTGGCTACAGATATCGGCCGATGTAAGATTTGCTTCTACTTACTAGGGAAGGGTTTCGACCTCCCATGAAACTTCAAGTTGAGACCAGGATCATTAGAAAGAGTTCGGAATGCTGATCACGAGTATGGGCGTCAAAATTGCAAAATGAAACTCCTGAGCGAGTTATGGCCTGCCGAAAGCGGGGGCCTCACCACAGGCTGGCCGTACGTCACAGCTGGCGCGAGTGGTGAGTCATCAGAGTTCCGTAAGAAGGACGCGCAAGCTGCAGCGGTGGCGCAGAGGTAGTGCTCCTCCTCGGCAGGTGCGACGTCGTTGGTTCGATTCCCATCGCTGCCGTTTTTTGCAAATCATAATTTGTCTTCGCGATGATCTTTTATTCTGAATTATGACACGTGTTTGATTAAATAGCTTGGAAAACTACCGTTTGTAAAAATGCTTGGAGACAAAAACTGCTATGGTGACATTTTTATTTACTGTTTTGCATGTCTAGTTGTTCATGATATATGATTTAGACTCCATTTGTGCAAAATGGTAAATAAAAATGTCACCATACCAGTTGTTTGCCTTCAAGCATTTTTAGAAGCGTGCATGGTAGTTTTCCCGAGTATTTAATCAGAAACGTGTCACAATTCAGATTAAGGTATCATTTCGAAGATAAATTATGGTTTGCAAAAAACGTGATGCAATGGGAACCGAACCAACGACGGCGCACTTGACTTGACGAGCAAGATTATTAGCCCTGCGCCACCGCCGCAGCTAACGGTCCCTTTCTTCTTACGGAGCCTCAATGACTCATCATTGTCGCGCCAGCTGTGTTGCACTGCCAGCCTGTGGTGAGGCCATCCGATTTCGGCCGGCCATAACTCGCCCTAACTTCATTTTAGAAATTTTGGCACCCATATGCGTGTTCAGCATTCCGAGCTCTTTCTAATGATCGTGGTCTCACCTTGAAGTTCCATGGAAGGTCGAAACCCTTCCCTAGTTAGACTTGGTCACCTGAAGAGCCTTTCGCCAATGCTCGTCATCACACTGGTGCGGCTCTTCATACGCTACCTATTGGTGTGCAAGGTTCCATCTCAGTGGATGAGCAGCAGGACCGTCTTGCTGTACAAGAAGGGAGACGTGCACGAAATCGGCAACTATCGCCCGATCCGCTTGCTGTCCGTAGTCTACAAGCTGTTCACTCGAGTCATCCTGAATAGGATCAGCAGAACGCTGGACGAAGGACAGCCATGCGAGCAAGCAGGATTTCGGAGAGGATTCAGCACGATCGACGACATACACACCATTACGAAGCTCATCGAAGTGCCGAGAGAGTATAAGCTGCCGCTGTGCCTTACGTTCATCGACCTGAAGAAGGCGTTCGACTCTGTCGAAACTGAAGCGGTCATCGAAGCCTTGCTCACTCAGGGCGTTCCTACTCAGTACATCAGAGTCCTTCGAGAGCTGTACAGTGGATTCACGACCAAGATCTCTCCATTCTAGAACGACGTCGTCATCGACGTAAAAAGAGGGGTTCGGCAGGGGGATACCATATCCACAAAAGGTCATGCGCGATCTAGAATGGGAAGACGTGGGAGTGAAGAACGATGGTCGGCAACAGTACCATCTTCGCTTCGCTGACGACACAGTGCTCGTAACTTCGTGCATTAGGCGAAGAGGATGATTAGTAGTAAAGACGGATGCTAACTACTCTTTTGGGAAGAACAATCATTGTGCAGCCAACAGGATTTCTGTTACGGTTATACTATTTGGTAGAGAAAAAACATGTAGCTTTGCCCTGCTTTCTGTTTTATGAGGATAAGAGTGAGGGTTTGAGCATAATTTTCACAATTCTGCTTTAGGTGTGAGCAACATGAAATCAAGCAGGACAGTTTAGGATGCAACATTTTCGACAGAGACCACTTCTTCACGCTTGAAGTAGGTCTTAATGAGAACTGATCTGAAAACTGCGCATTTGTTGTTTATTTCAGCGAATCTACACACAACTACAAAATGTGGATGGGGTCTTAGGATCGTTCGAATGTATTTCCGCGTGCACGTCACCAACGGCAGATGAGCGAATTCTGGCGTTGGAGGCAAATGGCGATTATAACGAAGCTTTACCACTCTATGCACAGTCGGTTCGAAACAAAGAGGTATTCGCTACCATGTTTGCGCATTTACTTGATAGTAAGGAACACTCTTTTTGATGTCGTGTATTAGTCGTGCTTTTTCAGTTACAACTTATCAAATGCCTACTGCGCCTAAATCAGCCTCAGCTGGCTCTGAACACAGCGACGTCTTTCCACGAAAGCGATGAGAAATCCGCAGAACTGGAAAGCGTGTTGGCGTCCAGCCAGCTGGAAGCCACTTGGCATTTGAAAGACTGGGGTGCGCTCGAGAAAATGGTGCAGGTGAATCGTATTCTCTTTGCATTTCTGTTAGCTTCTTATCTTGTGTTCTTCCTTTTTCTTAATACGGTCAGAATACTAAATAATGTGAGAGTATTCCAAAAATCACTACGAAAGTTTGATTGGTTATCCTTTTTCTGAAGGGTATATGTAGAAACTATCCAGGGAAAGGTTTAGCTATTTTGTTAGCGGAGAAGATTCCAGTGTACTGTTCTTTATGAATTTTAGAGAACCGATCCCTTGTTGGATCGGGGTGAGTCGTCTTGGGGTGCTGCGTGTGCGTCTATCCTTTGTGCGGTCAGACGTCGTGAGTCGCCTAAGCTAACCGAGCGGCTCTTGGCAGCTCGTCAGCGGCAGGTTGAAAGAATCACTGCGAAGACTATTGAGGACTCTAACACGTACACGCAGGCCTACAAATACATCGCCAAGTAGGTGTTTTTGTACTTTTTCCGAGATATTACAGCAAACAACAGCGCAGGCTAGCGCAGTCAGAGGAGACGCTGGCGGTAGCGTTCACCTCTTATTAAGGTTCTTGTTTCGTGTTGCTTCCATCCCTCCTTCCAGTGAATTGGTGCCGGACGTGTAGGAAGAATCACTGACATAAGCTGACTACTGCAAGTCGTTGTGTAGGCAAATATGCATTTAAATTGCCTCCACGGTGACCCCGACAACAGTTGAATGTGTGGCGCGTCCCAAACAAAAGTTGATTAACGCTGTTCTCTATTCTTGATTATTCTGGCAAACAAATTTGCCGACAAACCTTCATTTTTCTTTATTCGTTCCAATTCCTCTAAAAGCCGTTTCTCTCTCAGACGACCTAATCCGAAAACATTTGTATAGGTGTTTTATTAAGAAAACCTGTCACTGCTTGAAGTCTCATTTGAAGACTTTTTGTCGTCTAGAAGAGGTACGTTTTAGTCTGCATATACTGGAGGAAATCGACGAGTGCACAAACACACTATCTCTGCTTTCTAGTCAAAGACAGGTGAACCTTACGGCGGTGCTGGATAAGTGGCAGGTTCGTTTATGTACAGTTCCAGCTTTTTGTTCATTTTGGTTTTATTTTTTATTGTCGATTTATCTATAATTTTTTGACGCAGAGAATAATCACTTGAAATAATCGCAAGGAAACCAAGAGCCGAAGAATCATATTTCGCAAAAAAAGGCAGGATAAACAGCTGTGACGGACTGTTCGTTGTATTGCTATGCTGCTAGATGACCTGCTGCGAAAAAGAGCGACACATAACGATCAGACAGAGAGGCCCAAGAAATGTGCATTATCGCTCAGTAAGATAACCTCAAATTTCTCTCGGTAAAGAAGCTGACCGTAATCTGAGATTGAGTGACGGCTATGTAGTCTGAGCTTTTTGTCACTTAGACAGCCTCAGTAGCACTCAAAACGCTAGACGAATAGAAACCTTTTGTGTGTTTGAGATCTTGAACTTCATATGTGAGATCTTCCTTGTTATTTCTTCTTCGAAAGTCAAGGGACAAGAGCTCTATTGAACTTACCCCAACGATTCTCGGTAAGAAAGGGGGTTGGGATCAACAGTAACTTGACTGTAGTGCACTGGCTTCTTATTCAGGCTCGTCTAGAGACTGTTATGCAGTGTTCGAATATTTTGGAACCGATATTGTTGGTTCGCCGGGAACTACTACGAGCTGCTGCTGACGTTGGATCTGTCGATCGTCGGGAAGTGGACAATGCCATCACCCAACTGCTTGTTCAGGTAAGCACTTTTTCTATGTTTTTTTTTTTTACTCTGTAAGTCTACCATGTATTAGGTTGTCCGGAAAGATCTCAGCGTTTCGAGTGTCTCACTTCGAACTACCATAACTTCCTTAAATCTTTTCAGATTTAGTCGAAATAAGCACCATTCGAATCAGCATACTTTTTCGGACGGGCACCAGTCGACTTATTCCATCAGCGAAAATTAGGTGGTCGAGATTCGACAAAATCACGAAAGCTGTTTTGACTTGGTCCTGATTGGTGAAGGTTTCACCAGCGAGAAAGATCTGAAAGTGTGTGAAAAGGCGGTAGTCGGTTGGTGAGAGATCTGGAGAATATCGCGGGTGAGGCAGAACTTCAACCCTGAACTTGTTCAAGGTTCGAACAGTGATTTGTGAAGCGTGTGGGCAGGCGTTATTGTGCAAAAGAATCGGGTCTCCTCTGTTCACCAATGCTGACTGAAGTTGACGCAATTTTCGGTGCATTTATTCGATTTCCTTACAATAAGGACTCTGCTGTGATCGTTTGGCCTGGTGCCAAAAAGTTGTAATGGCCGCCGACCAGCCGCCGACCACCACACAGTGACTATTACCTTTCTTGGCAAATGCCTAGGGGTCCGTCGGCGTCCAAGCACTGTCCGGAACGTTTCATGTTGTCATACAGAATCCAACTTTCATCACAAGGGATGAGTCGATCCAAAAACGGGTCAGGTTTGTTGCGGAAAAGTAGAGAAGAACAAATCTCGGAACGCGACAATTTTCGCCGCTCACTCAATTCGTGGGCACCCACTTTTCGAACTTTTTCACCTTCCCAAGGCGTTTCAAAGCATCTTTACTGACGTCTAGCTCTTCCACGATCCTGCGAACTGTTTGGGATGGTTCAGCTTCCATCAGTTCCTTCAATTCGTCGCCCAGGATTGCTCTAGGTTGACCGCTACGGGGGTCATCTTCGAGACTGAAATCTCCGGTCCGAAGTTCACTGAACCATTGGAGCACAGTGCTTTCTCCAACACTATTGGGCCCCCTGTTGATTGATTTGTAGAGCAGTCTCGGCTGCGGATTGTCCAAATTTGAAGATGAAATGAAATATCGTTCGGAATTGCTTTTTCGACATACTTCAATAAGCCCTTCGAGGACAGAAATATAAAACAACGTTAAAACATAATTATTTAGTCAGATAGAGCGAAAAATTCTGTACAGAAAGTAGCATTAATGCGCAATTCAGGTTGAATTTTTACTTAATAATAGACAAATGAAAAATAGTAACACAAAACATTCCATGTTCGGCTATCGATGAAATTTGGCGTCTTTGTTATTGCTATAGACGAGTAGTTTGTTCATAGTAGCTAAGATTGGTACAACTCTTTATTGTGGTTACGTTTCGGCGTTGTTGCCTTCTTCAGAGCCTGGAAAAGTCGAAGTCATCTGCGAAACTACACTCCCAAATGCCATTTCATTCTGCAGGAACCCATCCAGAAGGCTATGAGACTACGAAAACTTGGGAGGGTAGTTTCTCAGATGACTTCGACTTTTCCAGCTCTGAAGAAGGCGACGACGCCGAAACGTAAGCAGCAATAAAGAGTTGTACCAATCTTGGTTACGCTAAACAAACTACTGGTCAGTAGTAACACAAAACGCTGAGAACTTTCCGGACAACTTAATACTGTATAAGAAGTTCCGCAGCACTGCCCATTATTTTGTTTATTCAGACTCCTAAGAGAGCGTGCTATAGAAAAAAATAAGATTCATACCGTTCTTCAACAAAAAAAAAGAAAGATTGTGGTGGAAGGATGGAAGGACAACACGGCAATATTGGTGTTGCAGTACTTGAGCCATACGACAAGTTTTTATTGGCCAACGTTTCAGCGGTATAGTCTTCTGTTGACTGAAGTGTTTCTTAACACTATTCCACAAAAAGCCGTAACATTTTGAGGGATCCGATAGTTTACCTCCCTTTATCTGCTGTACCTTTACTTTTTCAAGAAAGTATTGTTCAACGGAGACTGTGTTAGCATTTTCAATCCTGCTTAGTGCAATAATAATTTGCATAGTAATATGTGAAGCTCGTCTTGATGGAAGATTTAAATAAATAAACAAATACCACCGTCTCGTAGGGCAGTGGGTACGAGTTCGAGTTCTACGTCTACGTGAGCTTGTGCATTCTTTCTTGAAACATTGTTTGAAGCCACTTTCTGTGTAGAGTTGTCGGCTGGCACGCCAATCAGGCCATGTGCAAATTGCTTGGACATTCCTGGTTGAAGCGAAGGCTGTCGGAGTCAACCTGAAGGACGTTGGCATGGAAGAGGCGCGATTTGAGTTTCAAAAGGTGCGTTCTGACAGATAGCTTCTGTAGCAGTGTTGCTTCAAATAACGTAATGTTTCCAGGGGAACCAGTCGCAAGCGATTGGACTTCTAACCAAGCTGCTGAATACGAAGTTCGCCGACATGAACAAACTGTTCACTGACTTTGTTCACTGGAATGAACTTGGCGCAAAGAGCGCTGCAGATTCGCCAGATGTGATGGTGAAGCGTACCAGTAAGGAGTCGCGAGCAGCGTTTGCAGAGGTTAGCTGTTGTCAGGAGGCATTCTACTTTGGTAAACTGGCACAGGTCTTGAAAGGCAGGGCAAGTGTAGGGCTGAGCTGCCTGACTTGCGTGTTCTATAATGTTCGGATTCTTTTAAATCTGCAGTTGTGCACTCTGACGTGTATCGTCGAAAGCTAGACGTGGGCATTTTCCGTCGGCGTATTGTTGAAAATTCTATTTTTTTAGTCTTCATCCTTTTTTTGATCTAAAAACCAAGAAAAAGTCTCTAAAGATGCTGTCATCCTAACATTCACCATTTGAGAGCTATCGGTCCAATTCCTTAAGGCCTCTGTTGCAGGTGCAACTGCTTCGTGCTGAGTATATGTTGAAGTCAGGAGCAGTAGCTGCGACCGATCTCTATCAGATCTACCTGTCACTGCAGAGGTTTGACGTGCCTTCGGAAGATCTTCACTATCGTGTGGCTGTCTTCTGTGACGGAATGTACAGCATAGACACTGAGAAGGTGGGCATCTTGGGGTTAGTCATCGCTTCACCCTTCTAAAAATATTGCTTGTAGGTGCGAAGCGATTTGGTGGCGAATATACTGAAGTCGTACACGAATGCGCTGCGCTTTGGGCGCACCCATCTGTACCACGCGATGCCACGAATGCTCACCATATGGTTGGATGTGAGTCAGAAAAAGGTACGTGAGATTGTGTACTGCTCAAGGGATAAGGGAAACGGCTTTAATGAATCATTTTGTGGGATGCGCCGCGCATTCCGCGGATGTGTTGAGGCAACTTGAATGCGCATTTGGACTGTTACATTGACCTCCGATTGTCATCAGATGGGAAAATCAGCGTTTGATCCTTCCCAAGGCACCAATTCACCGACCTCGAAGTGATGGAAAGCTTGACTGATCTGTGCCTATGGGACCGGAATCGTAAGTCTATTCAGAATGCACATGGCAGCCAGCGCCTGCTACGGTTGCATTATGTACATGTGCTCTATTGCGCTGGCACTATCTATAGTTTATCAAGAAGTCGGTAAGATAGATCTTTCCGCAGTTCGCAACAGAAGCGACTGGAACGACTGACCGCCCGGCAAAGAATACTTATTGATTTTTGTGAGGCAATCGCTCAGCATTCATCGATTCGCATGTTTTTCACTCGCTCCCGCCGCGAACTATGAACAGGGTCGTACGGTTGCCATATGAGGGAGGTCACGTTTTGTGCTCAAATCGTACCTATCATATGCAGTTGGGTATGGAGGCGCAGTCGGAGGTGTGTGCTGTCGTGTGCTACTGCTTCCTGGATCGAGGTTCTTCCTTTGGGTCCTGCCCAAGCCAACCAAGCTTTCTTATCCTTCCGAAGAATTGGTGCCAGATTTTTCTGGGAAGAACTACGCACTAGGTTGTTTATCGGTTGACTACTGCGGGTGATAAAAACCCAATTCGAATAAAGGCGCAAATACAAATATTGTAAAACCCAAATACGCAGTCACATTGTTTCCACGATGTCACTTAAAAGTAAGATGAGCGGTGCACTTCAAACGAGGATAGTTTAATGCCATCCAGTGTCCCACTGCCTTTTACCAGATACCGAGTTCTCGAATAAGGAGCAGGTGAACAATTCTGATAAACTGTTTAATTTTCATTGACAAATTGCGTCTTTTTAAACATTCTTACCCTTCCGCTCTATCACATTAAAGTGGCTACTATATCAGGATTTGCAAATCACTACACGGATAGTCTCTGTCCTCTGGATATGCTTTCCTTCTAGGAAATACCTCGCAATATTCTGAATCGTTTCAGACGGAGGCGATCCAAAACCGTGGATCAGATTCGAGATCCATGGAGATGAACAATCGTGACAATAACGATATTGCCCAGGTGGTCGTTGATGATCGTCATAACTGGTGGTCTTGATCTGCTTGAATTCCCATTGCTTCATTACAGATGAACACAGAGATTTCTCGGGCGTTCCGACAGCTCGATTCGTACGCATTTTATACGGCATTCCCTCAACTGATCTCGAGAATAGTTCATCCTAACGCGTCAGTGTTCTCAACGCTGAAAGTGAGTTAGCTCATGTCTCCTGCCTGTAGAGGGCTTGCACTACAGATTGCCGTTATGTGTAGACGGATATTAGGCGAGAATTTGTATCTGCTATGGTTTCAGGCCATCTTAGCTGATCTTATCTGTAAATATCCTCATCAGTGTATATGGCAAGCAATTGCGGTCTACAGAACTGGCCAATGGCAAAAGAACATCCGACAGGAGAGGTACGCTCCAGATCGTCGTAACTTTAATAAGCACTATTGTTGATATTTTTAAAGCAGTCTCTAACTCTTTTTTGACTCATCGCAGTCTTTCAATCCTTTCAAGTCATATATTTTTTTATTCTTTCTCGCTAGACGTTTCTTGATTTCTTCCATCATTCTATAACCATCTACCTCTACCAATTGTATCAGCTATTCACACACGTTATACACCATTTCCACGTCGAGGTGGACCCTTTTCATATGAAATTGGACACTCTTCTAAGCTGTTTTAAGACTTTTGAAACCAAAGCCAACTCTTCCAATTCGAAATAACCTTCAGGCAGGTTGAGCTACAGAATCCCCAAGATAGTTAGAATATTGCTTTCTTCAAGGAAAATTGGGTATAATATTCACTCAATTTTTTTTAGTTTACCTGTCCCAATAATTTAGTAATTTTGTAAAATTTTTGTTTTTAGAGAAAAAGTAATAAATTAAGATTTGTCTTAAAGCACGGCAAAGTAGCCAGCATATAGCACACTAAAAGGTCAGACAGATTGCGCCGTGACTCACAAAGTTTCCGCAATTTTTATTTCATTGATAGTGTAGATGCCACTAACATGAACCGTCAAAGTGAGGATATGCGTGTTGTTTACAGAAAAACTTTTGTCGCTTCTTAAATAGCTCTTCATGCAAACAAATTCTGATATCAATTGAAAAAAAATGCGTGTCTTAGAAGAGGGCATGGCGCAGTTTCTTTTGTTTTGCACTAAAAAATAGCCGCCTTCCTGCTCTTCAAAACAAGCTCTAAACCACTATTTTTCCTTAAAAAATAAAAAATAAATTCTAAAATTTCAAACAGTGTGTTCACTTATTGAAGAGGTGGATTAAAATTTTAAAGAAATCACACAAAAAATTTCCTTGAACAAGAAGTTACTCTAACCTTCTCAAGAGAGTCTCTTGTTTGTAGAAGAATGTAGAAGAAGCTCATTTCAATTCGGAAGAGAGTGCTTTGATTTCAAAACTCTTCAGAACTCCTAGGCTGGCCTAGAATAGAGTCCAACTTGATTTGAAAAGTGCCCAATTCGACGTGAAAATAAAGGATAAAAAAAGGATAAAGGACGGCGTTACTCAATCCTTTCTGGGATGGGTCAGCGCATTCTACTTCTACGGGATGTCGTGGAGGCGACATGAATGCGTATTTGGCCATACAATGACTTGCGGTGGCCAGCCGATGAACAAGTCAGCGCTCTATCCTTCCCAGACAAGTCTGGTACCAATTCACCGACCCCGGAGGGATGGAAGGCTTGGTTGGCCTGGGCGGGAAATCCGAACCAGGAACCTGGTATCGGATGCACGCGACAGTCGCGCCTCCTCCGACTGCGCTACACGCGCCCACGACGTGAAAATAGTATATATAATTATATTATACCAGGCAATCAGATTAAGTCATGGAGCATTTGAAAATTCCACGCATTCAGGTGCTTCCAAGTGTTCACGGTGGTCAAGAACAAGCGGCATAATATGGATCAGCTGATCGACCAGTACGACTACGTGGCAGCGGTTCTAATCGAGTTCGTTTGATCTTCATGGTGCAAGAGAACAATTGTATTTAAAAAAGAATAGCTAATAGGTTAAGAATGGATAAAGCACGTTGATAATCAATCTCCTGGGGGATACGTCACGAATTTTTCTTCTAGCGGTGTCATGGAGGCAATTTGAGTTGTGCAATGACTTGCGGTGGCCAGCTGATACGCAAGTCAGTGTTATGTCCTTCCCAGACAAGTTTGGTTCTAATTCGCAGACCTCGCAGGGATGGAAGGCTTGATTGATCTGCTCGGGAGACCCGAACAAAGTGCCTTGAGTCGGGTGCACACAACAGCCGGTTCCTCCTCCGACTGCATCATCATGAGGTGAGATTAGGAAACATAAAGAATAAAGGAGGGTCGTAATCAACCTCTGTTTGGGATTTTAGTTTTTTGGGAATGCACACATCTTCTATGGGAAATCGAGAGGGGGGGGGGTAGTTGAATTCTAGCCTTTGGTAGTGGGCTGAACGGTAACCGAACAAAGAACATCGAGTTCGAGATGTTTGTGGCTACTCTACGCCACGAAATGCCAGTTGACGTCGATCACAGCTGTCAGACTTGCTCACGGAACGCCTTCGATCTTTAGGTCTTTTTACTTTCATTACAGCAAAAAAAAACTGGTTTTAAAAAAACCTAGAATAAGTACAGCGGGATTTGGTGGGGCAGAACCTTCAAAACTCGTATGAAACCTGTCTATTCTTACAAAGGAAGGGTCTGAAGCGATCTCTGGGGTAGCGAGTCATATAGGGAGAATCCTCACCCCTCAGTATAAAAATGTATTTATTTTTGCCAAGTCGTTAAACCCAAGGAGTAAGGGGTCCTTGAAGTCACGATGGAATACAGCGCATCACGAGTTTGGGGGGTCTTCTACGCCCGCGATGGCCCTAACTGGCGAGCGGCTCGGAGAGCAGGGGAAGCGGAGTTGTTTCATGTGAGGAAAGTCGGGGGTTTGGTTCCTCTGTGCTGCTGCGTTTTTGCATGTCAACTGCCCTGCTGGGATTTGGAGATTCTGACGTCTGCACCATTTCAGACGTTTTTATGCCTAATATTCCAGCTGCATGCTGTGGTATTCAACATGATGATGTAGAAATGTTCAACATCAGTGAACACACGTACAGATTGCGTCAAGCAGCCCTGGGCACAATACGGGCAAGGTTTAAAGGCTACATGCTCCTCACAGTCTTTCCAATACACCGATGACCTCGGGGATAGCCATTCTGCTCGGATTTTCGAAAGGATGTAACGCCGGAGGTGGTCCAAGTGAGGAATGCTGTCGATCCCGCAATTAACCTAAACGGCATTGATGCACTCTTTCCCTCATCTTTGCCTCTCACCTGGAAATTAGAGGTCTCTGAAGATTTTCTAGAACCTAACAACAACAATCTCTGAAGATCCTCGATCCACCTGCTCCCGCTGAAATGTGGCTCACCTTTAGACAAGGAATCTTTGAGGGAAGAAGTCAAGCTGGCCGAACAGATGGCCAGCATACTCAAGGACTTGGAAACACGTCAACTTGAAGTTGACGAAGACGTTTTTTCTAAAAATCCGGTCAGTAATAAACAAGTCTCAAGAAAGGTACTCTCCATAGTGTACAGCTGGAAGATGTGCAAAAAAACGTCTGAAAATGGTATAGACGTCAGAATCCCCCAAATCTCAGTTGCGAGAAACAGATCTCGAGAGTCTCATTCCGAAGTATTCAATCTGCAGAAACATGAACAAAATCATTCAATCATCAAGCCAGTTTCTTTAAGCCTCAAGTGGCTGGTGTCAAGGTTGTAAGCTGTTACAACGATGCTTGGTTGCGATCAAACCTCGAGCGAGGCTTGAACCCGCATCTCCTGCTATCCGGGTGGGAATGTCCTAGGCCATTACACCTCCGGCGCGTTTGATCGAACGCAACATTCACACCTCGAGAGACCCATCAGCACTCATCCGTTTATCGGGATATAAATAAAATGAATCCGTTTGGTCGAACGCTCGATACCGTTAACTGTCCGACAGCAATAATACTACTCCGATTCCTGTAGTAATTCTACGACATCTTTGTCACATCTTCTGAACCTGGACGAACGTTGCATAACGTCTGTGACACATTTGCTGAGTTCTTCTGCACCTCGACACCCGCTAGGCGGCACGAGAGAAAATACTGTCCTCTTTACTTGTACACCCATACTGGTCCCCCTTTTGTCCCGTCGCACGCTGTACGACGTCTCGACACGACTTCTGAATCCTGGCGCACATTGGACGACGTCTCCGGCACGAGGGATCCGTCGCCAAGCTTATAAGTTCGCCAACAATCGTGGCATACGCCGCCCTGTCGAAGGTATCCCCTGGGTTTGGTCTCCTCCCCGTGGCTGACAACGTGACCCGCGGATTAAGCAAATTATAGGTAGTAGGATTCCTATTGTTTAAGATTGGTGAGAGTTGCTATGTTTCTTGCTTTTTTTGAGTCCACTGAGATTAGTGAGTAATGTTATCTGAATGCTTTATAGATTGGCAGAGAAGAAGTTGAAAAACTGCGGTAACTTCTCTGATCTGCCTCGAGTGTCTCCTAGTCTCCATAACTTCTTCTCATCCGGTGAAATGCACTGCAGCAAGCTCAGTAAGCAGCAATTCACTCCTAACTTCTACGTTTCCTTTTAAAAAACAATGGAAGTATGCTTTCAGTGGGGGCTAAGGATCGTGGTCTGATAGGAACTCGCATTGTATCACCGTCGATCATGCTTCCACTCACGGAGATGATGGAACACGCTCTGCCAAAGGACCACAACGACCAGGTAGTCGAAGTTGTAGCTTTGTCCGGGCCGTATTCTCACTCCACGGTTCGAAAATGCTATATTGCTCGTCACTCTTCTCTTGTGGGAACTGGTGGTGTGTTATGGAAGCGTTTGCTGGGTACTTAGTGCCGAACTGGATGATTCAGATTGCCCCCTAAAAGCTATCACTCCATGATGAGCTTGTACTTCTATGTAGCTACAGGTGTTCGTTTTGAAGGGCAGGAAACCGATAATCTTGATATGGGTTGTTGTTATTGTTGCTACTGATTAAGCGTGACACTTGTCCTCTTTAAGTTTATTTATTTATTTATTCATGGTGTGAATACTTGGGACACACCCGTAGAACAGTAAGAAACTAGTTTAAGCTAAAAGGTACCAAATAGAAAACAGCACAACATAAAACAATTACTAGAAAGTACAGTGAAAGGTCTATGTGCCTATGAAAGCAACTAATACAATAATTTAGTTATTATAAATGTCTTAAATTTACGCAGAGATAAAGACAGGAGATTGTCGTTATCCGCAAGTAGCAAGTTGTTTAATTTTAATTCAATTTATTTGATTGAAAGCATAATTGCTATTTCTTTGATGTTTTCCAGTTAGCAAGTGCAGAAATCTCTACGCTTCATTCTTTCAACTTCTTATTCTAGCTCCATTTTTGTTTAGCTAAGTTTACAGCAGGACTTTAATAATGTAACATAAATTATAAAATTCTAGATGCGCCCTGTTCTATTCTATACTGTTCTATTTTTTCTATTCTTTTTTTACTTTTCTAATAGCTCGTTTCGCCGCTTAGTTCCATACAAGTCTTTTAATTATATAATAAGATCTCCTAGCTGTTCGAAGTCATAACTACTGCAGTGAGTAGTGAACCTAAGCATTGCTCAGCCACGGTGTGTGCTCATTAAGAAGAGTAGACCTTGTCCGCAACAGTCTGTCTTTGTTTCTTATAAAAAATAGGAGCGGGAGTCACGAAGTCCCGTATCTGCCATATGTTGCATCTCGGTCTCGAAGATGCGATTGAAAGAGAAGAAGGTACGATTGACAGATAATGCGCGCATTCAAGTGAAATTCATTATACTTTCGTGTGATTTTGAATTTTGTGACTCCAGCCTTTCATGGTGATCGCTGAAGATGGCGTAAAACAGATCGGGAATCGACTCTTCTCCCTCGAGAATCCTTAATGTGGATGTTCTATCTTTTTAACTTCGTAAAAGGCGACTAATCTGTCATGCTTCTTGCAGTCGCTTAGCCAATTTACTCACCTTCTTGCCATGCGCTCTGCTTTTCTTTCCTAACTGTCGGCCTTTGTACGGATTACGACCCTTAAGTAATCGAATTTATGATGCTTTCAGTGAAAAAATAGCAGATCTCGCCTTTCTATCTAGGGTTCTATTATTCGTATTGTTTGCATGACGTCTTCTCTTTGATGGCTGCTGAAAGAACCTTGTTATGGCCTAGATTTTCATGTTGGTTGTGCAACTCCCGCCGCATCTGTTGCTCTTCGCCCATTTTTGAAGCATTACGCACGTCCCACTGTTGCAAAAGTGAGCACAGAACAGGTATTAGGGGATGTCCTGTCCGGATGTGCCAACGAATGAGAGGCAGGAATGGAAATTAATTTGAAAGAGACTAAGGAAACGCCTAAGGGGTCTTAGAGATCTTAAAACAATACTTATTGTACCATAACAATTCACGAAAGAGCATCACAAGAGGCCTTCCGAATGCTCCAGCTTTGTCTATCTGGGTCGCGAAATCAATATGGCCAATGACCTAGTGTCGGAGGTTGTCAGGAGGAAACGAGCGGTTTGGACAACTTTCAAGAGCGTCGAAGAAGTGAAGAACGTCCGACCCCGTGTCCTCCGATTCGACTCCACTGTTCTTCCTGCCCTAACATACGCCTCGAGACCTGGCTATACGAAAGCACGATGAACACGCGATCAGCGTCGCGCAGCGTGGAATCGAGAAGACAATACTCGGAGTGACACGCCTCACGCAAGTGAGAGAACACCTCCGGAGTTCTGAGCTTCGTCGATGATTGAAGATCGAAGGCGCTGTCGCAAGGGCAAAGTCGTCGAAACTAAGGTGGGGCGGCCACGTTATGCGCTTCGCAGACAACCGCTGGACAAGAGCTGTCACCGACTGGATTCCGCGGAATGTCAAGAGAACACCAGGACGCCCACCAACGCGTTGGTGTTGGTCTTACTTTTTCGCAAAAGCCATGAACGAGCAATGGGGCCCTCGAACTTCGTGGCCGTAGAGCGAGAAGCGTCCATTGGAGCACTCTGGCACGAGACAGGGATGAATGGAGACGCTGCTGGCGCTCGCTTGAGCAACTGGATGACCAACGGGACGGCAGGTGATACAGAAGAGATACCGTCTCAGTGTAACTTCTGCGGACTCTTGAATTCCATTCGCCTTTACTAATATTGCTTGTCGAAGTTTCTGAAACGGAAACCGAACTACTTCTTTGGTTCTACCTGTTTGTCTTCTTAGGTTTTATTTGCTTTAATTGCGCTCATTAGCTTTCCGTTTCTCTCTACTGAAAATAACCTCTAAATCAATTACTGTTTCTTTGACTGAATAACACCACAAGCCATTTTCGTTACGCCTTTGCGTCTCCTCACCGTCCCTTCAGGCATATGATTGGAGATCCTCTTAGCATAGGTATTGTGCATTCTTGCCATTCGTTCGTGCATGTTCCTCTTAGTAGAAGAAGTGGTCTAAAAGTGTTCCTTACACTTATGGAGGGTATTTTGCCGAATAAGACTACTTACGAGCTTTCTAGAGGTTTTTGGTCTTTTTGTCGTTACTCGATAGTGGTTCACGAGATAACCTCTTCTTGAGCGTTTCCTAACAGTCTTGAAGTATGGTCTGTGGCCTCTTCCCGCTCGTTCACCAGCCTGTTTCTTGATAGTCGGAATGGTCTGAATGTGATCACTAAATCTATAACAGATTAAGCAAGCACCGCCACACCTCACCTTCTTGGAGGATTTGGGTCGTTTTGTCGTTTGTTTGGTCTGTTGCCGGGCCTTTTTGACGTACATTCTGTGTAGTCTTGCCGTTCGTTCACCTTTATGTTTCCTGACAGCTAGGTTGGTCTAAAAGCAGTTCCTGAATCCATAGTAGTCTGAACTTTCTTCACATTTCAACACATCACCTTCTTGGTGGTTGTGGGTGCTCTTGTCGTCTCTTCGGTGTGTTTCCAGACTTTCTTGGCATGTAGCCTGCGTCGTCTTGCCGCTCGTTCGCCTTCATGTTTACGGACGGTCAACGTGGTCTAAAAGCAGTTCCTAGATCGACACCAATCTGAGCCAGTACTTCACACCTCACCTTGGATGCTTTAGGTATCCTTGTAGTTCCCTCAATGTGTTTCCAGGCCTTCATGGCATAGGTTCTATGCTCCCTTGCCACTCTTTTACCTTCATGTTCCTTGACTGCCGGGGTGACCTAAAGACAGTTCATAAATAGCAGTCTGAGCAAGGGTTTCCTCCCATCACCTTGGAGGCTTTGGGTGTTCTTGTTGTTCCTTTGGGCATGTGCTTCCACTGCTTGTTGGCTTTGTGGCCTCTTGCCATTCGTTCATACATGTGCCTCTTGATAGTTGGAGTAGCCTGAAAGTAGTATTTGAACCCCTGGCAGGCTCTTCGACCAAATAGGACTGCCTACCACATTTCTAGAGATTTTGGGTCTTGTTGTTGTTCCTGTCGTGTGCTTCCTAACGGTCTTAGTGTATTTTCTCTGACCTCTTGCCCCTCTTTCACGTTCATGTTTCCTGATGCTCAGAGTGACCTGAATGTGATCTCTATTTCTCCAGAAAGAGGAAGAAATCTCACACAGTACCTTCTCAGACATTTTGGGTATGTTTGTTGTTCCTTC
This sequence comes from Heligmosomoides polygyrus polygyrus, assembly GCA_947396885.1. Taxonomy (NCBI): domain Eukaryota; kingdom Metazoa; phylum Nematoda; class Chromadorea; order Rhabditida; family Heligmosomidae; genus Heligmosomoides; species Heligmosomoides polygyrus. The sequence goes on along the minus strand of OX377203.1, from coordinate 84,896,594 downwards.
GGCTTTGGTTTTGCGCACTCTTTCCTCTCGTTCATTTTTGTCTCTCTTTAAAGTCGACGTAGTCTGGAAGTGGCCCATACAGCTATGCTGTTTTCTCGGAGTACGATGAGGATGTGGAAAATATGGGCACGTCCCTAGCGGGGCATGTGATCTTCCTCCTCCTCACCCTGGGACGCCCACGCCTACCTCCTGGGCTTGCCTGACAGTGTAGCGACCGCGTTAGAAATTTTTGAAGACCCAACAATTCTTGTTTGCCCCACCCGTCCCGCTAGGGATAACAGCTGCAATCCGTTCATAACCCGCCAAGCAGCTTCTCTGATCGGGTGACAGCACGTACTTTCTTCGTAGATGGTTTAGGTCTTCTTGTCGTTCTTTCTGGCATGTGTTTCCGGTCGACCTTAGTGTAGGCTCTGTTTCCTGTTGTTGTCGTTACTTTACTATGTTTTTTGATGAAATGAGTGGTCTGAAAACGATCCCTAAATTTATAAGTTGCCTTGAACCAATAGCACCACTCTTCACCTTCTCTAAGACTTTGGGAATTCTTGTCGTGTGCCTCCTGATCATCTTGAAGCAGGCTCTCCGACCTCTTGCCGTGCGATCACATTTATGCTTCTTATTTGACGGATTGGCCTAAAAGTGATTTCTACATCACCAGTTGCGGCTACCGTTGAAATTCGGCGTCGGAGGTTGATTTAGTCACGCAAAAATGAATCAAAAATCGATTCATCTCTCGAAGATAGCAGCAGTGGGGGATCGATGCGCACTAGCCAATCATAACCAAGCAGGGCGCACGCCAGCTAATCAGAGTCTTGACCGTTCAAGCCCTCTCAGAAGGGAACGCCAATTTGATGCGATCTCATTAGCTGGATCCAACTCGCCTTCCAATGCTGCCCAACTTCGCGACATGTGCCTAAAAATCTATAAAAATATAAAATAAAAGTGTAAATAGATAAAAATATAAATCCTTTTGTTCACTTTCTCCAAGGGTCTAGTAAAGACGAGAATAGTGTTTACTGAGTAGTATTTCCCTGGATTTCCAGTAAGACTTTGTCGAGATGTTTGGTCTTTCAACTTTACGAATGCTCTTATTCAGGTCCTTGAAGAAGGCGACTTTGCCGAAAAGTCGGCCGGTAGAAGTGTTTATCACTCTCGCTTGGCTAAATCAACCTCAACCGATTTCTAATTCCATGGCAGTTTCTACGACCAAATAAGATTGCCTACCACAGCTTTTTGAGGCCTTTTTGTCGTTCCTTTGGTCGCGTGCCTCCAGACCGCCTTAGTGTTGGTTCTGTGGCCGTTTAACTCACGTTCACCTATGCTTCTCGTGATGATTTGAGTAGCCTGAAAGTGAGCTCTAGATTAAAGGCGGTCTGTGGAATTCCGCATGCTACCTTGGAGATGTTGAGTCTTGTCATTCCTTCGGGCCGGTGTTTCCTGACCATCTTCACGCAGGTTCTACGGCCTCTTGCTGTTCGCTCACATTTACGTTTCTTGATGGTCGGAATGAGCTGAAGGTGGTCGCTAAATCCACTGAAGTTTCTCTGAGCGAACAACGCTACCTACCGGCTGCGGCAAAGTTTTGGGTCCTATTGCTGTTCCACTGATTGTTTGCTTCCAGGCCGTTTTAACATAGATTCTGTGGCCCTTTACCACATATTCGACTTTATGCCTCTTGGTCGTTGAATTGGTCTGTAAGTGATACTTAAATTCCTAGTTTTCTTTTTCGCCAATTAGCAACACATACCATCTTCGTAGAGGTCTCGGATATTCTTGTCCTTTCTTCCGGCAAATGCTTCGAGGGAACCTCAATGTTGGTTGTGCGACTTTGTGCCGTCCGCCCATACATATGCCTCCCCATAGTCGAAGTCACCTGTAAGTGATTCCTGAGTCACCGCTATTTTTCCGATCAGGTGACATCGCTTACTGTCTTTGAGGTGTTGTAGCCTCTTACCCATCCTTCAAGCGGATACCTCCAGTAGACCGATATAACCTTAAATTAGGAAATCTTAAAGGTGCGGAATGAATGACATCCGAAAACTGAACCCTGTGACTCCTTACGTGTGCCCAATTCCTCGCAAGTGACATAAAGCTTCGCTAGCTTCATCCAATATTTTTGTTGTTACTGATAAGGGAAGCCCATGAGATTCCCTCAAAGATTCTCAACGAGACCTAGATCATGTTATAGGGCATGAGACGAGGAGCGCAAGAGTGCTTTCTGTTTTTGCTACGGGCCACTGGTTGGTCCGAAAATGACGAAAAACCGTTGCAAAGCATCCCCGTTTTGCCCTCCACCAGTACTGCCGAATTGCCTGAGTGGGTAATGTTGAGGACTCGTGAGCACGAGGTCGGGGGTTCGGATCCAGACCTATGCAAATTTGTGCAGTGGTTTTGCATCTTCTGCCCCCATCATGAAATCATTTAAGTTCTTTCATTTTCGCACTGCTATGAAGCATTCTCTCCTATACACTCCATGCATTAGTATATGTTGCAAAGACTCAATATACCCACTCGGTCAGCTCGGTACTGCTGGTGGACGACATCCCGGCAATCACATGGGGTTGCATTGCGACAGTTTTTCTTCATTTTTCTTCAAAGCACTTCTGTGCTCCTCGTCTCATGCCCTACAAAATCATATAGGTCTCGTTGAGAATCTTTGGGGGAAGTTCATGTGCTTCCCTTGTGAGTATACCTTGTTGGTTGCATAAAACAAATGTGCTTGTAATTATCACCATATGGGCATTACTCCATTGGTTACCTCATCTAGGGAATTCGGAGTGCTACATGTTTTATTGTTTTTCTTGAAGTTCAAAGTTGAGTTTGTTGGCGGTATTCCTTTTTGTATAGCACACGCTAGAATGCATAAATAAATAAGTAAACATTTGTATCTAAATCGGGGCCAATTGGTGAAATAGTGGGTATCCACCGGTTTATTTATCTACTTATTTATTTATTCATAGCGTGGTCATGATACTCATATGTAAAGCAATTGAAGAAAAGGTACAAGTTCTACTAAAAAGTCATTAAACAGCAACGAAGCCTGGATAAGAGGCATTCCTAGGTCTGAAAACAGCTATGAACAGATTGTAAGCTGTCACAACGATGTTTTATTGCGATCAAAACTTCCAGCGCCAGGCGGGATTCGAACCCGCACCTCCCTCTCACCGGGCGGGAATGCTCTACGCCCTTACACCACCGGCGCCGTTTGATCGAACGCAACATCCACACTCGTGGAACCGATCAGCACCCACCCGTATCCTGGGTGAACTGGCCGCTGATATCAGCATGGAGCCAGTTAAGCTGGTGGTCTTGATAGAAACAATTCAAATCAGTTTCTTTAAGCCTCAATTGGCTGGTATCGAGGTTGTAAGCTGTCACAACGATGTTTTGTTGCGATCAAAACTTCTGGCGCCAGGCGGGATTCGAACCCGCACCTCCCTCTGACCGGGCGGGGATGCTCTACGCTATTACACCACCGGCGACGTTTGATCGAGCGCAACATCCACACCTCGTGGGACCGATCAGCACCCACCCGTATCCGGGATGACCTGGCCGCTGATATCAGCATAGGCCAGTTAAGCTGATGGTCTAAATTGCTTTGAGTTGCTATGAACAGAATTTAGTTAACAGCAATTTCTTGAAAGCATTCATGGAAAAGGACAGGAGGACAGGTTTTCGTTTTCCGCAAGCAGAGAGTTGAGCTCCTTACATGGTTACTTGCACTCAGTTCCTTTTGTCTTTAGATTTGTTTGATGATTTTGCTTTGAACATAAGATTTTTCTTATTTCTTTCGCTTAATACTCACTCACCTTCTTTTCCGGTTTATATAGCGTTTCCCGACCCGAGAGCGCTGTGTAGTTCGCAAAACGCTGGAAATATATTTTCAAGGCGTCAGATATATGGTCCGGTTAACAGTCGTCTCTCACTCTGTTCTTAGTGGCTAATAGTAGTCCATCTATCATCATCATTTTCTTTGGATTCTTCGGTTTGTAGTACACCTAAACATTACGATTGACAAGTTCTGTAAGACAGACGCTACTGTTGCTCACCTCATTTAGTTTAAAGCGCTGGTATTGTTGAGCTGTGTTGGTGGTCGACGTAGTCTAAAAGAGGTCCATAAATACTGTAAGGGGTAAAGAATATCTGACTTTTGAAAATTTAACCTTAAGACTATATATGTATACCCAGGTGCGCCCAGACAATGGCACTATCTAACCTCTTTATCTGAGGTTACCATCCTACGTAGCCTACTAAGTCTTGAGTTACTGCGTTTTCTTTCACACGCTTCTAGATTATACATTGTCTTTTTCGAGCTTTAGTTCTGGGAAAATCTGTTACTCCGGCTATTGCCAGTGTTATTCCAGGTGGTAGTTACTACTCAACTACTTGGTGTAGTACTTGATTTTTTTCACCTTTTCATGTTCCTTGTATGGCGTACTTCCTCAGGCATGAACAAGTAAAGCCACTGATTTTTCTCTGGACAAGTAACACTACCTTGCATTCTAGTAGAAGTATTAGGTATTAATGCCGTTCCCTTTAGTTACTGTCCAGGGATCTGATTTATCAACGACTTACTGCAACCTAACGGTGAAAATACTGCCGAAATCCCTGATAGCGCGGCTTATCAGCAAGTGAAATGTTTCGCCATATCGTTTGATAAGCCGCGCTATTAGGGATTTCGACAGTATTTTCACCATTAGATCGCTGTAAGTCGAGGCCCCAGGCCGTTTTAACACGGGTTCTGTTACCCTTCACCATATGTTCGATTCTATAGCTCTTGATGGGCAGAGTTTCCTGTAATTAAACCCTAATCTTGCAGCCTTCCCTTTCACCAAAAATGTCACATGCTATCATGGTGGAAGCCTTCGAAATCCTTGTCCTTCGTTCGTGCATGTGTTTCCAAGGAATACTAATGTATGTATGTTGTGCACCCGCCTTCAGATCGTTCATGCATCTACATACAGTACCGGACATGCCGCTGCGTACAACAAGCACAAGCGGTACCAAAGATGAGAAGCGCACAAAAGGGCGCCGGAGAGCGCCGTTTTCCGCTCGCCACGCGACGCATCTGAGGCAATTCGCGTTAGGGCGCCCTCAACTTCTGGACGTTAGGCTGAATGAAGGAGCTTATCCATGCGTTCGGACGAGCATAGCCTACTGTTTGGAACTAACTGCCGGCATGGCGCGCGCTCTGAACAATGCATATAGGCCCGGCAGAATCATTCGAGGGGCGCGACAACCTGTAGAGCGAGCCACAGCTTGAACAGTGTGCGCGTATGGGGAGTTTTAACGAAAATTCTTAGCAGGAGTTTTATCAGAAATTCCCAGCCGCCCTATTCAGGCATTGCTCTGGGACTGTCCAACATGCATCTATAGCGCCGTATACAATGCATATAGAATAGAACCTATCAATCGAGTGGGCGCGACCACTCGCAAATTGCACGCGCGAGCGTTTGGGGCGCGGTAACCCTGTCAAGTGTAAACCCTTCCGGCTGCGGCTTGTGGATTTTGTAGTCAGTAAGAAGCTCTAGTAGTTCGCAGATGTAACCTAAGAACGTACAAAGTTACGATGGTGCAAAAATCTAGGTCAGGCTTGTACAATCCATTTTTTCGATTTCGGTCGATCACTGCGAGAAGAGGCAATGTGCTGACGGTTATTACAATTTTTTTCTAGCACGGTTTCGCTCTTGTCTTCAGGCTCTCTCGTTGCTCTTGCTTTGAATGTTAGGTTTGTCTTCTTCCACTCGTTGTATTCGGACTCACCTTCCTTTGCGGCTTGTATGCCCATTCTTGAATCGAGGACACTATGTAGTTCACAGGATGCTGCAAAGATATTCTCAACGCGTGTGAAAAGTCCTCAATACGACTATTACTCAGCTCACTCTTCTCTCATTGGCTAATAATCTATCAACTGTCATCGTTTTCTGTCCGTTTTTGGGTTTGTAATATACTTGAACATTACGATTGCTAAGCTATCTAAGGAACACTACTGCAGCTCCCTTAAGTTCATTATAGCGCTGTTTTCTTGAAGTTGCCATCCGTTGATGGTTGGAGTGGTCTAAAAGTGTTCCATAAAACCACTTGAACTTTTTTGGGGAAACGAGGACTAGGATGAGCTGATTGACATGCGGTTAAACATATTTAGTAGTTCTATAAAACTTTACACAACTTCATAATGAATCTTTAATAATCCCATACATATTATAATGAAACTTATATTACGCTCTATTATACTATCAAGGCCAATTTGTTAAATTACCCCTGGTAACTTCTAGTCATTCGAAAAGGGTATAACGCCTCATCCTTTCACTGACGAGCCACCGGAGAACTGTTTTAACAAAAAGGTTCGCCTGGAGATAGGTGGCGGGATGAACCACGTTGAGAGAAGACGAAAATTTCTGATTTTAATTTCTTCACGTTCACTTTATTATATGAGTGAATGGCACAACCTACCAGCTCTAAAGAAGTGTTCGATACCATTAGATTCTGAGTTTGCGCCGTAACGTAGGCTTTCTCGCCCTTCACCATGCGTTCGAGTTCATGTCTCTTGATCGATGCAGCGTCCTGAAGGTGGTTCATAAATTTGTTATTTCTCTCTAGCCAAATAACTACACACTAATATCGTGGATATCATAGGACAGCCTGTCTTTTCTTCGGGCGAATGTCCCAAGGAATCATATACACAGCACCCCAACCTCCATTACATCAAACGTATGTTGTGCGGCCTCTTACCATTCGTTCTCACACCTGCCTGAATTTTGTCAAAACGCAATGAAACTTAAGTCATTGCTGTTATTTGGATTAAATAACATCGCGTTCTTTCTTTGTTGTTTTAGAACCTCTGATCATTCCCACAGGCGTGTGGTTCCACTGGACCCACATAATCGTACACAATCGTAATCGTCACACATAATCGTAAGCATCACCCACCGCAGCAGTTTCAGCGATGGTTTCAGTTGCTTGTTCGAGCGTCGAGGCAGCACCTCGAGCAACAGTCGCTCCTGTGGCAGCCATCTCTGCTGCGGGCGGTACTCTTCTGGCACTCGTAGCAGTCTGAAAAATGCGTTTCTTCCCACGTTAGCTGATGCGTCCGAAGAGCATCACCCACCGTAGAAGCTTCTGTAGCGATGGTCTCAGTTGCTTGTTCGAGCGTCGAGGCAGCACCTCGAGCAACAGTCGCTCCTGTGGCAGCCATTTCTGCTGCGGGCGGTACTCTTCTGGCACTCGTACCAGCCTGAAAAATGCGTTTCTTCCCACGTTAGGTGATGCGTCCGAAGAGCATCACCCACCGTAGAAGCTTCTGTAGCGATGGTCTCAGTTGCTTGTTCGAGCGTCGAGGCAGCACCTCGAGCAACAGTCGCTCCTGTGGCAGCCATTTCTGCTGCGGGCGGTACTCTTCTGGCACTCGTAGCAGTCTGAAAAATGCGTTTCTTCCCACGTTAGCTGATGCGTCCGAAGAGCATCACCCACCGTAGAAGCTTCTGTAGCGATGGTTTCAGTTGCTTCTTCGAGCGTCGAGGCGGTACCTCGAGCAACAGTCGCTCCTGTGGCAGCCATCTCTGCTGCTTGCGGTACTCTTCTGGCACTCGTACCAGCCTGAAAAATGCGTTTCTTCCCACGTTAGCTGATGCGTCCGAAGAGCATCACCCACCGTAGAAGCTTCTGTAGCGATGGTTTCAGTTGCTTCTTCGAGCGTCGAGGCGGTACCTCGAGCAACAGTCGCTCCTGTGGCAGCCATCTCTGCTGCTTGCGGTACTCTTCTGGCACTCGTAGCAGTCTGAAAAATGCGTTTCTTCCCACGTTAGCTGATGCGTCCGAAGAGCATCACCCACCGTAGAAGCTTCTGTAGCGATGGTCTCAGTTGCTTCTTCGAGCGTCGAGGCGGTACCTCGAGCAACAGTCGCTCCTGTGGCAGCCATCTCTGCTGCTTGCGGTACTCTTCTGGCACTCGTACCAGCCTGAAAAATGCGTTTCTTCCCACGTTAGCTGATGCGTCCGAAGAGCATCACCCACCGTAGAAGCTTCTGTAGCGATGGTCTCAGTTGCTTGTTCGAGCGTCGAGGCAGCACCTCGAGCAACAGTCGCTCCTGTGGCAGCCATCTCTGCTGCTTGCGGTACTCTTCTGGCACTCGTAGCAGTCTGAAAAATGCGTTTCTTCCCACGTTAGCTGATGCGTCCGAAGAGCATCACCCACCGTAGAAGCTTCTGTAGCGATGGTTTCAGCTGCTTGTTCGAGCGTCGAGGCAGCACCTCGAGCAACAGTCGCTCCTGTGGCAGCCATCTCTGCTGCTTGCGGTACTCTTCTGGCACTCGTAGCAGTCTGAAAAATGCGTTTCTTCCCACGTTAGCTGGTGCGTCCGAAGAGCATCACCCACCGTAGAAGCTTCTGTAGCGATGGTCTCAGTTGCTTGTTCGAGCGTCGAGGCAGCACCTCGAGCAACAGTCGCTCCTGTGGCAGCCATCTCTGCTGCGGGCGGTACTCTTCTGGCACTCGTAGCAGTCTGAAAAATGCGTATCTTCCCACGTTAGCTGATGCGTCCGAAGAGCATCACCCACCGTAGAAGCTTCTGTTGCGATGGTCTCAGTTGCCTGTTCGAGCGTCGAGGCAGCACCTCGAGCAACAGTCGCTCCTGTGGCAGCCATCTCTGCTGCGGGCGGTACTCTTCTGGCACTCGTAGCAGTCTGAAAAATGCGTTTCTTCCCACGTTAGCTGATGCGTCCGAAGAGCATCACCCACCGTAGAAGCTTCTGTTGCGATGGTCTCAGTTGCTTGTTCGAGCGTCGAGGCAGCACCTCGAGCAACAGTCGCTCCTGTGGCAGCCATCTCTGCTGCTTGCGGTACTCTTCTGGCACTCGTAGCAGTCTGAAAAATGCGTTTCTTCCCACGTTAGCTGATGCGTCCGAAGAGCATCACCCACCGTAGAAGCTTCTGTTGCGATGGTCTCAGTTGCCTGTTCGAGCGTCGAGGCAGCACCTCGAGCAACAGTCGCTCCTGTGGCAGCCATCTCTGCTGCGGGCGGTACTCTTTTGGCACTCGTAGCAGTCTGAAAAATGCGTTTCTTCCCACGTTAGCTGATGCGTCCGAAGAGCATCACCCACCGTAGAAGCTTCTGTTGCGATGGTTTCAGCTGCTTGTTCGAGCGTCGAGGCAGCACCTCGAGCAACAGTCGCTCCTGTGGCAGCCATCTCTGCTGCTTGCGGTACTCTTTTGGCACTCGTAGCAGTCTGAAAAATGCGTTTCTTCCCACGTTAGCTGATGCGTCCGAAGAGCATCACCCACCGTAGAAGCTTCTGTTGCGATGGTTTCAGCTGCTTGTTCGAGCGTCGAGGCAGCACCTCGAGCAACAGTCGCTCCTGTGGCAGCCATCTCTGCTGCGGGCGGTACTCTTCTGGCACTCGTAGCAGTCTGAAAAATGCGTTACTTCCCACGTTAGCTGATGCGTCCGAAGAGCATCATCCACCGTAGAAGCTTCTGTAGCGATGGTCTCAGTTGCTTGTTCGAGCGTCGAGGCAGCACCTCGAGCAACACTCGCTCCTGTGGCAGCCATCTCTGCTGCGGGCGGTACTCTTCTGGCACTCGTAGCAGTCTGAAAAATGCGTTTCTTCCCACGTTAGCTGATGCGTCCGAAGAGCATCACCCACCGTAGAAGCTTCTGTAGCGATGGTCTCAGTTGCTTGTTCGAGCGTCGAGGCAGCACCTCGAGCAACAGTCGCTCCTGTGGCAGCCATCTCTGCTGCGGGCGGTACTCTTCTGGCACTCGTAGCAGTCTGAAAAATGCGTTACTTCCCACGTTAGCTGATGCGTCCGAAGAGCATCACCCACCGTAGAAGCTTCTGTAGCGATGGTCTCAGTTGCTTGTTCGAGCGTCGAGGCAGCACCTCGAGCAACACTCGCTCCTGTGGCAGCCATCTCTGCTGCGGGCGGTACTCTTCTGGCACTCGTAGCAGTCTGAAAAATGCGTTTCTTCCCACGTTAGCTGATGCGTCCGAAGAGCATCACCCACCGTAGAAGCTTCTGTTGCGATGGTCTCAGTTGCCTGTTCGAGCGTCGAGGCAGCACCTCGAGCAACAGTCGCTCCTGTGGCAGCCATCTCTGCTGCGGGCGGTACTCTTCTGGCACTCGTAGCAGTCTGAAAAATGCGTTACTTCCCACGTTAGCTGATGCGTCCGAAGAGCATCATCCACCGTAGAAGCTTCTATAGCGATGGTTTCAGCTGCTTGTTCGAGCGTCGAGGCAGCACCTCGAGCAACAGTCGCTCCTGTGGCAGCCATCTCTGCTGCTTGCGGTACTCTTCTGGCACTCGTAGCAGTCTGAAAAATGCGTTTCTTCCCACGTTAGCTGATGCGTCCGAAGAGCATCACCCACCGTAGAAGCTTCTGTTGCGATGGTCTCAGTTGCTTGTTCGAGCGTCGAGGCAGCACCTCGAGCAACAGTCGCTCCTGTGGCAGCCATCTCTGCTGCGGGCGGTACTCTTCTGGCACTCGTAGCAGTCTGAAAAATGCGTTACTTCCCACGTTAGCTGATGCGTCCGAAGGGCATCACCCACCGTAGAAGCTTCTGTAGCGATGGTCTCAGTTGCTTGTTCGAGCGTCGAGGCAGCACCTCGAGCAACAGTCGCTCCTGTGGCAGCCATCTCTGCTGCGGGCGGTACTCTTCTGGCACTCGTAGCAGTCTGAAAAATGCGTTACTTCCCACGTTAGCTGATGCGTCCGAAGGGCATCACCCACCGTAGAAGCTTCTGTAGCGATGGTCTCAGTTGCTTGTTCGAGCGTCGAGGCAGCACCTCGAGCAACAGTCGCTCCTGTGGCAGCCATCTCTGCTGCGGGCGGTACTCTTCTGGCACTCGTAGCAGTCTGAAAAATGCGTTTCTTCCCACGTTAGCTGATACGTCCGAAGAGCATCACCCACCGTAGAAGCTTCTGTTGCGATGGTCTCAGTTGCCTGTTCGAGCGTCGAGGCAGCACCTCGAGCAACAGTCGCTCCTGTGGCAGCCATCTCTGCTGCGGGCGGTACTCTTCTGGCACTCGTAGCAGTCTGAAAAATGCGTTTCTTCCCACGTTAGCTGATGCGTCCGAAGAGCATCACCCACCGTAGAAGCTTCTGTTGCGATGGTTTCAGTTGCTTGTTCGAGCGTCGAGGCAGCACCTCGAGCAACAGTCGCTCCTGTGGCAGCCATCTCTGCTGCGGGCGGTACTCTTCTGGCACTCGTAGCAGTCTGAAAAATGCGTTTCTTCCCACGTTAGCTGATGCGTCCGAAGAGCATCACCCACCGTAGAAGCTTCTGTAGCGATGGTCTCAGTTGCTTGTTCGAGCGTCGAGGCAGCACCTCGAGCAACAGTCGCTCCTGTGGCAGCCATCTCTGCTGCGGGCGGTACTCTTCTGGCACTCGTAGCAGTCTGAAAAATGCGTTACTTCCCACGTTAGCTGATGCGTCCGAAGGGCATCACCCACCGTAGAAGCTTCTGTAGCGATGGTCTCAGTTGCTTGTTCGAGCGTCGAGGCAGCACCTCGAGCAACAGTCGCTCCTGTGGCAGCCATCTCTGCTGCGGGCGGTACTCTTCTGGCACTCGTAGCAGTCTGAAAAATGCGTTTCTTCCCACGTTAGCTGATGCGTCCGAAGAGCATCACCCACCGTAGAAGCTTCTGTTGCGATGGTCTCAGTTGCCTGTTCGAGCGTCGAGGCAGCACCTCGAGCAACAGTCGCTCCTGTGGCAGCCATCTCTGCTGCGGGCGGTACTCTTCTGGCACTCGTAGCAGTCTGAAAAATGCGTTTCTTCCCACGTTAGCTGATGCGTCCGAAGAGCATCACCCACCGTAGAAGCTTCTGTTGCGATGGTCTCAGTTGCTTGTTCGAGCGTCGAGGCAGCACCTCGAGCAACAGTCGCTCCTGTGGCAGCCATCTCTGCTGCGGGCGGTACTCTTCTGGCACTCGTAGCAGTCTGAAAAATGCGTTTCTTCCCACGTTAGCTGATGCGTCCGAAGAGCATCACCCACCGTAGAAGCTTCTGTAGCGATGGTCTCAGTTGCTTGTTCGAGCGTCGAGGCAGCACCTCGAGCAACAGTCGCTCCTGTGGCAGCCATCTCTGCTGCGGGCGGTACTCTTCTGGCACTCGTAGCAGTCTGAAAAATGCGTTTCTTCCCACGTTAGCTGATGCGTCCGAAGAGCATCACCCACCGTAGAAGCTTCTGTAGCGATGGTCTCAGTTGCTTGTTCGAGCGTCGAGGCAGCACCTCGAGCAACAGTCGCTCCTGTGGCAGCCATCTCTGCTGCGGGCGGTACTCTTCTGGCACTCGTAGCAGTCTGAAAAATGCGTTTCTTCCCACGTTAGCTGATGCGTCCGAAGGGCATCACCCACCGTAGAAGCTTCTGTAGCGATGGTCTCAGTTGCTTGTTCGAGCGTCGAGGCAGCACCTCGAGCAACAGTCGCTCCTGTGGCAGCCATCTCTGCTGCGGGCGGTACTCTTCTGGCACTCGTAGCAGTCTGAAAAATGCGTTTCTTCCCACGTTAGCTGATGCGTCCGAAGAGCATCACCCACCGTAGAAGCTTCTGTTGCGATGGTTTCAGTTGCTTGTTCGAGCGTCGAGGCAGCACCTCGAGCAACAGTCGCTCCTGTAGCAGCCATCTCTGCTGCGGGCGGTACTCTTCTGGCACTCGTAGCAGTCTGAAAAATGCGTTTCTTCCCACGTTAGCTGATGCGTCCGAAGAGCATCACCCACCGTAGAAGCTTCTGTAGCGATGGTCTCAGTTGCTTGTTCGAGCGTCGAGGCAGCACCTCGAGCAACAGTCGCTCCTGTGGCAGCCATCTCTGCTGCGGGCGGTACTCTTCTGGCACTCGTAGCAGTCTGAAAAATGCGTTTCTTCCCACGTTAGCTGATGCGTCCGAAGAGCATCACCCACCGTAGAAGCTTCTGTTGCGATGGTCTCAGTTGCCTGTTCGAGCGTCGAGGCAGCACCTCGAGCAACAGTCGCTCCTGTGGCAGCCATCTCTGCTGCGGGCGGTACTCTTCTGGCACTCGTAGCAGTCTGAAAAATGCGTTTCTTCCCACGTTAGCTGATGCGTCCGAAGAGCATCACCCACCGTAGAAGCTTCTGTAGCGATGGTCTCAGTTGCTTGTTCGAGCGTCGAGGCAGCACCTCGAGCAACAGTCGCTCCTGTGGCAGCCATCTCTGCTGCGGGCGGTACTCTTCTGGCACTCGTAGCAGTCTGAAAAATGCGTTTCTTCCCACGTTAGCTGATGCGTCCGAAGAGCATCACCCACCGTAGAAGCTTCTGTTGCGATGGTCTCAGTTGCCTGTTCGAGCGTCGAGGCAGCACCTCGAGCAACAGTCGCTCCTGTGGCAGCCATCTCTGCTGCGGGCGGTACTCTTCTGGCACTCGTAGCAGTCTGAAAAATGCGTTTCTTCCCACGTTAGCTGATGCGTCCGAAGAGCATCACCCACCGTAGAAGCTTCTGTTGCGATGGTTTCAGCTGCTTGTTCGAGCGTCGAGGCAGCACCTCGAGCAACAGTCGCTCCTGTGGCAGCCATCTCTGCTGCGGGCGGTACTCTTCTGGCACTCGTAGCAGTCTGAAAAATGCGTTTCTTCCCACGTTAGCTGATGCGTCCGAAGAGCATCACCCACCGTAGAAGCTTCTGTAGCGATGGTTTCAGTTGCTTGTTCGAGCGTCGAGGCAGCACCTCGAGCAACAGTCGCTCCTGTGGCAGCCATCTCTGCTGCGGGCGGTACTCTTCTGGCACTCGTAGCAGTCTGAAAAATGCGTTTCTTCCCACGTTAGCTGATGCGTCCGAAGAGCATCACCCACCGTAGAAGCTTCTGTTGCGATGGTCTCAGTTGCCTGTTCGAGCGTCGAGGCAGCACCTCGAGCAACAGTCGCTCCTGTGGCAGCCATCTCTGCTGCGGGCGGTACTCTTCTGGCACTCGTAGCAGTCTGAAAAATGCGTTTCTTCCCACGTTAGCTGATGCGTCCGAAGAGCATCATCCACCGTAGAAGCTTCTGTTGCGATGGTCTCAGTTGCCTGTTCGAGCGTCGAGGCAGCACCTCGAGCAACAGTCGCTCCTGTGGCAGCCATCTCTGCTGCGGGCGGTACTCTTCTGGCACTCGTAGCAGTCTGAAAAATGCGTTTCTTCCCACGTTAGCTGATGCGTCCGAAGAGCATCACCCACCGTAGAAGCTTCTGTTGCGATGGTCTCAGTTGCTTGTTCGAGCGTCGAGGCAGCACCTCGAGCAACAGTCGCTCCTGTGGCAGCCATCTCTGCTGCGGGCGGTACTCTTCTGGCACTCGTAGCAGTCTGAAAAATGCGTTTCTTCCCACGTTAGCTGATGCGTCCGAAGAGCATCACCCACCGTAGAAGCTTCTGTAGCGATGGTCTCAGTTGCTTGTTCGAGCGTCGAGGCAGCACCTCGAGCAACAGTCGCTCCTGTGGCAGCCATCTCTGCTGCGGGCGGTACTCTTCTGGCACTCGTAGCAGTCTGAAAAATGCGTTTCTTCCCACGTTAGCTGATGCGTCCGAAGAGCATCACCCACCGTAGAAGCTTCTGTAGCGATGGTCTCAGTTGCTTGTTCGAGCGTCGAGGCAGCACCTCGAGCAACAGTCGCTCCTGTGGCAGCCATCTCTGCTGCGGGCGGTACTCTTCTGGCACTCGTAGCAGTCTGAAAAATGCGTTTCTTCCCACGTTAGCTGATGCGTCCGAAGGGCATCACCCACCGTAGAAGCTTCTGTAGCGATGGTCTCAGTTGCTTGTTCGAGCGTCGAGGCAGCACCTCGAGCAACAGTCGCTCCTGTGGCAGCCATCTCTGCTGCGGGCGGTACTCTTCTGGCACTCGTAGCAGTCTGAAAAATGCGTTTCTTCCCACGTTAGCTGATGCGTCCGAAGAGCATCACCCACCGTAGAAGCTTCTGTTGCGATGGTTTCAGTTGCTTGTTCGAGCGTCGAGGCAGCACCTCGAGCAACAGTCGCTCCTGTAGCAGCCATCTCTGCTGCGGGCGGTACTCTTCTGGCACTCGTAGCAGTCTGAAAAATGCGTTTCTTCCCACGTTAGCTGATGCGTCCGAAGAGCGTCACCCACCGTAGAAGCTTCTGTAGCGATGGTCTCAGTTGCTTGTTCGAGCGTCGAGGCAGCACCTCGAGCAACAGTCGCTCCTGTGGCAGCCATCTCTGCTGCGGGCGGTACTCTTCTGGCACTCGTAGCAGTCTGAAAAATGCGTTTCTTCCCACGTTAGCTGATGCGTCCGAAGAGCATCACCCACCGTAGAAGCTTCTGTTGCGATGGTTTCAGTTGCTTGTTCGAGCGTCGAGGCAGCACCTCGAGCAACAGTCGCTCCTGTAGCAGCCATCTCTGCTGCGGGCGGTACTCTTCTGGCACTCGTAGCAGTCTGAAAAATGCGTTTCTTCCCACGTTAGCTGATGCGTCCGAAGAGCATCACCCACCGTAGAAGCTTCTGTAGCGATGGTCTCAGTTGCTTGTTCGAGCGTCGAGGCAGCACCTCGAGCAACAGTCGCTCCTGTGGCAGCCATCTCTGCTGCGGGCGGTACTCTTCTGGCACTCGTAGCAGTCTGAAAAATGCGTTTCTTCCCACGTTAGCTGATGCGTCCGAAGAGCATCACCCACCGTAGAAGCTTCTGTTGCGATGGTCTCAGTTGCCTGTTCGAGCGTCGAGGCAGCACCTCGAGCAACAGTCGCTCCTGTGGCAGCCATCTCTGCTGCGGGCGGTACTCTTCTGGCACTCGTAGCAGTCTGAAAAATGCGTTTCTTCCCACGTTAGCTGATGCGTCCGAAGAGCATCACCCACCGTAGAAGCTTCTGTAGCGATGGTCTCAGTTGCTTGTTCGAGCGTCGAGGCAGCACCTCGAGCAACAGTCGCTCCTGTGGCAGCCATCTCTGCTGCGGGCGGTACTCTTCTGGCACTCGTAGCAGTCTGAAAAATGCGTTTCTTCCCACGTTAGCTGATGCGTCCGAAGAGCATCACCCACCGTAGAAGCTTCTGTTGCGATGGTCTCAGTTGCCTGTTCGAGCGTCGAGGCAGCACCTCGAGCAACAGTCGCTCCTGTGGCAGCCATCTCTGCTGCGGGCGGTACTCTTCTGGCACTCGTAGCAGTCTGAAAAATGCGTTTCTTCCCACGTTAGCTGATGCGTCCGAAGAGCATCACCCACCGTAGAAGCTTCTGTTGCGATGGTTTCAGCTGCTTGTTCGAGCGTCGAGGCAGCACCTCGAGCAACAGTCGCTCCTGTGGCAGCCATCTCTGCTGCGGGCGGTACTCTTCTGGCACTCGTAGCAGTCTGAAAAATGCGTTTCTTCCCACGTTAGCTGATGCGTCCGAAGAGCATCACCCACCGTAGAAGCTTCTGTAGCGATGGTTTCAGTTGCTTGTTCGAGCGTCGAGGCAGCACCTCGAGCAACAGTCGCTCCTGTGGCAGCCATCTCTGCTGCGGGCGGTACTCTTCTGGCACTCGTAGCAGTCTGAAAAATGCGTTTCTTCCCACGTTAGCTGATGCGTCCGAAGAGCATCACCCACCGTAGAAGCTTCTGTTGCGATGGTCTCAGTTGCCTGTTCGAGCGTCGAGGCAGCACCTCGAGCAACAGTCGCTCCTGTGGCAGCCATCTCTGCTGCGGGCGGTACTCTTCTGGCACTCGTAGCAGTCTGAAAAATGCGTTTCTTCCCACGTTAGCTGATGCGTCCGAAGAGCATCATCCACCGTAGAAGCTTCTGTTGCGATGGTCTCAGTTGCCTGTTCGAGCGTCGAGGCAGCACCTCGAGCAACAGTCGCTCCTGTGGCAGCCATCTCTGCTGCGGGCGGTACTCTTCTGGCACTCGTAGCAGTCTGAAAAATGCGTTTCTTCCCACGTTAGCTGATGCGTCCGAAGAGCATCACCCACCGTAGAAGCTTCTGTTGCGATGGTCTCAGTTGCTTGTTCGAGCGTCGAGGCAGCACCTCGAGCAACAGTCGCTCCTGTGGCAGCCATCTCTGCTGCGGGCGGTACTCTTCTGGCACTCGTAGCAGTCTGAAAAATGCGTTTCTTCCCACGTTAGCTGATGCGTCCGAAGAGCATCACCCACCGTAGAAGCTTCTGTAGCGATGGTCTCAGTTGCTTGTTCGAGCGTCGAGGCAGCACCTCGAGCAACAGTCGCTCCTGTGGCAGCCATCTCTGCTGCGGGCGGTACTCTTCTGGCACTCGTAGCAGTCTGAAAAATGCGTTTCTTCCCACGTTAGCTGATGCGTCCGAAGAGCATCACCCACCGTAGAAGCTTCTGTAGCGATGGTCTCAGTTGCTTGTTCGAGCGTCGAGGCAGCACCTCGAGCAACAGTCGCTCCTGTGGCAGCCATCTCTGCTGCGGGCGGTACTCTTCTGGCACTCGTAGCAGTCTGAAAAATGCGTTTCTTCCCACGTTAGCTGATGCGTCCGAAGGGCATCACCCACCGTAGAAGCTTCTGTAGCGATGGTCTCAGTTGCTTGTTCGAGCGTCGAGGCAGCACCTCGAGCAACAGTCGCTCCTGTGGCAGCCATCTCTGCTGCGGGCGGTACTCTTCTGGCACTCGTAGCAGTCTGAAAAATGCGTTTCTTCCCACGTTAGCTGATGCGTCCGAAGAGCATCACCCACCGTAGAAGCTTCTGTTGCGATGGTTTCAGTTGCTTGTTCGAGCGTCGAGGCAGCACCTCGAGCAACAGTCGCTCCTGTAGCAGCCATCTCTGCTGCGGGCGGTACTCTTCTGGCACTCGTAGCAGTCTGAAAAATGCGTTTCTTCCCACGTTAGCTGATGCGTCCGAAGAGCATCACCCACCGTAGAAGCTTCTGTAGCGATGGTCTCAGTTGCTTGTTCGAGCGTCGAGGCAGCACCTCGAGCAACAGTCGCTCCTGTGGCAGCCATCTCTGCTGCGGGCGGTACTCTTCTGGCACTCGTAGCAGTCTGAAAAATGCGTTTCTTCCCACGTTAGCTGATGCGTCCGAAGAGCATCACCCACCGTAGAAGCTTCTGTTGCGATGGTCTCAGTTGCCTGTTCGAGCGTCGAGGCAGCACCTCGAGCAACAGTCGCTCCTGTGGCAGCCATCTCTGCTGCGGGCGGTACTCTTCTGGCACTCGTAGCAGTCTGAAAAATGCGTTTCTTCCCACGTTAGCTGATGCGTCCGAAGAGCATCACCCACCGTAGAAGCTTCTGTAGCGATGGTCTCAGTTGCTTGTTCGAGCGTCGAGGCAGCACCTCGAGCAACAGTCGCTCCTGTGGCAGCCATCTCTGCTGCGGGCGGTACTCTTCTGGCACTCGTAGCAGTCTGAAAAATGCGTTTCTTCCCACGTTAGCTGATGCGTCCGAAGAGCATCACCCACCGTAGAAGCTTCTGTTGCGATGGTCTCAGTTGCCTGTTCGAGCGTCGAGGCAGCACCTCGAGCAACAGTCGCTCCTGTGGCAGCCATCTCTGCTGCGGGCGGTACTCTTCTGGCACTCGTAGCAGTCTGAAAAATGCGTTTCTTCCCACGTTAGCTGATGCGTCCGAAGAGCATCACCCACCGTAGAAGCTTCTGTTGCGATGGTCTCAGTTGCCTGTTCGAGCGTCGAGGCAGCACCTCGAGCAACAGTCGCTCCTGTGGCAGCCATCTCTGCTGCGGGCGGTACTCTTCTGGCACTCGTAGCAGTCTGAAAAATGCGTTTCTTCCCACGTTAGCTGATGCGTCCGAAGAGCATCATCCACCGTAGTAGCTTCTGTAGCGATGGTCTCAGTTGCTTGTTCGAGCGTCGAGGCAGCACCTCGAGCAACAGTCGCTCCTGTGGCAGCCATCTCTGCTGCGGGCGGTACTCTTCTGGCACTCGTAGCAGTCTGAAAAATGCGTTTCTTCCCACGTTAGCTGATGCGTCCGAAGAGCATCACCCACCGTAGAAGCTTCTGTAGCGATGGTCTCAGTTGCTTGTTCGAGCGTCGAGGCAGCACCTCGAGCAACAGTCGCTCCTGTGGCAGCCATCTCTGCTGCGGGCGGTACTCTTCTGGCACTCGTAGCAGTCTGAAAAATGCGTTTCTTCCCACGTTAGCTGATGCGTCCGAAGAGCATCATCCACCGTAGAAGCTTCTGTAGCGATGGTCTCAGTTGCTTGTTCGAGCGTCGAGGCAGCACCTCGAGCAACAGTCGCTCCTGTGGCAGCCATCTCTGCTGCGGGCGGTACTCTTCTGGCACTCGTAGCAGTCTGAAAAATGCGTTACTTCCCACGTTAGCTGATGCGTCCGAAGGGCATCACCCACCGTAGAAGCTTCTGTTGCGATGGTCTCAGTTGCCTGTTCGAGCGTCGAGGCAGCACCTCGAGCAACAGTCGCTCCTGTGGCAGCCATCTCTGCTGCGGGCGGTACTCTTCTGGCACTCGTAGCAGTCTGAAAAATGCGTTACTTCCCACGTTAGCTGATGCGTCCGAAGAGCATCACCCACCGTAGAAGCTTCTGTTGCGATGGTCTCAGTTGCCTGTTCGAGCGTCGAGGCAGCACCTCGAGCAACAGTCGCTCCTGTGGCAGCCATCTCTGCTGCGGGCGGTACTCTTCTGGCACTCGTAGCAGTCTGAAAAATGCGTTTCTTCCCACGTTAGCTGATGCGTCCGAAGAGCATCATCCACCGTAGAAGCTTCTGTAGCGATGGTCTCAGTTGCTTGTTCGAGCGTCGAGGCAGCACCTCGAGCAACAGTCGCTCCTGTGGCAGCCATCTCTGCTGCGGGCGGTACTCTTCTGGCACTCGTAGCAGTCTGAAAAATGCGTTACTTCCCACGTTAGCTGATGCGTCCGAAGGGCATCACCCACCGTAGAAGCTTCTGTTGCGATGGTCTCAGTTGCCTGTTCGAGCGTCGAGGCAGCACCTCGAGCAACAGTCGCTCCTGTGGCAGCCATCTCTGCTGCGGGCGGTACTCTTCTGGCACTCGTAGCAGTCTGAAAAATGCGTTACTTCCCACGTTAGCTGATGCGTCCGAAGAGCATCACCCACCGTAGAAGCTTCTGTTGCGATGGTCTCAGTTGCCTGTTCGAGCGTCGAGGCAGCACCTCGAGCAACAGTCGCTCCTGTGGCAGCCATCTCTGCTGCGGGCGGTACTCTTCTGGCACTCGTAGCAGTCTGAAAAATGCGTTTCTTCCCACGTTAGCTGATGCGTCCGAAGAGCATCACCCACCGTAGAAGCTTCTGTAGCGATGGTTTCAGTTGCTTGTTCGAGCGTCGAGGCAGCACCTCGAGCAACAGTCGCTCCTGTGGCAGCCATCTCTGCTGCGGGCGGTACTCTTCTGGCACTCGTAGCAGTCTGAAAAATGCGTTTCTTCCCACGTTAGCTGATGCGTCCGAAGAGCATCACCCACCGTAGAAGCTTCTGTAGCGATGGTCTCAGTTGCTTGTTCGAGCGTCGAGGCAGCACCTCGAGCAACAGTCCCTCCTGTGGCAGCCATCTCTGCTGCGGGCGGTACTCTTCTGGCACTCGTAGCAGTCTGAAAAATGCGTTTCTTCCCACGTTAGCTGATGCGTCCGAAGGGCATCACCCACCGTAGAAGCTTCTGTAGCGATGGTCTCAGTTGCTTGTTCGAGCGTCGAGGCAGCACCTCGAGCAACAGTCGCTCCTGTGGCAGCCATCTCTGCTGCGGGCGGTACTCTTCTGGCACTCGTAGCAGTCTGAAAAATGCGTTTCTTCCCACGTTAGCTGATGCGTCCGAAGAGCATCACCCACCGTAGAAGCTTCTGTAGCGATGGTCTCAGTTGCTTGTTCGAGCGTCGAGGCAGCACCTCGAGCAACAGTCGCTCCTGTGGCAGCCATCTCTGCTGCGGGCGGTACTCTTCTGGCACTCGTAGCAGTCTGAAAAATGCGTTTCTTCCCACGTTAGCTGATGCGTCCGAAGAGCATCACCCACCGTAGAAGCTTCTGTTGCGATGGTCTCAGTTGCCTGTTCGAGCGTCGAGGCAGCACCTCGAGCAACAGTCGCTCCTGTGGCAGCCATCTCTGCTGCGGGCGGTACTCTTCTGGCACTCGTAGCAGTCTGAAAAATGCGTTTCTTCCCACGTTAGCTGATGCGTCCGAAGAGCATCACCCACCGTAGAAGCTTCTGTAGCGATGGTCTCAGTTGCTTGTTCGAGCGTCGAGGCAGCACCTCGAGCAACAGTCGCTCCTGTGGCAGCCATCTCTGCTGCGGGCGGTACTCTTCTGGCACTCGTAGCAGTCTGAAAAATGCGTTTCTTCCCACGTTAGCTGATGCGTCCGAAGAGCATCACCCACCGTAGAAGCTTCTGTTGCGATGGTCTCAGTTGCCTGTTCGAGCGTCGAGGCAGCACCTCGAGCAACAGTCGCTCCTGTGGCAGCCATCTCTGCTGCGGGCGGTACTCTTCTGGCACTCGTAGCAGTCTGAAAAATGCGTTTCTTCCCACGTTAGCTGATGCGTCCGAAGAGCATCACCCACCGTAGAAGCTTCTGTAGCGATGGTTTCAGCTGCTTGTTCGAGCGTCGAGGCAGCACCTCGAGCAACAGTCGCTCCTGTGGCAGCCATCTCTGCTGCGGGCGGTACTCTTCTGGCACTCGTAGCAGTCTGAAAAATGCGTTTCTTCCCACGTTAGCTGATGCGTCCGAAGAGCATCACCCACCGTAGAAGCTTCTGTAGCGATGGTCTCAGTTGCTTGTTCGAGCGTCGAAGCAGCACCTCGAGCAACAGTCGCTCCTGCGGCAGCCATCTCTGCTGCGGGCGGTACTCTTCTGGCACTCGTAGCAGTCTGAAAAATGCGTTTCTTCCCACGTTAGCTGATGCGTCCGAAGAGCATCACCCACCGTAGAAGCTTCTGTAGCGATGGTCTCAGTTGTTTGTTCGAGCGTCGAGGCAGCACCTCGAGCAACAGTCGCTCCTGTGGCAGCCATCTCTGCTGCGGGCGGTACTCTTCTGGCACTCGTAGCAGTCTGAAAAATGCGTTACTTCCCACGTTAGCTGATGCGTCCGAAGAGCATCACCCACCGTAGAAGCTTCTGTTGCGATGGTCTCAGTTGCCTGTTCGAGCGTCGAGGCAGCACCTCGAGCAACAGTCGCTCCTGTGGCAGCCATCTCTGCTGCGGGCGGTACTCTTCTGGCACTCGTAGCAGTCTGAAAAATGCGTTTCTTCCCACGTTAGCTGATGCGTCCGAAGAGCATCACCCACCGTAGAAGCTTCTGTAGCGATGGTTTCAGTTGCTTGTTCGAGCGTCGAGGCAGCACCTCGAGCAACAGTCGCTCCTGTGGCAGCCATCTCTGCTGCGGGCGGTACTCTTCTGGCACTCGTAGCAGTCTGAAAAATGCGTTTCTTCCCACGTTAGCTGATGCGTCCGAAGAGCATCACCCACCGTAGAAGCTTCTGTAGCGATGGTCTCAGTTGCTTGTTCGAGCGTCGAGGCAGCACCTCGAGCAACAGTCCCTCCTGTGGCAGCCATCTCTGCTGCGGGCGGTACTCTTCTGGCACTCGTAGCAGTCTGAAAAATGCGTTTCTTCCCACGTTAGCTGATGCGTCCGAAGGGCATCACCCACCGTAGAAGCTTCTGTAGCGATGGTCTCAGTTGCTTGTTCGAGCGTCGAGGCAGCACCTCGAGCAACAGTCGCTCCTGTGGCAGCCATCTCTGCTGCGGGCGGTACTCTTCTGGCACTCGTAGCAGTCTGAAAAATGCGTTTCTTCCCACGTTAGCTGATGCGTCCGAAGAGCATCACCCACCGTAGAAGCTTCTGTTGCGATGGTTTCAGTTGCTTGTTCGAGCGTCGAGGCAGCACCTCGAGCAACAGTCGCTCCTGTGGCAGCCATCTCTGCTGCGGGCGGTACTCTTCTGGCACTCGTAGCAGTCTGAAAAATGCGTTTCTTCCCACGTTAGCTGATGCGTCCGAAGAGCATCACCCACCGTAGAAGCTTCTGTAGCGATGGTCTCAGTTGCTTGTTCGAGCGTCGAGGCAGCACCTCGAGCAACAGTCGCTCCTGTGGCAGCCATCTCTGCTGCGGGCGGTACTCTTCTGGCACTCGTAGCAGTCTGAAAAATGCGTTTCTTCCCACGTTAGCTGATGCGTCCGAAGAGCATCACCCACCGTAGAAGCTTCTGTTGCGATGGTCTCAGTTGCCTGTTCGAGCGTCGAGGCAGCACCTCGAGCAACAGTCGCTCCTGTGGCAGCCATCTCTGCTGCGGGCGGTACTCTTCTGGCACTCGTAGCAGTCTGAAAAATGCGTTTCTTCCCACGTTAGCTGATGCGTCCGAAGAGCATCACCCACCGTAGAAGCTTCTGTAGCGATGGTCTCAGTTGCTTGTTCGAGCGTCGAGGCAGCACCTCGAGCAACAGTCGCTCCTGTGGCAGCCATCTCTGCTGCGGGCGGTACTCTTCTGGCACTCGTAGCAGTCTGAAAAATGCGTTTCTTCCCACGTTAGCTGATGCGTCCGAAGAGCATCACCCACCGTAGAAGCTTCTGTTGCGATGGTCTCAGTTGCCTGTTCGAGCGTCGAGGCAGCACCTCGAGCAACAGTCGCTCCTGTGGCAGCCATCTCTGCTGCGGGCGGTACTCTTCTGGCACTCGTAGCAGTCTGAAAAATGCGTTTCTTCCCACGTTAGCTGATGCGTCCGAAGAGCATCACCCACCGTAGAAGCTTCTGTAGCGATGGTCTCAGTTGCTTGTTCGAGCGTCGAGGCAGCACCTCGAGCAACAGTCGCTCCTGTGGCAGCCATCTCTGCTGCGGGCGGTACTCTTCTGGCACTCGTAGCAGTCTGAAAAATGCGTTTCTTCCCACGTTAGCTGATGCGTCCGAAGAGCATCACCCACCGTAGAAGCTTCTGTTGCGATGGTCTCAGTTGCCTGTTCGAGCGTCGAGGCAGCACCTCGAGCAACAGTCGCTCCTGTGGCAGCCATCTCTGCTGCGGGCGGTACTCTTCTGGCACTCGTAGCAGTCTGAAAAATGCGTTTCTTCCCACGTTAGCTGATGCGTCCGAAGAGCATCACCCACCGTAGAAGCTTCTGTAGCGATGGTTTCAGCTGCTTGTTCGAGCGTCGAGGCAGCACCTCGAGCAACAGTCGCTCCTGTGGCAGCCATCTCTGCTGCGGGCGGTACTCTTCTGGCACTCGTAGCAGTCTGAAAAATGCGTTTCTTCCCACGTTAGCTGATGCGTCCGAAGAGCATCACCCACCGTAGAAGCTTCTGTAGCGATGGTCTCAGTTGCTTGTTCGAGCGTCGAAGCAGCACCTCGAGCAACAGTCGCTCCTGCGGCAGCCATCTCTGCTGCGGGCGGTACTCTTCTGGCACTCGTAGCAGTCTGAAAAATGCGTTTCTTCCCACGTTAGCTGATGCGTCCGAAGAGCATCACCCACCGTAGAAGCTTCTGTAGCGATGGTCTCAGTTGTTTGTTCGAGCGTCGAGGCAGCACCTCGAGCAACAGTCGCTCCTGTGGCAGCCATCTCTGCTGCGGGCGGTACTCTTCTGGCACTCGTAGCAGTCTGAAAAATGCGTTTCTTCCCACGTTAGCTGATGCGTCCGAAGAGCATCACCCACCGTAGAAGCTTCTGTTGCGATGGTCTCAGTTGCCTGTTCGAGCGTCGAGGCAGCACCTCGAGCAACAGTCGCTCCTGTGGCAGCCATCTCTGCTGCGGGCGGTACTCTTTTGGCACTCGTAGCAGTCTGAAAAATGCGTTTCTTCCCACGTTAGCTGATGCGTCCGAAGAGCATCACCCACCGTAGAAGCTTCTGTTGCGATGGTTTCAGCTGCTTGTTCGAGCGTCGAGGCAGCACCTCGAGCAACAGTCGCTCCTGTGGCAGCCATCTCTGCTGCGGGCGGTACTCTTCTGGCACTCGTAGCAGTCTGAAAAATGCGTTTCTTCCCACGTTAGCTGATGCGTCCGAAGAGCATCACCCACCGTAGAAGCTTCTGTAGCGATGGTCTCAGTTGCTTGTTCGAGCGTCGAGGCAGCACCTCGAGCAACAGTCGCTCCTGTGGCAGCCATCTCTGCTGTGGGTGGTACTCTTCTGGCACTCGTAGCAGTCTGAAAAATGCGTTTCTTCCCACGTTAGCTGATGCGTCCGAAGAGCATCACCTACCGTAGAAGCTTCTGTAGCGATGGTCTCAGTTGCTTGTTCGAGCGTCGAGGCAGCACCTCGAGCAACAGTCGCTCCTGTGGCAGCCATTTCTGCTGCGGGCGGTACTCTTCTGGCACTCGTAGCAGTCTGAAAAATGCGTATCTTCCCACGTTAGCTGATGCGTCCGAAGAGCATCACCCACCGTAGAAGCTTCTGTTGCGATGGTCTCAGTTGCCTGTTCGAGCGTCGAGGCAGCACCTCGAGCAACAGTCGCTCCTGTGGCAGCCATCTCTGCTGCGGGCGGTACTCTTCTGGCACTCGTAGCAGTCTGAAAAATGCGTTACTTCCCACGTTAGCTGATGCGTCCGAAGGGCATCACCCACCGTAGAAGCTTCTGTAGCGATGGTCTCAGTTGCTTGTTCGAGCGTCGAGGCAGCACCTCGAGCAACAGTCGCTCCTGTGGCAGCCATCTCTGCTGCGGGCGGTACTCTTCTGGCACTCGTAGCAGTCTGAAAAATGCGTTTCTTCCCACGTTAGCTGATGCGTCCGAAGAGCATCACCCACCGTAGAAGCTTCTGTAGCGATGGTATCAGTTGCTTGTTCGAGCGTCGAGGCAGCACCTCGAGCAACAGTCGCTCCTGTGGCAGCCATCTCTGCTGCGGGCGGTACTCTTCTGGCACTCGTAGCAGTCTGAAAAATGCGTTTCTTCCCACGTTAGCTGATGCGTCCGAAGAGCATCACCCACCGTAGAAGCTTCTGTTGCGATGGTCTCAGTTGCCTGTTCGAGCGTCGAGGCAGCACCTCGAGCAACAGTCGCTCCTGTGGCAGCCATCTCTGCTGCGGGCGGTACTCTTCTGGCACTCGTAGCAGTCTGAAAAATGCGTTTCTTCCCACGTTAGCTGATGCGTCCGAAGAGCATCACCCACCGTAGAAGCTTCTGTAGCGATGGTTTCAGTTGCTTGTTCGAGCGTCGAGGCAGCACCTCGAGCAACAGTCGCTCCTGTGGCAGCCATCTCTGCTGCGGGCGGTACTCTTCTGGCACTCGTAGCAGTCTGAAAAATGCGTTTCTTCCCACGTTAGCTGATGCGTCCGAAGAGCATCACCCACCGTAGAAGCTTCTGTAGCGATGGTCTCAGTTGCTTGTTCGAGCGTCGAGGCAGCACCTCGAGCAACAGTCGCTCCTGTGGCAGCCATCTCTGCTGCAGGCGGTACTCTTCTGGCACTCGTAGCAGTCTGAAAAATGCGTTTCTTCCCACGTTAGCTGATGCGTCCGAAGAGCATCACCCACCGTAGAAGCTTCTGTAGCGATGGTCTCAGTTGCTTGTTCGAGCGTCGAGGCAGCACCTCGAGCAACAGTCGCTCCTGTGGCAGCCATCTCTGCTGCGGGCGGTACTCTTCTGGCACTCGTAGCAGTCTGAAAAATGCGTTTCTTCCCACGTTAGCTGATGCGTCCGAAGAGCATCACCCACCGTAGAAGCTTCTGTTGCGATGGTCTCAGTTGCCTGTTCGAGCGTCGAGGCAGCACCTCGAGCAACAGTCGCTCCTGTGGCAGCCATCTCTGCTGCGGGCGGTACTCTTCTGGCACTCGTAGCAGTCTGAAAAATGCGTTTCTTCCCACGTTAGCTGATGCGTCCGAAGAGCATCACCCACCGTAGAAGCTTCTGTAGCGATGGTTTCAGCTGCTTGTTCGAGCGTCGAGGCAGCACCTCGAGCAACAGTCGCTCCTGTGGCAGCCATCTCTGCTGCGGGCGGTACTCTTCTGGCACTCGTAGCAGTCTGAAAAATGCGTTTCTTCCCACGTTAGCTGATGCGTCCGAAGAGCATCACCCACCGTAGAAGCTTCTGTAGCGATGGTCTCAGTTGCTTGTTCGAGCGTCGAGGCAGCACCTCGAGCAACAGTCGCTCCTGTGGCAGCCATCTCTGCTGCGGGCGGTACTCTTCTGGCACTCGTAGCAGTCTGAAAAATGCGTTTCTTCCCACGTTAGCTGATGCGTCCGAAGAGCATCACCCACCGTAGAAGCTTCTGTTGCGATGGTCTCAGTTGCCTGATCGAGCGTCGAGGCAGCACCTCGAGCAACAGTCGCTCCTGTGGCAGCCATCTCTGCTGCGGGCGGTACTCTTCTGGCACTCGTAGCAGTCTGAAAAATGCGTTTCTTCCCACGTTAGCTGATGCGTCCGAAGAGCATCACCCACCGTAGAAGCTTCTGTTGCGATGGTTTCAGTTGCTTGTTCGAGCGTCGAGGCAGCACCTCGAGCAACAGTCGCTCCTGTGGCAGCCATCTCTGCTGCGGGCGGTACTCTTCTGGCACTCGTAGCAGTCTGAAAAATGCGTTTCTTCCCACGTTAGCTGATGCGTCCGAAGAGCATCACCCACCGTAGAAGCTTCTGTAGCGATGGTCTCAGTTGCTTGTTCGAGCGTCGAAGCAGCACCTCGAGCAACAGTCGCTCCTGCGGCAGCCATCTCTGCTGCGGGCGGTACTCTTCTGGCACTCGTAGCAGTCTGAAAAATGCGTTTCTTCCCACGTTAGCTGATGCGTCCGAAGAGCATCACCCACCGTAGAAGCTTCTGTTGCGATGGTCTCAGTTGCCTGTTCGAGCGTCGAGGCAGCACCTCGAGCAACAGTCGCTCCTGTGGCAGCCATCTCTGCTGCGGGCGGTACTCTTCTGGCACTCGTAGCAGTCTGAAAAATGCGTTTCGTCCCACGTTAGCTGATGCGTCCGAAGAGCATCACCCACCGTAGAAGCTTCTGTTGCGATGGTCTCAGTTGCCTGTTCGAGCGTCGAGGCAGCACCTCGAGCAACAGTCGCTCCTGTGGCAGCCATCTCTGCTGCGGGCGGTACTCTTCTGGCACTCGTAGCAGTCTGAAAAATGCGTTTCTTCCCACGTTAGCTGATGCGTCCGAAGAGCATCACCCACCGTAGAAGCTTCTGTAGCGATGGTCTCAGTTGCTTGTTCGAGCGTCGAGGCAGCACCTCGAGCAACAGTCGCTCCTGTGGCAGCCATCTCTGCTGCGGGCGGTACTCTTCTGGCACTCGTAGCAGTCTGAAAAATGCGTTTCTTTCCACGTTAGCTGATGCGTCCGAAGAGCATCACCCACCGTAGAAGCTTCTGTAGCGATGGTCTCAGTTGCTTGTTCGAGCGTCGAGGCAGCACCTCGAGCAACAGTCGCTCCTGTGGCAGCCATCTCTGCTGTGGGCGGTACTCTTGTGGCACTCGTAGCAGTCTGAAAAATGCGTTTCTTCCCACGTTAGCTGATGCGTCCGAAGAGCATCACCCACCGTAGAAGCTTCTGTAGCGATGGTCTCAGTTGCTTGTTCGAGCGTCGAGGCAGCACCTCGAGCAACAGTCGCTCCTGTGGCAGCCATCTCTGCTGTGGGCGGTACTCTTGTGGCACTCGTAGCAGTCTGAAAAATGCGTTTCTTCCCACGTTAGCTGATGCGTCCGAAGAGCATCACCCACCGTAGAAGCTTCTGTAGCGATGGTCTCAGTTGCTTGTTCGAGCGTCGAGGCAGCACCTCGAGCAACAGTCGCTCCTGTGGCAGCCATCTCTGCTGCGGGCGGTACTCTTCTGGCACTCGTAGCAGTCTGAAAAATGCGTTTCTTCCCACGTTAGCTGATGCGTCCGAAGAGCATCACCCACCGTAGAAGCTTCTGTAGCGATGGTCTCAGTTGCTTGTTCGAGCGTCGAGGCAGCACCTCGAGCAACAGTCGCTCCTGTGGCAGCCATCTCTGCTGCGGGCGGTACTCCTCTGGCACTCGTAGCAGTCTGAAAAATGCGTTTCTTCCCACGTTAGCTGATGCGTCCGAAGAGCATCACCCACCGTAGAAGCTTCTGTAGCGATGGTCTCAGTTGCTTGTTCGAGCGTCGAGGCAGCACCTCGAGCAACAGTCGCTCCTGTGGCAGCCATCTCTGCTGCGGGCGGTACTCTTCTGGCACTCGTAGCAGTCTGAAAAATGCGTTTCTTCCCACGGTTCACCACTTAGATACCACAGTCCCCAAATTTGGCTCCAAAAGTACAATATAAATCTCCATACGTTGCTGTCTAGCCCGAGGTTTTTCTTTCCTAATGGATTAGAGAATAGATTAAGTGTCACGGTGTTTTTCATAGAATATCCAATAAGTTAGGATATAATAAGTGCCGGGCATCATTCTCAGAACTGCATCGGTGAGTGGTGAGCAAGTTTCCCTTGAAAATTGTTAGCTGCTTCTTCCCACGCGCTTCACCTGCATCTTCCTGATGATGGTCAAGATGGGCTGACAAGGCCCTATGGCAGCCCGCCTGAATGGAAGTGTGTAAACCTCAAAAATGGCAGCCGGGGCGCGGCGATTGTTAAGAATTCGCAGCCTCTTTTGCTACATAAAAATCTTGATCTCCCTTTATGCAAAATGACTCACGAAAATGCATCTATGAATTCTGACCGAAGAGTGTTAGCCGACCTCATCGCTCATGACACCCCTATCTTCCTGCTCCCAGCGTGAATTTGTTAGAGTTCATGCTGTGCCAACGAAAGGATAAGAATTAGACGCTCTAAATCATGTTTTGCTGAGTATCATCGTTTGCAGCCAATATTAGTTCCTTGAGATGCTTTATCGACGGACGTGATATGTATTTTTTTTTCTTCAGTTTTGATTGACTTGGGTGGAATACCAGCTCAGATGTCTGGGTGTACGACAAAAATATGTGAATAACTGCCAATGCTTCTCATAGTGCGAAATACAAGCAGGTTCACAATCTGGGAATCATCTTTGGTTCTAGTCCAAGTTGGATTGTAGCATTAGGTGTCATTAGATGTCCTTTTTAGGGAAAGTCACCGAGTTCTATTTCATGCTGAACCGTTGCAGGTTCCGATCAAGAGCTCTAGGCGGTGCTATGTTATGTTTGTAGCATTGCCTTGTCGTAGTAATCTTGAAAATTAGGAGAAATTTTCGTAGAGAGTGCTAACCATCGCTTCATCCTTCGAAAGTGCATTGACGATCCTGACCTTCATATCAGGTGCTGAATTGGAACACACAAGTGTCCGTATCTTGTCATCAACATCCTTCATCATCTTGTGCCATCTGTCGTTCACCTCCCGTTTTTTCGCCTCGTAGAGATCCTGAATCACACGCCACTTTTAGTGTAATAGAGAGTTTGTAGTTGGATATACTGAAGAGCGAGAGCATAGATCTTTGTCCTTGGCTTATTTACTTTCTATCGTCAGTCGTAGCAAGTCGTAGTAGCATTTGTTGTTGTCGGTGTATTAGTTAATCTACGTAAGGCAAACATCCTTTGAGCATGACCATGCGCTTCTCTATGTAATTTCAGTACATGGGAGGCGCATAGGGAATTTCGACAAGCCTTTGGTTAGTTTACGGTTCATTCTTTGCAGACTAATCTCGATCCAATTCCGACATGCTAATGATGACAGGTTAAGAAAAAGAATAAAGAATGGTATTTTTCAATCCCTTTTGGGATGCACCACGATTTGTACTTCTGCGGGATGCGATCTACTTCCCCGGGATGTCCTGGAGGCGATTTGAGTGCGTATTTGGCAATGCAGTGACTTGCGGTGGCCAGCCGATGACAAGTCAAAACTTCATTAGGTTGTCTTGCCGTGGGATTGAGCACAAATGATGTCGAAAGTGACCTACGTCAAACAGACTTGGATCCCTTCGAGCATTCTTTGTAGGATGCGCCACGCTTCCTACCTCTACGGGCTGTCGTGAAGCCGATTTGAATGTGTATTCGCCGTACATGATTTGCGGTGGCCAGCCTATGAACAAGCCAGCGCTTTGTCCTTTCCGGACAATTCTGATACCGATCCACCGGACTACGAAGGATTCAAAACTTGGTTAGGCTAGGCGAGTAATCGGATCTAATAAGGAGAGCTTCCAGAGTGGCGGTGAGCTTTTGCGATGCAATTTTTACAGGATGTAGGGTCCCGAGTGGGGAGTCCGTAATCATACTTACCTTTTTCGGAATGCTCTTCTTTGGTTAAAAAAAAACGGTGTGAACGCGTGAGCGCGAAGTTCATGGCGCCATGCTGCCACCCAGCCCGATGTGGTCGGTTGGCGTAGTGGTAGCGGGTCGTCTTTCGGGCGCACGGAGCGGGTTTGATGGCTCGGTCCCCGGTGTCGCCAGTGTTTCTGCACACATTGGATCGCCATTGTTATGGGCTTGCGTGATCACAGCGGTCAATTTGTACACGATTAATGCTGTTGGTATTTAAACCTAGCCTTTTTGGGCTTTCATTTGAGTTACCTCTCAGTGGATCGTATTTGCACTGTATCATATCAGCAGTGATACCGTAAATGCACACAAAGACACAAACTTAACGGGATAAGTATGAATTTGGTTTGATACCGGCAAAAACTTAACATGAACAATGAAATGTCCTTTTCACCCGGAAGGTTGTTCGTCCCTAGCGTTTGTAAGATGTTGCTGGTGTAATAAGCGAGTATGCTTTAAATGTTTCATAGTTCTATATCATAATTGTTGATTATCATTGTCAGCAATAAACACAGTTACTTCATGTGAGCAAGAACGAATTTTTATGTTAGTAATCCAATTGAATAACACAGTGCAAATACGATCCATTGAGAGGTAACTCAAATGAAAGCTCGAAAAGGCAAGCTTTAAATACTGACAGCTTTAATCGTGTACAAATTGAGTCCTGTGATCACGCAAGCCAATAATAATAACGATCCGATGTGTGCACTAACACCGGCGACGCCGGGTACTGAACCATCAAACCACTCGGTGCGCCCGAGAGGCGACTCCGCTATCACTACGCCAACCGACACAAGGTTGAGTGGCAGCAGGGCGCCAGGAACTTCGCGCTCACGCGTCCACACCCTTTCTCAAAAGAGCATTCCGAAAAAAGTAACTATGGTCTTGGACTCCCAACACGGGACCCTACATCCTGTACAAATTGCGCCGCAAAAGCTCACCGCCACTCTGGAGGCTCTCCTTGTAAGAACTTCGATTCAGTGTACATGCCACATCCGACGCCGCTGACTGCATTACCATTCGTCGGTATGGAATACGTAGCTTTAGGAGTTTCGTTTTACTCCAAGTGGGCACAACATTTATTACAGTCATTTAGACCTAAAAATTATAATTTAAAGCCAAAAGACACAGGTAAGATATAAAACAGCGACTCTGTGCTATTAATGCTGAGGTCACCACCTAAGGAGAATTGCCCCCATCCTAAAACGGTGCCAAGGTCACCAATCCAAGCAACTTAAGGGTTCGCTTCATTTTCATTTAATATTATTTTTCACCAAGACAGACTCTAGTGAAATCAGCTCTAGTGAAACACTCCTCCTGCACCGCATCTCCAGACGCGTTTGGCGACGTGTTCGGCACGTCAACTGAATCTCCATGCACCTTGGGCAACGTGTTCGGCACGTCTATTGAATCGCCAGACACGTTGCACAACTACAACCCCCCCCCCCCCCCCCCCATCCCCACACTTTTCCCCAACACACTCCTCCAGCACTCCTGTGCAAACAAACAAATACACAGACAGACAAACAAACGTCGATTCTCGCACGTGGAATTTGAAATTAATGCTTTTAAATATTCACGTTTGTAAACTTTGAAGTTTGCTGAATTGAAATTAATAATTTTGCACATTCTAAAACGTTATAACGCCTCCCTTATCACTGATTAACCAACGGGAAGGTGTTATAACAAAAAAGGTTCATCTGGAGACAGGTGGCGAAACGAACCGTTTTAGAGAAAGAAAATGTTGTAATTTCATGTTTTTCGCTTTTACTTCTCTTTGTTTTAATTGTGGATTCCTGTGTTTTTAGACAACTCAATGCGTTCAGTTTCCTTGGCGGTAGAAGATCTGAAGTTCTCTAATGTATCAGTTGATAGCCTTTTGAGTTTCTAAAGGTTAAAAGGCTTGACCACTTCAGAAATAAGAGGGCTCCGCTGATAGACTGTTTGGGGTGAAGGAGCCTCACCGACTTGAAAAGGCAACAACCTGAACAACAAGATGTCTCGTTATAGTCCTATAAAGAAAGGTTGAGCGGAAGTTCTCACCAGCACTCCATGTCGCATCGCCCAGTTCCTCGCCTGCTTCTCTATCTCACCCTTAGGGACATTTGTCTGCTGAATGATGGAGTGGAATTCTCTCAGCTCATCATCCGTGATTGTAACAGAGCCAACAGTGCTTGTATGATCATAACCGCTATTGCAAGAGGTGAGACTGGATAATACCAGAATGATGAGTGCTGCATTCCACCTGAAAAAAGGCGACAATAAACGAGTTACACAGGTGGAGAAATAAATGTTTGTTTATCTGCGTGAAGGCGACTGAGGAACTGCCTGTATTGAAACATGTAGACGCTATAGACATGTACTGCCGATGAGCCTCAGTGTGGTGGTTAACAATATTCTTAACGTAGGGCTCGTCGTGGATGATACCAGTGGCACACTGGAATAGCTTGTTCCCTAAAATGTTACCGTGAGCGTTTTGACGTTTGTGCACAAGTGAGCGAGCGAACAACGACGAGAAAACCATCGTGTGTATGTTGTTCGGTGAGAATATCGTATCTCATTTCTCTCCGTCAATTTACGAATTTACACTTAGCAGACGCGGTTTATTCAGATATGCCATTTGGACGCCTATCCTGACCCTTTTCAACCCAAATTGGGCATTTCTCAAAGCGTGCTGGACAATTCTGGATTCACAATAAGTATCTCAAAATCAGAATGAGCGTTTCCATATTAAAGCAGGCACTCTCTAATAAGGCCAAAATAAAATTTTGCTCAAAGAAAATTTTATATGAATTTCTTATAAAACTTTATAGTCGATCTGTCCCAAAAGAAACAAAGAACAAGCAAAGCTTTTACAATCAGTCAGAGGAATATTGCAATGTTGTGAAAGAGTGCACGATTCGATCACATCTTTTGTTATAGTATGCCAAAAAAATGCTGATTTTCTTTAGAATAAGCTTATAATAACCATTATATGTCACAAAAAAGAAAACTTCGTAACTTTTTAACACATTGACGACCTCTTGACGTGATGTCGGTCCCCAGCCTTGTAATTTATTTTTGTGGTTGGTTTCAAATCTTTCGTAGGAACTTTTTGTGTTATTGCACTTTATCTTTAGACAGGTGATAAAAAGCGTAGGTCT
The DNA here is from genome assembly GCA_947396885.1 of Heligmosomoides polygyrus polygyrus. NCBI lineage: Eukaryota > Metazoa > Nematoda > Chromadorea > Rhabditida > Heligmosomidae > Heligmosomoides > Heligmosomoides polygyrus. The sequence continues at coordinate 84,862,457 of OX377203.1, read as the reverse complement.
CGGAAACCGTTCTCGGGTACAGATTTATTGAGCTTTTCAACAAATAGTGGCTTCAATTATCAAGCAACAACTCTCGATGTGGCAAAAAATCGGTGGGTCTCATGCGTCAGACACGAGAAAATCGCGCTGTCGTCAGATTGTTCACCTTTTTGTGGAAGGTAAACTATATTTACTTAGACCATTATATATTTTATGCACTTGTATTATTTATTTCCATCCATTAAAAAGTAGTAATGACCGTTAAAAATTTATTTTGACTTTTTTGGAGATTATTTTATTTTATTTTGTTTTATTAAACGCATATATTACATTATACATTTAAAAGAACAACATAAAACGAGCTGAGGAACAATACAGTGACTCACAATAGAGCAAAGAAGAACAATTCTTATATATAGTACAAAGTGAAGAAAAAACTAAACAAAGGAGGGAAATTGGAGCAATTGAGCACGGTGAGGGAAGCAAGATTTTCGATCGACGGGAGTATTAAACGTAGTCCGCCCCTTGCCAAGAGTGGGTTGAGCAAGGAGACAACCCTCTGATTGTGAGAAAAGAACTGCGACCGAAGCCTAGTTTTTGCCAGCGACCGCCTTAGTTTGCAAGTTTCCAACTCTTGTGTGGGTGTTAGATTGACTGCTTTTATATAGAGGACGCTCATTTGGATTTGGAAGATGTTCAGTTTGGCTTCAAAGCCTTAAAAATCGTCCAGTTCACTTTGCAAAGTGTTCAATTTCACCTAAGAGTGGTGCATTGACCATCCGTTCTACATTGTGCCCTGACAATATTGAATTTATTTGAATGGTCATGATATACTTACCCCTCTAGGTATTACCGCCTACACTTAAATTCAGGAGAGCGAAACCCGTATTATACATACGTTAGAATTCAGTATTACGTCTTCCACAGCCCCTATGTTTCGCATTCTTTACCCCATTGGCGACGCCTTTCATCAACGTTCATACCGGCGGGAATGCGGGGTGTAGGGACGTACCCACTGTGAGGCATTCATGATGAACCTTATCCGCCACATCGTGGGTATCTCAGAGGGTAGAGAATACTTGACGGTCATCGTGGGTATATCCGCATACCCAGGAGGATCCCGCGCCCCATTGTCAAAATGGCGCTCCAGTGAGATCAGCTGTTCTCTCGAGAGGCTTACTTGTATCCTATCCTTGATTCCCTTCATGAATACGAATCGTACTGGTTTCACACTGCTTGATGCTCCGTTGGTTACATGAACATTGGATCGATCGCGGAATAATTCGTGATCATCTGCCTTAGTTTTTGAAACGGCTTCTGCCAACAAGCTTCCTTCATGCTGATACTGAGTTGAAATACAATGTGTATTTTGATCATCAGACTCGCCAAACTATAGGTTCTAGTCCAAGATTTCGTTAGATTCTAAGCGGACTGGTGCCCGCTGTATACCGGCAAAGTATCTTTAAACGGGTAAATTAGCTCAGCCACACTCCGGTGTTCCTTCCCTTGCTCAGGAACAGATGCCGTGTTTATTTGAGTGCTCCACGACCATGATCTCATAATGGAGCGGGCACCAGCCCGCTTATTACCTTTGGTTACATAAAGTCGTGAAAGGTTGTGCATTCTTTGGTTGCAAAATGTTCGTTGTTAACGGCTTTTCTCGTGCCGGTAAAGCATACCGGACAAAATGTTAATCATTCAACGAGTGATAAGAAAATTTCGAGCATAGTATATTTGGGTTTGAGAATAGAGCACGTGGCAGCAGAAGTGACCATCTGATAGACAATTCACTGATTTATCCTTTCTACACGAAGTTTAGCGTTTTGCTACAAGTCGTCAACTCAGGGGTGGAAGGTTTAGTTTGCCTGCCGCTAAGTGAATTCCACGCATAGAGTTCGAAATCAATTCGTTATAAACGAGACCGAGAGCTGCAGAGTTGCAATACGTTGAAAGGTATCCTTAATCGTAACCCCTTGTCTAGCACGTCTGCTATGACCTGAAAAGATGAAGGTGACGGAGATGAACTAAAAGAAACTGAAGTTAACTGAAGAAAAAGGTTGAAAGCTACAGTATAAGAATGTGACAAAGCGAATGCTTTTAGCGCTTTGTCGGAGGGAAATTCAGGGAAAGGCAGCAAACCGCAACAACTAAGAAGTACTTGTTAGTATTCCGTCCAGTAGGCATGCATCTATCTAATAACTATTTCTGCGATTTCCATTTTCTTTCGATTCACAATAACATTACTTCTCGGACATTTTGACGTTTTGTGATTCTGTGGTGATCGATTTTGGCTAAGCAGCATTTACCCGGGATATTTCAATGTTTTGTGATTCTCTGGCTAAACTTTTTTGACATACAAATACAGAAGACGCTGATATTTCTTGTTCCCCTACACTCCTGCATTGCCTGTCTTTCGGGCTGCAATATACAATCGAACGATGCACCACCAGCTGTCACGTGGAGGCTAAACGATCTAATTAGGGAAGAGTTTCGACCTCCCATGGAACTTCAAGTTGAGACCAGGATCATTAGGAAGAGCCCGGAATGCTGATTAGGAATATAGGTGTCAAAATTGCAAAATGAACTTCCTGAGCGAGTTATGACCTGCCGAAATCGGGTGGCCTCACGACAGGCTGGCAGTGCGACACAGCTGGCGCGAGAGCGGTGAGTCATCAGGGCTCCGTAAGCCCTGCGCCAGCTGCGACTGTGGCGCAGGGGTTGGTTTCTTGCTCGTCAAGTGCGACGTCGTTGGCTCGGTTGCCATTGCTGCTATTTTTTTTGCAAATCATAATTTATCTTCAAAATGACCTTCTTTTGCAAATTATAGCACGTATTAGATTAAACAGCCGGGAGAACTATCATACACGTTTGTGAAAATGCTTGAAGGCAAAAAACTGCTATGGTGATATTTTTATTTACTATTTTGCACAAATAGAGCCCAAAACTTTTATTGAACAACTGGAGGTGTTTCTGTCAACCTTGGCATTCGTGGAACAAAGCAAAACATGTGTGAAGCAGACATGTTGCTCACACACACAACCCAGATGGTTGGTTTTTGAGATTCCTGCTTCAGTGTGTAACGTTGCCGCATCAATCTTCTACTGCTGCTTGGTTTTCTTCATTTTTTTGTTGCACGGCCTGTTTTTGTTTGTTTTTGTCATTCTCACATAGAGTGCGCGTCCTTGAGACGTATTTAAATAAATAAATATTTGGAATCAGCACTCCGAGCTTTTTCTAATGATTCTGGTTTCAACATGAAGTTCCGTGGGAGATCGAATCCCTTCCCTAGTAAGATTCGATTTGTTTGTTGAGGTTTATTTAGCCAAACGAGCTTGGCAAATCCTTCTATTGGCCGACGTTTTGACAAAATCATCCAATCAATCAATCATCTGTGCATCCACAGACGTGGATGGTTGAGGAGATCATTGGCTAGGCAGTCGGTATTTTATGATTGCCTCTGGCGACTACCTAGTTCGCGATCCCATCATCCATCCACGTCTGTGGACCCACCTAACAAGGAGAGCCTCCCGACTTGTGGTGAGCTTTTGCAATTTTTACAGGATCTAGGGCCCCATGTGGGGAGTTCAAAACCATAGTTAATTTTTTGGAGTGGTCTTCTGTGGTCGAAAAAAGGTGTGCGAAAACGTGTGAAGTTCATTAAGCCCTGACACTCCACACACGGAGTGTGATAGGTTGTCGCAGTGGATAGCGATGTCGCCTCTAGGGCGCACCGAGTGGGTTTTATGGTTCGGTTCCCGGTGTCGCCAATGTTTTTGCACACATCAGGTCGTTATTATTATGGACTTGCGCGATCACAGGAGTCAGTTTGTACACGATGAATGCTTTTAGTAAGAAAATGTAGCCTTTTCTGCTTTCATTTGAATTCTCTCAGGTATGCCGGTTTTCGCAATTCGTGATGGACGCATCAACGCCGACCGAATCGCTGACAGAGTTACCAGAAGTGTTCATCGCCAGTATTGATCCAGATTATCTTGTAGGTTGTGTGTGAGTAGTTCGGTGAAGTGTAGCAGAGTGCATGCGTTACTACCTGACCAAGTTTCGTCATGCTTCATTGAGGGTTTTTCTTAATGTGTCCTCGAGAAGCCGCTCCATGAATCCTGAGCCAATTTGTTACATGGTTTTTAGTTTTTGGCACAGAACGACAGGTCTGTTGGAAGAATGGATAGTTGAATAGATGTTACATTCTTTTGTTTGGGTCTCGCCTAGAGCAACGGTTTTGACCTTAATTGAGCATCCTTCCAGCAGCTTCCGGCTGTTTTAGGCTTTAGCAGAGATGAAATCGGTTGATGTTTTCTCTGAAAATTTATTACGCTGTCTGTGACGTCACATGTAACATGACGTAGTCCGCTTTCCATTTCTTCGGATAAAGGAACCATTCCAGGTGCTCAAATCACTGCTGAGGCCTAAGCGTATTGCGCTTCGAGGCGGCGACGGGCGCCGATACCTGATCATGTGCAAGCCGAACGATGAGCTTCGCAAAGATGCTCGCTTCATGGATGTGAACAGAGTGAGTGGCTTGCATTATAAATGTCGTGCGCTTGGGTGGGAGAGCGTTGACCCCGACGAAGACCCCGACGAACTGCCTACTATAGTTGTACTCGAACGAATATATTCGAATAATTTATTTAATATTTATTCAATTATCCGAGTAGCCGAATATTCGACGTCTCTACTTTGTCGAATATTTGTTCGAATTCGAACATCGAGAAGGGAGCTATTCGATCACTTCGAAGAATTGATTGAATGAATTAATTGATTCGAATAAATTTGTTCATTCATTCGTTCGAAAATTTTCGACATCGAATTCATTCATTCATTCTTTCGGTAGATAACATTTCTCAAAAACACAACTTTACTGCTCACATACACATGGCACACAGAACGCCCGCACCCTTCTCCCTCCATCCCCCCCCCCCCCTCCAATCCCCCCAAAAAAATGCACTGGCTGAAAAGCTGCAACATTGCTGTCAGCAGAGCTGCTTGGGAACTCTAGGGCTCACATGAGGGCGGAGGAAGATGGGACTTTATAACACGGTGAGAATTGCGCCATGCACTCGCCCTAGGCCTTCAAATTTTATACTCGATTAGTGGTGTGTGGGCTCATTGATTGCTGCATTGCTGTTCCCTGTTTTCAGCTTCTCCGCCAGCAAAGTTATGGATCTTTTTACAGCGCTTATATTTTTTATGCACCCTGTGCATTGTTGGCTCCACGGGAAAACATGTTGTCGTTTTGTGCGCTCACGTGTTCAAATATATGTTTACATACGTTTACATACTATACACGGACCTTGGGGCATATTTAAACATTTATACCAAGGAGTAGAGGTATGAAGCATGAAAAGGAAAAAATCAGCGAGAAGCTAGAATGATTCACACTCAGGAATTCAAATTTGAGGTCGTAGAATTGCTTCGAGTTTGAGACTAGGATTATTATTATATCCTTGCCCGGCAAACTTTTCGGCGCAGCCGCCTTCGTCAGAGCCTGGAAATCATCAATCCTGGTCTTAAGCTCGAAGCAATTCTACGATTTCAGTTTAACATTATGTCAAGATTCAGCGACGCTTGAACATGGAATATGCTAACTTGAAAGAAGTTCTAAGTGGACCAGGGAAACAAATAAGCGTGACTTCGCCGTGATGTTTGCAGTCAGGGGTGTGCGTAAATAAAATCCGAAATTTCGTAAATCGTAAATCGTAATTACGAAAAAATCGTCGTAAGTCGTAAACCGTAAATCGTAAGAGGCACCTGACTTACAATGCATCTATTCTCCTTGTTTTTTCTATTATGTCAACGCTGATCGAAGCAAACTATGTTTTAATGAGACGTCTTGAGCTCGAGCTGGACACTAATTAAGATGGAAACCATTAGACCTAGCTAGCATCTTTCAAATCAAGCTTGACAAGTTTTTGGAGAACCAAAATAAACCGCTTGTTCAAAAACGCTATCTTAAAAGGCGCCTATACAGGGTACCCAAATAAAAAGCTTACACTGCTTGGACGATCAGAAGCGCTTATCTTTCTTCAAGCCATAGTTTGCCTATAAAACTATGACTTTGTAGAAACAACCGCAACAACTCCGAATAAACCAACAAAAACCATTCCATCCAAAAACAAAAAAATAATTTGATCGCTGACCAACTCGACGAAAACAGTATTTGCACAAATAATCCAACAAGCATCCCTACTGAGTGAGCGCATGGCACATTTTTATGGCATGACACACCTAAAGTTCTAAGCCTTCTCACGTTTTGAAGTGTACCCAACAGCATTTTTGTAGCAGACGGGACGGAATTGTGTGACGATTGAAAGAGAATGATCACATTTTTGGACACTCATTCGCGTTTTTGACTTAATATTGTAAAAGAAGATATTTTTGTGGCATTCTTCAGAAGTAAAGTAGAGAAGCAAGGTGCAGCTTGAATTGAAAGTGGTTTAACTGATTCGTACAAGGTGCGTTTTAAATACATAGGCGAAACACACGGTAGAGAAGTCGGAGGAGGATGGCTATCGCGTGCTCCAGAATAGGAGTTCTTGATTAGGACCCAACCACGGGCGGTCAAGTCTTTTATACCTGTTGGGTTGTGAATCGGTACATGATTTGCTTGGGAAGGATAAAACACTGACCTCTACATCGGCGGCAACTGAAATTCATTCTATAAGGCAAACCCACACTCAAATGACCTCTACGATATCCCACAGAGGTAGAAATGGATGGTGCATCTCAAACAGGGAGTGATTAACGTCGTGCTCTACCCTTTATCATTTTTGAAGGTCCACAACTTCTGGAATGAAAGATCGTCGTTCGTCGATGCCAAGCTACTACTTTCGGCATTTACTTCGCTCATGGCACGTGTAGCGTAGTCGGAGGAGGCGCGACTGTCGCGTGCACCCGATACACGGTTCCTGTTTAGCATTTCCCGCCCAGGCCAACCAAGCCCTCCATTCCTCCGGGGTCGGCGAATTGGTACCAGGCTTGTCTGGCAAGGATAAAGCGCTGACTTGTTCATCGGCTGGCCACCGCAAGTCATTGTATGGCCAAATACGCATTCACGTCGCCTCCACGACATCCTGTAGAAGTAAAATGTGCTGGCGCATCCCAGAAGGGATTGAGTAACGCCGTGCTTTATCCTTTTATCCTTTATTTACTTCGCTCGCAGGTTTGCTTGCGCATGTAAAATTTCGCAAACTCCAAAATATTGCATTACTAATTAATGAATGCTTGCATTGGCCAGTCCTACTCTCTACTACCTAACAAACGCTATTGTATCTTGTGGCCATCTCTAGCATTCTGAACGGAAACAGCCTCTATCAAGACACTGAACACGTGACCAAAAGTGTCAAACTTTTCACTTTCATCGTGAAAATGTCAGACGTCTCGCTTGAGGCGCACCTCATACGTAAATGGACTCCGCGCCATGAGGGTGCAGTGATAATTAGACTGAAACATGATTGTTTACTCTTTCCATCAGTTTAGTTGCTATTCCACAGCCTCCAATTAAGTCCGATATTCCTTGATGGCTTTGCATCTGTTCTACTCGTGTACATTGGAAGGAGTCGTCTATATGATGAACAGTGGTGAGAAGGTTACAAGTTGACTAGGCGGTGGCTGCAGCATAGAAGATGGTTCAGCAGGCGATCATCTTCATTCCTGTGCAAGAAGAAGTTTCATGTTTTCTGAGAACAGGAACAAAATGCTTTCAGGCCATTCGAATGTAAGATGTTGTGCTAGAGAATGACCAGAAAAAAGGCCAGCCCAGTTCCACTGCCAGGAATTTACTCGAGCGGCCTATCCACAAAACGGCGTTCTGTCACAGCGCCACAGCAGAACATAAAAAAGTAAATAGAAAATAGCAATGAGCTATGAGGGAAGTCTTTAAAAGTGAGCACATCGTCATAATCCAAAATGTTTCACGTTATGTAGACGTTCGTCAACCGTGGACCGAAGATCACATTTACGAAAATTTACGATTTACGACCCGAAATGTCGTAAATCGTAAATCGTAAAAAAGTTGCCAAAAACCACCGTAAATCGTAAAATCGTAAACCGTAAATCGTAATTACGCACACCCCTGTTTGCAGTATGACCTTTCATACACAGTTACACAATCTGTACGTCTTGTCATCCATCACCCTAAGTCATCAGCAGTGAATGTCTATCTACCATCTTTCATAAATGTCGAGTTTTGTTAGCAACTTAGAATGGAATACTGTATACGATTCCAGACCCACTAGCACATTTGTTCTAGAATTTCAGATGATGAACAGCCTGATGCGACAAAATGCCGATGCCCGAAGACGACAGCTATCCGTTCGTACGTTCAGCGTGATTCCCCTACAGGTACAGTGTTAGTAGAGCTATTTTTGTGCATCCTTAGTCTTTTGAGCACGGGAAGCGGCTAGTTTGCGTTGACTGGGCGCTCTGCATCCTCATACATGGGCTGAAAACTGGCAGGTGTTGTAATCATCAATCACCTTTGCTCGGACGCTGTCATACCAGAGAAGCATAGGCACCGAGTACTTAGTGAAGAAGAAGAAGAAGAGAAATAAGATGCGGATGAAGAAGAAAAAATGAAAAGGAGGAGGGGATGGGGAAGAGGATGATGGAAGGAGAAGCGAAGGAAGAAGATGAATTAGAAGAAAATAGAAGGAGAACTACAGGATGGAGACAAAAAGGGGAATAAGAAGAACAGGAGGAATAGAAATGAGAAGATATGCATGAAAAAGTGAAGAAGATGAGTAGGACAGAATGGGAAGAAGATGATGAGAAGGAGAAGAGAGAGAAGATGACGAAGAAGAAAAGGACGAAGAACGGAGGAAGAAGAAGGACAAGAGAAATAAGAATATATGGATGGAGAAGAAAAGAAGATGAGAAGGAGTAAGGGATGTGGAAGAGGATGTGGAGAAGGAGAAGAGAATGAAGAAGACAAAGTAGAAGAGAAGAACAGGAGGAAGAAGACGAAACTAGGTGGAGAAGAAGAAAGTGAATGAGTGGTCGCTTCTTTCTGTTCCGAGCAGCAGAATTCGTTTCTTCTTCATAGTAGTCAACCGTATCTTGCGATAAAAGCTCAGCCTCGATCGGATCTACAACTTTAGTCTAATGTTGAGGGGCTTTCAACGCTTCTACGCCAATAGGTACCTTTGATGCCCTTGATCGGCTTTCCTTTTTGCGGTTGAGAAGTTCGCACGGTCCTTACGGAATTCGATAGAAGGGCGTGAGCCGCTTTGTCCTAAAACTTAGAGCGCTGTTCCCTGTTCCAGCACAAGGAGGCATCCAGACGACGATTTTCAGAGTAATACGGCTCGAATTCGTTGATGCTCGACGATCAAAAAGGCTGTCGCTTACACCAAATCTCCGAAAAGTTCAAAGTAGATGGACAGTATATACTGGATCCAATCGAAAGTCTCCGGATAACGGTGATTTTCCGGATTCCGAATTTTTGGATGATTCCGATCGGATATCCGAAAGTGGTTCATTCGGAATTAGACCTTATCGAAAATCTTCGGTTAATTGGATGACTCGGACAAATTCGATTTTGCGGATCCCGGTTTTTTGGATGGTTCGGGTAAGGGCGGTTTTGCGGACCCAGATTTTTGGATAGTTCCGATCAGGTATCCGAAAATTATTCATTCGGCAATAGATCCGCTCGAAAATCTTGGGATACTTGAGTGATTCGGATAACGGCGATTTTGCAGACACCGGATTTCTGAATTGTTCGGATCGGATATCCGGAAATGATTCGTTCGTATCTAATGTATAGTGAGCAGACGTTCTGGAATTGCTAGCATCGAGTGGATTCCGAGAGTTGTCAGGAGAGCAGAATGTCTACCGTCACGATTGCCGAACTTTTTCGAGATTACTAGGAGAGCAACTGCTTCCAACAATGCATGAACCTCGAACACTCAGCCCATGTACTGCAACTCAGAACGCCTCTTGTCACTCGACTAGGGTGACCCACTGGGCTATTTTGGCACTCGAAAAGGATTAATGAAGGTATTGCTGGCGCCCGCTGCAGCATATTTGCTACCTACGCCACAATAAGCAAGGAGCAAGGTCGTGATGTGTGACCCAAGTTGTGTGGTGTGTGATCCGAAAGACAAGTTCTACGCTGTTTCCTGCATCCTCGAGCTGTTATACTTCTCAGTCACTTCGTATAAATCACTTCATGTCATACCATCACATACACATTAAGAACAGGAACAACAACGAATACAGCGGCTCATACAGCGGACCATTCACAATAAAGTTCTTTGGAATCGAGTAAAAAGGAAAGCGTTGACCAGTCATTCATCCGAAGCATAAGCATCCACAACCATAGGGGCACGCCTCTCTATATGACATGTACACGTACGACAGGCTTTGTAATGAACACTGAAAGACGACGATGTCGTGCGAACTGTTGTGTCCAGAACAGAATTCATCTATGGCTTGAACTCCGCCACGTTGTCCTCGAGCCTGCCTTGTTCCAGATTTTGCTGAATAAATGCAGAATTAATTTATCGAGATCTATCCCTAGGTGCGTCAGTGCCTATCATGAGAATGTGTATGCCATTTTCACGTCAAAGTGGAGATATTTCAATTCAGTTTCTTTAAGCCTCGAGTGCCTGGTATCCAGGTTGTAAGCTGTCACAACGATGTCTTGTTTCGATCAAAACTCCAGCGCGAGGCGGGATTCGAATCCACGCCTCCTGCTGACCGGGCGGAAATGCTCTACGTCTGACTGAACTTGATTGTATTAGGTTGGAAAAAAGTCTCTTCACACTTCGAAATTTTTTTTTACCCTTCCCCTTGTAAACGCACTAGCCAATGTTGATTGCTGATTTCGTAATCCTATCACACTTGTCTACCGTTCGCACGCAGACACAGGTTAAGACTCTTCTTGTAATTCGTTATCCATCCAATCTTCCGAACTCAATGCCAGATCTACCTCATGGCCGTTTTCAGCACGGCATTCTTCAAGAATTCATTAAAGAATCCACAGCACGTCAGGCAGCAGACTAAATTAACCACATATATGGCTTGGGATCTACTACCACGTCAGGCAGCAGACTAAATTAACCACATATATGGCTTGGGATCTACTACTCATCGCGCCTGTTATGAGTGGTTCGGAAAGTCTTTAAAGGGAAATTATTCACTGAGGGCAAAGCATGGTCAGGAAGGCCAACTGGATTGGACGACAGTGAACTACACCATCTTCTTCGTACCGATAGTTGGCAGACGACACGTCAGCTGGCAGAGAAGCTCGAAGTGTCTCATAGCATAGTGGGGATCCATCTGAAGAATCTTGGCTTTCATGGAAATTTGGAGCTTGGATTCCACATGCCCTGTCAGACACTCAGAAAGGTCGACGGCTCTCCATCGCTGCTTCTCTTCTGTCCAGATAAGGAAGAAAATCGTTTCTTCCGCGGATTGTGACAGGCGAAGAGTCCTAGGTTCTGTGTGCCAACTTCCGAGGAAAAGGCAATAGGTACAAAAGGGAGAGAGCCCTAAGTCTGATCTCAAGCCCAATGTTCACGAACGGAATATTCTCTTGAGTGTTTGGTGGATATCAGAGGAGTGATTTATCGGCAAACTCTCAGAAGTGGAGAGACACTTACTGCTGCCACATACAGTGGCCAACTCCACAAAGTCGCCGCAGCTTTCCAAGAAAACAGGCCGGAGAAGTCGAAGGTGATGATTCTGCATGACAACGCAAAGCGACATGCTGCAAGACTCACAAGAGAAACAATAAAGAAGCTGGGCTGGGAGGTAATGCCACATCCACCGTATAGCCCTGATCTCGCCCCTACCGACTACCATCTCTTCCGTGCTCTCAAGCAAGAAATTGGAGAGAAATATTTTGGAACGGATGAAGACCTCAAAAATTGGATTTATCAATGGTTCGACTCCAGAGCTGCAGTCTTTTAAGCGAGAGGAATTGGAAAATCACCCAGTCTTTGGAGAAGTGTAGTAGAACAAAATAGAGTTTATCTCAATTGATTTGACTTTGTAGTTGTGAAGTAATAAATCTTTGAAAAAAATGAAAAGACTTTTTTTCCAACCTAATATCTTTTCTATCAAGACTCCCAGCTTAACTGGTTCCATGTTGATATCAGCGGCCGGCTCATCCCGATATACGGATGAGCACTGGTCGGTCCCACGAGGTGTGTATTTTGCGTTCGATCAAACGGCGCCGGTGGTATAATGGCATAGAGAATTCCTGCCCGGTCAGCATGAGGTGCAAGTTCGGGTCCCGTCTGACGCTAGAGTTTTGATCGAAAGAGGACATCGTGGAGAATTCTCACAAATAAAATTGAACACTTATCAAATTCTACAACGAAAATTTAGTATGACTTTCTCTGGAAATTTTAAAGTTCTTCTTCCCCAATAAATGAACGCGCTGTTTGAAACTTTATTGAAAAAATTCAGAGAAATAATGAATTAATTTTTATTTCAATGCGCAAGAGAGCAGCAATTATTTGTCCTATGAAAGGAAGAGATAACGAGTATAGACGCATCGACACACAATTCCTCGTTAATACATTTTTAATTATTAAAAATTGCTGGATTGGAGATCGATTATTTGTAAGAATTTGCCAACAGACGTTAGCTATCTACTCTTTTGAGCATTTCTTAGCAATCATCTGTATGATGCTGGACAGAGCCAACTTTCCTCGGCACATGGAATCGCCCAGGGTAGAAACAAGGTCGGCAATAGTTCTTTTCATTCCTCCAGAGTCTCGGTCGAAGTTCTATGAGTTTCTGAGCCCTTCATAGTTTAGCGGCCGAATTACCCACCGTGACGATGAAAGTTGGACCTTTCAGCTTCATACAGGCTAAGAGATGTTCACACGGATGGATAGCTGCTGTCTTTTGGCAAATACCGGCAAGCAATCTCCATTTCTATAATTTTCAAAACTGAAAATTTGTTTACACAAAATTTCACTGGGATCTTTATGTACTTATATTAGACACAGCCAGGGGTGTGCGTAATTACGATTTACGTTTTACGATTTTACGATTTACGGCGATTTTTAGCAAATTCCTTACGATTTACAATTTACGACATTTTGGGTCGTAAATCGTAAATTTTCGTAAATGCGATCTTTGGTCCACGGATGGGAAACGTCCACATAACGTGACGTTTTTCTGGTCGCACTCTATCACAGCATCTTACATTCGAATGGCCTGAAAGCATTTAGTTCCTGTCCACAGAAAAACATGAAAATAATCCTTGCGCTGGAATGGAGATGATCACTTGCTGAACCATATTCTATGCTGCAACCACCGCCTAGCAACTTGTAACTTTTTCACCACTTGTTCACCATATAGACGACTCTTTCCAGTGCACACGAGTAGAAATGATGCAAGTTCGTCAGGGAATATTGGATTTGATTGAAGGCTGTAGATTAACAGCTAAACTGTTGGAAAGAACAAAACAATCATGTTTCAATCTGATTATCACTGCACGTCACGGCGTGTAGTCTATTTACGTATGAGGTACGCCTTAAGCAAAACTTCTGACATTTCATGATAGGAGTGAAAAAGTTTGACACTTTTGGTCTCGTTCTCATGGGGCTTTTGCGTTCGCCTTATGCGATCCGTTCAGAATGCTGAAGACTGGGCAAAAGATTCGATCGCCTTTGTTACAAAGGTAGCTGAGAGCAGGACTGGCAAATGCAAGCAGTCGTTAATTATTAATGCAATATTTTGGAGTTTCCGAAATTTAGCAAGTGCAGGCGAACCTGCGAGCGAAGTAAATGCCGAAAGTAATTGCCTGCTATCCTCGATCGACGATCTTTCATTCCAGAAGTTGTGGTTGCCTTCAAAAATGATAAAGGACAAAGCATGACGTTAACCAATCCCTGTTTGAGATGCGCCATCCAATCTTTCTATCTCTGTGGGATATCGTAGGGGTCATTTGAGTGTGGGTTTGCCTTAGGCCTTTGTCATACCATCGCTCACCCCGAGCGACGCCTAATGATATGCACCCATATCGATTCCTTCGCGCCGCCCGATCGATATGGGAGCATATCATTAGGCGTCGCTCGGGGTGAACGATGGTATGACAAAGGTCTTATAGAATGAATTGCGGTTCGCGCCGATGTAGAGGTCAGTGCTTTATCCTTCCCAGACATATCAGGTACCAATTCACAATTCATTTGCACCTTGCTTCTCTACTTTACTCTTAAAGAGTGCCACAAAAATATCTTCTTTTATAATTTTAAGTCCAAAATCCGACTATGATGAGTGTCCAAAAATGTGATCTCTTTCAATCGTCACACAATTCCTTCCCGTCTGCTACGAAAATGCTGTTGGGTACAATTCAAAATGTGAGAAGGCTTAGAACTTTAGGTGTGTCATACCATAGAAATGTGCCATGCGCTCACTCAGTAAGGGATGCTTGAATTATTTGTGCAAATACTGTTTTCGTCGAGTTGATTACCGATCAATTTTTTTTTGGTTTTGAATGGAATGGTTTTTGTTGATTTATTCGGAGTTGTTGCGGTTGTTTCTACAAAGTCATAGTTTTATATGCAAACCAATGGCTAGAAGAATGATAAACATTTTTGATCGTCCAAGCAGTGTAAGCTTATATTCGGACACCCTGTATAGGCGCCTTTTGAGATAGCGTTTTTGAACAAGCGGTTTATATTGGTTCTCCAAAAACTTGTCCAGCTTGATTTGAAAGGTGCTATTTGATTTTAATGGCTTCCATCCTAATTAGAAAAGTGTCCAGCTCGAGCTGAAAACGTCTCAACAAAACATAGCTTCGATTAGGTTTAACATAACAGAAAAAAGCAAGGAAATTAGATGCATTATAAGTCAGGCACCTCTTACGATTTACGGTTTACGATTTACGATTTACGAGATTTCGGATTTCATTTACGCACACCCCTGGACACAGCTATTGCAGTCCAATTTTTTGAAATTTTTCAATACGTGCTTCTACTGGCTCTACTCGCATAGGTTCTAATTCTGATAATGGCATACACTTTCTTGCGACAAAACGACCAGTTCCAGGGTGCGTCAATACCTATGATACACAGCTTCTGATCTTACCCGTTTCTCTCTTTCCAGCTTCAGTCGTTCTCGCTCCAATGCAACGATTTCCCTCTCCAGTTGTGCACGGGCTAGATCTTGTTGTATAGAGTAGAGCTTCAACTCCTCGGCGTATTGTTCCTGCAACGAAAGGGATGATTTCAGGAAGCTGGCGGAATTGTCGAGTGGGTCCCTAATCTGGCACCATACAGAGGCGTTCTACAGCCACTGTTCGAAGAAAAGGGTGATCCCCTGCCGGATGCGCAGTGGTTGGTTGTTTGCGTAAAGCCGTGCTTCTTTCACACCCAGAGTGGCTCACCGGCCGGTGAGCCACTCTGGGTGAAATCTCGCAGCACCTTACATTAGAGAAGTCAGGCTAACACGCAGATGAACGCTTTTTTCTTTTGGGTTCACGAACTGGAACACAACGGCATCGCTGGACGATCGAATAGAGAGAATGAAATCGACGTTCTATCGACGCTACCCGCTGGTCATGGCCGAGTGGTTCAGGTTCGTACAGTTGCAGTGAATTTGGAGACTGAACTAACACTGTGTATCGCGGTCTCAAGCGACGCAGGTGGGGGAACAGGGAGAGGTCGCGAATGCAGTCGTGTCGCGGTCACTATAAACTGTCCGAACAAACTGGACAAATATCGATAAAGGTGTTCGTTAGTCAATCCCTTTCGAGGATGCGCCGCAGATGAATTGATAGTGGACTTGTTTGAGAAGGATAAAGCATTGACTGTTTCCATCCGCTGACCACCTCAGTTCATTGTGCAGGCGTCCAAATCTCGTAGAAATGGAGTACATGGCGCATCCCGGACAAGGACTGACAAACGCCGACTTTTATCCTTTATTCTTACCTTATAGGTGACACTTTAGATTGTTTGTGGAGTATATGGCCGCTGCTGGGACTTGTACAGTGTCCAGACAATGAACGCGACTGTTTTTCGCTTCTCCGAACAAATTCGTGTAACTACGTTCAGCCACCTCTGGTTACAATGTGCACTCTACTGTCTTTTAGTTACTTGGGATTCAGTGACTTCATGCTTAATGTTCCACTGGATGATGTATGAAGCTATCCGCTGCTGTCATGCTCCAGCTGAAGAGGATGGTCATTGAATGTAGCTCTGTTACACTTGAAGAGGGAGGAAGAGAGCATATGACGCAATCTGCAGATGGTAGTGATCCCATGCGTGTCACGAAGGCCCCGATAAGGTTCAGGACAACTAGGCATTCATTTCCTTTACAGGGCTGGTGAATTTGAGCGAGATTTACCTTGGAACGACAAAATATTGACAAGTTGATTGGAGACACTTGACCGTTGACTGGCCGTGCAAGCCTGCCTAGGTCAAATTCGCGTCAGGTGGGATGGAAAGAGTAAAGGTCACTCTGGCATGTTACATGAATAGAAGAAGGCGTTGTTGAAATTCACTCTTGCAAATCAGCAATCGTTGGAATTCTAGGACACAGTAGTGAAGATTCTAGGAGCCCACTAATTTAGGTCCCCAGTTCAAAGGGGCCAAACAACACCGGTCAGCCGGTTCTCCAATGGCGTACAGTTCATTTGGTTGCACTCCAACGCCAACAATTGGTCCTCTTAATGTTCACATCAAGCCGGAAGATCAATTTAGGTTCTTCACTAATAATGTAAAAGAGGAATTGAAATCCACTTGTTGCTTTACTTCTGCGTAATCCTTAGCAAATATGATTCAGGGGAACACCCTACAACTTCTCAATCAAGCTGTGAAAGAGAAAAATACGCGAATGTATACGCAAGCAGATACAACACTATCCTAGAGAACTAGAGAACGAGAGTATGCAATTACCAAACTGACAGAGAAGTTTTAGTGTGCGAAATCCTACAAATAGAAGACTGATGCGTCCGCCTGTCCGTCCATCTGTCTGTCTGTCTGTCTGTTCCTCCGCCCGTCCCTACGCTCATATTAATATGGCTCGAATGCTCTTATCATAATGTAGTTGTCATACTTCTTATCATCTCAAAGATGACCTCAGGACCGTTGCGGGTGGGAGCTGCGCGAATATACTGGCAAGTAGACAAGCTTCACAAGTAATGAACAGTGGTGTCATCCAGTATCGATCAATATTATCATTCACTATCGATCGATGATATCGATTTCCCTTATAATATTATCCGTTTTCGCCCAAGATTGACTGGCAGAGGCGGAAATTACGTGAATATGATGGCCGATGGACGGATTGCACACCAATATTGGATACGATATCGGTCGAGCATTCACTATCGATCGATGATATCGATTTCTCCAATATTACTGGGTTGAGATGGGGATCGTGTAGAAATATGACGGCTTTTAAAATAGATAAAAATCGACAAACTGAGTGATATAAACGGATTACTTTCCATCTGTGGCGCGAAGCAACACGGTCGTGAGTGAATGACATATAAAACATGAAGAATGTGTTATAAAAGGCTAAAAGGATAAAGGTCGGGTTGATCAACCTCCTTTGGGATGCGCCACGCATTCTGTTTCTACAGCATATCTTGGAGACAATTTGAATGCTTATTTGGCCGGTCGATGCGCAGGTCAGTGTTCTGTCCTTCACAGATGAGTCCGGTACCAATATACCGATCCCGGAGGGATGGCTGTTTGGCTATGGTTGAAAATCCATACCAGGATGCAGGGGTTGGATGCATGCGACAGCCGACGCCTCCTCCTACTGCGCTACTCCGCGCCCAATATGTTAACAACAGGAAAATGTTAATCAAAAGCACAGTAAACCGGCACAGGCAAAGGGGATGAAACAAGGGAAGACAGCCACTACCACATGAAGCCGTCATAAGTCGGAAGAAGATGAAACGAGAAAACACGCCGATTTCTGTTTCATCTCGTTTTATCTTGTTCTTTGAAAATATTGCGATACAACGGCTGCGATACAACCCCATAGATTCCTTTTATAACCACCTTTAGGTTGAAAAGGGATTATATGGTCTCCCGAGTCGCATTGCACCTCCCGAATTGTTCGCGTTTCGAGTCGATTTTCCCCTTCACAGCGCAAAGCACTCACTTGTCTCGCCCTTTCCAACTCGAAGCGTTCTCGTTCCGTGGCTATGGTCTCGCGCTCCAGCTGAGCGCGTGCAAGATCGTTTTTGATCATGATGAGCTTCATCTCTTCGACGGCCAGCTGCTGTCGAAGCAGTGAGAGCTTGATCTCCTCTTCATACAGCATAGCCTTCCGATCCGTCGGACTAGTGGAGCCGTGAGATCGTCTGGAATGGTTTGTATTCAGTGTTATGTGACTAGCAATATCGACGTTCCCGATGGTGGTGCTTACATAGTTTTCGTTAGCTTTCTGGGCAGCTTTCTTGACAACGGAGATGACGCTGGTGCAATGTCGTCTTCGGCGTCCTCCATTTCCATGAAGGCCTGACCGAGTTGTTGTTCTCCGAGCGGTGTGTTGTTCTCGCGAGGGGTGATGACCTCAACCTGAGCAGTTGAACAAGGACCTATAGAGAATAGTACTCGGTATCAGGTGCATTATATTTCTCACCTTGTTCCACGTGGTAGGTGTTTCGTCGTCGTTGATATCGT
This sequence comes from Heligmosomoides polygyrus polygyrus, assembly GCA_947396885.1. Classification (NCBI taxonomy): domain Eukaryota; kingdom Metazoa; phylum Nematoda; class Chromadorea; order Rhabditida; family Heligmosomidae; genus Heligmosomoides; species Heligmosomoides polygyrus. The sequence continues at coordinate 84,843,864 of OX377203.1, read as the reverse complement.
AGTCTTCGTCATCTGGAAGCAGGGAGTTGCACTTCACGCTTATTAGTTCCTCTAGTGTGCGCCACATACGCTGCTGCTGAAGAGTGTAGTGGTGGACATTTCCAATGAGTTACTTGGGTATACATTACCCACAAATCGATCCAAAAGAAAAGTTTGCGCGTCTATGCTTTTTGGTCCATCTCCAGACTCTCTCAGGGAAAGAAACCTGACTGGCGTTTAGCACTCGGAAGACTCAGAGCTTTTAGAAGTGTGCTAAACATCTATTTTTTCTCTCAAGTCGTACTCATACGAACGATTTGCATGGACGTCCAGGGTATTGCTATCCAGGCATATTTGTGACCTCGAATTGATGGTGATAAGCATGATTGAAAGTTCTCCTCTGTAAACTCTGCTACGAATGGGTATCTGCACCGCTACAAGGGCCTCGACATAAAATAAGCAGTAAAGGGTAGACGATAACGGACAACATTACTCAATTCTTTTTGGGATGCGCCACGCATTCTGCATCTACGGGATGTCGTGGAATGATTTGAATGCGTATTTAGCTATACAATCACTTGCGGTGGCCAGCCGATAAACAGTCCTCGCTTTGTCCTTCCCAGACAGGTCTGGTACCAATTCACCGACCCCGGAGGGATGGAAGGCTTGGTTGGCCTGGGCGGGAAATCCGAATCAGGAACATGGTATTGGGTGCACGCGACCGCCAGCACCTCTTCCGACTGCGCCACAGGCGCCCAAGATACCAAGATAAGCAGTAAGGTTTGCAGTTGTCACTAAGAACTCTGATCTGGAACGATATCATGCTTTGAATTTGTTTCGGGAAAATTCACACGGAGAGAAATCAGCAGAACAATCATATCTCCGTAGATTATCAGCGCAACCGTGTTGGGTGCAAATGTCCTATGAGTGCGCATGAAGCGCTGTTGGAAGAGGCACCGGCCGTCGCGTGACCCTGGTTAAGGTCTACCGCCAGGCTAACCAAGAATTCCATCCGTTTTGGATCCATTTAAAGGTACCAGATCTTCCTGAGAGGGGTAAAACACTGATTTGTCCATCGGGTGGCCACCGCAAGTCACTGCATATAGTCACAAGTACGTACTCGAATTGATTCCACAACATCTCGTAGATGTAGAATGCGTGGCGCATCCCAAAATCGATTGATTAACGCCGTCTTGCGAATGTTTTCATCACTCCCGATGGATACGTTCGCTCACAGATTGAATTCAATGTTTTCTTTGCTGAATTCCATTATCCGATGTGAATCCTGAATGCACGGGAAATGGCACTGATCACGCCCTTACCACTCACTAGTGCCTGTATGTCCAGTTCGCGCCCAGGCCCCTCAAGTCATTCGTATGGAGAAGGTGAAGCACCGACTTGTCCATCGCTTCGCTCCAGCCAGTCAATTTGTAGGGCATATAGGAAGTTAGTGAGATCCACGGCAATGGGATAAAGGACAAAGGAGGATGGTAGTCAGTCCTTTTGTTGGATGCGTCACACTTCTACATTATTTGGCCCACAAAATGACTTCTGATTGCTTGACGATGGACGAGGTGATATCCCATCGTTCTCAGACACGTCTAGTATCGACCGGCCCACGCCGGAGGGATAAAGGACAAAGGATGGCGTTATTCAACCTATTTTGGGATGCGCCATGCATTCTACTTCAGCGGAATGTCGTGGAGGTGATTTGAAGGCGTATTTGGTCATTCAATGACTTTCGGTGGCCAGCCGATGAACACGTCCGCGCTTTATCCTTTCCAGACAAGTATGGCATCAATTCACCAAACCCGGAGGGATGAAACGTCTGGCTGGCCTGGTTTGGAAATGCGAACCACGAATCATGCGACAGCCGGCACCTGCTCCGACTGCGCTACGGTCTTACTTACAACTAATCTCCTACTGCCTTTTGAATTGTGGGTTGATGTGCAGGTGGTTTTCGGGATACTGTAGCATGCTGTTGCTGCATTGCGTCATGGATCGCGTCGGCGTCCACGACGCGTCGGGAGTGCGCAGAATCCAGCCGCGCACTCCCCGTTGAAAACGAGAGCGGTTTTATCGCGAGCAAAATGGATGGCCACCACCCCGGAGTCCCTTCCATAGCTGTTCGAGTGCAGAACCCAGCTGCTCACTCCCCATTGAGCGACGAGAGCGGTTTTAGCACGAGCAGATTGGGTGGGTCGTATCCTTCCTATTGGTCTGTAGGTTTGTGCGCTCGATGGCAGAAACGAGCTCCGATGGCAACGGCTTGGTTGATGTGCAGGTTTGGGGGTACTGCAGCAAGCGCGGGAACATTCAAACAACAGTAGGGGATGTTATCATTGTTATCCTGCCCTGCACGAGTCCACGCCAGGACGGTGGAGAGTTTAAATTAGACTGGGCGGGACCCGCACCAAATACCTTCAGTTGGGTGCATGTGGAAGCCGGCGCCTCCCCGACTGCGTTAGCGCGCGTAATCTGTGGTATAGTGCTGGGCATCCGCCTCTATTATCCGCGATACTGCATGGAAGTAATATGCACAGAGCATTCTAAGGAGAGTGATTCGTATCGGCCCCAGTTCTGTAATTGTAAATGGAGTTGTATGGAGAGGTCTGCAACATCTTGATTGTTTCAGCAGCCGTTAGTACTCATGACTCAGATAACTGTTCCCCACAAGTTCTAGCTCCGACGGCATCCTAGGTTCTGAGTGCTAGTGGTACCGGCAGCTCTTCTTCTGCACTTGCAACCTCTCCAAGCAACTGCTAGCAAAAACGGCCGAGTAGCTACTAGCTATGGGTAGCTGCGTGGAGGAGGCCTTTGGCCCGTTTTTTGAAAAGTGTTCTCCAACTCCGCTAGTCAATATTCACGAGACTGGCGCCGAAGCCTCCAAAACGAATAGGTTCGCGGCGAAACTAAATGGGACCCCTCCAGTGGCTACTTCAACTGGACGGATTCTTCTGGTTAAAGCGCCCAACACAGCTAGGCCGACCGCCTGGCTGCAGTAAGCTTACATTCTTTTCGGCTAAGGGTCTTAGGGCTTAAGAACAAGGAGTTCAAACAAAGGGTCCAAAGGTTCGTTTCGGCTCTGCCTTTAAACCAATCCTTGTTTACCATTCCTCCCGTGGTTCATCAGTGAATCGGAGCGCTAAGAAAGAAGTGAAAAAGGAGTAAACGTGAAGAACAAGGGATAGAAGGAAGATTTATGAAACCACGAAATCTACGCAAAACTACTAATTTCATCAAAGCGCAGTGGAAAGCGAATTAGCGAATGTAATTTTCGCATCAGAACTTTAAAATCAAACTGGTCACGTTTAGGCAACCTTGACGCTTCTGAAATCGAGCTAAATATCTTCCAAATCGAACCGAGTGTCTTCCAGATTAAACGGGAGACTCTTCAAAAAGGTCCGAATATTTTTTTCGAGGGAAATTTACTATTATTTTCTTCAACATTTTTAGTTACCCCCCCCCCCAATAGGTGAAGACGCTGTTTGAAATTTTATAAAATTTCCATATTTCGGAGACAAATAATGGCTCCAGCTTATTCTAAAGTACAGGAAGGCAGCGATCCTTCAGCATAATAAAAGAGGAGATAGCATTAGCACTCTTCTGATCGCCATTTTTATTTGACTTGTAATGTGAGTGCCGCTTACTTGAAAAAGCAAAGTGAATATTCTGTATTCTTTGCAATTGCTTTTACAATTTCAGAATTTTCGCCCCCAACCAGGTAAAAATTGCAACGTCCTGACGAGTGCATAGCGCAATCTCTTGTTTCTTCTCGCAGTTCTTTTAACACTAAAAAATCGCTCCCTTCCCGACAAGCTTTAAACCTTTACTTTTCCTTAAAATTAGTTTTTTTTAATGAAGTTTCTAACAATGTGTTCAATTTAAGATTTAAAAATTACTAGTGTTTTGCTAAGTAATTTGTAGTGGCTCTGGCTCCAGTTTTTAAAAATTACTATTTATAATTTAATTAATTAATTTAAAAATTTATTAATTAAAAATTTAAAACTTAAATTAATTTTCAAAAACTCAAAAAAATCATACTAATTTTTTGAGCAAAAAATTATTCTAACCTTTTTGGAAACTTTCTCTAGTTAAATGTGGAAGGAGCTCGTTTTAATTTGGAAGATGCTCAGTTTGATTTCAAAATCGTCAGGCTTGCTGAGAACAGTCCTTTTTGACGTGAAAGGTGCCCAATTTAATTTGAAAACGGTCCGATTTTTTGGTTTGAAAAGTGTTCAGTTTGGTTTGAATAGTATGTGTCTGGGAAGTCTTGACGTCCCAGAAAGTTGACCACTACAGTAATACAAGTTCACATGGGTTTTGAACTTAAAGCTTTATTTGAACTGCACCACAGAGCTTCTATCGAGTGTCAGTTTAGCAATTTTTTTAAATATTTGAAAGATCGGTGCATGTCGCGAATATGCACAGCACTGGGGGGGGGGCGGTGGGAATGCGCCAACCAATTGTAACCAAGCACAGCGGGGCATACCGACGCCAGGTGATCAGAGTACCGACCGTGCACGCCCTTTCGATGCGGCCTGATGGCTGGTGCGTTTCCACCTCTTGATGCTGCGCGCTTTCGCGACATGTACCGAAAAATATTAAAAGGGAGCTCATTCTAACTCATCGAAGTGTTCCACTAGCCTCCGATCGAGCACGAAAGATAGAGATCGTTGCAAAATAACTCCTATGGAATGTGCCACGCATTGGGCGTCTGCATGTTACCACAGAGAGGAGGCCATAATACGTATTGGACCTGCACGGAAAGCTGTACATCTAGTTCATATTTTCTTTCCATACATCTAGTTCACCTTCCCTTTTTTGGACAAGACTGGCGCCAGCTGTTGTCGATCAGAAAGGGAATAAATAGCCTGGTTTTTTCAGAGGCGAAGCAAAGGCGGATCAGACACTCACGAGACAATTTTCCCGAAAACAAGACCCTAGCATCCAGGTGTAGCCCTCTCCCTTCCATCCTGTTCCACTTTCTCGTCGATCCCTTCAAAAATGCCAAACTCACGTAAGTTCAATAAGCCGGAGCCGTTGGCCTTGTTCTTGCGGCACTCGTACAACTGGTGGAGATACGTTGGCAGGCTGTTCAGAACGGCTTCTTGTCCTTCGTGGATCCGAGCGCGCTAAACGAGAGGGATCTCAAAGGCTGGCCATCGGCTGTTTACTCAGACTCCCTCGGACTCACTTCGTGCTTGCGAACCCTTTTGCAGTCGGCTCGAAGTCGTTCCTCAATCTGTTTCTCCGTGCGCTGATAGAAGCCGAGGTTCGAGACTTCTCTAGCGAAGTGCTGCAGCAGATGCTTCTTGTCCGACGGACCGCATTTTCCGGCTGCAAAGAAGCGACTGGAGCTGAACAGCGAACAGCAGTAGCAGAAAGATACTCACGCTCTCGACCTCGGCCGTGATACTCCTCGTAAGAGTCGCAGTAGAGCCGCATGAGCAGCTTCAGTTCGCACTCGTGGAACGGCGGCGCCTTCTTGCGGTCCTTCATCGTGTTCGGGCTACTGAAAAGGAGTCGATGGCATGAGTTGATACCAGGGCTAGCTTCGTAGATGCTGAAGCGCATCTGAAGGTCACTGGACTGCTGTGAGGACCCCCCGCATCGAGCAAACCGGGGCCAGCCCGATGAGATGGGGCAATTCACAGAGCAAACAGAGGCGAGGCCCGGAGCGTGGTCAGCAAACCGCGCACCAGAAGGCAGACCACTGCCGATCGATGGGCTGGGGGTGGGCGAGAGGAGTGGGTGTGCGTGTATGCACGTGTGTGCGACGAGCCGAAACCCATGGGGCCGCGTAACCCATGGGTCATATGTGGCCAAACTGGCTGGCCAGCGGATCGATCGCGCAATGGGTACTCGGTCTTCGCGCACGGGAACCCCACCCCAGCACACCCCGGACGAGGAGGGTGGCGAGAGTGTCGTCCGCTGCCCTCGTCGCCATTCATGTGGCCGGCCGTCAGCCGGCTGACCCTCTTCCGAATGGGTGGTCCACGTGGTGGAACAAACGGCGTTCAGGAACGGGAACGAATTATGGAGAGAATTCCATGTGCGATCTGGAGCTGGTTGTCATAACTTGCCTCTCCAGGTAGCCGTAGGTTGAGGACAAAGGGTGGTGATAATCACTCCCCTCGTGGGATACGCCACGCATTCTAGTTTGGCGGAAGACTGTGGAGGCAGTTGGAATGCCTATTTGGTCTACACAATGATTTTGCAGAACAAATAAGTCCTTTATCATTCCCATATAAATGTGGTAGCAATAAACTAAGCCCGGAGGGCTCGGATGATCGACGTCTCCTCTCACTGTGCTATCCCGCGCCTACTCGTAATTAAAGAAAACACGGCTCCCATGTTTTCCTGCGATCAAAACTATAGCCCCACGTGGAACTCGAACTCGCACCTTTTGCTGACCGGGCGGAAATGCTCTACGCCATTACACCACCGGTGCTGCTTGATCGAATGCAAAAATATGGAAACAACGGCGTTAATCCCTGTTTGGAATGCGCCATGCGTTCCACTTATATAGAATATCGTGGCGATAATTGTAGCGGTAACTTATATCGTTGCCATATTTTGCCTGTAGAATGGCCTACGATGGTCAGCTCATGAATGGTTAAGTGTTTGGCACTTCCCAGAGAAGCGTGATGCCGGACTACCGACTCCTGGGAGATGAGAGGCTTCGCTTCCCTGAGCTGGACCAGAACCTACAATCTGTTTGGGATGCTACTGCCATGCCTCCGACTGCGCTATCACGCTCCCATCCTAGAGCTTGAAGAACAAAGAATGACGTTAATGAACCCCTTTTTAGATGTGCCATGCATTCTATTCCGCAGGATGTCATGAGGACAATTTGAATGCGTATTTGGCCATACAATGGTTTGTGGTGGCCAGCCGACGGGCAAGTTAGGACCTTACCCTTCCCAAACAAGTCGGGCACCAATTCACCGACCGCGGAAGAATGGAAGCCTTGTTTGCCATGGTCGGTATATCAGCACCAAGAACTTGGAATTGGATGCACGTGACAGCCGGTGCCCTCTTCGACCGCGCCAATACGCGCTCATCGTAGGATAATGAAATTGTGAGACAATACGTTTCTAATAAGCAGTATTTGTGAAAGGGGTTTAAGACAAAATGCATCTGACGCAGTCGGTAACAAAGCTGATATCTCGTGAGACTCAGCTTCAGCCTCTACCAACACAATTCGATGAGCACTCCCATTTCTGGGGGATGATTGAGTTACGACCATATTTTTCTGTGAGGGATTGTCAATCGTATACGCTCACACGTGGTCGATGTCGTTGTACGTCGAGCTTGCCAAAGGATTGCCAGGTCCATCGCAGGGCGGGGGCTTCTGGAACTGTGAGCCTCCATGGGTGGTCTTGGTCGACATGATGAACACAGACAGTCTTTCGCCTTGCTCTTTCCACTGTAAACCGCAGGTTCCGATGTGAAGTTCCTCCGACGATATTCGTGGCCCGATCTTGGCGTTGAAGTCGCCGAAGATCATCTTGTAGAAGGTGTGGTCTTCCTTATAGAACTTGTCCAGCTCCACGACGTAGAAGGCTTCGACCTCTTCGTCGTCGTAGTCGGATGTTGGGGTGTTGTGTTGGGATGTTGTGTCATACGCGACGAACACAGTCAAGGCTGGCACGGAGCCACATCGCTTCAGTCGCAGTCTCCGATTCGGCTTGTCAGAGACTCGTGCGAATCGATGTCCATGACCAAGTTGCGTGTTCACAAGGACACCAACGCCGCCTACTCCCCTGCTGTCGCATGGTCCGAGAAAGGGCTCTTCTCTGGAGTCGTAGCCGGCGTATAGGGGGGTGGTGTCTTCTCGTCTCGATTACTCCGATGACGTCGTACTTGATCTTCGTGGCTTGCCTCATCAGGTAACGACGGATGCTTCCGATGCGAGCGTGCGAGCGTTGTAAGTATAGATCGTCATCCTAGTCTTTCTCAATTTGCGCAGCCTGGTTAGGCCCTGGGATTTTGGCAGCCTCTCCGTACTCGTCCTTCCCATCGTTTCAGACGAGGGGCTCTTTCGGTGTCAGGGGAATGAGGTGCTTTAGTGCTGCTGTGTTTGACTGGAGTACACACGGGTAGTAGTCAGGCTGTGTCGTGCGGACGAATAACTCCGGACAGCCAGCCGGACTGCTCGATGGGACGGGGCGAGACTTTTCAGGCGGCCTCAAATCGCATTTCCATGCACTCCCCGTCTGCCGAGTGCAAGCATTTGGTAGGGCCCACACAGATACAGTTCGCGCAGGTACGAACACTCACACTGTGCGCTGTGTTAATAGAACTAGTAAAAGTTACAACAAGAGCGTTCTTTGTTGTTCTCATGCCGTGGCTACACATAAGGAACGAGTCAACCCGACAGGAGGAGCAAGGCGTTCATCCCTGCATCCATCCCACGTGCGTCTCTGGGTCGTAGATGATTGCATTTAGTTCGCGGTTCATTGCTCTATCCACAACCCGGGGACGCGTCAGGTGACCCTGCAACAAGTGGCCCGAGATCGCTCGAACAATAGAGTCGGAAAGCTCTCAAAAGAGGGAAATCCCTGGCCAGAAGCTTGGTCGTTTGCTATGGAATCGCGCAGTCGTGCACTGCAATACGTTCCAAGCATCGAATATGTAGAAAAATGCAAAATTACTGCAAGTCAAGGAACCAAACATACTCGATTTTTTTTGCATACTCGATGTTTGAAAGGTATTGTGCTGTAGAACTGTACGATTACACGGTGAACTTTCAGTCCCGTTAACTCGGTAGGTTCAAGGACTTTGAAAAAATGGAACATATTCTTTACAATATGAAGGGCGGAGATTATCGTTCGAGTTCATTTTTGTATTTAAGACATACACCCGAGACCCTTTACTGGCGATTTGCAGCGATTTTTGGGTTTTTAATGGAGTTAAATAATAAGGGATAAAGGATGGTGCTACCCAATCCCTTTTGGGATGCGTCACGCACTCCACTTCTACAGGATGTCGTGGAAGCGATTTGAATGCGTATTTGGTCGTCCCGCAATGTTACCCAGGTGTGGAATGCGTGGCGCATCCTGAACGAGATCGCCTCTACTCCAACCTCTACTCTGCTTTTTTTGTTCAAACGCAGTTCGGATGAGAAACGTAGAGGTCAGCTGAGAAAGGATAAAAATGTGAAGGACGGCGTTAATCAGTCACGTTTGGGATGCGCCTCGCATTCCACGTCTACGAGATGTAGAGGCGATCTGAATGCCTACTTGACCAATACAGTGACTTGCGCTGGCCAACCAATGGACAAGTCAGCGGACAGGTCAGGTATCGATTCACCGACCCGGAGGGATGGAAGCCTTTTTTGGCCTGGGCGGGAAATCCGAACCAGGAACTTGGTATCGGGTGCATGCGACAGCCAGCGTCTCAGACTGCTACACGCGCCCTTAGAGTGAAATGATAGGAGGTAATAGTCGTTATGCGAAATTTGCGCCTTGTTTAGATCCTCGTTTAATGTGATTAGCAGCAGCGTTTCAAGCTCTTCGTGGCTGTATAGTTCAAGGCAGTTCTGCTCAGGATGAAGTTCTATTCTGAAGCTGCTATCTCAGAGAGCATGTGGACTGGTTTCGATAAGGACGCGGAAGTTGGAGCTGGAGGTCATGGCAACCGCTCTAGAGAGGACCGCACTTCAGAGGCGAATTATCGGAGCATGGCAGCGGCAGGGCGCCATGGAGGTGACGGCTGGGGCGAGCACTCTTCGGAGAGATGTGTCTAGGGTTACGACTAATGGCGGTTAGGCGAGCGGGGTTGAATCGATCGTGCGGGGTGTGGCTGACTGGGTGGCTGGCTGGCTGGGCTGCCGGCCGACCACACACGGGGTTTAGCCACGTTTCGACCAGGACGGACGACCCTGTGATATCGATGGCGCTGCGAGGCGTGGCAGCGCATTGTGAGGGGAGATGAGGCCCCGAGAGCCGCCGAAACCCCGCGGCTCGATTGAAGGCCGTGGTGGGCTCGCCGGACGGGCTGGGACGAGTTTTTCGAGGCTCGAGGTACTCGTTGGTACGCGAAGCACGAGGAGAGCTGAGAAGACGGTGGAAAGACTCACAGTGGACGTGGATGCACGGCCCAGAAGCTCTCGCCGGATGTCCGACGGTGAGAGGAACCGGCGGCGTTCGGGTTCCATTTCGTGCGTCGCTTCTTGGATCTGAAGGAGTTGCTTTGAGAGGAGCCAAGGTTTTCTAGAGTTCATCTCAAAGCCCTAGATGCTCCAAAACGGCAACAGGTGCCATGTCAGTTCATCTTGAGGACTTCAAGCCACCTATAATCGAATTCACCAGCACGGCAGAGCTTTCTCGCACCAAAGGACGGCTCTCCTTTTATGCGACGAGCTCATCAAATGATAAAGGAAGGAGAAACGCACCCTGAAGAGCTGGTCCGCATGAAGCAAAAGGACGAGGCGGGGTTGTCGTCAGCCAGTCGGTCGTCGGCGAGAGAACCAGGGTGTCGGCGGCCAGATCGACATTGGCTGTCTAGCGCGCTTCACAGGCTGGGTAAGAGGCCCGTGCCCGACGCTCTATGGGCCTCTCTCATCCACTGGCACAATTATCGCGAGTGATTCGCAGGTAGCTAGTGTCGACGTTGAGGACAGAAAGAGACGCACTGCTCGGGTCCCTAGCAGTGGGTCATGAAACCGAGACATAGACGTGAACTTCCTTAAGTCTACGGATGTTCAGAGTGGAATTTTCTTTGAATTGATTTTAAGGGGTTGAGTTGCGGAAAAGGACAAACTTTGGATTTACCCCGTATCTTTTGCAAAAGTTCGTTTCCCATTTTCATATTCTTCCGTTATCTTTCCCTGTCCCTGAGAGATAGGTGTTGTCTGCCTGGACAAGGAATCGAACTTCCACTAGGTCGGATTGCGCGAAATAGGGCGTCACCTCGACCAGATTTCGGCCTTTTTTACCACCGACAAATAATAAACGGCAGTGCTAATGCTTCTGTGCCGAACGAGGTTGAGGTGGACCAATTTATTGAGCGGCCTAACGTTTCGACCTTTTCGTCGTCTTCAGAGGCCTAAAAATGGTTCAAGACTTTATATTTGTAACTTACCCGACCAAGCGCCTCCTCCTCCCTGTCTTTCAGACATCGTCCTAGGTACAAAACGAAAAAACCCAACGTATGAGAACTAAACTCACCCGCTGATCCACCGTTCACGCGGAGCGACGTCGCTACCGCGGTTGTTAGTTGCCGAATGAGACATACTGTGTCACTCCGATCTGGCTATACTGAGTATACCAGAGTCATTCATAAGGACACGCATGTCACCACCGGTCGTTCTATAGTTCAGTATGCGGAATGAATGGTAAGAAGTCACTAGTGATCGAGGGACACTCATTTCGGCTGTTAAGCGTTAGCGGGTGAGTTTAGTTCTCATACGTTGGGTTTTTTCGTTTTGTACCTAGGACGATGTCTGAAAGACAGGGAGGAGGAGGCGCTTGGTCGGGTAAGTTACAAATATAAAGTCTTGAACCACTTTTAGGCCTCTGAAGACGACGAAAAGGTCGAAACGTTAGGCCGCTCAATAAATTGGTCCACCTCAACCTCGTTCGGCACAGAAGCATTAGCACGTTAAAAATCATGCCGAGGTTTTACGAAGAGGGAACATGGAGAATAAACGGCAGTATTAACTAATGTGAGCCATGGATCCTATTTTTGTGCAATCTCGAAGATACCGTATCGTGCACGTATAAAGGGGTATAAAGGATAAAGGACGGCGTTACTCAATCTCTTTTGGGATGTGCCGCGAATTCCACTTCTACGGGATATCGTAGAGGCAATTTGAACGTACAGGGCCCATAGAATGACTTGCGGTGGTCAACCGATGAGCAAGTGCTTATCCTTCTCAGACAAGTCTGGTACAAATTACCAATTCCGGAGGGATGGAAGGCTTCGTTGGCCTGGGCGAGAAATTTGAACCAAGAACCTGGAGTCGGATGCAGCCGACAGCCGGCGCCTCCTACGACTGCTCTACCACCTGCCTAATTTATCTCTGATCCATTACATTTCTTATGAAAATAAAATAAAATACTGAAATAAAATTTTTATAAACATTCGAACGCTGCGTTTGCCATTTTAGAGAAGATGAATTGTAACTTTTCTATCCATGATTTATTTTTAGAGATAGAGTGCTTTAACATGAAAGACGCTGAAATTTTCTCTCGTCCAAGAAGAAATTTGGTTCGAGGTTTATTTTTTCGAAGTGCAGGAAGGATTGTGTCATGCGCTCGTTTAGCTCGTCGCGATTTTCATTCAACTGGTACTGCAAATGCTGTTTACTTGAAACAGCGAAGTGGGGATATGTGTGTTTTCTTGTTTCTTTTTAAATTGTTTTTGTTGTACTATTGACAAGTGTGTAACCGCTAAGATGCAGAATTTTTAAAATTAGTCAAAGGAAAATCGCGACCTCCTTGGCGAGTGCATGGTGCAATCTCTTCTTTTAGCATCAAAAACTGGAGTCTTCCTGCTCTTTAAAACAAGACTCCTTTTTTTTACAAATAAAGATCTTCGAGAAGTGTGCTTACTATTTGGTGGAGGTGAATTAAAGTTCTCAAAGAAAATCATGTTAAATTTTACTTGAGGAAAAGTTATTCTAGCCTTCTTACCATTAGAAAGTGTCTGGTTAATTTGGAGAGCGCTTGTTGTTGGATATGTAGGATGCTCCATTGGTTTCAAAGCTTCAGAATGACTTAGAAAAGTGTCCAGTTTGACTTGAAAACTCTTAATAAGAGACCCTGAAGAATATCCTCCTATTTTGCCAAGTATAGTCAGAGAAGCTTGCACGCATGTTGTATTAAAGTGCATTGACAGTGTCGAAGAAGCTGCCACGGCTCTTTTGCAGGCGGCAGTTCCCGGATCCGTCCGTCTGGTATGCTGCTCGACTAGGCTTCGCCCGTTCTTGTGCCGTCATGTCAATGATCGGATTCGTGCTCGGATTAGGTGAGTCTCATTGAAGTTCAGCTCTCCCCATGGATATTGCTTCTCTCTTGAATTGACTTTGTTGTGAAGCAGGAGGCCACGTTGGTCAAACGGCTCACTAAGAGAAGGATTAAATGGGAAGCCGTACTTCTTTAAGTCTCCTTGAAGCTGTCAGGATTAGGGTCCTTGCTAGTTGTCGTTAGGAATCTGTGGGTGATCTTCATCAGGCGACTGCAGTGGAGAAATATCGGCTAATGGTAAGACAGATATGAGGCTCAGGTCAACTGTAGAGGCATGGTACTGAACCTTCATCCCAGGCACACGCAGGAGCGCAATATGATCCGCAAGCATCGTAATAGTCCTGCCACGACTGTTGTTACGACGACGGTTTGGATACGTGGTACTCTAGCAAGAACGTCTTGTCACTACAAGGTGTAGAAAGATTTCGTAGTATGGAATGCCATTAATTCAGTATTGTTGTATTGGAAAAGGAAAGCCGTTGGGCACTATTGCATTTTCGTGACCACAGAGGCCGGATTCACGATTGGTAAGGTAGTGGGTTAACAGTAATGCATAAGTTTACCAACAGAGGCTAGTGTGCTGAGGGCAAGTTTGATATGATATGATATAGTTGGGTGAATGGTATAGTTCTATCCCATCATTCACACGCTCTTTTGAATTCCATGTAACGCTCCAATTTCTACCCCCTACCTACATAACCCAGGGTAAACTCATCGTAGACGAGGTTAAAAGCTGTTTCGTCCGAAGTTAACCCAGGGCACATTTAAGGCACTTATCACGAAGCGGACAAGGCGTTTTGTTTCGGAGGTTTCGGAGCGAACCGGCGCAAATGCTAGCAGGAGGTCCGTTGAGGTTAATGTGGCTCTGAAGACGTACCTACGTCTTCCGCATATGACGAAACTAGCGCTGAGGACTACGGTGTGGGCAAAATATTGCTACAGGAACTATGCTAAGAAGCTCCATGAAAGCACAATAAAAAAGTTGTGCTCTACAACGCGTATCCACTCTAAAGCAAACAGCATCAGCCTTCTCTCAATTTTTTTAAAGCTTTCGTTGTCATCGCTGGATAGCAGTGGAATTCTATGCCTCTGACGACGACGGCGGCGGCGACGACGACGGGGTCCAAACTTCGAATCATTAATAAAGGCTATCTAAACACCTCATTGGCATCGAACACTCAAGAATCATCCAGCGAAAACGTCGAGGTTCCAAGATGAACCTGTGATTTATACTCCAGTATGATTATTGGATGTCGCGTGGTAGTGGGAGGAAGCGCTGGCCATCGTGTGCAACCGATTCCGAGCCGTTGGCTCGTAATTCCCGCCTAGCACAACCGAGTTTTCCATCCTTTCGAGGTCGCAAAATTGGTGCAAGATTAAAGGATAAAGCACTGATAGTCTCCATCTTCTCTTATATTGAAACCTCAGCATCGTTTTATCAGCTGTGATGGTTCTGCTTTCCGTGCCAGCGAGGTTGCCAGCGTTGGAAAAGTTTATTCTAGCCTGATGTTTCTACCGTTTCGTCGACTTCAGCGGCACGACCTTCCACTAGTGAGTGTAGCAGTCGCTAAACTAGTTGTTAGCAGACCGGTGGCGAATTAGACTTTCATTAAACATCCGCTACTGGTTTGCTAACGAGTTGTAGCGACACTGCTATACTCAGTGGTGAGATCTCGCGACTTTCAATCCGACGAAGCAGTCGAAACATCAGGCCTAGAATAAACTTTTCCACCTACTAACCTCGATGGCACAGAAGAAGAAGCATCAAAGCACAGATAAGCCCATCGGCTGGCCACCACAATTCTTTGTATGGGCTAAATACGTATACAAATTGCCTCCACGACATCCCATTAATAGAATAGAATGCGTAGCGTGACCAAGAGGGGTTTGATTAACGTCGCCCTTTATCGTTGTGTCCTTTATTAGGTATACACAATTGCCTGCTGTGCCCAGCCGATCGATAAGTGCCAATTCACAGGAAGGATGGAAAACTTACTCGGCCTGAGCGGAGCCCGAACCATGAACTCTATTAGGCGCTATACACCTTTCGAAAAAAATGGCTTGCTCTATTAGAGCATGTAATGCATTTCTTTTTTCATCCTGAATTTTGTTAATTTTTAGGTCGTTGAAGTGAAAAGAGAAAAAGTGAAAAAGTGGCCATCTGCGCAGTGCTTCTCTCCGCTTAGGTTTGGAATTTTTTGCGCAATTTTTCATAGCATTTAGAAGACAATGTTCTGTACTACAAGAATAGGTGTTGGTCCTATTTCTTCTTTGTCCTTTATTGATTTTTAGGTCGTCAAATTGGGACGTCCGAAGGAGGATGGTTATTTTTACCGATAGCTCCTGCTTCGTGGTAGGACTTTTTTGCTCGGTGTTATATGTCAGTCGAAAGAGAATGTATTGCTCTATAAGAATTTGTGTCGCGTTTATTGGCTCATGCTGGTTTCTGTCGAATATCAACAACTGAAGTAGGAGAAGGAGAATATCAACAAAATTCCAAAAAGAGAAAAATCATCTTCGCCAACAACTCCTTCTCATCTTCAGTTGTTGATATTCGACAGAAATCAGCGTGAGCCAATAAACGCGACACAAATTCTTACTGAGCAAGACATCCCCTTCTAAACGACATATGACACCAAGCAAAAAAGTCCAACCACAGAACCGAGCTGTCGGTAACAATTCGAACGGAAAAGCGGACGTCCCAGTTTGATGACCTAAAAATCAATAAAGGACAAATGAGCAAATAGCGCCAATACGTATTCTTGTAGTACAAAGCATTGTCTTCCAAACGCTATAAAAAGAAATTGTAATTGAAATTGCAAAAAATTCCAAACCTAAGCGAGAGAAGCACTGCACAGATGGCTACTTTTTCACTGTTCACTTTAACGACCTAAAATTTGACAAAATTCAGGATGAAAAAAGAAATGCAATACATGCTCTGATAGAGAAAACCGTTTTCTTTTTAAAGCTTTATAGCGCTATGCGAGAGACCGCCGACGAAAATGAATCGTTGAAAAAACGACGGTGACTTATGGGCCAACCTAATATTTAGGAATAATATCCGCTAATTCCAAGTCCTACCACCAATAGGAGTGCCCGTTTTGATCGATGGTTTCCATAACGTGTGACACGCAGGTTGTGTAGTGCTTGGCTGTGTTTTTCTTCGATTATCTAGGAGATCCAGCATTACAGGTGATCGACACGGCGAGAATATCCTAGTTGACGTCATGGAAGGCGGTGTCGTCCACGTGGACTTCAATCTGATATTCCACAAAGGCGAATATCTGCCAGTTCGAGAGGTAAGTGTGTCGGACGTGATTATCCAGAGTGGGTTTGTCCTGAGAGTCTGACTAATATTTGGCAGTGACGCGTATTGGCTGAAATACGCCCAAGCCAGATTGGTAATTCCCTTCTAGTGAGATGTACACCATTTTCACGTCGAACTGGAAACTTTTCAAATGAAATTAGACACTCTTATAAGCTAGGTAAGTTACGGACTCAGTAAGATGGTTAGAATAATTTTTTGTTCAAGGAAAACTTCGTGTAACTTTCTTTGATTTTTTTTTCAGTTTACCTACCCTAATAAGTGTAATAATTTTTTATTTCTATTTTTAAAGAAAAAGCAGTCAATTAAAATTCTTTTTGAAGCACATCAAAGAGCCAAGCATATAGCGCATTACAAGATCAGATCGCGCCATGCTCTCAAAAAGTTCGCCGCGACTTTTATCTGGTTCATAGTGTAAATACCACTTACATGAACCATCAAAGTGAGGATATGTGTGTTCTTTACATTTTTTGTTGTATCGTTGACAGATGTGAAATTCCATGTAAGCAAATTCTGCCATCAGTCGAATAAAAATCGCAACGTTTTGGATGAGAGCATGACTCAATCTCTTTTTCACACTAAAAATGGCCGTTTTCCTGCTTTTTAAAGCAAGCTTTAAACCATTATTTTTCCCAAATAATAAAAATTTTATAAAACTTCAAACAATGTTTTCACTTATTATGTAGGTAGGTGAATTAAAACTTCAAAGAAAGCTTTACTAAAATTCTCCTAGACAAGAGAGATTCTAACCTTTTTGGATAGTCTCCATTTTAATGTAGAATCTCATTTCAATTTGGAAGAGTTCGCTTTGGGGCCGGAGTCATCAACGACTTACAGCAATTTAACAGAGAAAATACAGCCGGAATCCCTGATAGCGCGGCTTATCAAGTGATGTGGTGAAGCATTTCGCTGCGCTATCAAGGATTTCGGCTGTATTTTCTCTGTTAAATTGTTGTAAGTCGTTGATGAATCCGGCCCCTGATTTTAAAAATCTTAGGCCACCTTAGAAGAGTGTTTAGCTTGATTTGAAAAGTGCCCGATTCGAAAATGGTATAAGCAGACATAGATTTGTAGCTTTCTGTGCTGCGTTTGCTGTGTCGTTATTTCGGTCGGTAAAGGAAGCTACGCTGATAAGCCTACATGATTGCGATTCAATTACCAAAGTGTGCGGTCGGTCGCTTGGCAACCACCTATCGAACGGTTCGATGAAAGCGAACGCGAAATAAAGATAAAGAGAACTGATGCCAGATTCCTCAACCACCTACCGTCCCCTAACAGGGAAAATACCGCCAAACCGCCCGATGTGACATTCATCAGCATCAGGCTTGGCGGTATTTTCACCGTTAAAGGGCCATAACTTTGTTAAGAATTGTCAGATCTATTTTAGTCGAAATGGCATCGTATGACTAGCCCTCTCTCACCTCAATCAAAGAGAAATAAGTTACTACAACGCAATAATAATGGCAGAAATTCAGTAGCAACTCAGAAGGCAGTCAATGAGTTCTTTAGGTAACAACAGAAGTTCAACCAGGTACTAAATATTATCAGGATGATCGAAAAGTCTTGCAACACTTCACACTACTGCCTGTTAAATTTGTTAAAGCTCTTACAGTAATGATCTTGTGTGGTGACGACACAATACATTCTCGAAGCTTCTTCAAGCTTACTATATAAGGCCTCGTCGAGTACGAATACAGCAACAATGTCAACGATAAGCAGCAGCATGCTACGACCTATCGTCTACTACGAATTTCTGCAAGGCCATTCCGCAAGGACTGCAGTCTCCAACATCTGCGCTGCATCCAAGCAGGAAGTCATTCACTATTCCACAGTGGCCCGTTGGTATCAACGCTTCAAGGCTTTAGATATCTCCCTCAAAGATCGACCTCGTTCCGGACGACTCTCTGTTGGATTCAGAAGGCATGTTTTACTGAGAGTTGCTGGATAGTGAGACCACACTCACAGGATCTGTCTACGCTTCCCAGCTCCAGACCCTGGCCGACGCCATGCGCCAGAAACGTCCAGAACAGGAAAATGTCTATGTGCTGCACGACAGCGCGCGTCCTTTTTTCGCAAAAGTGAGTCGCGGGAAAATACAGGAGTTAGGCTGGGAGGCTCTGCCCCATCCGCCGTACTCTCCAGACCTCGCTCCTTCTGGCCAGCACCTGTTCAGAACTCTGAAGCAGCATCTTCGAGGTGGAGAGCTCGATGATCGGTGTCAACTGGAAATGGAGGTTTCTGAATTTTTTCCTCACAGCCCTCGGAATTCTGGCGGAAGGGAATTGAAAGGCTGCCTGAAAGATGGGGCAGGATCTTGACTTGGATGGGGATTATGTCGAGGACTGAGTTTTTGTATGTTGTGTTATATTGTATTGTATCGTAACATTCTTGTGCTAGTGTTGCAAGCCTTTTCGATCAACCTAATATTTTGGTTCTGCAACCAAGGGCCGGATTCATCAACGACTACAGCAATTTAACGGAGAAAAACTCTCAACAGGCGATATGATGAGATGTTTCACCATATCGCTTGATAAGCCTGCACTTTCAGGGATTTCGGCTGTCGGCCGTATTTTCCTTGTTAAATTGCTGTATGTCTTTGATGAATCCGGCCCCAGGTGTGTTCAAAGAGCAAGTTGTGCAGAATTTGTCGAGACGTAGGTGTGCTTTCTCAGTGATTATTTTGTAAATCATGAGCAAATCGTCCCTCTTCCTGCAAAGTGAAACACTGGGAAGATTGAAAATTTTCCTCCGAACATTGAAAGGTGGAGTGGATGTGTAATCGTGACCGTAAAGCCGTATCCAAAGCTTTCGAGTGAAATTATTCTGTACAGTTTCTAGCTGGCTTGTTTGCACTTGGTAGATGGACTGAACACAGTCCTGCGATATTTGATTATGGGGCAGATATAATAGGTACACGAAAATCTGAGGTGACTGAGTTTGTGGACAAGCATCTGGGTATATCTGAAATGGCTCTATCTGTCTTACTCGCTATTACTTCATTAAACGTAAGGGTAGGGTTCAAAGTGAATCATAAGTTATGGTATTTGCATTCATTATTTGTCTAACTTCCACTGAGGTAGTAAGAGTAATCATCTTCCGTGCTTCCCAGGTGAAGAAGACACTAGAGAGGGGCAGTTTCCTGGTAGCAGATCAATCAGCAGCGGCTGTAATAACTGATGTTCGATATTCAAACTGCCTTCACGATATCCGTAGAAATAGAATGCGCGGCGCGTCCCAAACAGAGAATGGGTACTATTCTAAGGTTGATTATTCTTGCTGTTCCGTTCATTTCCAGTGATCAGGCATACCTTGAGATCCTTCTCTGCTGAGATTAGTGCTGTCCCTGTTTCAGGTTGTTCCGTTTCGGTTGACGCGCAATATGATCAATGGATTCGGTCCAACTGGAGTTGAGGGCCCGTTCAGGAGGTCATGTGAGTCGACGCTGCGAGTGATGAGAGATAACAAGGACACCCTACTCACAGTACGTCTCCGTTCTACCTTTCACCGCTCTTCTTCACGTTCCCTCTCATGACAGCTGTGTCTGCAGGTGATTCAAACGTTCGTGCACGACCCGCTGTTGGAATGGATCAACACTGAGGCTCGAGCGCAACAGAACAAAGGAGTTCGTGTCTTTGTCCGCCTCTGCAGCAATCGTTGCATCATTTGAATGTTTTCCTTTTTGTAGCGCGGCCAGCTCAAACTTCACGCGCCTTCAACGGAGAGTGTGCAGTTGATTCTGAAGCGACTGGAAGGTCACATCGTCTCTCCAGAGGTTAGTCTGCTGCTGCCTCCCTACCATTGCTTTGTAGTTGAGAGAAGTGCCAGGTTTATTCCTTCGAGCTCCTCAATGCAACAGCCGAGAGATGTCCACGTTCTGTACGTGCAAGAAAAGTGTAAAGGAAGTCGTTAATCAACTCTCATTTGGGATGCACTAGGCACATCCACTTCAAGGGGATGTCGTGGAGGCAGCTCGAATGCAAGCATTTATTTATTGACTATTTTTCCTATTTCCATATTTATTTTTTCATATCATATATTAGGTTGTAACGAAATAAATGGCACTGAACCACTGTAAATTTAAACAGTTAATATCTCGGCTTGTAGACAAGTTTATTAATCGAAATAAAAATCTTCTAATTCTACTCATCTTTGCCAACGTGACACAAGCTTTTTTTATCCCAGTAGCATAAAAATCAGAAGTTCTGGAATTGACGAAATCTTCGAAGGCACTTTCGGCATCCTGTTGGTATTTGAATATTTTCCCTACCAGGAAGTCGCCAAGATGCTTGAAGAAATGGTAGTCTGTTGAAGAGAGGTCGGGAGAAAACGGAGGATGTGGTAGAGTTTCAATGCTCAGCTCATTCAATTTCTGCAACGTCATTCGAGCTACATGGGGGCGAGCATTGTCGTGCAGAAGGAGAACTCGCCTTCGGTTTACCAAGGCCGGCCGGATATCCTTCAACTTTTTCATCATTTCTTCAATTTCAATGCAGTACTTCTCTGCCGTGATGGATTCACCGGGAGGGAGGAAGCTGTGGTGAATAATTCCCAGCGAACACCACCATACTGTCACCATTACTTTCTTTTGGTGCAATTCCGGCTTCGCAAAAACCTTGGGGCTCTCATCGCTGTCCACCCACTGTACCGATCGTCGCCTGTTGTCGTACATTATCCATTTCTCGTCACAGGTTACGATGCGATCAAGGAATGGGTCCGTTTCGTTCCGTAGAAGCAGTGCGGACGAGATATCGTCGGCTTCTTTGCTCCTCAGACAGCTCGTGAGGCCCCCATCTTTCCAGCTTTTTGGTCTTTCCAGTTTCCTTCAGATGCCGGGCAGCTGTGTTGTGACTGACGCCAAGAACCTTCGCTATCTCCCTGGCACCTTTGTGTGGATCCTCCTCTACCACATCTCTCAGCTTGTCCTCATCAACATCACTATGCCTCCCACGACCTTCATGTTCTTCCAAGCTCTCATCTCTATTCCGGAACTTCTGATACCAACGATACGCCGTCCGAATTGTGGAACATCCTTGACCGAATGCGGCGTTGATCTTCTCGTCCGCCTCCTTAGCTGTAGTGCCCAGCTTGAATTCATACAAGTAAATGTCTCGGATTACCCTTTTGTCCATCTGCAAAAAAGTCAATAAAACTCAAAGTTTTCCCACTTTTACATAGAAACTTTGGTACTCACCGGTAGAGCAAAGTTTGCGCTTCTAAATGATATGCCACATGCTACGGTTTGTTCTTGATCAAACGCGTAAAGACGCGCCAAAAAATGGCGCGAGCCAGTGCCATGTAATTCGTTACAACCTAGTATTTATACAGTTTTTACGTCGATTTGGACACTTTTCTAATCAAATCGGATACCTTCCAAATCAAATTGGACGCTGCTTTAAGCTAGCCTAAAACTTTTGTTCGAGACTTTATAAAGTTTTTATTTCTTGAGGAAAAATAATGATTTGAAACTTGTTTTAAAGAGCTAGAAGGTGTTCATTTTTTAGTGCTAAAAAGACAGTCGACCAAGGCATCGCGATTTTCATTCGATTGATAGTAGAGTATTTGTTTGCATGGAGTTTGACACCAGTTAACGATACAACAAAACAACTGTAAAGAACACACATATCTCACTTTGATAGTTCATGTAAGTGGCATTTACACAATCGATCAAATAAAAGTTGCGACAAACTTTTTGAGTGCGTAGCGCGATCTGGTCTTATAATGAGCTATGTGCTCGCTTCTTTGCTGTGCTTTATGACAAATTTTAATTTATTATTCGTTCTCCAAAAATAAAAATTTTATAGAAATATTACACTTATCAGGGCAGGTAAGCTGAAAATTTTCAATTTCAAACGAAGCCTATCGGCGTGCCTCGCACTTGCGCGCTTCGCGCGATGTTGCAGTGTCACTAAGCGCAATTTGAGTACTCTAGCGCCAAGTTGACTGCAGACACTTTCACTCCTCGTCCTCAACCTCTGGTAAAAATCGACATTTTCGATAGGTCTGATCGATTTTAGCCGTACGACGAAAAGCCTTTCTGTCTGAACCGAGGAATCCCACCACTTCTAACGCTATGTTAAACTGAATTTTTTTCCACGCGGGACTGCTACAGCTGTGTCCCCCTCCCTCCTCGTCTTCCCCTGAGTGCACCCGGTCCCCCATTAGTGGGACTAATTCCCCTCAATGATCCCTCTTAGCGGACGATATATTCGGCACGTCTTCTGAATCCCTGGCAAGTTGAGCGACGTGTTCGGCACGTCTTTTGAATCCCCAGCAACGTTGAGCGACGTGTTCGGCACGTTTTCTGAATCTCCGGGCACGTTGGAAGACGTCTGGGTGTTTTTCCCTATTTTGGCGCCCCTGAATTTGCCTCCCGTAATTTCCCACTATTTTTTCCTATTTTCGCCGGTCGATATCTCTTAGCGAACTATTATATAGTATGCCCTGGACTACCCCTAGGGTCCAAGTTTTGGACCGCCTGAACGACTTCAGATTCGTTTCCAGCGACCTCGATAACCCTCAGGGCTGAAGTGCGGGATATGCATGGTAGGGCAGAACCTTCACTGCTCCTATGAAACCGATCCACCCTCTATCGTATGTGCGCGATTTATTCCGAACTGCCCGTTCTCTACGTAGCGAGAAACAGACCATGAGAGTCCCAACCCAAAGTGCTTAATCTGCAGAAATAGCGCTGCACAATCCTAAGGAATCCCAGGCGCCTAGCTTTGGTCGTTTATTGCGTTTCACCCTCTTGTACCGTATTGTTAGGAGTCTTGTCGAGGTCGCCACCGTAGTTTCGAGACCCACCACTTAGTAAGTAACCTTTGTGAATTCGGAAATGACGTTGCCTCTTAAATGATGCGGCGGTAACGGTGACGTGATTCGACTCCTGCTGCTAGAGCGGTAGCGCAGTAGGAGGTGTCGGCTGTCGCGTGAACCTGATTCAATGTTCCTTGTTCAAGACCAGCCAATGCCATCCAGTTCTACCATTCGCCTGGGTTAGTGTAGCAGATCTGACTGAGAAGAATAAGCCACTGACTTGTCCATCGGCTGGCCATTTCAAGTCATTTTATAAACCAACGACGCACGCATTCAGTGTCTCTCCACGACATCGCGAAGAATTATTATGAGTGGCGCAGCCCAAAGATATTGAATGACGCCGTTCCAGCGCACCACTGCCCCTCTACTCTAAATATTTTTGTAAAAAGAATATTGTTTAGTTAATCAATTGCCACCTACCTACCTTTCTACGCGAATCATCTTTTATAGTGGTCCTGTACTTTCTGGACGCAGTGTATTACGTATAAGTGACTGACTTGTTAGTTACGTAGGGCATGGTTTAAGAGGATAGACGGCTAAGGGACGGCGTCGCTCAATCCGTTTCGGGATGCGCCACGCATTCTACTCCTACGGGACATCGTGGAGGCAATTTAGATGAGTATTTGGCATATAGAATAACTTGCGGTGGCGATCTGAAGAACTGGTCAGTATTTTATCCTTCCCAGGCAAGTACGGTATCTATTCACCGACCCCGGAGGGATGGAAGGCTTGTTGGCCTCTGCGGGAAATCCGAACCAGGAATCTGGTATCGGGTGCAGGCGAGAGCCGGCACCCCTTCCGACTGCGCTGATTTTCCTTCAGTTATTCGTAACTTCCACCCTTGTCTTCAGGGGTCGGATTCATCAACGTCTTACATAACCTTAACAGAGAATTCACAGCGGAAAACTCAGATAGCGCGGCTTATCGCTCACCATATCGCTTGATAAGCCGCGCTATCAGGGATTTCGGCTGTAATTTTCTCTGTTAAATTGCTGTAAGTCGTTAATGAATACGGCCCCATGATGTTGTTCTTTTATTGCAGATCAATAGGATGGTAGTGCACAATAACGTGGGAATAAAGTCGTTTCATAGACAACTTCTTGTAACTGGAGAATTCTACGTTGCCTGGTTGAATCCAGCGTATGACTTCCTAATTTATGGTCCGAATGCGCAAGCTCTTCCATAGGCGTAGTATTAGGTTGTTGCAGACACGGAAACGGAAATGACTCAAAGCTCATTTCTTCAGTTGAATTTTCATGAATTCATATCCAT
Organism: Heligmosomoides polygyrus polygyrus; assembly: GCA_947396885.1. Taxonomy (NCBI): domain Eukaryota; kingdom Metazoa; phylum Nematoda; class Chromadorea; order Rhabditida; family Heligmosomidae; genus Heligmosomoides; species Heligmosomoides polygyrus. The sequence continues at coordinate 84,819,495 of OX377203.1, read as the reverse complement.
AATGTATAGTAAGGAAGTATTTCAAACCCAATGAACCCAGCTGACGATTAAGATGCCAGAGATTTCGCCACTCATAGCACTTAACCATTCTTATTGGATGTCCTAAATCTATCTTAGTTGGGAGGGGCAACGCTAAGGTTACAGTTGTGTTCGGCATCCCACGACAGGACACACGCTCTCTCTCCCTCTCTCTGAGATCGCATAGGCATCATGGTATCCTTTGGTGGTAGCTGAATCTCTGACACAATCTCAAAGGAGGGGGTGAAGAGGCAAGACACCGTATGCCCTCCTCCGACTAGGATAGATCTTATGTCCCCTACGGAAAGCAATGTCAGTAGACCTGCAACTGATGCTCCAAGCCAGACCTAATTGAAAGACTATTAGAGAAAATGATAAGCATACTCCGGATAAGGAATTTGGTTCCTGATTCAAGCATACCTGAAACCTGTGGCGTTATACCGTTCCGTAGCTCATCGCTTCGAGAAAAGAAAAATGAATCCAATTTGGTTATCACACTGTTTCCACATCAGGATGAGCCACCGGTTCGAAAGCAACACAATCGCAAAAAAGGCGGCACATACTTCTTCGGCGTTTCGTTTATGTTCCAGAGGTGAACGAAGGCAGTGCAAAACAATCAGTGAGTGATGAGTCACCATTTCCAATCCGTCTTCGGGCCCAAAAGAGAGCGGAACACGGAACGGAATGGAAGGACTAAAAACGGCCGAAAACCGGAATTCGGAGCACGGAAACGGAAATTCCGCACATCCACGGTTGGCGGTGTCTCTTCTGAATGCCCTACCATGCGCGCGTGTCTATCTCAAGGGAATGTAGTTAGAAGGATCGTCGTTTTGCTTTTCCTATAACTCGGCAAGGTTCTCGGTAACCTAATGCTGAAGTGGAAGGCTACGCGTCTGCCACGACATGGCGATCGATGCTGCTCGCAATGATGTTTCCTGCCGAATCTACCAAATTCCTGTTCATGGACATGAAGGATAAGGATAAGTGACGGCGTTACTCAATCCCCTTTGGGATGCGCCACAAATTGTACTTCTACGGGATATCGTGGAGGTGATTTGAATGCGTATTTGGCCATACAACGACTTGCAGTGGCCAGCCGATGAACAAGTCAGCGGTTTATCCTTCCCAGACAAGCCTGGTACCAATTCATCGACCCCGGAGGGATGGAAGGCTTGGTTGGCCTCGGCGGGAAATCCGAACCAGGAACCTGGTATCGGGTGCAGGCGACAGTCGGCGCCTCCTCCGACTGCGCTACAAGCGCCCTTGTTCATGAAGATAGCTATGGATTTTATCAAGGTAAACCAACCAATACTAGCCCCAGCTCGGCTCAATATAGCTTAGTCCCTCCTGCAGTTGAAACCTGGGGTGCAGTTCCGCTTTGTGCAAACAAAGTCGCGAAATGTTTACGCTGGTGGGCAGACCCGATGGTAAGGTGCATCAGGAGGGACAGTGGAAAACACCATGGCCCGTTCTATCGAAATCGAACCACAACACAGCGGGCAGATCGATCCATGGGAGTTGCTCGCCGACTACCTCAAGGAATTGCCTTGCTGACGTGCGTATTCGTTCGGAGTCGTTTCACATCCAGCGGCTGGATTCATCAACGACTTACAGCAATTTAACAGAGAAAATGAAGCCGAAATCCCTGATAGTGCGGCGAAATGTTTCACCAAATTGCTTGGTAAGCCACGCTATCAGGGATTTCGGCTGTATTTTCTGTTACACTGCTGTAAGTGGTGAATCCGGCCGCGGGTGGTAAAGCACCGCCTATTAAGCAAATCCAAAGATAAAGATAAAAGGAGGAAGGACAAGGAAACTGCGAGATGTTGTGAAGTCAATTTGGCATATACCAACTTGCCGTGCTCAACCTATGGACAGGCAAGCGCTGTATCCTCTCAAGACGAACCTGGTACCAATTCGTCGACCCTGGAAGCATGGAAGGCTTGGTGGCCTAGGCGGGAGATTCGAACCAGGAACCTGGTATCGGGTGCTCGCGACAGACTGCACCTCCTACGACTGTGTTACACGCACCCCGGATTTGTTTAGTATGGTTAAATCACGGATTTGTTCATCTGCCGGCCTTCACAAGTCATTATTCACAGTCAGTGGTCAAGTACAAATTCGATTTCAAATTTTCAACCCAACGAAGACATTGATTAATGCAGTCCTTTACCATCATGTCCACAGAGATGGTGTCCGCTGCATACAGTGACCTTCAATGTGGAGCACATAGCCCCAGAATCAGGGAGGGAATCTACGCGACGCCTAGACTGTGGGTCTGTTCATAGTCTGTAGAAGAAGCGATGGCACCGAATGGTCGCCGTAGCAAGAACACACGTATGCATTTTTGCCAGACGACTGCTCGATTCCTATGCTCCCAAGAGTGACTCAGTCGGTCCCGTAACGGACTGTAAACGTCTTTTTCTGTTTATGCCCTATGTGGTGAAATCACCCACGCCTACTTTGTAATAGTCCATCTACATCATCATGGGCACATGTGGAGCAGTCGGAGGAGGTGCCGGCTATCGCGTGCACCCGATGCCAGGTTCTTGGATCGGATCTCCCTCCCAGGCCCACCAACCCTTTTATCTCTTCGGAGTCGATGAATTAGTACCAGACTTGTCTGGGAAATATGAAGCGCTGAATTGTTCATCGTCTGGCCACACCTAGCCATTGTATGACCAAATAAGCATTTAAACGTGGTGGCGCATTCCAAAAGGGCTTTGAGTGACGCCATCCTTTATGCTTATTCTTTATCTACGTCACCCACCCATTATAGAGATCAGCAACGCTTTTTGCCTAAACGACGCCTTTTTTGCCTTTGTTACAGTCCGTCGTTTAGGTGTACAAACACAAGTTCTCGTGTGCTCCGATGAGTCTCGAAGGGCAGGTAGCGAAGCTGATCGACATCTCCAGCGACGAGAAGAATCTCGCCCAAATGTATATTGGATGGGCTCCGTTCATATAAGCTTTCGTAGAGCTTTTCCAGGTCTCTACCTCATCCATCCATGGGTCCATTGACCGGTTATTGTGTTGTTCTGTAATACGTTGTCATGTCCCACATTGTATAGAGAAGATAGTAATAAAGCTTTGAATTCATTGCGGCCCAGCGCTTTGCAATTGATGGTGGAGGTGGTCGCGATACCCCAGTACCACAACATGCGGATCTGCACTTTAATGGTATTTATCTTGTAATAGGCAAAGGGGTAAAGCTTATGGAGCAGTTCTTGGTTGTACTCAACATCTTGGCAAAATAACCACGAATACTCTTAATTAACTGATCTAGGAGCTTTTTGTCGTGAATCCCGATGTTATGCAGGGCTGCTTTCTGTCGTTAAGCCTTCGGTGCAGTGCAAGTCTAGAAAGAGGAAGTAGGGTTCACCCTGATTTTCCTTTACCAAATCCGTGGAATTTCACGAGAAGCCTATGGAATAAAGGCGCAATATGGGTATGAAGAGGGGTGCAGTGAAATTTCATCGTCCTAAGGGTGCACCTCCGGTAGTACGCGGTGAGAAATACATGGCCCCACTTCTAAGGCTTGGCCGATTTCGGCTTCTATTCTTAGGCGGTTAGTCTTACGACGTAGTTGCGTCCAAAACTTCTAGCGCCAGGCGGGACTCGAGCCCGCACCTCCCTCTGGCCGGGTGGGAATGCTCTACGCCTTCACACCGCCGGCGCCGTTTGATCGAACGCAACATCCACACCTCGTGGGACCGATCAGCACCCACCTGTATCCGGGACGAGCTGGCCGCTGAACGGTGCCGGTGGTATAAAGGCGTAGAGCATTCCTGCCCAGTCAGAGGGAGATGCGGGCTCGAGTCCCGCCTGGCGCTAGAAGTTTTGCTCGCAACAAAACACCGTTGTGACAGCTTACAACCTCGATACCAGCCAATTGAGGCTAAAGAAACTGATTTGGTTTGTAGTTGCGTCCCCTTTTGGATTTCAACCATGGCATATTGTAAACGGGGTAGAGGAATATTCTTTAGATACTAGTCATTAACTTTCAAGGAATGTTGTCGATGCACGTTGCAAGCTATAGCTACAACGTCACACTATACATAGTGCGTGCTGCTATTAGCAATACGAAAACGACGAAAAAAGAGGTGATTCCGCATGGTGGGCTTCTGCATAATTATTTAGTTATCTCCAGCAGCTAGATGGGTCCCCATGCTGTACCCGCTCATTTCAATATTGTTTCTTTATCCTTTCTCCTTTGTTAATATTCTTCCGCCTTACAGGTGGTGTGCTCTGTACTGACAACATTGATTATGTACCTACAGGGTGTCTCAAAAAGAAATGCATACATTGTTTGAAAGGTGATAATTCTGCTCACACACACGTAAAGATTCTGAGCAAGTTAAGTGCTCATATGAAAGCCTGAAAAAATAGAAATTTTTTGGCATATGAGCGGAATGGAATGTGTTATGCACTCGTTTTAAAGTTTGCATTTTACACACGATTGATTGTGCTTCGCTTGGATAAATGCTATAATTTCTTCACAAAGTGGCCGCTTCGATTGATTTTCGTTTCTTTTAGGGTTTAAAACTTAAAAAAACACTGCGGTTTGAGGAAAATTCAGGGTACCCCAAAAAATGTAGGTACTGTTTGGAACGTACTAGCATTGCTGCTAGTGAAGCATTTGAAGATGTTTGAGGCTCATATGAAAGCACAGAGTAAAAGGATTTCTGAGACGTGCAGGTAGGCAACATTGTGCCATGAGCTCGCCTGAAACCTTGCATTTCAGACTCGATTGGTTGTGCATGGGCTGAATGCCCGTTATAATCTTGTGACTACTTCGCCACTTTAACCTGTGCTTTGCTTCCTTTAACGTTATGCGTCGTCCAATCGCTGCCATTATGCCGATTACCCTCTCCATTCAGCCTTAATGTTTCATCATCAGTCCACTTGAGTGCGTCATGTAAAATGGGGCTCCTGCTCACATTTAAATCATGCGATCAATAAACTCGCATGTTACGTGTCTTTCACATGATTTTCAAGTTCTAAACATTAATAGAAGCACAGCACAGGCTAATCTGGCCAAGTAGTAACAAGATTGTGACAGGCATTCAGCCCATGCACAATCAATCGAGTCTGTAGTTCAAGGTTTCGGGCGGGAGCATGGCGCAATCATGAATATTTGCACGCCACAGCAATCTCGTTACCCTGCGCCTTCATGTGAGTCTCAAACATTTTCAAATGCTTCTTTAGCAGCAATATTAGAACGTTTCAAATATAACCCGCATTTTTAAGGACACCCTGCACTTTCTGCAAGCCATAGTGTGTTTCTAAGTTTTAAACAGTAAAGGAAACGCAAATCAGTCGAAACGGCCACTTCGTGAAGAAATTATAAGATGTATTCAAGCGAAGCACAATCAATAGTGTGTAAAATGCCTATCAAAGGTGATAAGCAGGGATGAGGGGTTACACCCCCTCCCAAGGGGTAGAGCTATGGCCACTAAACGAAAGTAGGATTAGATGTTGGAGCGCGAAACCTGGATTGGAGTATGGTTTCGCTCGCGCGAGCGCTTAAGCTTTAGTTTACATTGCACCGCTGCGCGGCACGCCACCTTAGTCGGAATAGATATCGATCGGGCGGCGCGAAAAATCGATATCTATGGCGACCATCATGCCGCGCCGCGTGGCGGCGCAGGTATATACCAGACCTAACACAGATCGCGAGACATGCATATCTCCATTTGATGGTTCTGAGCGCAGTAAAACTACTTAGCCTGAAAGTGCGCAGCCGGATTCTGCTCTCTTTGAGTGCAGAACCAAGCTAGGTGTAAACCATCCAAGCTACTTGTGCTAGAACTGCTCTCGTTGCTCAGTGGGGATTACGTATCGATTGAATGTCCACGTTGACGCCGACGCAATCCATGCAACGCGTCGACCCAGGAAGAGTGTGCTCCAGCTCCAATTGCGCGCTCTTATGCCATGCATCTAATCGAACTTCGCTTCAGCTGTCATAGCAATTCCCCTCCCATGTACCATAGCGCTTGTGGTGGTGTCAGAAGGTTGAAAACGAGGCCGAAATTGGAAGCCTGACCGGAACCGGAACTGCATCTTAATTCTAGATAATGTTACAACAGCACTCCAACACGAGATCAGCAACTCCTCTAGGCCGGACTCATGGATGACTTTAAAGGATGAAGAATAAAGGACGGCATTATTCAATCCTCTTTGAATGCGCCACGCTTTCTACTTCTACGGGATGTCGTGGAGGAGTGCTGAACGCGTATTTAGCCATACAATGACTTGCGGTGGCCAGTCAATGTACAAGTCAGTGCTTCATCCTTCCCAGACAAGTCTGGTACCAATTCCCCGACCCCGGAGAGATGGAAGTCTTTGTTGGCCTGGGTGGGAAATCCGAGCCAGGAACCTGGTATCGGGTGCAGGCGACAGCCGGCGCCTCCTCAGACTGCGTTCCACGCGCCCCATGAACTACTTTACCCTGGGTTATGTGGCAGGAGGTAGAAGTTGAAGCGTTCGCTGGATTTCACGAATGCATGATTGGGTGAATGGTGGTGCAGATCTGGCCAGTGTCCCATGCACCTTACTTACTGTGCAACACTGAACTGTGCAACAGTAAAACTGGTACGTATTGGCCGCGTCCTCGATTCACATCAGCCCAGCGCAGCTCACTGTACACAGTGCCATTGTTGAACACGGCGCACCTCGGCGGACAGATCATCATCGCACGTGTATGTGTGTGTCCCCTGCTTCTGCTATGCCTCACGGTAACAACACATTGATTTAACCATTTGTTTTAAGCAGAAGAACAATATACATAATTTATAAATCAACAAACAGAAAACATGATGGTTATTTCTTCTTGGCGACTCCGGCCTTCACAGCGGCCTTCGTGACCTTTCCGGTTCCTCCCTCGGTCTTGTCGACCGACTTGATCACACCGACGGCGACCGTCTGTCGCATATCACGGACGGCGAAGCGACCGAGCGGCGCGTAGTCGGTGAAGGACTCCACACACAGTGGCTTGGTGGGGATCAGCTCGACGATGCCGGCATCTCCCGACTTCAGGAACTTGGGCAGGTCCTCGACCTTCTTACCAGTACGACGGTCAACCTGAAGCAGGAATGGAGCGACTGCCAGATTTTCTAGCCGTTCAACGACAGAATGCGACCTACCTTCTCCTTGAGCTCGTTGAACTTGCACGCAATGTGTGCAGTGTGGCAATCGAGCACTGGAGTGTATCCGGCGGAGATCTGTCCGGGGTGGTTCATGATGATAACCTTGAAAAAGCTTCGATGAGTCACTAGACCTGTAACTTCCCTACCCAGAGCTCCACAACGAGAGCTGAAACGCCTACCTGTGCGTTGAAGCTACGAGCCTCCTTTGCGGGGTCGTTCTTGGAGTCAGAGCAGACGGATCCACGACGAATGTCCTTGACGGACACGTTCTTCACGTTGAATCCGACGTTGTCTCCGGGTCCGGCCTCGGGCAGCGACTCGTGGTGCATCTCGACAGACTTCACCTCAGTGGTGACGTTCTGTGGTGCGAATGTGACGACCATACCCGGCTTAATGATACCGGTCTCCACACGTCCGACTGGGACGGTTCCGATACCTGAAGCACTGGAACCGATTAGAAGACGACATGATTTCAGGAAAGTGAGCTATCCATTTCTTCTTGGGGCTGTGCGAGATCCTGCGACCAAATACTTAGCCGAGGGATTTCCTCTTTCATAAAAAAAGTCCGCCATAAAGGATCTACGGTTCTGTCCCTACATCGCGAGAGGTGACTCCCTGGGAAGCTGGACAATCCCTGGGAATCGATTGCTATCAAGCAATGAATCGATACCCATGGAATTCATCACGATGCCCTTGTACCCCCGCAAGTCCGGATGTAGGGGTTTAAGGGCTACTTTTTCCCAAAATCCTTTATATCTCTTGGCTTAGCCATATCAATGGGTGGTGAAACTACACCTAAAACCGCCCCTAAAGAGAAATAGCAAATGTAATGGAACCGTACCTCCGATCTTGTACACGTCCTGCAGAGGCAGACGAAGAGGCCTGTTGGTTGGGCGCTGTGGTGCCGAGATCGAGTCGAGAGCCTCGAGCAGGGTCTTTCCAGAGACATTACCTCCGGGGCCTTCGACGGTCCATCCCTTGAACCACGGCATGTTCGGCGAGGGCTCGAGCATGTTGTCGCCGTTGAAGCCGGAAATCGGCACGAACGCGACCGTCTTGGGATTGTATCCGATCTTCTTGATGAAGTTCGACACCTCGGTGGTGATCTCGGTGTAACGAGCCTCGGAGAACGGTGGCTCAGTTGAGTCCATCTTGTTGCAGGCAACGATGAGTTGCTTCACACCAAGAGTCTGGGCGAGCAGAGCATGCTCACGAGTCTGACCGTTCTTCGAGATTCCGGCCTCGAACTCTCCAGTACCGCAAGCCACCACAAGCACAGCGCAATCTGCCTGTGACGTACCTGAAACAGATGACGTAAGCATTTTTGCCTTCAAAACCCTCGAAATAAATAACTTTTTTCTTTCAAAATCTCCGAAATCAAAAACTTTCTGCGATTACCAAAAATGCGATGTTTTTCACGACTTTCACCTCTACAGTCTCAGAAACTGCACTAAACCTCAAGAATGCACTGTTTGCGGCTCAGCTCAACTCACCAGTGATCATGTTCTTGATGAAATCACGATGTCCTGGCGCATCAATGATGGTAATGTAGTACTTCGCAGTCTCGAACTTCCAAAGGGCGATGTCGATCGTGATACCACGTTCACGCTCGGCCTTCAGTTTGTCGAGCACCCAGGCGTACTTGAAGGAACCCTTGCCCATCTCCTGAGCTTCCTTCTCGAATTTCTCGATCGTACGCTTGTCGATACCACCGCATTTGTAGATCAAATGTCCAGTAGTGGTCGACTTTCCGGAGTCGACATGTCCGATGACGACGATGTTGATATGCACCTTTTCCTTGCCCATAGCTGCAGAGCGGTACTGGATCCCAACTGAAACGGTGTCCAGTTAGTCACTTCAGTCTAGATGGGATAAAGCGGTCATAGAGCGAGTTCAGCCACATCATCCGATAAGTATCCGTGCCTAGAGTATAACCACAGCACCTCAGAAGAAGGGAAGGTCGCCTTTCACCGATTGCGAAAGTGCGATTGAAAAAAGAAGCGACCGTAGGAAACAGCGGACCAAATGTGAAAGCGAGTGGGCCAATTATGCCCAAAAAACACCTCGACCAGGGAGGCGGCTAGCAGAGTGAGCTGGCGAGCGAAATGCGAAGCACGACTGCGACCCCGCAAAACGAAGTGGCCTAAAATATGCGACCCGCCATGTTTGCCGGCAAAAACACTAAGTACCGTAGCCAGCACCCTGATTTTTTGAACGCGGAGCGCGCGAAACCCCACGCACTGGCCGCTTTCCGCACGGAAACCCTCCGCGTCGTACTTCCTTATAAATCTGGTGGTCTTGAAAATTGGAAGAATCGGGTGCAGTTTCTCGTCGGAGCGGTTGCTAACTGTGGGAATGAAGTGAACGAACCCGATGAGTAAGCGTTTGGACAGGCGCCGGTCGTTCGGAGTTCACGTGCACTTTTTTTTTTTCGCTTGCGTGCCGTTCCCACACAAAGAACGAGAGGAATCATAGAACAGTGTGACGCGATGGGCACTTGCACTTTTGTCGCGAACTGAATTGCTCTGCGGAGAAAAAACAGAGCATTGGAGAGATCTGACTAGCCGCCAAAACTAGTGAAGACCTCGTCGCTCTCGGCGGGTTCTATAACGTTTCAGTCGAGTTGAAAGCGCTAATATTTTATCCTAGTACGAGAGGGCAGTTTACTCAGGCTTATTGACAATGACGGTTTTACTCGTCATTGTCAAGACAAGGCGCAGAACTTCCCACCAACCTAGTAGTTCACTTTCGTTTACATTTTTTTTCAAACTCATTTTATCCAGTTCGGTTCAGTCAATAATTAAGAAACATATTTACCATCATTTAAGGATAAATAAGAGCGTTAACCAACTCTTTTTGGAATGCGCACCGCATTCTACTTCTACCGAATATTGAGGAGGCAATTTGAATTTTTAGCCTATACAATGACTTGCGGAGCCCAGCCGATAAACAGGCAATGTTTTGTACTCCCAAGAGAAGTCTGGTACCAATTTACCGAGGGATGAAAGGATTGGTTGACCTGGGCAGGACCTGAAACAGCATTCTCAATTCGAGATTCACACAATGGTCGGTCCTGTTCCGACTGCGCTACCACGCGCCTGTAAGCCCCACTTTATACTTGCGCCGCTGCGCGGCGCGGCACCATGGTCGGAATAGATATCGACGGGGCGACGCGAAAGGCCACGTTTATACTTGCGGCATGATGGTCACCATAGATATCGATTTTTCGCGCCGCCCACAGGATATCTATTCGGACTGTGGTGCCGCGCCCCTCAGCGGCTCAACTATAGACCAGGGCGAAAATCGATATCTATGGCGACCGTGATGTCGCGGCGCAAGTATAAACTAGGGCTAAAGAGAATGAGATGGCACAAATAGGCTTGCAGGGGGGTCTTCTTATAGGACAGCCCTATTCAACGTCTTCTGTTGCATCAAATTAAAATTTTTATGCAGTTCTGGTGTGGCTGTCCCCGCTATGAACTGTGCTAGGCAATTTCTGATGTAAATAGGCACACATATGCCTTCGTACCGGGGCAAATATCTACGGAGTAGAAAGTGACCCCCTCCGAGCCTATTAGCGCCCAAGAGGTAGTTCTACAAAAGTTCACCAAAGAGATGCCAGGTCTGAAATCGAATCGAAAAGAGGTAGTGTTCAGGTACTCGGAACAGTTGCACCGTATCTATCATCTGATTATGAGCGCGTGGAGCGCAGTCGAAGGAGGTGCCGGTTGTCGATTCGGAGTCCTTGGTTCGGCTTCCCCGCCCAAGAGCTTTATATCCCTCCGTGGTTGGTGAACTGGTACCAGACTTGTCTAGGAATAATAAGACACTAACTTGTTCATCGCATGGCCACCGAAAGTCATTGTATAGGGTAAACACACCTCTCAACTTCCTTTACGACATCTCGTAGAAGTAGAATACGTGGCGCATCCCAAAATGAAGATTGATTAACGCCATCCTTTAATCCTGCCTTTTATCTTTTACGAGCCAAATGGACTCCTCTCGAAAAAATATTGTGTACTAAGATGGCTGGCGTCCGCTGCATACCGGCAGGGTACCTTAAAGCGGACCGGTTAAATTAGCCAGACCTCGGAGTTCCTTTGCCTAGTTCTGGAGAAACCACGTTTATGTCGACCATGCGCAATCTCGGTGCGGGCACCAGCCCGCTTAGTACCAAATATTGCAATTTATCAGGCAAAATTTGGTTTCGCCTTCTTTAGAAAGCCAGGGGTTTTGAAGAGAAAAAGCCGGTGATGAACATTTTGAGTTACTCCATGTCGTAAAACTTCGTATCTTGTAAATGGTTGGATAGCGAACAAATGGTGGTCTGTTGGCGGCAAACCTGGTGAAGACGGTGGGTAGGCCAGTAGATGGTCACCCCGAGTTTGGAGTTTTTCTGGGATTCATTCGCAATGTTTGGACGACTGTTGTCGTGAGGGGGGAGGGGGGGTAAACCTTGTCCTGCTTTTCATAGCAACGCGAGCCAAGGGCTTTGGAGTAGACTTCAGCGGTAACAGTTGTTCGCTGGAAGCAACTTCCACAGAATGACTCCTTCGAAGTTCCACCTAACGCTGAACATCATGGAACCCTTGCGCCAGGCGAGACTCGAACTCGCACCTTCTGATTTCCAAGCAGCGATGCCATCGGCCTCACACCACCAGCTGAAGACAAACGTAAAACGCTGAGCATTGTCCTCTGAGTATGGAGTTCCGGCTCCGGCGTTAGTTTCCCAGATTATCGACGTCCGAATTGCTGGAGCCTTCTTGTGTGTGATTCACGTAAAGCACCCACTTTTCATCACGAGTAACCAACTTGTCGAGCTAAGCGAAATTCCGAAGAAAAGTGTATGCACGAGTCCGCACTTGAGGCTGGTAACCGCTCAGATAATATATCCATCGCCACATCTTCATGCCCTTACCAGGTAATGCATATGAGCAGCTGATGCGTCACGATGGCGCCGGACTTCCTCTGCCAGCTCACGGATCCATGCCGGAGAATCAAGTCCAGAAGACACACTTCATTCACTGCCACCCACCGACAAGATCGTGGCTTGACGCTCAAGTAAAAGTCGCGGTTTTTCAACTTGCGTGACTAAATGTTTGCCATGCCGTAGGAGACGGTTGGAGAGCCCATCAGGGCACATATGTCCTTATCGCATCGCTTGCGTTGTTGTGTTTTCTGAATTCCTAAGGCCCGGTTGTACTTCTGATGCCGAGCTATGCGATGGCAAGTATAGTGGCCAAATTGATCTATCGCGTCGTTCGGCGTCGAAGTATAAACGGGCTCTAACAGAATCAGTCGAACTTGCATGGAGTCAAGGACGATTTTCAGCGATATTCGGAGCGGAATACTAGGAAATTTTGGGCGTATGTAGACTACTACGCAACCTTTATATGTATATTTTGGAACTGTTTCAGAAAATCTCTCCTCCGCTAACGCGGAGAAGATCATCGAACGAAGGAGCTCCGGGGTGTGGCTGATCTAACTCATCCGTGTTAGGATGAGCCACACCACGGAGCTCCTTTGTTTGCCGACCTCCTCCGCGTGAGCGGAGGAGAGCACGGAGCAAAAGAGAGAACAACTTAAAAATTACAACAATCTCACGTCTATGCTGATTCGTTAAAAAAATGCATCTCACTTGAAATGAATGCGAAATGAAAAGCGTAAGCAGGATTATTTCTTAACGAAATGGGTAAATGGGTGAGCAAGCTGCTGCCCGCAGCACACCGGCAAGGTATCTTAAAACGGGTAAGTTAGTTCAGCTAGACACCGGAGCTCCTTCGCTTAGCACCTCGAAGGATCTCCAACAACTTCAAATCGAAGGCGTTGAACACCGATAAAAGATAAGGATTAAGAACAGCGTTAGTCAATCTCTTTGTAGGATGCGACACACATCCTACTGGGAGTCGTAGAAGTAATTTTGGTGCGTATCTGCCCTACACACGCGCGTGGTAACACAGAACCAGCGCTGGCTTCCGCGTGCACCCCATTGTAGGTTCTTGGTGAGGATTTCTCGCCCAGGCCGACTAAGCCTTCCATCCCTCTATGGTGTAAGTTTGTGCCATACCAGGCAGGCACGTATTCCATGTCTGCGGCGAACTGGCAGCTCCCTTTATCCGAAAGTCCTGGAACATACATATGTAAACGCTCCAGCATAGCCTACCCCTATTCAGCTAAGGTTTAAGGGCTTGTTCATACATCACAACGGGAGCGATTGGTCGACCAGGCGAATCATACATATCGATTTTTGCTAGGCGACAATTCTGCAAAAATCGTTAAGTATGATTTGCCCACACGACTAATCGCTCCCGTTGCAATGTCTAAAGGGGCCCTGAGGCAATCAGCTATTACCTCAGTTTTCATTTGAAACCCTTCCCGAGTATAAGAACGTCACAAATCGATATCACTCTGCAGGGTTTGTCAAGGTTTTTGTTGTATCACATGGACCAGCCCTACATTCTCTGCCTCTCTAGAGACGCCAGATCTGGGGCGCAAATAGAGTCCGGAGGGGTCACCACAGCACGGCGCGGCGGGCCGGCGTGGCGGGTAGCTACATACAGTGAATGTAAATGCAGTCTTATCTTTGTTTGTTTTCTTTACTATCAGTGTGCCTTGTCTCGTTTTCTTGGTGTTGGTGACACTTTTTATAAGGTGACCCCCGGACCCTATTTGCGCCAGATCTGGCTTTAGTCAATCGGCACATGAACTGCAGGGTTACCGTAACCCACCCTGGACAGGGTTTTGAATTTAGCAGCATGTCTGACTCTAAGCAGGATGACTGGCGCTTTACGTGCTCTTCATCGCCTTTAAGATAGTTGAGGACGAATAGCAGAAATGAACGCCTTCAGCACTATACGACGTCATTGTATCCTGTTGTGGAAAGTTATTGAGAGCTAGCGCCTCTGTTGCGCCGTTGCCGGAGAACTGGTCCATGGGCAAGGTGCCAACGCGGCGCGCGGGTTTCCTGCAGCCATGTCTCGCACCCTCTCGCGCCTCACATGCATGCCGCTCGTGTCTTTAGCGTCTGCATCTTCTCACACACAACATGTACCTCGACTTCTGGCTAACCGACAGGCCTCTCACTCATGAGCGCACTGTCTACAACTCTCCCGTTGAGGCCACGTGCGTGCAAGTTGGGTGCGAGACTACCAGTAGTAGAGGTGATTCAAAGACGGAATGAGTACAGTCAAACAGCGACAACAGCTGAGAGACCCGGGCGACCAATAATAGATCTTATGAGTAGTGGACCGATTGATCAAATCAGCATAAACACCTGCAACAAACATTGAGGACATCTAATGTAGCCGCAGATCTTCAGAGCTCCATTACACTTCTGTTGAGGCTACAGTGAGATTAATTGAATGGGAAACTAGTGCGTAGCTTTAACACAGTGTCACTGCGCTCGCAAGGGAAGTATGACCGGCACTTCAGACCTTGCAGTTACATGCCACAGAACGGCCAAGCAGGGTGAAATTGCTAATCCAAGCAGCGTTTTGGAATCAACCCTGCTATCTCACCACATCCCTACGAGACGGGTGTGAGGTCAGTCAAGTCCAGCTGATTGCTAAATCATAGCGCACACCATCTTATAGTATTAGGATTAGACATAAAACTTCGTCAAGGTGAAGTTGCACCACACCACATAAGACTAATGAGCAACAACGACAAGTGGAAGTGCTCACCGAGCTCTGGAGGTTCCATCAATTTCTGAGAACCGTAGGGCGCCCGCCTACTACAAGAGAATGCAAGGACTACCTCAATGTACTTGCCGCTAGATTAGCACATTGGTAATAATTGTTTTGTTTTTATTTTCTGCTCATGGTATTATTGGTATTACCATTGTGATGTTGAAGATAAACTTTACGTGATAAGCGTGTCGCTGCATACTTAAAGTTAGGAAAACCAAGCGCATACCGCACACAAGCCTCGGGCTAAATCAATTCCCTTTTTCCTTTTGCATATCCATGAAACAATTGTAACACAACCAATACTTGTTAAGTTGCCGATTCTATGCGACACCACCAACTCTCCCTACGGTTCCGACCGTGTTCACGTTCTATACACGTGATTCTGCTGGTCGAGAAGACGGCGTATGACGGGGCACTCGCGGGGAGACGAGACGCAGAGGCTCACTCTCCCTATCTGACTCACGCCGCACGCGCGTGGCGGAATGAGTCATGGACCAGTTCTCATGTAATCCTGTTGCGCTTCGGTCAGGTCTTCTCAATAGGGCGCGGAATCGTTGTGTGGAATACGCGTTTCCGGTCAGCGCTTGATGTTCTGTGTCCCTCTCGCAATCAGCGTTTGCCTAATTATAAACATTGCGTCGACCTCTGCAGCTTTGCTTCTGCTATTAGGTAGTTCATCATCTTCTAACAGAACCCAAACATTGGTTTCTGTTTCTCAATGTTTATGGATTGTGAGGCAGTTGTCAATTCGTTCATCATTAATTGAACTCTTCGTTTACTCTTCGTTTACAATTTGAGCGCAGAGGTTCACTTTGTATGGCTTCGATCTAACGGGAGAAAAGAGAAAGTTTAAAGGATATAAGGGCAAACGAGAATAGCACGCTGGACCAGTAAACGAGGAAGTAGCCGAATGTGATTTCCACTGAAGAAAAGAAGCCTCATAATTTTCGATCACGCCTACTGAGTACAAAATAAAATATGATACATGCATAATATGACAATGACACCAAAATAACGAAAGGATTGGCACTATACATGGGATCTGATCGAAAATTTTTTGGATAGTTGGATGATTCGGATAACTCAAAAAATTTTGGACCTCGCATTTTTGAATGATTCGGATAGCTGCGATTTTGCGGGCCTCGAATTTTTGAATGACTAGGGATATCCGAAAATGAATCATTCTATACATTGGACCCGATCGAAAACCTTCGGATAACGACGACTTCGCGGACCCCGAATTTTTGGATAACTCAGATCGGTATGTCCGAATCGGATATCCGGAAATGATTAATTCCGATCCAATATATAAAGGCCACTAAGCCGCTGTTGGTAGAGTACATAGGCAGTAAAGATTACCTGCCCTAGGCTTTTCCGTTTGATGTTGAATCAAAACACGATAAAGCAGGAAAGAATTGTGACGTGACCCGTTTTGTCATGTCTTAGCCGGTTAGGCTACAACATCACTCCAGGCTTGTCAACTTCATATTGAGGTGAACTGGTCGCGGTGGGTGGTGGGATCAGCTTGTAACGCTGCCAGAAATACCTCATCTATCTCCCACAGCTGTATTGTATTCGGCGCAATACGGGTAGCGGAAACTGAGTCCTGGTGCAATTTTAGAAAATGAGATCCGATGCCATTTTTCTGCATAAATTGAAGAAATTTGTCCGAAAACTTTTAAAATAAAGACCCTAAGCACGCACGCCAAGATGTGTAGTGCCACTGTAGGGGGACACCTAAGCTTACTTTTGCTGGGCGAAAACTCAAATGTAAAAAAGTGGCAAGGTGGACTACCCTAGGCTTGCTCCGTAAGTTCCTCCTAGCCTTGGATATTTTCGATATACTACCCGTGATAAGATTCCATTTTCGTAGTTTTAGCCTGGCACGGCACTGTGGTTATGCTAGAATAGTGAACTCTAGTTTTAAAAAGGGAGAAAAACTTACTGTCCTGGGAGTAACCCTTCCTCAACTCACATTAGTTCGAATCAGTCATTGTTCATACCCTGGGTAAGTGGATTATGTGGAAGATAATTATATTTTTGAAAAGCTCGGAGCTTAAGACGATTCAGGTAAGGGTGTTTTTCATTGATTTTTTGGATGATTCAGGTAACTTTTGGTCAGGAGCGTGATGTCCTATTCGAATCGGACATCCTGTATCCGATCCGAAGAGACCTATGGGATCTATCCTTGTCAGGAGGGGACAACCATAAAGTCTCAGTTGCGTGCGTCATCCCATGCCATACGACCACATCCCCTGAACCCAAATAAAAGCCCTTGCATAATGGAACAGCATTTGGAGCTCTCGTAGAAGCTCAAGCAATGGATTGGGGGTGGAAGTCGTTATATCCCCCTCCGATTAGGATGGATACGAGAGATCTGTTATCATAGTTATCTGAAGATCCGTTCCGGTGAAAATCACTCTTATCTTAATCATTTCAAGATCAATGGCCTTTAAAAAATGCCATTGCGCATAATCCATTTATGCGGGTCTCTGAAAAAATGACGGATCCGATCCGATTTATCTGGATCGGGATTCAGTGTACATTAGAAACTGGAGCTAGTCCATTTGGAGCTTTCAGAAATTTGGATAGATCCACCTAAGGTGTGATAGAGCGTATCCCAGATGGACGTAAGGCGAGAATGGTTTCCGGATCTCATTTTTGCATTTTAGGTTCACCTAGGATGCTCTAGGACGCTCTATCACATCCTAAATGGACCATTGAAATTCTGTGCACCCACCCAACTGGGGATGGGCACTATTGTACTTTCACAACTCCACGAGTCGAGGAGAGGTCGAAAAAATTTTTTGCGCCCAAACTTCGGCTAGGGGGGTTATTTTGGGTGCTGATCACGAATCTGAGATCCGTTTTCAAAATTACGGCCGATTACGGTAGGTTACGGTAGGTACGGGTGACTAAGGCTGCCAAGGTCATGATCGCCGATTTCGCCCAAACTTTGCAAATGGGGGTTATTTAGGATGCTGATCACGAATCTGACATCCCTTTTTCGTTTTACGCTGGAGTACGGTAGGTTACGGTAGGTACGGGTGACTAAGGCTGCCAAGGTCATGATCGCCGATTTCGCCCAAACTTCGCCTATGGGGGTTATTTGGGATGCTGATCACGAATATAACATCCGTTTTTCGTTTTACGCTGGAGTTTGGGCGCAATCGCTGACCATTACCTTACTCATCGGTACCCACTGTAACCTACCGTACTCCAGCGTAAAACGAAAAACGAATGTCAGATTCGTGATCAGCATCCCAAATAACCCCCATAGGCGAAGTTTGGGCAAAATCGGTGATTATGACCTCGACAGCCTTAGTCACCGGTACCTACCGTAACCTACCGTAATCGGCCGTAATTTTGAAAACGAATCTCAGATTCGTGATCAGCACCCCAAATAACCCCCCTAGCCGAAATTTGGGCGAAATCGGTGATTATGACCTCGACAGCCTTAGTCACGGTACCTACCGTAACCTACCGTAATCGGCCGTAATTTTGAAAACGGATCTCAGATTCGTGATCAGCACCCAAAATAAGCCCCCTAGCCGAAGTTTGGGCGAAAATTTTTTTTTCGACCTCTCCTCGACCCGTGGAGTTGTGAAAGTACAATAGTGCCCTGGGGATGCGTCTAGATACCTATAGGGACACTTATTTTCCTTCTAATGTAGATGGATATCCAAGAACTTGCATGGTGGCTCTCGTCCCAGAGCCACTTTCCGCCCTCATTTATTTGAGCCCTTACGAGAATGCCTCATGCGGAGTTACACGCTGCTTTGACTAGGTAGCTGTTCTGTCTGGTATTACAATTCCGTCGCTGAGCTCTTATCCATCACAAAAGTGGAGTTGTTGACTGTCTGTGCCATGTATCACGTATTGCCTTGTCTCTAAACTCACATCGACGGCTTCATTTGCAGGTTTCGAATGGTTAGCTGACAAAGCACCTCCGAATCAGAGTAGCTGAACAACAAACTGACTTGGAATGGAAAACTCGGGCCTCGTTGGCGCTGGGACGGTCGATGAAGTGCGGTGACTTCTAGGGTGCTTTGTTAGTTATTCGCGTAGTCTAATGATTACTTCTCTAGTGGCCCCAAGGCAATGGTTCGTTCGTCTACGCGTCGACGATCGAGACCAGCACCCTGAATCCAGCCTCTGTGACTGCGCTCTGCTTCGATCCATTCGAGGAACTGCTCTGGTGCGGCAACTGTCATGTAAGATTTCGCGGCGTTAAGCAAATTTCAAACTCGGGTAATTGAACCACGTGGAGCGGCGCCGTCACTTTCATTACATATCAGGTTTTTGGTTGAGATTTACCGTCTAGTCCAACAAGGTTTTCCATCCATTCGGGGTCGGTACAACGGAGAAGAAAGAACAGGACAGGTTTTATTAGAGTGCAGTGTGTGCAGTCATTTATAGTGTCTCAAAAAATGTATACACTGTTTGAAATGTGATAACTTTGCTCAAAGTAAAGGTACTGAAGAAGTTAAGTGCTCGTATCAAAGCATATGAAAATAGAAATTTTCTGACATATGAGCGCTACGGATTGCGCCATACACTCGTCTGAATTTTTGCATTCTACCCTCGATTGATTGTGTTTCGCTTGAATTCTTGTTATAATTTCCTCACAAATTGACCGCATCGATTTATTTGTGTTCTTTTAAGGTTTAAAACTTAAAAACACACCACGGCTTGTGAAAAGCGCAAGGTATCCAAAAAATGCATGTACTTTGAAAGGTCTAAGATTTCTGCTAGTGAAGCTTTTGAAGATGTTTGTGACAAGTATGAAAGCACAGGGTAACGAGATGTCTGAGGCGTGCAAATACTATGGACTGCGCCATCCTCGCCTGAAACCTTGCATTTCAGGCTCGATTCTTTAGCACGGCCTGAATGCCTGCTATGGCATTGTTACCACTTGGCCACATTAACCTGTGTTGTGCTTCTTTTAACGTTTAGAACTTCAAGATAAGGTTCTTCTCCTCGAAGAAAAGCCTAGAGCTGGGCGTAATTCTTGTATAGACTCAGATATGTAGAAAGGGTTATGGGAGCGATAAATTGTGCCATCAATAAACTCATATGTCACGTGTATTTCACGTAACTGTCCAGTTCTACACGTGAAAAGAAGCACAACACAGGTTAATGTGGCCAAATGGTAGCAAGATTGTAACAAGCATTCAACCCATTCCGATCAATCGAGTCTGAAATGCAAGGTTCCAGGCGGGGCATGGCGCAATCTTGACTATTTGCACTCTGCAGAAATCTCGTTACCATATGCTTTCATGTGAGTTTCAAACGTCTTCAAAAGCTTCAATAGCAGCAATGTTAGAACCTTTCAAACAGTAGCTGCTTTTTTAGGATACCCTGCATTTTTCGCAAGCCGTGGGGTGTTTTTAAGTAAACCCTAAAGGAAACACAAATAAATCGATACGATCACTTTGTGAGAAAATTATAACAAGAATTCAAGCGAAACACAATCAATCGAGTGTAAAATGCAAGAATTCAGACGAATGCATGGCGCAGTCCATACCGCTCGGACGTCAGAAAATTTCTATTTTCTTAAGCTTTCATACGAGCGCTTAACTTCTTCAGTACCTTCACTTTGAGCAAAGTTGTCAGCATTCAAACAGTGTGTAACATTTTTTGAGACACCCTGGTGCTGGATGACGGCAGCTACGTGTCTAAAGCGGAGGTTCACTGTTCTCTTCTTGCATTAAAAAAATAAAAATACAAAAATAAAATATATCTATATATATATTTAGATATAGGCTAGCACAAAGCCTTTTAAAGCGAGGGTATGTCCCATTGTGAGGGGGCGCTATACGGGTTCTCGTAAGCGTGTATTTATTCACTCTACAGCTCACGGCAGGGCAGTATGTTACGCTTTCCTTAACTATTAGGGAACTGCAGTAAAAAAATAAGGGAGAAAAATTGCCGTCACAGTCGTGCCGCCCCCCCCCCCACAACACACATTGCGCCGTGACGGGGTACATTCCGTTCTCTGCTTGTGATGTCTGGGGCAAAATTGAAAGTAAACTATTTTACAGAGGCTGACGTTGAGGTGCACGCGAGTGGATGTATCTTTGGAGTTTGTTTCACTGTTGGTGTTTGTTTCGTTCGTCCCCTCCCAATAGGATACATTCCAAAAACGCTAAGAACGGTTTCATGTAGGCTACGACTGCAGAAAGACGATTAGGCTTGTTGCGGCTAGGGTATAGCTGCAAGTTGCAGAGAAAGTGCACGGTGAACCACTCTCGGGAACGGTACGGACGAGGGAAATGAGTGAAACTGACGAGGTGGCGAACACGTGGACTGCTAACAGGTCGAATCGAGCTAAAGTGGTCGACGGGACCTGTTCCTGCTAGTATCATTTTTCGATCTTTGAGGCATCATTCGCCATTGACCAAAATCCGTGCTCTTTCCTGTCTATTTATTTATTTATTTAATAATACGCGGTGGTCGCCTGTAGCACAGTCGGACGAGGTGCCGGCTGCCCGTGCATTCGATACCAGGTTACTGGTTCGGATTTCCCGCCCAGACCAATCAAGCCCTCCAACCCTCCGGGATCGGTGAATTGGTACCAGAGTTCTCTGGGAAGGATGGAGGGCCGACTTTTTCATCGGGTGGCCACCGACGTCGATGCAACCAGCCAAAAATACAAGGCATGAATGGAAAAAAGGGATATGGTATAGTTGTAAGAAGAAATTTAGCCCAAGCAATAGGTTGGAGAAGCAAAAATGCTTGGTGCAGACGGTATACTATTTTTTAGTGGCAAATATAAAGAACAACTCTACAGATAAAATGTGAGGATTTGATATTTTTGTTGCTGTTTGACATCTTATCCAAACTGTTGCTAGTTTCGAAAGGAATAGCTTTTAAAATGGAGACGCTACTCTTGAAGGCATAGGCATTGTAGCTCTTGAAAGGTGTATTTGTTTGTTTTTTAAGCCTGTTTCGAGTAGAGTGAACTTGCCAGGTGCGGAAGAGATGCAGGGTGGGCCCCTCCCTCGGTCTAAACTTGCACCTATGATCCTAGAAGCATTCTAAAAGTGGTGCTATAGCAGGTTTAGAGACGTCTGTAGAGTTTATTTTTGGTTTGATTTGATCTCTATATTCATTGGGCTATGTTAAGCTACCCAAGAAGGAGCCTATCATCGCGTGGACCCGATTCGATTCGAGGTTCGCTTCCCACCTCGGCCAGCCAACTCTTCTATTCGTTCCATATCGATGAAATTGCTGCAAACCTGTTTGGAGAGGATAAAACACTGGATAATCTATCGGCTAACCACGATAATAAAGCAAAGTGAAAATGAAGAACATTAAATCACAATTCTTAGCCTTCTTTCAAAGCGGCTCGTTTCGCCACCTATCCCCAATATTTTTGTTATAACTCTACAGGGTGCGCCAAAATTATGGCGACAGCACATGCGCAAACAATTTGACCTTTTATTCGGAGCGTTTGCTTTTTTTTCGTGCTCTTATTGTTTTTATTGAGTCAAATAGTTTATGCTTACCTCAGTCAAACATAACAATAAGTCGTTTTTCAAGATAGTGAAGCGTTCGTGCCACCGTTCTTAAATCATTGAGCTTTACCCTCAAGGCTTCTCGGCACGCTACATTCACCACCGTCTTGGAGTTCATCAGAGTATCATGAATAGGTCCACCAGACGCTAAGAAGACTTGGAACCAAGGATGATAGATCCGGACGGAAAAGACACTTAACTGCTACAACTACGGACAACATTAGGAGGGCAATTGAACGAATTCGCAGGAAGCCGGCGCGCTCGGTCCGCCGGTTGTCGGGAAAATGGATATCATGGAGACGTCGTTGAGAAGAATCTTCCGCAAACTGGGACTTAAGGCCTACAAGAAGACCCACGTGCACCTCCTGGACCTTCAAACAGGAAGAAGTTCCAGTTCACAGAGCAAGAATGCTGCAAGACTGGTGCAAAGGCAACTTTCCACAATTCATCAGCTTCCACGAGTGGCCAGCCAACTCTCCGGATTTGAATCCGATGGATTACACGGTCTGGCCAGCTCTGGAAGCCAAAGCCTGCGGGAAACCTCACCGCCCCGTGGATGCTTTGAAGAAAGGCGTGGGATGAGCTCAACGCACCTTACTTGCGTGCCGCCGTCGATGCCTTCCCGAAGCGTCTCAAAGTCTATATCGATGCCGATGGAGATATCTTCGAATCTCAATGTTGCGTATAGTTTACAATAGACTGATAAACATTATCTCATCGTTGGTTTCTCGAAAGTACCGCATTTTCTCTCTCGGCGAATTGAAAACCTTGTCGCCATAATTTTGGCGCATCCTGTATAATACTATATATAATTGTATACATATATATTATATATTACATAGATTAGAAATATATCCAGATTTCCAGGTGACATCTCCTAGAACGCGAATGCACGGCCCATCCCACAAGTAGTTTGATGTCTGTTGTATCCTTACAATCATGCTTTTGTTTGGTAAATAGGTGTTCCCAATTTTATTGTGAAGTGGAAGGAGCGAACAGCCCAGCTCTTACTTAACGCTATCCAAAGTGGTAGTAAAAATTAACTGTAACTGTCTGGCATGGGCAAGGCTTCTCTTTAGCAGCTGTGAAGTCGTCTGGAGTCTAATCCATTTGCCGTTTCAGGGACGAGTAGCTTCTTACTATGCGCCGACATTCGAAAGATACACCGCGTTCTGCGCTACGAGAGGGGACGTTCGAGATATGAGCGCTACTGAGATGGTGGTTCTATCGCTTTCTCCTACTGAACTGAAGGCCAACACTCGTCACGGTTTGGTTTCGTTTTCGTTTAGGTAAATAATTTTTGTCGGATTCCCGCCATTGTGATAATATTGAAGTTAGCGAGGCCGCTCTACGTTTGCATCGTGTTGCATTAGTTTGTTTAATACGATATGTGGATGTCATATATTGTGTTTTAACAAATGTTGATGAGTGATTAGATGAATAGAACAAAATTTGGCTTCCGTTAACTTCAATCGTGTCGCCAGTGATCTTCATCGCGCATTCTTTGATCGTTTTAGTTCCCAATCGATGCAGGACATGAACTCGATGCGTGTGATGAGCGGATCGAATACGCTAGTTATGGGAGGGGATCAGAAAAAGCTCATCCACTTCGACATAGAAAAGCAAAAGGAACTTCGAGTGGTTAGTGCGATTACACCGTCTTGTTATTGTACTTGGTAATTTATTTATTTAATATGCAGCAAAAGTGCGCTTGAACAAGGGTAAGGATAAAAAAGGATAAAGGACGGCATTATTCAATCCCCTTTCGGATGCGCCACCTACTTCTACGGGATGTCGTGGAGGTGGTTTGAATGCGTATTTGGCCATACAATTACTTGCGGTGGCCAGCCGATGAACAAGTCAGCGCTCTATCTTCCCCAAACAAGTCTGGTACCAATTCACCGACCCCGGAAGGATGGAAGGCTTGGTTGGCCTGGGCGTGAAATCCGAACCAGGAAGCTGGTATCGGGTGCAGGCGACAGCCGGCACGCCCTCCGACTGCGCTCCACTCGCCCATTCCGCTTGAACAAAACAAAATAAAAATAAACCGCAGCAACCATGAAACATATCCCATGCGGCGTTATTAACAAAGCCACTAGTAGATCGTAGGACATCACTATGAATATGTTAGGGAAGGAAGTCTGTGTTTCCTAGGTATTCGGAGTTTCAGGTCAAAGTACTAGAGCAAATATAAAAATATGACGGAATACTATAATTATGTATAATTATGTCGAAATATTTAAAGGAAATTCAACTAGCGTTTTCATTATTTGCCTCGGAACAGGATCTTTGATCTGCAAGCGCTGTTAAGGGATAATAAACGGCGACGTATATGGGATTTATGGGTAGTGAGATGTCGTGGAGGTAATTTGAAAACGTGTTTAACCTACACTGGCTTGTCGATGGATAAGTCTGCTACTAATTCTTCGACGTCAGAGGGTTTTGGGACCTGGGGATGAAATTCGAACCAAGAACTTATAGAGTGCGCGGGATTGCCATCCCCTCCAACTGCGCTACCACGCGTCATTCGCTTTGATAGCGCTGTCGCATGAGGTGTCGGCTCTCGTAAGCACCCCCGACATAAGGTTCTTAGTTTCGATTTCTCGCTCAGGTCAACCAAAAGCATCCATCATTCTGTGGTTGGTGAATTTGCACCAGATTTGTTTGGAAAGAGCGAGATACAGGATTGCCTATCGGGTGACCAGAGCAAGCATTGTATCCGCCAAACACGCATTTGAGCTACCTCGACTATATACTCATCATTTTCATTAGCGTCTGTCCCGCTTGGTGGCGAGGTCCACTCTTCTGGTGTGGTGACGCCAATTCTCCCGATCAAATGCTTGATCAGGGGGCACACCAGCCATCTCTAAGTCCAAGCGCAACGTATCTAGCCAACGTTGCTTCGGGCGTCCTCTGGGCCGCTTTCCAGGGACCACAAGATTCAGGCCAATCTTACACACGGTGTCGTCGCTAGCGCGAAGGACGTGGCCGTACCATCGAGGACGAGCTTCGCGCAGCTTCTCGGATATCGGGGCGACACCGACCCTCTGTCGTATGGTGTCATTGCGAACGCGGTCCAATCGCGTAACTCCAGCCGTCCACCGTAGCATCTTCGTCTCCATTACACTGAGGCGGCTTTCAACTTCCTTCGTCACGGGCCAGCACTCAGCACCGTACGTCGCTACTGGGCGGACTACTGTTCTATAAACCTTCGATTTGAGGTGCTCAGGTATTGTCCTGTCGCAAAGCACCCGCCATCGGACGTGACTGTTGACCCAAGATACTTGAAAGATGTCACTCGTGAGAGCTCAGTACCATCGATCTTAATAGATCCGTGCTCATTCACATCCGTCGTCAAGTATTCCGTCTTTTTGCCGTTTAGCTTGAGACCGAACAATGCCAAACGATCGCACCACGCCTGTGCCTGTCGCTCGAGTTCGGTTTTGTCTTCACATGCAAGCATGACGTCGTCAGCATACAGCAGCGTCCAAGGTGCCGCCATTTGGAGATCTCGTGAGATTGCATCCACCTCGACTATATACTACAGAGGTAAAATGCGTGGCGCATGGCAGAGTGCTAAAATGACGGCAACCTGTATTCTTTATCTTTATCTCAACGCTCATTTATCGCAATAACGAAGGCAACTATGAGCTTAGGATGAGGTCTAAACGTGAATTACAATAAGTTGGAGCTGTGGCTGTCAATGAAAACAAGTTCAGTATTGCTTTTGCAGACGTCGATCAAGGAAAACAACGCAAACCTGGTTCGACTGAATGGGTCTCAGCTGTTCACTGCCGATACGGAAGGAAAGGTAGGGTTGCTCCCAAACTCTTCGTCAGATTGCTCCACAATGGTTGTGGTCAGATCACGCTCCGGGCACCGGGGACGATGGATACGATTCGAGTGATTACGGCTCATGGTGGGGTGATAACGGATTTCGATGTCAACGGGACCAAGCTGATTACGTCCGGATGCTCGATGAGGTAACATTTGGTGTACTTTTCATGACTTCCCGAGTAGATGTAGTTTCGCTGCAGGCTCGGCGTACCGCATGGCGACCCCTATGTGAAGGTGTACGATCTGCGAAACTTCTCCGCTCTTCCACCGATTCCACTTTCGTTCGCGCCATCATTCTCCCGGTTCCTCACGCTTCCAACCTTCTGCGACTCGCGTGTGTTCAGCGTTGGCCAGGTTAGTTGTGGCGTTATGGAATAAGACTTGTTGAGCCTCTGATAAGACTATAATGTTCAGAATGGACAAGCCCAGATGATGTTTCTCAACGAAAGGAATTCTGGTGTGCCGGTGATTATCGACTCTGGTGGCTATCACTTGACTGCCTTCGACTTTTCGAGCACGAAGCAGTATTTGGCATTCGGAGACGAAATAGGTTTGTGGCTTCGTTCAGGTTTCCCTATGCGATTCTTTTCGCGAATCCAGTCCAGTCTCGTTATAGCGCGTTTAAAGAGACCGACAAACTAGCCTTGTGACGGGAGTCCCATCATGAACAGAGCTGGCTTTTTGCACGCTTTTGTGTACAGATTTACCTAAAATCGCACGCAATTACCAAATTGCAGTGAGATATATAAGCACGAAGATCAGGGATGTGCGGAATTTCCGTTTCCTTGTTCCGAATTCCGGTTTCCGGCCATTTTGGGCTCGTCCGTTCCGTACCGTGTTCCGCCTGTTTTTGGCAGGGAAGGCGGAAACGGAAATGGGCACAGCTCCACACTAGTTTTCTATTGAACACAATCAGCGTATCAGTTAAAAAAATAATTCAGATCTTCATATAATTGTGAGAGCAATACTGTCTGACAACTCTAGTATTAATAGTCTTGAAATTACTTAGATTACCAAAAAAGCATTCAGAAATGACAACGGCTGGGTGCAGGGCAAGATTAAAGTGCCACAAAGGCTATGTATGCAATGTATGCTAAGAAAATGCACTCAACATTTGAATGATTATAACATTCTTGATCCATTAGTTACAAATAGCTACAAAAAACTTTGTAAGCATGTAGCGCAGTATCATTAAACAAAGGGTTCAGTGAAGGTTGTGGCAGTTGTCTGCTCCAAGATTACATCAGTGTTCCTGACCAAAGGTGCAAATTTCAATTTTTAATTTCGTTAGCTGTGACATTCATCCATATGGAGATGCGCAATTCATTTTTTAATGAAGCATCACGAATATCTACCATGAGCTGTTATTTTGATTGACTATGGTGACTTATTGAATTTGAATTCACAAAAGTATTGCTTCGAGAACCATCTTGGAAATGTCCAGCTGTGTCATCTTGGGCGTGGGGTTTCTAGGCTGGCAGAGACTGATTGTTCCTGTACAAGTGTGGATCCATCATGACTAATTAGTCATCCAGTTATCATCTTAGATCCCAGAATGAATTCTGAGTACTAGTTTTGGTGAGTACGATGTAACTGCTAATGTTGAATATGCAGATATCTGTGCAGTCACCACGTTATCCATGACGCCACTGGTTTCTAAAAGTGTTGAGAAATATCTCTTCCCTGGTCGGAAAAGTATCTAGGTGGCTACTCCAGTTTTAGACTTCACCCGAGTCAGTTTTCTTATGCGGGTCTTTAGGTAACCTCATCTGATTAAGTCGGTTAAGTCTACCGTTCAAAAAATATGAGCACCAAAGAAAAGTCAGCGAAAAACATCGTAGGAACTAGATATGGAAAGATTGCATGCTGAAATAGTGAGAAATAGTGAAATGAGATCCTGAATTTGTTTTCGTTTATTGCTCAGCCATAACTAAAGGGTTATCATAGCAATATTATGAATTCAAGCTTCGTTATGTTATGTTATGATGAGGGTGAGCATCAGTCTGTGGAAGATTCTGCTGCTCGCAAAGTTGTGAACAAGAAAATGTGCAATAGAAGCCGCTTCTGACGCAGTTTCAGATGCACTCTTGAGAAAATGGCGAACATGTGTCATTTCCGTTTCATATTCCGGTTTCCGGCCATTTTTTATCGTTTCGGTTCCGTCTTTCGTCTTCCGCTTTTTCCAGAAAAATTTCCGCACATCCCTGATGAAGGTAGTGAGAAGGCTTAGAACAACTTGAGGTTATTAATGCTGGCCTTGTTTACAGAGACACTCTCTGTAATAAGCAAAGTATGACAAATATGTGTGTTTACGATAGAGGGCGCTCGTCTGTTGCGCGCACCCGATACCAAGTTCCTCGTTCGGATTTTCCGCTCAGGCAACCAGTGTTCCACCCTTCTGGGGTCGGAGACTTGGCACCAGACTTGTCTAGGAAGATTACACGCTAATCTGTTCATCGGCTGGCCATTGCAAGTCATTATTTGTCCAAATGCGCATGCAAATCGCCTCCATTACATCCCGTAGAAGTAGAATGCGTGGCGCACCCCGAAAGGGATTGAGCAACACCGTCCTTTACCATCTTCAAATGAGTCTAAGGCGGCGACTCCAAGAAGACAGTCGCATTCTAAGTGGTTCAATTAATTTTCTTTGGGCCTCATGTAGCTGCTGAAGTGTAAGCTGCTATAACGATGTTTCGTTGTGATCGAAACTTTAGCCCCATCGGGACTCGAACACTTACCCCTGCTTACCGGGCACTTAAGTGGTATTCTCATTAACAAGTTAAAAAATGATAAAATCTCGTTGTGGAAGATAAAGGTAGTATTGACTTCGGCCCTGGAATTAAAAATACACAGTAGCACAGTAAATCTATTTTTTCTATTCTCAGGAAACATCCACGTGTATGCAGATCGACGGAGCCCTACCATCAATGAATCATCGTACGAGACTGATTTTGCTGATCCAACGGTAATATTTGGAAGCTATCTACCTAAATATCTACAAGGCTTTGAGGCTACCGTTTAGCTCGGCCCGCCGCAGTCGTTCTTGATCGACGATACCCATACGCCACTTGCATCAGTGCCGCTGCCATTCTCATGCGATGACACCTACTTCTCGGATTGGCCGGAGGAGTTGTGTCAGAATGTGTACAGGTACTGTAAACTAGGTTAGGTTCTACTTAAACTATCGAAGGAGCTGCCAGCAGTAGGACCGTCGTTTTCAGGAAACTGAAACCGCTGCCGGCGCATCCTGCCATGTCGACAATTCAATTCGTCGGCTATGCACCCAATCCACGAGCGCATACTCCTTTGGCTTATTTCAACGTGGTCCCCTACTACTTGGACGGTCAGGAAGTAACAGTACCAGGTAAGGCCAGTCGGACCTCCTGGTGATGTTTGTTGATTCTGATATGAATCAACAAAGGATGTGTTATAGAGGAGGAAGAAGGCCCAACCTCTGTTGTCATTCCTCAGTTTTATCGAAAACTCGAGCCTCGACGTTCTCGCAGCGGAAGACTCGATGACTCGACTATTCTGAAATACAACAAGACTAACCACGTGCCGATGGAGGCCGTCACTTCTAGCGGTATTATCAATCCCATCGTTCTGGTACGTTGGGAGGATTGCAGGGCATAGTTATTGTTCAGCGAGTTAGTGTTCTTCCTAATTCTTAGGGTTACTACTACTTGTAAGAATTTTGAAAGAGGTGCTGAAGGCCATTTTTTTAAAATCGTTACCAAAGGAGGCGCTGGCCGAGTTCGTGGTCCTTTATTACAGCTTTCGGGTCAGGTGCAGCTCCTGAAAGTCTTTTTGGTATCTTTCATTCGCTTTACGTGTGTGTACAGTCCATTGTTATGAACTGTGCTCTGTTTGTGCTTCTGTGCCAGCGAGGTTGGTAGGTGGGAAAGTTTATTCCAGGCCTGACGTTACGACTGTTTCGACGTCTTCAGAGGCCTAAAGATGGCTCGAAGTTTTTAATTTGTATGCTACCCGACCAAACGCCCCGTGCTGCCATTTTTGACCTAAATTCAAAAACGGCGCGAAACTCACAAGTGTAAGTTGTATTGAGGAGACTAGCAGACCGCTGGCTCCTGACCTGGCTCGGAAACGACGTGATAACCTATTAACACCACTCGGCCAGCATAGGGTTGAAGTTAGTAGTACTGGCCTTGATATTGAGTGTAGGATTCTGGCGTGTGAGGCCAAGATTTCTTCGCGCAAGGCGTTTGGTCGGGTAGCATACAAATTAAAGTCTTCAAGCTTTCAAATCTTAGGCCTCTGAAGACGACGGAATGGTCGGAACGTCAGGCCTAGAATAAACTTTTCCGCTTACCAACCTCACTGTCACAGAAGCAGAAACATTAGAGTTCATAACGATGCCGAGGTTTCAAGATAAGAGGACATGGAGGCTGTCAGACAGTCCATTGTTGACTTGTAGCCAGTTTCAACTACTGGAAAGGTCTTTGTGGTATGATCATAGTTTGTGGTTGCAGATCCTCTTCCACCTACCAATGCTTCGAAATCTGCTTCTGTCCCACATTTGTGAAGATGAGCACTGCATCGCCTGTCAACTAGACTTCGTGTTCCGG
The DNA here is from genome assembly GCA_947396885.1 of Heligmosomoides polygyrus polygyrus. Lineage (NCBI taxonomy): Eukaryota > Metazoa > Nematoda > Chromadorea > Rhabditida > Heligmosomidae > Heligmosomoides > Heligmosomoides polygyrus. Next base: position 84,788,698 of record OX377203.1, on the reverse strand, counting down.
ATTATGAGCGACAAGGGCAAATTGAAGGAAGCGGCAGCGGTCGGTTGCGGGAGCTTTTGCCTTGAGTGTGTGGCTAGCTAGTATCCGTATAATGTTAAGGATCTTTAGTGCACGAATTTGATTCGGTCACTAGTCGTCTCCGGTGGATCACCAGTGGCAGGACCAGTGCTGGAAACAACGCAGAGCCTTTTCGCAACAGTCATGAATGCATTGAATACGGTGAGGAAGTTATATGCATGGACTGTCAGAGTGTCAACTAATTCTGCTCCTTCTGTTCCTGTTTTGAGATTTATCGATTAGGTTGGTGGGAAAGCTTCGTCAATAAAGATAAGGATAAAAGTTGGCGTTATTCAATCTCTTTTGGGTTGCGTCACGAATTCTACTTCTACGGGATGTCATGGAGGCCGTTTGAATGCGAATTTCCCTCTACATGACATTGTGATGGTCAGCCGGTGGTAAGCCAGTGTTTTATCCTTCCCAAACTAGTCTGGTACCACTCCGTCGACCCAGAGGTTTGTTTGGCCTATGCGGGAAATCCGATTCAAGATCCCGGGATCAGGTATCGCAACACCCGGCGCCTCCTCCGGGTGTGCTATCCCGCGCTGCTCTCTATGTAATAATAAATAATTATTCTCTTGTAATACCGAATATAGTTACACTTACAAGATATACATACTCCCCTATTTTGCCAGAAGAGATGTTAGCTTCAGTTCTAGGCTTATTGGCTAGATTGTTATTATTGTTTATGTCTTAAAACATACTCGACATACATTTTTGTATTTCCTAGTTCCTGACGATCACAATGTAATAATTTTAAAGGGTTCGCTGCTGTCATGCCTACAGTTTTAGAAAAATTCTCGATTTTGGGGTAATTCCAATTTCAGGTTTCAAAATTTAACAAGAAAATAAAGATAAATAATTAAAATTCATTTTCGGATGTCTGGACTATTGGATAGTAATGCTGAACAGACCATGGTAGCATTGCTAAATCATAGAATGTATTTGAAGGCTGTGGGACAGAACATTCCCTCACCTGATAGTTTGTTGCTGAAGCTTTGAAATCGTCTAGACCATAGTCGGCGAGGAGCGGCAAACATTGGCTAGCCTACTGGAGTCCGAGATGACGGTTCTGTCCCGATGTATTCGCTGTGGAGAACTGAACGGTTCGGACGAAAAGAAGATCATGGTCACCTTGAACTATCCTGAAGGTACGCTCACAAGGACTTTGGAAATGTTTGCACACCACAATCGTTGCGGAGGGAGTAGCCATGCGGGGGAAACGATTGATCTCTTACACTAACTGATTCGCTTGAATCAGATTTCTCGGTGATTACTCAGCTTGCTCGGATGCTGCAGAGGAACTTCAAGCGTTTTAGCTTTCCAAATTTCGTCAGTGATGACCGCATTTTAGCTGCCGAGCAAAGGAACATGGGCTACGTGCTGGAGAAATCTCTACACGCCAAGGGTCAACATCAAGGGCCGTGCGCCTCCTGCTCTGTAACTGTAAGTTCAAGGTTTTCTGCCACTATCAAACCCTTTGCAACTTCAGAGGAAGGCACTCCATTTATCGTTAATACCTAACGTTCATGAGACGCTGTTCACAAACGCGAACTTTGTTTTGCAATTTCGACCGATAACTGTATGCTACGGTACGTATGAGTGAGCTAGGGTAGCGGGGTCAGGATCACCGATTTCGTCAATAGAATTAGGTGAAAATCTATACGTAAAAGTGTTTAGATAATTATTGTACCACCACTTATTAAAACAAAAATATTTTTAATTTAATATTTTATTAATATTTTACTTTAAGCTCTTCAATAATATAAAATACAATGACACAACAATTCTGAACAAAGGACAACAACATCATCTGAAACAACGACAGCTAACAATAACTTAAACATGTTTTGTTTCGCCTCTATCTTCATACAAAACATGTTATAATTAGTTACCCCGAGGCTCATCAGTGAAGAAGGTAACTAATTAATTTAGTTGCTAGTACTGTATTTGGCGAAATATTTAAAAAAATGTTTTAACTTATACTAGCAACTAAATTTTACAATTGAAAATACAGGTAACACTTATGTTTAAACATAATTATACTACATTATGGAACCGTTAGCACATTGTCACCAACTATAAACCCAATGTTATTTATATACGCACACACACACATACATACACATACATACACATACTCATATATACACATATACATATATACATATATACATATGCATTACATATACATACATTTTTTATTTTTATTTTTTATTATTATTTTATTTTTTTAAATTTATTTATTATTGTTTATTTATTTTGATTATTTTTATAATTTTAGTTAATATCTTTTATTTATAATTAACCTTTGTTATTGATGTTTGACTTCTTATTGATCTTAATTTTTTAAAATTATATGTTTTTTATTAATTTTTAATATTTTTATGTAATTTTGATGTGTTCCCAATTTTTCAATTATTTTATCTCTTTATTTATTTATTTTTAGTGTATTATAATTATTATGCAATTTATGTATTTCAACTTAGAAACTTACTGGTCGTTTCAAGAGGTAATAGTAAAATACAACTGACTAGGTTTATGTAAAAGTATATCAAATATATCTCTATCACTATCCGTTAAAATACTTCTTGCTTCCATTCTGATGTTATATATAATAAGAAAAACCTTATTATTCTATCTGAGAAGTGTTATTATTTCGGTATTTAATATTTTTTGTATTATAATTAAGTAAATTGGGTATAAGATGTAATACATTATGTTGATTATATTTATATAATAAATGTTTGTTTCTATTTAAACATTTCAATATATTTCTTATGATTATATCTATTGGATAGTTACTTTTAATAAGTCTAATTATCAGCTTAATAATGTTTTCAACTAAGTCGTTAAAAGCTGTGCAGCATCTAATATTCCTGAATGTTTCTGTAAATATTATTGATTTTTTAACATTAATAGATATATTTGAGTGGAAATCTAATAACGTAAAATTTTAAAACTGTCTGTTTTATTATATAATTTTGTTATTAACTTATTCTCGACAATTCTTATGTTAAGATCGAGATAATCGCAATCGTAATCTGACTTATGCGTTGTTCCAAATTGAAGAGAATTTTCGTATGTTTCGCAAAGTAATTCTTGTATGTATTCATTATTTTTATTATGAATTATAAGAATATCATCCATGTATCTAAACGGATGTATGTTTATATAACGATGTTGTGTTACTAGCTTTTTGGAAAATTTATATTCAAATATTGATAACGTAAGATCAGCAAGTAATGGACTACAATTACTTCACTGCGGTACCCCTTCAATCTGTTTATAGATTATTCATGCAAGACTTCGCCTAGGGAACTTATCTGAGGCGCTGATGACGTCTGTCCTTGAAGAAAATCTTCACAAAATTGGATGCCAGATTCGTGAACAACGCCCAAGTAACCAAGCCATATGCCATATCAAAGAGTGAGACTATCGTGATCCTGTCATCCTTACTCGGGTACTGTAATTTACCGTACTCTAACGTAATACTACAAACAGGCATCATTTTTATGCTCACCATGATCCTTAGATGATCCTCTTTGGGTGAAAGCTTTTTTTATTTCTGGAGGTTGCTACAAGTTCAGTAAGCATTAGACATTAATATGGCCTGCATAGGGAGGAGTGTTGTTGAAAATGTCTTAATTTATGGAAAACGGAAACGACAAGTTCTAAACTGTAACATGTCTCTGTGGTTTAGACTCGTATGGATGACACGAGAAGAGTTCAAAAGCTCGCACCTATGCTGCTGATCGACGCAAATCCGTCGAACCCGAAATTTGCAGAATTCTGGGAGAAGCAGCTGAAGGTGAGAGACTCCTTCCTACCTTTAGGCTTATACTCTTTAAAGTTGCCTCTGTGCGAGTTTTAACTAGTCACGCGTCATCGAACAGGCGCCAGCCAGAGCGGGCGTGCACGCGGTTGGCGCGTTCCACGTCTCTAGGTAGGCCGTATTCGCGACTTGTCGAAAATATTGTGTTTAGTTGTCCGAATCTCGGCCTCGCTATCGTCTTCCCGATAAGGAGTGCTCGCTCGAAGGAGGTGGACGTGCTGAGAGGCCTTGTCGATACGGAATGGACTGCAGGAACAGGTTGGAGTACTTCAGCTTCTCTACGGGATGTTTCATTGGTGAAGCGTTGTAGGATGTACTGCAAGTATTCGCATGGCACGGACGATTGGGATGTGGAGTGCGCGGCCTGGCTGGAGGACACTGGATGTGGTGACTGGAAGCACTTTGTGGCGCCGTCGTTCAATGCTAGGGTGAGTCCATCTTCTCGTTTTCGGCTGCATCTTCACTGCTGTTAACTGACTAGGGGTTATCGGGAGCTACAAAGGATTAGATACTTAGTTAACCAGTGCGTCTGTGAGGTGTCATGTATCTACGGGATAACAAGGATACAGTCTGATTTCGTATTTGTACTACACAGTGTCCGACTTCCCTGTTCTCCGATTCTAGGCAGATGGAAAGCGTGAGTGTCTGGATGGAAATCGAATCATAACTCTTGATCTGAGATGCACGCAAAAATCGGCGTGTGCTCTAGCTGCATTACCCATGTCCATACTAGGCAGTTATTGCCATTTTAGCTCTGTGCCACATAGACTTGTTAAAGTGGAACAGCGTTTATTGCAGCCTGATGTTTCGATCCAACCGTCTTTCTTAAGGATCTGAAAGTGTTTCGAAACTGTAGACAAGACACTAATTTCGTCAAAGGCAAGGGTTCTCCAACTCCACAGTTTCAATGGGTTCCCACGACTGTTAAGGGGTACCCCTCCCATCTATGCCAAGTTCACCATTGTATCACGGCTTTGAGTGAGAACTCAGCTATACGACCGTTATTGAGAAGCTGAGACCCCTTGTATGCAAGTTATTCTACAGTTATGTGTACACAATGCATCGTCTCAGAGCTTACACGGTGAAATGAACGGCAAGAAGTTGCTGGTGATTGAAATGCACTCGTTTCGGTTGTTATTGTTGGATTACACTCCCGAATCCAGGAAACTTCAAGAGTTTCTAATGCCTATTTCACACGCACGTATTATTATATCACAGTGCATTTAATGTCAAAATTGTTTCCACAGTGACTTTTTTCAACCACCAGAGACTTCTTTCCGTTCATCTAATAGAGTGAGCTCTGTGGCGATGCGTTATCTATATGCACATAACCGTAGTGTAGACCTGCATACATAATGGGTCTCAGCTGCTCAATGGCGATCGTATAGCTGAGCTGAGCTTTCATTCGGCGCTGGTGGTAAAATGGTGAGTTTGGCGTACCTTGGAGAGGTATTCTTTAACAGTTGTGAGAACCCATTGATATTGTGGAGTTGCAGAATCCTTTGCCTTTGACGAAATGAGTGCCTGGTCTAAAGTTTTTAAAAACCTCCATCCCTTCAAAAAAGCTTTTTATGTACGAAACATCAGGCCGCAGTAAAAGTTGTTCTATCATAACAAGCCTGTGTGGCAGAGAATTGAATCCATTCTAACAACATGCCCAGGTGTCGTGAGCATCGGACATGGATGTTATGAGCGAAGTTCTTCCAGGTTGCAAATGGACTGGCGATTCTGAGCGAGACAGCCATGGAAGGCGAGTACGATCGTTACGAGTTGGTAGGAATAGTAGCGGCTGTGGGGAATGGCAGTGGTGAGTGGACTCACTCTGTGACGCTCATCAGGGATGATATGGACGAGTGAGTGTTGTTCAGTACCTTTGCTATATCACTCTTTCTGTTAGAGTATCGTTCTTTCTGCTTAAACCAGTAGCCTAAAACAAGATTCATAAGCAAGTTTCAGTAAGCTGCCGTGGTGTTTATTCAACGATGTTCTTATCACTCGAATCCACAAAGACGAGGCCTTACACATGGATTCTCGATGGAAGCTGCCGTTGATTCTGTGCTATGTCAACGATAAGTCTCTTCAAATGAAAGGTTCGTGGCTATTGTTGCTCAGTGAAATGTTCGTGAAGCAGATTCTGCAGAACTAGTTATTTGAGCGTTCACAGCAGACTTTAGACAATGTTTTGGTGCAGGTAAGTTTGGGCGGTAATCGTGCACGTCGTGACTTGACATAAGGCTGTAGAGACTTAGGAAGAGGATAATTCTAAACCGTTCGAGAATGCGACGAATTAGGGCTAGTACAAAGTTGGAACCTAACTTGAACTGCTCCAATAATTTGGCCTGACTTTCATTTAAATTAATCTGTCAGGATAATTTGAGATGAATAAGATTATGAGCAGTGAGGACAGCAATTACGTTTTGCTTCTCATAATCAGTTCTAGTCGTCGACTCTAACCATTGCCGAACAATGATCCTCCTGCTGTCATTCTGTTGAATCTAACCGTCTCTTTTTTAGTGCCCGAGACCCGCCTACCGATTCCGTGCTCAGTCTTCGAAACTGATCCAAGTCTAACTGGAAACGAAGACCAAGTCCGAGATCGAAGAGTTCTGGATATCCCGGGTGAGGGTGACTATGTGGGAATCGACGCGGAGTTCATCAATATTAGCAATGTTAGTCTATATCTTTATGAAACTTTTGCCTTAACCATTAGACTCAATTGAGTGAACTGTTCAGGAGCATGGGAGGAAATCAGTCGGTAGGGTGAGTTGCGTCGATTCCACAGGGGAGCAGATTCTCATCGACGACTACGTGATCACGTGTGAAGGAGACGTGGTGGACGACTACCTTACCCAGTATAGGTGCGCTCTTCTTTCATTGTGTGATCTGGAAGGCCTTTCTAACTACACAAACTCAGCGGAGAACGAGATTCGGCCTACCATTGGATGTGCGATGGGCATCATCATCGTCTTATCATACTGTAGGACCCTTCGAGCCATTGCTTAATCAATCTCAGGATAATCTGCAGGTGTTAACCTCTCCGGACAAATCTAGCACCCCTATAGCTTTAATTAACACTGAAAAGTTTTAGTTAGTGTTAGTATAGTTTTTATTTAGTTTGAATTCAAACTGAAATGAAATCGAATGTTGTGGAACTCTATAGAACTGCTGCTGTGACTTTATCTCAGTGCTATATTGGATTCCAGATCCTAGTAAGGTGGGGAGGGGGGGGGGGGTGCTTTATTCTGGTTCGCTGATAGAATCGAGAAAATTGAAAGTAGACAGTTCTAAAAGAAAGACAAACTCAACCACCCCAGTAGAGGATCTTTCTTTACCCTTTCCTAGCGACAATAGACGACTAAGAACGTGTTTGTTTTGCTTTACTAGCGGGGTCAACTTCCACTAGGATAAATCCTAGATCCTAGATTCGTTCTGTCCTTGCTTAAAAGACGATTCGTTTCTGTGAATCGCAATCTTTCAGCGGAATAATGGAGGACGATCTTGATCCGAGCAAGTCGACGAAACATCTGACGACACTGAAGCGTGTCTACATGAAGGTGCTCCATCTGATCGAGAGAGGCTGCATCTTTGTCGGGCATGCGCTGGTTAACGACTTCTCTACGCTGAATATTCATGTGAGTGCCCCAATTTTTTAAAAATAATTTTATATTTCAAAGGTTGGTTTTTAGGTTCCTCCTAATCAGATGATAGACACGGTCGAGCTTTTCCGAGTACCCCAACAGCGTCTTTTTTCACTACAGTTCCTCGCTTGGCATCTTCTTGGTGAGCTTCATCTCACTGCCTCTTATTTTCTGTTCTGTATGGGCATTTAGAAGCACAGTCGGATAGTGAGCCAACTCTCACGTGTATCGCGAATTAAATGCTCTTGGTTCGGCTACTGCCCACGTTAATCAAGCATCCCATTCCGCCGGGGCGGTGAATTGTTACGAAACACGTCTGGGAGGGATAATCTGACTGCCTCTGCTGGCCGACACAAGTCATTTTATGGGTCAATTACACATCCAAATTGCTTTCACAATTCCCTGTAGAAGTAAGATGAGTGGCACATCTCAAAAAGGATAGATTAACGCAATCCTTTATCCCCCTGAATTGTATTACTAGATTCATCTAGCAAAGGCAAACAGATAAAGGACGGCGTTACTCAATTTAATTTCCTAGACAAATAGTGGACAAAGAGAATTCCTAGACAAGTTTGATGCCAGTTCACCGACTACGGAGGATATTCAGCTCCGTTGCCCTGGGCAGGAAATCCGAACCAAGAACCTGGTATCGGGTGCCGGCCGCGACAGCTGGCATCTCCTCTGATTGCGCTATACACGCCCCATAACAAAGGTAGAACACTGATTTAGGAATCGGCCTGTCCCTGGAAGTCAATGCGCATTACAGCTACGCATTCAAATTCCTTAAACGATACCGCGTAGAATTATGTAGAGCACATGGTGCATCCGAAGGGATCCACTCTTGCTTTTTATTTTTATCCATCTCTCTTATGGCATGAATAAGTAGCGGTAGAACCTGTAAGGGTTAAAGCGTTAGTGAATTGTCCCACGTCATTGCGATGACTGACTTCTTCTTCAGGCGAGAAAATCCAGGTTGGTATCCACGACTCTGTCGAAGATGCGCGGATCGCCCTGAAGCTATTCCGAAAATGGGAAGAGCTGAGTAAAGATGGTGAGATGTCTGCCGGTTTCTCGTGAATTTCCTATTCCTCTAAAGTGTTTCTCAAAGCTATCCGAACGTTGTTCTTACATGGGCGCCGCACTACATAACGGTGCGAAAATAGCGTTACTTGGCATACAGTGAAACATGACCCGTAAACAATAGGTCTGAATGACGGAGTTGTTCAGAACCCTTTCAGTCTTAGAATTAAAGAAGTGCGAGTATCTCGACCCAAGCCCTGCATAAAACGGGGTGTGGCCGATTAAAGACAGCAGCCTCACCGTGATAATGAGATGCTTCTACTCCTGTAGAACACTTCAACCAACTGGAAAAGAGTTGTCGAGGACTCCCGTGGAACATCAAGTGGAGACCGGGACCTTTAGAAGGAGCTCGGAATGCTGATTACAAAAATGGAGGGTCAAAGTTGTAAAATGGAACTCCTGAACGAGTTTTGACCTGTCGAAGTTCACTGGGTTGACTGTAGGCTGGCCGTGGGAAGGAGCTGTAGTGAGAGCGGTGAGGGATGAGGGCTGGTAAGATTAGACCGACAGCGGCAACGCTGGCCTATAGTCTTGTTGAAATGCCCTCACCGCTCTCACTACAACTCATTTGCACGGCCAGCCTACAGTCAGCTCCACGTCAGTACTCGTTCAAGAGTTTCTTTTTTTAGTTTCGAACTCAGATTCGTAATAATCATTTCGAGCTGCTTTTAGTGATCCTGGTCTCTACTTGAAGTTACACGGGTGTCAAAACCCCTCCCTGGTTAGACCTACCTTTTACGTAGTTTGAACTTTCGAACACAATCTACCAATTGCTATGACAGTTTTTGCCACTGGAAGTTTCGAAGATGTATAGAGAACAGTTTTTAGTTATAAAATGCTCATCTTCTTGGTTAGAAAATGTATTCAGCTTTGTTTTAATGCACCGGAAAAAAAGATGAAGCTCAGTACATCGCGTCCAGTTTGTTTAGTCGATAGTATGAGTGCTGCTGACGTGAACATAAATGTACGAATCAGCGGAAACAATCGCAAAGAAAACGCTCTATTCTATACCGCATAATTCTAGGAATATAGTGTTTGAACTATCATTTAACTAAACTTCGCGATTTGGCGGGCAGAATGCATGGCACATCCTCTCTGCACGCTGCGTTAAAACACGTTTGTTTACGATTTCTGCTTCAGAGTATGTGTGAAAATATTCTTTTTTCCCGAAAGTATAATAGTTTTAGGGTAATGGTTCCAAAAATTATTATCCTTTATGTAGTCTACATGGGGAATCGGGAACCTGCTAACCAATCAAGGCACCCCGACTGTGCACATGCGTTCAACATCTCCCTAATTTGGCCACATTAATAACTAGTAGCGAATTTTGTGCTTATTTAAATAACGTGGTAATTTTTTCTAGATAGTAGTGCGCTTTTATTTATTTATGAAGTGAACCGAAGCCACACGTGAAAATACAATGTTAGAAACAAGTACGAGCGAAATCATTCATAAAGAAATACGGCTGAATACACTCATTGTGGAGCAATTTCTTGAAACTATGCAAAGATAGACCTAAGACTTCCTGATTTGCATTCAAAATGTGAACTTTTTTCAAACAAAATATTCTTCTTCTCCTTCTCCTTCTTCTTCAACGTCTGTCCCGTTATCCACTATTCTGGTGTCACACCACATTTTCCGATCCAGGAAAGCGAAGCGCTAAATCAGAATGGATACCAGCCACATTCAAGTCCATATGTAATGTATCAGACCAGCACTGCTTCGGGCGCCCTCTAGGATGCTTTCCAATTACCTCGAAGTTAAGGCCTATCTTGCGGACGCTGTCTTCATTTCCACGCAGAACGTGGCCGTACCATCTTAAGCGAGCTTCTCGCATCTTGTCAGCTATCGGCGCGACACCGAACTTCTGCCGAATAGCATCGTTTCGGATGCGGTCCAGCCGCGTGACTCCAGCCGTCCAGTGCAGCATCTTCGTGTCCATGACGCTGAGGCGCGTTTCTATTTCTTTAGTCGCAGACCAACACTCAGCGCCATACATTGCTACTGGCCGGACGACTGCTCTGCAGATCTTCGACTTTTTTCCAACAACATACAATTTTGTCTTTGTTAAGGCGTGTGTGTTTCTACCTTGAGTGCTTTTGGTTTGAAAAGTGCTTAACTTGAGAAAAAGTGGTATGTGAACTTCTCTAATAAGCTAAATTTTTGAATATTAAGGTTCGCTGGATAGCGTGCTGAACTCTCTCTACACAACGGGTAAACAGTTGGGATGGCGAGTCGATCACGCGCCAATGTCGAAGAGCAGCTCTCCACTCTCAGAGGCTCCCACCAGTGAAGCGTCTCCGCCGCCGGAATGACCATTCTCATCATCGTCAACGGTGCTCGTTTTGACGTTTCATCCTAGGAGTCTAGTAGATGTGCGGTCCGTTTCCGAGTTCTGTTCAGATAATAAGCTGTTCGTAGCGGCGTCGGTTTGTATAGGTGGTAGAGGGAGAGGTGTAACAATTCCGGGCGTAATTCTGTCCTCATTTTTCTGTACATAATTAATACGATGTTAACATTTTCGAATACTGGTGCACAACGTCAGCGACACCAAGCTGGTCTCGGCAATCTCGCGGAAAACCTCTTCGTGATATGTGTGGTCTTGTTTACGGCTTGGAGTGTGAATAAAGGTTTTAACAATTGAGGTGATGCTGGGATGCTAGCTGTCGCAGAGGTCCATAACCGATTACCTGTGCTCTGTTGTGTGTGATGTAAAAGAGGAGAAGATGAGATGAGCACCATGGTTATAGCTTTGCTCCCATTTGTTGTGCAATATATCACTTTTACGTCTATGTGGACTCTTTTCAAGTCAAAGTAGACATTTTCCGGTTTAGGCTAGACGCTCACTAAGAAGGTCATTGTAAATTTTCGTTTTGAGAGGATTTATTTATTTGTTTATTGCGCTTGTTTGTGCGCTTTACGGTTTTTTTATTAATTTACTGCGGCTTTCTTTAAAAAAAGTGTATTTCACTTGCGCAAGATAGTGGATCCAATGTCTGAAATTTTATAAAATGATATTTTACGAAAATAAGCTTTAAAAATTTTTCTTTAAAAATCAATAAACTAAAAGTACGAAAAAGTGAGAATAAGGTTAAATTTGAATTTATTTTTCCCTAAAAATAATGCTTATTTTTAAGGAAGGCGCGTGTGGTACAGCCGTAAGAGGTGCCGGCTGCCGCGTGCAGGTGCCTGGTTTGGATTTCCTGCCCAGGCCAACCAAGCCTTCCATCCCTACGGGTTAAATGAATTGGTACCAGAATTGTCTGGGAAGAGCAAAACAACGTGTCCATCGGCTGGCCCCTGCAAGTATCGTGTGGCCAAATAAGCATTCAAATTGCTTCCACGACATCCCGTAAAGGTAGAATACGTGACGCATCCCGGCGGATTGACCAACGTCATTGTCTTTTTATCGTTTATGACAGTTACGTATGGGTTAAAGTTCGGTATCATTCAATCATGTTGCGAGATGCCCCATACACTGTACTTCTGTGAAGTATCATGAAGGCAATTCTATCCGTATCTGATCAATGACCTACGGTGGTCAACATTTTTGACAAGTCGGAGTCTTTCACGGACAAGACTGCTACGAGTTCACTGACATCATAAAGCTATGGAAAGCTTGGACGGGACCTGAACCAAGAACGTCGATTCGAGATCCACACGACAGCCGGCGCCTTTCCGGACTGCTCCACTCGCCTGTGTTATGCTCAAACTACATCAGGTGGCGATTAGCCTATAACTACTTGGAGCTAGGAGCCCATCCATTAGTGACCTTCCAGTCAATGTCGATGATAGATCTGCCCTCGTACGACAGCCGAGTGGGAAGCTAATTTCCCTCGATTCCTGTTTCTTGGTAATCCCAGCTTGCCTGCCTCCGAAAGCGGCGCTTCAGAACTGATTCTGTCGGAGAGCTTTGAATGGTTAAGAGTTTGGAGTTCATCTAAGCAGGAAACTATCTTAGCGGTAGGTCGGAACAGCCCAAGTGTTGTATATAGGCACAATCGCCTCTCTCTGGGAAGCGACAAAATGCAAGTATCTCGACCCCAATACAACTCTGCACAGTGAGGTGCGGACGGCCGAAGTTGGGCCGTTGGCGGCGTTAACACTTTGCCTACGAGCAAAGGACGGACTCAAATCGGCTAGAAACAGCGATCATGGGATTAAGCTGTCCCTCTACCCTCTGTGGCACCGCTGCTCGCTCGTCGTCGTTGTTCCCAGCCAACCTGAGCCCGCCCTCCGCCTGGAGGCATAGGGCTAACGCCACCAACGGCCCAGCTTCCCTTGTCCCTAACTCTGCGCAGTTGCATTGGGGTCGAAATATCTGCATTTTGTTGTTTCTCAGAGAGAGGCGATTCTGCCCACATACAACACTAGGGCCGTTCCGACCTACAGTTGTCATAGTCTTTTGGTAAGGCTTTCCACGCAGTGCCGATGGTAGACGCATGCTGATGCTCGAAGGTATGGCACTACTAAAAATTATTTTGTTGCTATGGCGTATCAAGGATAAAGGATAAAGAACGACGCTACTCAATCCCTTTTGAGATGCCCCACGCATTCTATGTATTTCTAGGGGACGTCGTGGAGGCGATTTGAATGCGTATTTGGTCATACAATAACTTGCAGTAGCTAAGCGATGAAGAAGCCGGCGCTTTATCTTTCCCAACAAGTCTGGTCACCGATCCCGAAGGGACGGAAGATTTGGTTGGTTTGGGCGGGAGATCTGAACCAGGAACCTGTGTCGGGTGCACGCACCTCTTCCGATTGCGCTGCACATGCCCGGTGTTTTAAGACGTATAAATAAAGGATAGGGAACGGTAAATCCTTATTTGCGACACGCATTCTAAATACTTCTAAGGAATGCCGTAGAGGCACTTTGAATGAGTATTTGGCCTACACAATCGCTTGCAGATGTAGGTAGCCCATGTATGGACAAGTCAGTGTTTCATCCTAATCCCGTGGAAGTATTAAGACGCAGATCCCTTAAAAGTATCAGATTGTGAGGGTCGTGGATCCTTTGTCTGTGCTTTGTGGAGAAAATAGAAAATCCGCCCTTGAAAAGCCTTGAATTCGTGTTTGATTTTAGACAATGACATGAAGTAACTGTATTGTATTGTATTGTATTGTATTGTATTTATTGACCTAGACAAAGCCAACGTGAAGAACAACAAACCGGAAGTAGCCAATACAACTGCGGTATCATAAGACAGTACAAAAAGGGAACAAGTAATAAAATCCCCCCATAAGTGATAAAAGAATAGCGCAAAAAATTAGGAATAATAGTAAAACACATAGCAAATGCACATAGCATAGAAACCAAACAAAACATGCTGCATCGGGAACCTTCTACATAAACCAGCTTCTCTGAAACATAAACCTTAATGTATATAGGAAATGATGTGCCTCAAAATATAATTAAATAATGGATAAATGAAATAAGTAAATAAATAGATAAACGTCAATGGTGCAAGGACAGATTTGGGGGAAGATGGTCATGTCCAGCGATGTCGTGGGTGTGAACGTTTATCTGATGCGTCAATAGGCCGGCAGCGGAGTCATTTTCGAAAGCGGGCGCACTCAACTAGACACGCCCATCCGGTCGCCACTTTCAGAGAGATGTCCAGACGGGAACGGAAGCGGCGAGGTCGTTGGGAGACGTACAACTCTGAATTCAACTCCGAAGAAGGGTTCTCCAACAATGCGGTCGACAAACAGGTCGAGAAGGAGGTAGCTGCTCCCGGTCAGTCGATTCTGCTAGAACAGCCGTTTAACTACGCTGCTCATAACTAGGATTATCGCCTGCGTAATTGTATGAGTTTACCTAAGACTGATAGACTATCCTTGAAGGAGTGGATTCATGACTATCGTGTGAACCGAACTTTTTGCCAGGAATTAATCCTATCGTTTCTTATAGTTCCGAAGGCCGCATCGCAGAACCTTGGTGGAGAAAATTGCGCCGTCATCACAGACGAGTTTGGCGGCAAGGACTATCGTTCCGAAATGCCTCTTAAGGTAGGAGTTAATGCCTTACAGATGGATTGCAATTGTATCTCGCTGAGCTGCAGTTCGCTAAAACGTTAAAAGGTCGTTACAGCAGGGTTAAAAAGTGTGCGCTGTGCGGGTTAGAAGAAGGGGCTATTCCTGTTAGCTGTGAATTTCTTTGAGGTACAGCTCATCTTTTCTTTTATTTATTTATTTATTTATTTATTTATTTATTGGAGAGTGATAATGTCACGTAAACTTTACATAAAAAGAGCAGCAAAAAATAACAACTTTGAAACCGTGCAATTTAAAAAGATAAAAAATGTGGGCAATCAGATTAACACAGGTTGAAACAAATGAAAACAACAGTAGTGTAATCGCTCCTGCAAAAAGTAAACTGTATGATGAATTTCATGGAAAAAAGTGAATTATCTCCTTTGAGTCGGCGGTCAAGAAAGCTTGTGAAACCTTTGAGTGACATTTGAAGAGCGTTCTCTTTTAGAAGGAGAAGGAAGAGTGGAATAGTTCTGTTAAAAAGGAGCTGGTTTGTTGTTGCTGTTCACCCCAACTCGAAGGTTTTTTTTAGGAATATGTAGCAATAGTAAGTGAAACGGAGAAAAGTCATTATGACGACGGTGCACCCCTTTATACGCATTTGGCCTGTGCTTGCGTCTAGCTGTATGTGAACCTGATTTTGCTATTCAAAGGCTTCGGAAGGTTTTTTTGTGAAGGATGAACTCGTGCTAGAAAGGTCAGCTTTGATGAAAAGGAGAAAGTTTCTCCAAAATGCTTATATTCAATGAACCTATTCTAAATATGTTTATTTTCATATTTGCCGATGACAGCTTATTCCTGCCGTGGCCTTATGATTCAGTAAATTTCATGTCGCAGAGAAAGATAAGATCGAGAATACCTAAACCCGTTAACCCGTTCTTCCTTCATTATGTTTTTTGTATAGCCTAAAAAGAGATGCAATAAAAACTGTACCTGTTTTAGTCTACTTAAGGTCCTCGGTATGTCAAAACGAAAAGCAATTTCGTAGTTGAACTGATATCTATAACTCGCTCGTATTCGTTTAGGCGGACCATTCCTCACGACCGCTGTGGGTAGCTCCTGACGGTCATATTTTCCTCGAGTCATTCAGTCCTGTCTACAAGCACGCTCGAGATTTCCTGATTGCCATATCCGAGGTACGTCCATGTTCGTTGTTATTATCTCTACTAAGGCTGCCTATTACTATGGTTTTTCAATTATTCTTCTTTCCAATTTTGGGAGATTTTTGTTAGTTGAAAACGAGTCCAGTGCCTCTTTTGGGTTTTAAAACATAAAGGATCACGTAGTAGTGCAGCAGGGGAGGCACTGTCTTGTGACCCGCATCGCGGTTCTTACAAAAGAAGGATACCAGGTGACTATGACACTCTGGGATGAGATATGTATCTCTGGGTGCGGCTTCGTACGCCGATTTCAAATATTTGTTCCATATCTTCTAAACGCATCTGGGAAAGGACCACCTTTAGTTTCTCCTCTTAGCCCTTGTCTGAGCTCACAGTCCACGAATCGCAAGAGGGCGAGCTCAGCTAGGCCGGAAGCATCGTCCGCGGCCGAGCAGTGGTGGCGCACCGGATAGAGCGTGGTGAAGTGAAGTGGTTTGTGGTGCGACTTTGCTGTGGTGCAATATCTTTGCGTTTCGCAAAAACAGCCAACACAATAAACCAAAGCGCTCCATGTAAAATCGCAGCGAAAAAAGGTCGTCAGAATTGAAATCTGATTCATAGGTGCTATTGTACCTTCACGACTTCAGAGGTGGAAGAGGTTTCTTCCTCCAAACTTCGCCCAGTGAAGTTGTTTAAGACGCTAATCGCTTACGTAAGGTTCTTTCATAAAATTTCGATTGGTTACGGTGGGTTACTATATGTATGGGTGAGCGCGGTTGAGTGACCCTCACTCGCCCACAGCTACCGTATAACTCGTCGTAACCAATCGAAATTTTATAAATGAACTTCGGATAAATTACCAGCACCTTAGATAACCTCCCTCCACCTCTGGAGTCCTAAAAATGCAACGCAATAGTACCTGTGGAACAGGTTTCCTTTCTGGCGCTCTTTTTCGGTGCGATTTTACATAGAGTGCTTTCGTTTAGTGTGGTGACTGTTTTTTAGGGAAGTGCAAAGATGTTACACTACAGGACAGTCGAACCACAAACCACTCCGCCTCACCACGCCGCTCCTCTATCCACTGTGCCACAACTAATCGGCCCCGGCCGCTGTTCCCAGTCTATTTGAGTTCTCTTCTTATTTTTGTTGGACTCTGCGGAAAGAGCACTAACAAGAGCAAGGATTCGACCTCCCATTAAACTTCGTGTTGAGACCAGGATAACCAGAAAGAGCTCGGAATGCTGATTACGAATATGGGTGTCAAAATTGCAAAATAAAACTCCTGAGCGAGCTATGGCCGGACGAAATCGGGTGCCTCAACACAGCTGGCAGTGCGACACAGCTGGCGCGACAATGGGGAGTCATTGAGGCTCCGTAAGGAGGCCCCGTCAGCTCTGGCGGTGGTGCAGGGGTAGTGCTCCTGCTCGTTAGGTGCGCCGTCATCGGTTCGGTTCCCGTTTTTTTTTTTGTTGCAAACCATAAAAACCTCAAGTTTTTAACACATTTGCTTAGGCCTGGAGCGGCTGGTTGAGAGGCTATATGTTGTTACAGAATGTTTTGTTGCGATCAAAACTCTTGCACCAGGCGGGGCGGGACTCGAACTCGCATATTCTGCTTTCCGGGCAGCGATGTTCGCTTTACACCACTGGCGCGGTTGGCCGCACGTAACATCCCCCTACCACGAGTGGGCGCTGACCTAGAGGATATCGCGGATGTTACGTGCGGTCAAACAGCGCCGGTGGTGTAAGGCGAACATCGTTGCTCGGAAAGCAGAAGATGCGGGCTTCGAGTCCCGCCTGGCGCAAGAATTTTGATCGCAACAAAACATCTTGTAACAACATATAGCCTCAAGTTTTTGCTTCACACATTTTTTACTTTGTTCCATGAATGCCAAGGCTGTTAGAAACACCTCTAGTTATTCAACATGTAATTTGGACTCTGTTTGTGCAAAATAGTAAATAAAAATGCCACCATAGCAGTTTTTTTTCCTTCAGGCATTTTTACAGACGTGTATGATAGTTTTCCTGGCTATTTAACCAGACACGTTACATAATACAGAATAAAAGGTCATTTTGAAGATAAATTATGATTTGAAAAAAAAACGACAGCAATGGGAACCGAACCAGCGACAGCGCACTTGACTTGACGAGCAGGAGTACTACCCCTGCGCCACCGCCGCGGCTGACGGGCCCTTCTTACGGAGCCTCAATGACTCATTACGCGCCAGCTGTGTCACACGGCCATCCTGCGGTCAGGCCACCCAACTTCGGCAGGACGCAACTCGTTTAAGAATTTCATTTTGCAATTTTGACAACATATTCGTAATCAGCATTCCGAGCTATTTCTGATTATCCTGATCTCAACTTGAAGTTCCATTGGAGGTCGAAACCCTTCCCTGGTAAGAAGGCAAACGGAAAATGGTCCACTACTCAATCGCAGATGTGTTTTTAGCAGATATGAAACACGTATTTAGAATCAGAGAAGCCGTTTCCCGTAATGTAAAATACAGACCATCCCAAAGTGTCATGGTCACCTGGTATCTTTCCCTTCTTTGTTCGGATGCCACTAGATCAACCTAGCCCTCTATCTCTTTCATGGTTGATGAATTGGTACTAGACTTGCCTGAGATGGACAAAATAGTGTCTTGGTTATAGGCAAGCCAAACACGCGATCAGTTGCCTTCAGGGTCCACTAGATGTAGAATGTGTAGCATTCTACATCAACGCAACGCCGTTCTTTATCCTTTATCTGCTGCTCTTAACCCTAGCTGACTACCTCGCGTTTCATGAAGACCTCAGAGGACCTGCGCTGACTGTAGTATCCAAGACTATGGGACTGCACTGTTAATCTTATGGTTCGTTTTCGCAAAACTCCATTCGAATACAAGGTCGAATATGAAACGAGAAGAATGACCATTAGATCCCATTCGTTTAGTAAATTCACGAAAAGGTCCAAGCATGGCATTAGTGAGCCTTCTGTTATTCTGCCATCCCTCGTAATCCAGTCGGTTACGGCTCTGGTGCGGGGGTGTCATCGAAACGTACTATGTTACCGCTCCATCTAATTTTCGACAGCTTAAATAAGTACTGACGTTTCTTACCCTCGAAGTGGATGAACTCAGAGCTCTAAAACTTTTAGGTAACTGACTCGAACTCAGCGTTGACTGTATCTTGAAGACTACTACTTTGCGCTGGTCACCAGCACTTCATTCATATGAAATTAGGTTGTTATAAATAATTAAGGATCCTTTCCATACAGGTCCGTTACCAATTTACCGATCCTGGAGGTATAGAAGAATTGGTTGATCTGGGCGGGAAATCCCAACCAAGAACCTGGAATCGGGCTGCACGCAACAGCCGGCACCTCCTCCAAAAGTGCTACCGTTTGCGTTTAAAGCACAATAATGTCGCCTTCTTTCTAACTCTGCTGAATAATGTAACTTCACTGTTTAGCCAGTTTGTCGACCCGAGCATATACACGAGTATCAGCTGACGGCTTACTCTTTGTACGCGGCTGTTTCGGTAGGACTACAGACGAATGATATCATTGAGTACCTGGAGAGGCTTAGCAAAAGTGCTCTACCTAAAGGAATTATCGAGTTCATCAAAGTGAGCCTTCAGTCGTGTGCTCTCTTCAATAGTTTTCATAATCAAGAAACGTTTTCCTTATAGATGTGTACCTTGAGTTACGGGAAAGTGAAGCTGGTGCTGAAGCATAATCGATATTTTGTTGAATCGCGTCATTCCGATGTCATCCAGAAGCTTCTGAAAGACAAGGTCATTCAGTCGTGCATACTGGAGGAGGATAAACCCGTTGAGGAGACTCAGGTTAATGAATTTCAATCGTTTACAAGGGGTACGGTTTATTTATTTATTTAATGTTGACAAGTTTAGACACAGATTGAGAAGATAAACTTTCCTCAAGAACAGCGGAAGGAGAACGAGAAAAAGCCCGAAGGTGGTGACGACGTGAGTTTTTTTTGCTTATCGCGGTAGCATAAGCAGTAAAAAGTGAAGAGACCTATTTTATAAAGATTATCATGGTATGGGCTATTCCTTTCTTAATACGCCACGAGAGCCCATCATTGGGGTATCTTAGGACACCCTGAATTTATACTTGTGACCTCACTTTTGATTCTGAACTCCAGGCAAAAGTCGGTACTTTCCGATATGAGCCAACAGCATAGTGAGAAGGCGGAGGTTGCTCTTTGTGCGTTAAGATTTGTCGTGTGTGGCAACTTGTATTTTTCAAAGGTAATAATTAATTTAAATTTATTTTTGTAAAATTTTTACTGTCCAAAAAACTATGAAATAAACTTTGTATCAAAGTGCAGAAAGGAAGGAATTATTTAGTGTATTGAAAGAGGATCGCGGCATGCACTTGGCGAGCTCGTCGTTGTTTCATAGTGAAAATTCGTCCCCATAGGATGTGAAGTATATAAATGGCACAATAAGAGAAGTTGTAAAAACCACACATCCTCGCTCTTCTGTTTTATTCAGGCAGTTTTTGCACTATAAGTCTATTGAGATTAATGTTGAGATTTACTACTACTGTTAAAGACTGGCACATGAAAAATGGTAACATGAATACCACTATCAAACAAACATAAACTAACCACAAGTCAAACAGAATCGCAATGATCTGTCCGAGTTACTCGTTTTGTTGTTGCATTCTCGTATTTTCGTTGCTGCGTTGAGTTATGTCGTAACATGCTGTAATATGTATTAAAAGGATAGAGGACGTCGTTATTCAATCCCTTTGGGATGCTCCACCTATTCCACTTCCACGGGATGTCGTGGAGGAGATTTGAATGCGCATTTGGCCATACAATGGTTTAAAAAACGGTATAAAATGGCAACGTATGGTACTCAGGGTGTTATTTAAGGTTTTGCAGCTTCTTTATATATGGTAGTCTTCTATTCGAACAGTCATCCTAGTGCAAATTTCTGCTAGGTCGATCTCAATACTCGAAGCAATTCCATAAAAACCGTCATCTTAACTGGTTCTATGCTGATGTCAGCGGGTGACTCCTCCCGATTCACGATAGAATGCGGGTAGATCGCTGCTGGTTGGATGTTGCGTTCGATCAAACAGCGTCGGTGGAGTCATGGCGTAGAGCTTCCTGCTCGGTAACCAGTGCAGGTGTTAGTCTCGCCTGGCGCTAGAGTTTGGATCACAACAAACATTATTAAACGGTGTATAACCTCTGTGACGTCACTCATTGCTTGAGGGCCTGTTTATACTTTGACGCCGAACGACACGACACAACGTATGTGGCTACATTGTTCGAGCGACGCGACCGATAAGTTTAGCCACTATACATGCAATAGCGTCGCTCTTCGTTGGAAGTATAAACGAGGCCTAAAGAAATCGATTCGAATCTTTCGATCCTGAACGGCGGTGAAGCGTTCAGGTTCCTGAGGACATAGGAGAGCTCTATGGGAAAATGGATGGCGACGACGAGGAAGACGCCGAGATTCGCAGCTTGCAGCTACTAACCTTTGAGATCAAACAGGTAACGTATATATCTTTCCTTGTTTTTTTTTTTGACATACCAACTTGAGGGCGCTATACAGTATAACAGTATTGCTATAGGAATGCATTGAAACGGTGCAGAAGCGATGCATCGAACTGGAGTATCCGTTACTGGCCGAGTACGATTTCCGAAATGATACGTTGAATCCGAACCTTGGAATTGATCTGAAGCCGTCGACGACTCTGAGGCCATATCAGGAGAAAAGTCTTCGGAAAATGTTCGGAAATAGTAGAGCGAGGTAAGCGTTGGTCCTGCTATTATTGTTTTAAACGAGTTTGAATAACGGGCTAGATAAGCAGTTAAAGAATATAGTACATGATTTTTTTTCTCTTTGAAGATTTTTAGAAAAAAGATTGACGCCTTATATCATTACCATTGTCACCAATACCATTCTCATATCATGTTTGTTTATTCATTTTCTTATTTATTTACTGCACATGGAAGTACGCGCAGCGAAAAGTATAATAACCAGCTACCTGTCAGAAACTGCAACATAAAAACACAGAACAGCCGTGTGGATGTTGCGTTCGATCAAACGGCGCCGGTGGTGTAAAGGCGTAGAGCATTCCCGCCCGGTCAGAGGGAGGTGCGGGTTCGAGTCCCGCCTGGCGTTAGAAGTTTAGTTCGCAACAAGACATCGTTGTGACAGCTTACAACCTCAATACCAGCCAATTGAGGCTTAAAGAAACTGATTTGAATTGTTTCTATCAAGACTATCAGCTTAACTGGTCCCATGCTGATATCAGCGGCCAGCTCATCCCGATTTACAGGTGAGTGCTGATGGGTCCCACGAGGTGTGGATGTTGCGTTCGATCAAACAGCGCCGGTGGTGTAATGGCGTAGAGCATTCTCGCACGGTCAGAGGGAGGTGCGGATTCGAGTCCCGCCTGGCGCTAGAAGTTTTGATCGCAACAAGACATCGTTGTGACAGCTTACAGAATAGACTGTTATAACAACTGAAAGAATAGAGAATAAGTTCAATGACGTGAGCTATAGCTCGAATGTGTTGAAAAGTGTGTAAATTATAGTGTGATTGAGCTTACAACGAAGGATTTCACAGAAATACCAATCCTTGAATGGTCTTGTTACTCAGATGGGTGGATGGCGTTCGGGATCACTGTTCCCACGAGTGCCGTACTGATTCTGCCACTGGGTTTTCGGATGTTAAATATTCTTTATCTTCCTAACAACGCTCACCATAGCCACCGAAGAATGTTGAACATATGCCGTCAGGTGTAACAGAAGTTATCATGGAATTCTATAACATTGATTTCTTTGAATGCAGAGTTATTTCACGCCAGTCATTGCTTGTTCGGTGCATTTCTTGCTCGATACTTCACAGTGCTCATTGTTTTCTGATACAATAAGTCGCTGCTTCAGCCAGGTTTTTCGGCAGCATCCGAATCCAATATGCACCCCTAAATCACACGAAAAGTCTCATATTTGAGCAACAGTTTTTTTTGGGCAAAACTACGAGAGATGTATCTTCCTTGACTTAGTGATCAGAAGTAGCGACAGACCAATTAGTTCGCATCCGTAATCTAAAGTAGCTATAAGTAAAATTCAGTGGACAAGCGCTATTGTTATCTCACTACTTGACTAGAAAATCAAGTATTTGTCAGTACTTAGTTTAACTTCCGGGCGCGTGTAGCGCAGTCGGAATAGGCGCCAACTGTCACGTGCACCTGATACCAGGTTCCTGATTAGGATATCTCACCCAGGACAACCAAGACGTCCATCGCTCCGGGGTCGGTGTATGGATGGTTCCAGATTTGTCTGGGAAGGATAAAGCGCTGCATTGTTTGTTTTTTGACCTCCGAAAGTCTGCATGGACAAATACGCAGCAGCCTCCGCAATATCCTGTAGAAGTGGACTGGACCGCTTTCTAAAAGGATTGAGTAACGCCGTCTTTTATCCTTTATCATTTATCCAGTTTATCTTCCAAGCGAATAATATTGGACATTGGACAAAAATGGTGTGTATCACCTGAGGTGGTATATATCGCTTTTATCATCGATTGCTTCGAGCGGGCGCCAGCATCGTCTCCATTCATTCCTGTCGCGTGCCAGAATGATCCATTAGATCCTCCTCACTTGAGTCACACGAAGAGAAACATTTCATAGAGTTTTACGAAGAGGTTCGACGAAGGCATAGATTGGCGTCTTGGTATTCCTTTGACATCTATCGGAGTCCCGTCAGTGACGGTTCTTGTCGAGTGGATACGAAACGGATCACGTGGTTAGCCCACCTAAATTTCGATAGCTTGGGTAGCGGCAACTTTTCTCGGAACTTGGAAGGCCTTCTGTTACCTGGATGAATCATGTGACCCCGAGCGCCTCTCGATTCATCACTCTATGGCACTGACTGTATGTTTATCCTGGTTTCGCACAGTTCAGGTTTCCAGGACGTACGTTAGTACAGGAATAACTGTGTAGGTGGGCACGAAGGACGTTCTTCGTCTTTTCGGCTTTCTCGATGCCGCTGTTTCACCCTGCCCGGCACCTGTATTGGTTCTTGTTCATGTTGAGTTCGCGACTTCGGTACATGTAGCTACGCTGCAGTAGGAGAACAATACCCACCGATGTTTTGGCGATGTTCATATGTGCATTAGTAGGGGCAATTAAATAACTGTTAAAGTGGGATAAAGGATAAAGGACGGCGTAACTCAACTTCTTTTGGGATTCGCCACACACTCTGCTCCTGGGATGCCGTAGGAGCAGAGCGTGTGGCGCGATTTCAGCGCATATTTGGAGTACAGTGACTTGCGGTGGTCAGCCGATGGACAAGTCGGCACTTTCTTCCTCCCAGGCGCGCCTGTTAACCGACCTCAGAGAGATGGAAGGCTTGGTTGGCCTGGGCGGAAAATCCGAGCTAAGAACCTGGTGTCGGCTGCACGCGACAGTCGGCACCTCTTCGACTGCTCTACACGTACCCGTTAAAGTGATACCTGATCGGAATTATTGCAAATGCCTCTCACGAGGCTTTCAGGCGATCGGTGGAACCTGTATATGTTTAGATCCGGAGTAATTGTCCTCCCTTGCGGAGCAGGGAAAACTCTGGTGGGTGTCACAGCGGTTACAACTGTCAACAAGCGATGTCTTTGTTTGGCGAACTCGAATGTTTCTGTGGAACAATGGAGGGCTCAGTTTAAGGTGAGTTGAAAAGAAGACTATCGTGCCTGCACGGAACTCTAGGTAACCCTTTTCCAATTTCCAGCTGTGGTCGACAATTAGCGACAAACAGATTGTGAGGTTCACTCGTGAGGCGAAAGATGCTGTGCCGCATGGCGCCGATGCCAGCAAGGTAGTGTGCGGTGAAATTTCTTGTTCATCGGCGTAGTTTCTTTGGTGTAGCGGTTCGATTTCAGCCGTTGGTCTGCATTAGCACGTACTCAATGGTTGCCTACGCGGGCAAGCGTACCTATGCGGCTGAGGAGGCGATGAAGTTCATAGAAAGCCAGGAGTGGGGACTGTTGCTGTTGGATGGTTGCGTTTCATTTTCGTTCAACTTCTAAATTTCGGGAACACGTGTTGTACACTGTTTTCAGTCGACTTTTTACTAAGGCAGGAAAGCTCATTTTTCCTCAGGGTTGTGAACTACCTATTTCAGAAGTACATACGATTCCTGCAAAGATGTTCCGAAGAGTGTTGACCATCGTTCAAGCGCATTGTAAACTTGGGCTTACCGCTACGCTCGTGAGAGAAGACGACAAGATTACCGACCTGAACTTTTTGATCGGTGGGTATTTTCTCTCATAAATTCGCAGTAGATGTCGAGAAGTGGGAGACTTGAATCTTTATGAACAAAAGTTAGCGCGGTAGAGAAACACTTTAGTTGTGACGGTTCACTGTCCTCCTATATATAAAGATTATAAGGATAAAGGAAGGCGTGAATCGATCTGTTTTGGGATGCGCTACACGTTGTACTTTTACGGGATGTCGTGGAGGCAGTTTGAATGCATATATGACTTATACAGTCGCTTATGGTGGCCAACCGATGGACAAGTTAGTGTTTTATGCTCCCGAATGAGTCGTGTCAATTCACCGACCTCTGAGGGATGGAAGGCTTGGTCGTACTGGGCGGGAAGTCCGAACCAGGAACCTGGAATTGGGCTCATGCGACAGGCGGCGCCTCCGACTGCGCTACCATGCGCCCAGCAATTCACTATATGACTACTAAAGTGAAGATAACTGATCAGTCAATGGTGTATTTTTTGTAATCAGGAAGAATCGGCGTATTCGTTTGTATTTTTGCTTCATTCGAATTCAGCGCTGAATTCCGCCTGCCTTTTTCCCTCCGAGGTCCGATATCTGGTTCCAGGCCTGTTGTGAAGAATAAGTCTCCCTTATCAGATGTATCCTCAGATTAGTGTATGATATTCGTTGCTACGAGTGCGTGTAGCGCAGTTGGAGGAGGCGCCGACTGTCGCCTGCTCCCGATATCAGGTTCCTGGTTCGGATTTCCCGCCCAGGCCAACCAAGCCTTCCATCCTTCCGGGGTCGGTGAATTGGTACCAGACTTGTCTGGGAAGGATAAAGCGCTGACTTGTTCATTGGCTGGCCACCGCAAGTCATTGTATAGCCAAATACGCATTCAAATTGCCTTTACGACATCCCGTTGAAGTAGAATGTGTGGCGCATCCCAAAAGGATTGAGTAACGCCGTCCGTTATCGTTTTATCCTTTATTCGTTGCTACAATGCTCACATAACTATTAGGGTGATTCATGTATTCCTGCAATTTTTGGTATTTTCAAATTTTTATATATTTTTATCAAACTAACCTTACTCATTGAGATATCGCCCATCTTTGTGGGTGACCGTCCTCCATCGTTCCGACAGGGAATGGATGCCGTGGCGATAGAAATCCCGGGGTTTCGATTCGAAGAAGTGACGAAGTTTGGATTCGAGTGCCGCTCGATCGTCGCTATCGTTTTCCTTCCAGAAAGTGAGCTAGCGAAAGGAACAGATGGTAGTCAGGAAGCAAGGTCTGGTGGATAGGGTGGGTGGGGAATCACTCCCAACCCTAATAGCTGGAAATTTTGGCGGGTTGTTTTTGAAGTATGCGGTTTTGCACTGTCTTGGAGGAAATAAATCTTGTCGAGTTGTGGGCGCTTAATTCGAAGAGCGTGGCTGAATTCTTGCAGTTGGATGCAGTACACCTGACTGTTAACGGCGGCACCAGAAGGGAGAAGGAGGACCAGAAGGAGGTGTCCAGTACACAACACCATGAACGTCCCAGAAAGCGCTCAATATCTCCTTCCTTGGGTGCAGATCACCTTTGGGAACTGCTGGCGGCTTCTCCTCTGCAGGAGCCCAAGTATGCCTTGCTGTGTGTGACACATACAGTACCCACTTCTCACCTCCTGTAATGAGCGAGTCGTCCAACCAACCAAATGGCGAGGGCGGGATGAGTTGAAAAGGCATGCATCAGCTCGTGTCAGGTGGCAAATCATGCGGGATCCATTAGCATATCTTCCAGACGAAACCAAGCTCCCGTAATTTACGAACGATGTTGGGTTGGCTAGAGTAGATGGTCGTCGCTAAGTCAGGAGTGGGTTGGAATGGGTCTGCTTTGTTGGCAGTTAGTAGGGTGTCGCTGTCGACCATCGGCTCGCATCCACACTTGGGTTGATCGGACATCGAAAAATCTTCTCATTTAGAGCGATTCATCCAACTATCACAGGTACGTGCGCGGGGTGCATCCTGACCAAAAACACGCACCAGGTTAAGATGAGCCTCGGCCGTGCTGGAACTGGTAAAGAAGACAGTGGCGAAGGTGGAATTCTGAAGATTCCATATCTCTTGAGATAGGCGGCTGGTAGATTGCTAATAAGTTGCATTGGAATGAACTGACCCTTGACTATTCGCATTACCTATTTGAAATCGATAACACGTCTCAATCAGGAAAGCCAAGTCAAGTTGCAAAATCGCAAGAACATATGAATCGCCCTAATAAAAAGAGTCAGTAGAATGCTCTGGGCATGACAGCATTGTTCGTCATTATTTATTCCTCAATATTCACGTTGTGAATGTGCGGCATCCCGTTATAATCATGCCATCTATTCAGCTGCTTCGGAACCGCAAGCTGCATGTTGCATCCTGAAGGAGTGAATAAGTCGATATCTGTCATTTCAGGACCGAAGATCTATGAAGCAAATTGGATGGAGCTCCAGAAAGCGGGCCACATTGCCAAAGTGCAGTGTGCCGAAGTGTGGTGTCCCATGACTTCGGAGTTCTATGCATACTACCTAAGGTGCAGTACTTTTGCGAGTGTTAGCCTTCCAATGCAATTACATTTACAACTGTTGAACCATCAGCTAGCATTCGTTTTCGAAAATTATTTTTGGTAGTCCGCTAGCCTAATCGCTTCCATCTGATATCACTAGTCTGCTCTTCCCGATTTTTGTTGATAGGCAGTTGCTACGGGGACATCGTGTGTGTTGGGTTCGGTCAAACAGCGGTGGTGGGTAAGTGGGCTAGCATCATCGAAGAGCGAGTGTATGGGTTCGATTCCGGCCTGGCGCTAGGGTTTTTTCGCAACAAAGCATCTTTATACAGAACCCTTCCCATCTGGTTTTCTGTTGGAGATTTGAAAAAATTTATGTCAATAACAATTAAAATCGCTCAGGTTCTTATTTTCAGAGCACAGATAGCCCGTCGTCTGCTGCTAGCCGTGATGAACCCGAATAAGTTCAGGATATGTCAATTTCTGATCAAATTTCACGAACGGCGAAACGACAAGGTGTGTTAGCAGCTTGTGGGAATGGCGCAGTCCCACTGTCTTCATTATACGTTATCGCATCTTTTCGATTTTTCCACGTTATAGAAAACTACCCTGTTTCCATTTTTTTCGTAAACTGATCTACTTAGCCATATGTATGACCAGTAACCTTCGTTCTTCTGGGTTCACACTTTTGGAGTTCAGGCGCTTCAATGGTATTTACACCAGTCTGGTTACAAACCCTGTGTCACTACAGCTGGCCGACATTTAGTTTACTCTAACGACCGCGTGGAAGCAGTCGGATGAGGTGCCGGCTGCCGCGTGCTTTCGAGACCAGGTTCTTGGTTTAGATTTCCCGCGGAGGCCAGCCGGACCTTCCATCCTTCCGGGTCGGTGAATCGGCGCCAGGCATACCTGGGAAGGAGAAAGCACTGATTTGCTCATCTGCCGCTCACCGCAAGTAATGGTGTAAGCCACATACGCATTCAAACAGTTACCACGTCATGCCGTATAAGTATAATGTGTGGCGCATCCCAGGAGGGATTGAGGAACGCTGTACCTTATTCCCTGTACCGTTTAACAAGTGCGTCTCAACTTATTCCTGTACTCACGCCATTCGATAGGTCCTGGATGCTATTACTAAAACTGTACCACAACACCGCTCGTATTTTGGTTTTCATGCGGAATAGGCGCAAAAAACTGCCCTTCTCGCGGGTTTTCCCTAGCCCTCTTTAAAGGTGCCTATTGGAAAACAGATGTTACCATCCGAATCCAATGCGGGCGATCTATCCAATGCGTAGGTACTACACAGTGGTTTTAGAAAAAAAAAGATTTGAGACCGATAAAACCTGAACCCTGTCGGTGCAAGTACCTCGAGCAATAGAAAGAGGGTCGTCGCCGTTAGGTTTTAACGTCAAGAAAACTATCTACATTGAATTCGGATAAAATAGAAAAGGATAAAGGACGGCGTTACTCAATCCCTTCTGGGATGCGCCAGCGCATTCTACTTCTACGGGATGTCGTGGAGGCGACATGAATGCGTATTTGGCCATACAATGACTTGCGGTGGCCAGCCGATGAACAAGTCAGCGCTCTATCCTTCCCAGACAAGTCTGGTACCAATTCACACCGACCCTGGAGGGATGGAAGGCTTGGTGGCCTGGGCGGAAAATCCGAACCAGGAACCTGGTATCGGGTGCACGCGACAGTCGCGCCTCCTCCGACTGCGCTATACGCGCCCCTTGGATTCGGATAGTAATATTTATTCTTCGAATGGGCCAGTTTGAATGGAATTATGGGAGAACGGTGAAAACGGCCGATTCTTGATTCAGAGTGCACATCAGAGTCTGCATCACCTTCAGCAGCGCTACCACGCGCGAAAATGCTAATTGAGCTGCTGCTATAGTGGTAGTTAGATCATGTCGAAATTTTTGCGGCTGAGTAGAATAGGAGTTATTGACACCCCTGAAAAGGTGGGTCACCGTGTGGAGCGCTTAATTTTTGTCCTAGTTTACTCCTTCAGGTTAGGTACCTTGCCGATGAGGTTTGATACTTTCAGATCATTGTTTTCTCCGACAACGTGTTTGCACTGAAGAAGTACGCTATAGAGATGAACAAGCCGTTTCTTTACGGAGAAACCAGTCAGAACGAGAGAATGAAGATTCTGCAGAATTTCCAGTATAACCCTCGAGTTAACACGATCTTCGTATCTAAGGTACGTTTTCGAACCTCAAATTTCATTAAAACGTGGTGTTTTCTATTCATTATAGAGACCGTTTAGGTAGCAGATACGTCGTTCGACTTGCCAGAGGCTAATGTTCTCATCCAGGTATCGGCCCATGGTGGTTCGAGAAGACAGGTCTGTTGTAAAATTCAATGAAATCTATCCTATTGCAGACCCCGTTTATACTCCTTTTGCCACGTGCGGGCCACAATGACAACGCCAAGGTCACTTAGGGCTTGTTTATACTTCACGTTGGAAGCGACGGGAGCGATTGGTCAGTCAGGCAAATCTTACGTATCGATTTTTGCCGGGCGATTGCCCAGTAGAAACCAATGCGTGTTTTGCCTGGCCGACCAGTCGCTCCTGCCGCTCTCGTCGCAAAGTATGAACAGGCCCTTAGGCAGTGCGGCCTAATCAATATTGCTATATCTCATTATGACGGCGATCGAAGTATAAACGGGGTCACTCCGTCATTCAAGCCAGATAGGTAATCGAGATACAAGAGTTGAATCTCCCGCTGGTCTTTTTTGTCTATTGCATTCAAGGTAGCAACGGCTTGACATCACAAATGGGAATAGTTCAACTAAGATATAAGTCGCGATGCTTTTAACAGTTGGGGAAATCATATACATCCGAGGCCCAATGACTGTCAGAGTCTAGCGTCTCCGTGTAACCATTACTGCCTTTGTTTTTCAGGAAGCGCAACGGTTGGGCCGAATTCTTCGCGCGAAAAAGCACTCGACAGATCAGTTCAATGCGTTCTTCTATTCACTTGTTTCTCAGGATACTGTTGAGATGGGATACTCGCGAAAGCGGCAGCGGTCAGTTAGTTTTACACGACATGGGGTTTTTCGAATGAAAAGGTGTCAAGGGGTCTAATTAAGGTGGAGTAGTAATTCAAACGGGGTTGTCTTCATGTGTTTTCTCTGTCGAAGAATTTGGCTGAAATCTCTGTGAAAAATGTTAAATAGATGGGACAAGGTTGTCAATGCAGGAAACGTTGGAACAAGATCACGATCAAATCAGAATAGTTAGTCGATATTTATCACATGGATGTCCATGTGTATGGTGTTAAAAAACAACCACAATAAGAGCAAGAAGACAACCAAAACAATTTGTGTTTCCATTATCTCTGTTGAGCTTGCACAAAAGCTTCAGCTGTTGCTTCATGATACGAGAGCTTTCATTCAAATTCAGAGGATGTGGTTGAGTAGTATGGGATGATGTAAGCAATTGGCGCTTGACGGTTGCTCTCTTTTGACTAGGATAGATCCCTTTTCTCCAAGCCGAATGTTGGCGGAGCAGGCCATTTGGGCACGATTTAGTTGCCCTTTTGATAGACGTAAGAATGTCGCTCCCAACCGTTGAATAGGTATTGCTGTGCTCTTATTACTGTTATTTCCTTTTTCCTGGGGGTTTTAGAGCACGTTGTCTTGGATAAATAAATGAATAAATATTATTTGTAACTATCGCCTTCACGGAAAAGTTGCAAACCAATTCTAGGAAGACGCTTGAAACGTCTGCAATTTCTCTTATTGGTGTTTCTCCTCTATTTCTCTTATGTATCTAAGGTCGTCCAACTGCTCGAGGCGTTTAGGTTCTTGGTGAATCAGGGATACGCGTACAAGGTCGTGAATAAGCTACCGGGTATGGAGAAGGAAGATCTGAAGTTAAGTACCAAGGTAGGTGCTCTGCGGTTTCAAGTCCAGCATTCATTTTTCAATCTTTCGAACTCTGTGTTGGATACTCAGAATTATGTGCCGTAATATATTATTTACATTCATTATTTATTATTCATATTCTAATTCATGTGTGAACCGCTAAGTATGTTGTTCTTAGCAACGACCAATTGGAAGTGCGTTTTTGCCCTTTTATGCCCCAGCTTCCGTACTTCGTTATCGCTACGGTTATTCTGCGGCACCGTTTAAGGAATCTCAACTACAACTTCTGCAACAAGTTCTAGCTGCTTCGGATGCGGATGCTGAAGAAGAGGACGTGAAGGAGGAGATGGCTGATGGGACAATTAAGGTTTGTGGAGCACCAAATGCTAATATGTTAATTATACAAATTTCACGTCAAATTGGTCACCTTCCACATCTATTTGGACACTTTTCAAGCCAAACTGGAGACCTTTGGAATCAAACTGGACACTTTTCGAATTAAATTTGGCACTCATCTTCGCAAGATTGACGCTTTTGAAATCGAGCTGATCATCTTCCTAATTAAAATAAGGTTTTTCCACATTAGAAAGAGATTCTCCGAGACGGCTACAATGATTTGTTGCTCAAAAAATGACATTCTTTGAAAATTTTCCATTTATTTATTTATTTATAGATGCACCATAAGTGCGCTACAACACCTGTATCACCTGTATCACCTGTCGTCCCGTTGATCATCGACTTGCTCGAGCGGGCGCCAGCAGCGTCTCCATTCGTCCCTGTCGCGTGCCAGAGTGGTCCAATGGATACTCCTCGCTCGAGGGACACGAAGAGCGTCATATCGGTCGTTCAGGGCTTTCACGAAGAAGTCCGACCAACGCGTTGGTGGGCGTCCTGGTGTTCTCTTGACATCCCGCGGAATCCAGTCGGTGACGGCTCTCGTCCAGCGGGTGTCTGCGAAGCGCATTACGTGGCCGGCCCTCCTAATTTTCGACAACTTGGCCCACGCGACAGCGTCTCTGATCTTCGAACGTCGGCGAAGCTCGAACTCCGGAGGCCTTCTCTCACTTGCGTGAGTCGTGTCACTCCGAGCATCGTCCTCTCGATTCCATGCTGCGCGACGCTGATCGCGTGTTCATCCTGCTTTCGTATAGCCCAGGTCTCTGAGGCGTATGCTAGGAGAGGAAGAACGGTAGAGTCGAATAGGTGGGCACGGAGTCAGACGTTCTTCGTCTTCTTCGCGACTTCTTCGACGCTCTTGAAAGCTCCCCAAGCCGCTGTTTCCTCCTGCCCAGCTCTGGCACTAGGTCGTTGGCCATATTGACTTCGCGACCCAGATACACGTAGCTGGAGCATTCGGAGATGTTCGTTCCGTTGAGCGAGAATGGGGCATCAGAAACCCATCCGTTCCTCATGAACATCGTCTTCGTAAGATTCAGCTGCAGTCCAACGTTCCCACATACATGATCGAAGTCGGCCAGCATTCGCTCCGCCTGGCTGATGCTCGGTGTTATGAGCACGATGTCGTCAGCGAAGCGAAGATGGTGCAGCTGCTGGCCGTCGACCTTCACTGTCATGTCTTCCCATTCTAGTTCGCGCATGACGTTTTCGAGGGTGGCGCTGAAGAGCTTCGGGGATATGGTATCCCCTTGTCGAACCCCTCTCTTCACGTCAATGACGACGTCGTTGTAGAATGGAGAGATCTTGGTCGTGAATCCACTGTACAGCTCTCGAAGGACTCTGATGTACTGAGTGGGAACACCCTGAGTGAGCAGGGCATCGATGACCGCTTCAGTTTCGACGGAGTCGAATGCCTTCTCCAGGTCGATGAACGTAAGGCACAGCGGCAGCTTATACTCTCGCGGCACTTCGATGAGCTTCGTAATGGTGTGCATGTGGTCGATCGTGCTGAATCCTCTCCGAAATCCTGCTTGCTGCATGGCTGTCTTTCGTCCAGCGTTCTGCTAATCCTATTCAGGATGACTCGAGTGAACAGCTTGTAGACTACGGACAGCAGGCAAATCCGGCGATAGTTGCCAATGTCGTGCACGTCTCCCTTCTTGTACAGCAAGACGGTCTTGCTGGTCTTCCACTGAGATGGAACCTTCCACTCTGACAGGTATCGTGTGAAGAGCCGCGCCA
This sequence comes from Heligmosomoides polygyrus polygyrus, assembly GCA_947396885.1. Classification (NCBI taxonomy): domain Eukaryota; kingdom Metazoa; phylum Nematoda; class Chromadorea; order Rhabditida; family Heligmosomidae; genus Heligmosomoides; species Heligmosomoides polygyrus. The sequence continues at coordinate 84,755,175 of OX377203.1, read as the reverse complement.
GGGTGTTGATGCGACATGCGCTACAACAGGAATATGAACACACAAATTCCGTATAAACTCAAACAAACTCAATACAATAAACTTAACACTGCACACTGACGAAACAAATAAAGACAAGAAATCAATATGCACTGCAATTGATAAAGTATAGTGTTTCGCAGCGATTCAGAGGCTTGAATACAAGGAGGCTGCAGTAACGAACCAAAATTTCTAAAGAGATTAAAAATAAAATGTCAATTTGCCGAATGAAATTAAAATTAAAATTAAAATGCCAGAATGAATAATAATTAGAACGCAGATAATTTCACTACACTAAATTGTTGTAAAGGTCTGCTTGGCGCTCAGTATAGTTATGGTGTGATTCCGATGGAGTGGAGAATCACTTTTGAGCAGCTTAGTCAAACGGAAGCACTTAGGAATCCGGTCTTATTCGGGTCATACCTAGGCCTTCATTACGCTTCCACTCGTTGCTGCTTCCATAGGAACTGAGGTTGTCAAACCGAACTTGCGGACGTAAATTGTCTCAAAGTAAAGCATGACTCTACGCACTATATATGTGTATAATTACATAAAGAAAACATAAGCATGAAAAAAATCCATGGTGGTTCCTCCGTATTTAAGCTGTGAATAGTCTCTAACCTCAGTCGTGAATCGAAGCAGGTATATTGATTCGTTGCGTGACAAACGCAGCACACACTACTGTGTATCAAAACGTAGTCCCTTAACATTATTATCACTCTGCACTATGCAACTGGTATCGACGATCCGGGATCAACACAGCGAGCGACGGCATGCGGATGTGTTGGTCAGCGAACTCCATAAAGTCACATACTTCACACTGGCGACTTTGCCGGCAGTACTCTTAGAAATCTGCAATACGAAACGTAGACATGAGACTATTTTTCTCAATCTTTTTCTCAATCAATTTGCCTGCCCCAGTGAACGAACAGGCTGTTTGTAATCTTTATAAATGTTTCTTTATCATTTATAGTTTATTGCGCGTGTTTATGCGTTTTACTGACATAAAAACAAATCGGATATACAGCCTAATGAGTTAGTGCGTTTCTCGATCAGATGGCTCATTGTAAAGTTACTTTTCTAATGTGGCTCATAAAAACATTTCAATTCACTATTTGAAAAATAATGGTTTAAAGTGTTTCGAAGCGCAGAAAGGCAGCAATTTTTTATTGCATCAAAATAGGAGTTAGAAAGAACGGCTACACTAGGAAGCTATGGTTACGCTTAAATGGCTCGCAATAAAGTATTCAAGCTGGAATCACGTACTATTCGTGGGAAGCGAAACGATTTAATTATGATTTTCAAGATGATGGCTGGAGAAATTGTACTTTCACTTAGTGAGCTCTACTCTGCCCACCATTCTATCACAATGGATTTTTCGTGTCTACTGCCATTGTGTTTTATTGCTGATTGTGTTTCTTTTGTCGCATGTTGTCATATACGTATAAATAAATAAATATATAGGAGATCGACTCGTTCACTCAGCTTGATCGTCACGGTTTTCATTTGATTGATAGTGTAAATGCTGCTCATTTGAGACAACGGTGTGAGAATATGTGTGTATATTTGCTACTTTTCTTGTTATTTTATTATTTACATCTGTATTACTTAGAATTGGAGCTATCAGGCAAATGGAAATCGCGACGAGATAGTCGAGTGTGTGGGGCGATTCTCTCCTCTAACGCACCAAATAATTGCGGCTTTTTTGCGCTTTCAAAGAAATTTCAATTCGCTATTTGTCCTTGAAAAACAAAAATTTTGTAGAATTTCCAGCAGTGTTTTCACTTATTGGGACAGTTTGAATTGAGGTCATACTAAATTTTCCACGAAAAGCTTCTATTCTCGAAGAGTCAATTTTAATGTGGTAAAAGCTCGCTTTGATTTGGAAGATGTTCAGCTTGACATGAAAAGCGCCAAGCTTGCTCAGAACAATGTCGAATTCCTTTCGAAAAGTGTTTTGATTTGAAAAGTGACCACCTTGATTTAAAAAGGTGTCCAGTTCGACGTGAAAATCGTATGAATCTGTGTTTAAGGTCAGTCGAAGAGAAGCAACCATGGCGTCGGCATCTGGAGGCTCCGGTGTATCCTACACCAACAGGTCGAAGGTGAGCTGCCAGTGCTTTGATTTACTCTCTTTATTTCTCAACTACTAACGACATTTCAGCAATCGCTGGCTGACAGGCATCCGCTCTTCAAGAGGTTCCGAGAGAAGTGATTTGGCTATGGTGAAAGCTCTACGGCTACCTGGAGACATCTCATTGGATCTGAAAGCGTGTACAGCAGGATGTAAAGATGTAATAAAGAGTGTGTTATTGGCGTGGGCATTGGTGTGATTAGAAATTGGAGATGAAGCCAGGTGTCGGTGTTGTTGTTGTTGCTTGGGGATGCGCCACGCACTCCATTTCCAGTGTGCGTTGCAAACTCATGTGAATGGTCTAATTTAACAGATAACTACGGTTTCAGCCATTATTACGCTGATAAATCAGGTCGTGTGAAGGTCGAAGCAGTCCGTTGAAGGGCTAGCGACGTTTATGGATTTTGCCATCGTATGTGGTCGACCTTCAATTCATTCGAAGGGAAAGTTCCACAAAGCGGTGAACCTCCTTGTTGAGCTCTGGGCGGTGCCGGTCGAAATCGAGATGTACGACAGTTCACCCTATGTTCTATGGTTCACCCGGTGTAAAAGATCGGGAACGATGTGCCCTACAGTTCATCCGATAGTGGTTCTTTGAGCTCGAATGTCCTACAATTCACCCGATGTAAACCATCGAATTCGAGATGTACTGCAGCTAACCCGATGTTCTACGGTTCACCCGGTGTAAGGCATCGATGTCGAGGTGTCCTATAGTTCACCCGGTGTAAAGCATCGATGTCGAGGTGTCCTACAGTTCACCCGATGTAAAGCATCTATGTCGAGGTGTCCTACAGTTCACCCGATGTAAAGCATCTATGTCGAGGCGTCCTACAGTTCACCCGATGTAAAGCATCTATGTCGAGGTGTCCTACAGTTCACCCGATGTAAAGCATCTATGTCGAGGTGTCCTACAGTTCACCCGATGTAAAGCATCGGAATCTATGTGTTTTACAGTTCACCTGCCTTCGCTGAGCAAACTACCTACATATTATACCATTTTCAAATCAATTTCAACGTTTTTCAAAGCAAATTCAACGTTCTACTGGAATCTTCTCCCGTATCATATAAGCGGACCCCTCCACTTTTTTGTCATTGGGCGATTTGCCATGTCTGCAGGCAACATGAGCAACGATCAACAAGACGTTCAACAAAGCCAGCGACGCGTCCGATACAGTCGAGTGTCTCGGAGTCAGAAGGAGATCTTGGTCAAGTTGGTGTTCGTCAACGGAAGGACCACACATGAAGCTGCTCAGATTGCTGTTGTCAATGAGAACACCGCACGAAGCATTATCAACTCGTACAAACGAGAAGGCAAAATATATAGTTGAGAAAGCGAAATTGTTCTATTTTTTTCCATAAAAATCGTTCTGATTTTCTAATACATAGTTCAAGTAATAGTAGAGAAGGCGAAATAAATTTAATTTTCGTTGGATAGCCTTTTTCTGTTGGATAGCCTTCAGTTCTAATTTTCCTCCTTAAAATTAATTCTACTAGGATCTCTAATGCAATTTTCTTCCATTTTATGTTGGATAGCCTTCAGTCCTAAATTTCTCCCTTAAAAAACAGTTCTAATTTTTATTAGCTCAAATAGTATAGGATGCGAAATAGTTCTTAATATCGTTGGATTGCCTTTTTTGACATGCTGGAATTTTTTTGAGAAGTAAACATTGAAACGTACAACTTGCAAAGAAGACTTGAAATTTGACTCCAAAGTCGTTGAATTTGAAATTGAAAAATTGAATTTGAAAAACGCTGAAATTCATCTGAAAATGGTATATATTAGTTCACCAGATGCGAAGCTTCGTTGCACTCAACGAACCCTTTAGTTCATTGATGGACAACTTCGTCAACCTCGGTGGATCCTACAGTTCACCCGATGAAGAACCTCGTTCAGTTCAGCCCTCCTATAGTTCACCGGATGGGAAGTTTCGTCGAATTTGACCTGCCCAGCAGTTCTCCGTTCAGACTCCGTCGGCTATTAAATGCATTTCTCGTTATAACCGATGTATGTTGCAGTCTACGCGATTGAGCGCTTTGTTGTACCTGACGTATCCTGGAGTTCACCCGATGGAATAATTGAACTGGAGGCAATCTAAAGTTCACCCAGTTCACTTCTCAGACACGATGTTTCAGCCGTACTTCGGAAAAATTGGTAAAAGTTTTCAGCAAATTTTAACCCATTTCAAAGTTCATGCCCAAAGCGACTAGTTCAAGTGCTGGTGAAATTCCATTCATTTAGCTGTTGAATTTCACAGGCCGCTTCCAGTCCACAAATACGGATGTTCATTCAATCGAGACCATTTCTTTTCGATTGAATCTCGGTTTTCATCTTCCAAGTGTTTTCATAGTAAACTGGCTGCTCGTAGAACTGAACGTAACCGATTTATCACAAGCGATCCACAGCTATAAACGCAGAGTGCGAAGAGAACACGAGAAACGACGTGTTTTTGAAACAACATACAAATATGTAGTAATAGGTGCGAAACAGAGACAACACGACGATCTGCGGGAACAATCTGCAAACGCTGACGAAGGGGCGGGCCGCGTGCTGTGATTGGCTGGCGGCAGAACGGGTGTTGGTGGACGGGGCGGGGTTGCAAACCGTCATGCGTCACTGTTACTTTTCTCTTCTTGGCTCTTTCTCATCTATAAGACAATAGGAATTATAATGTTTTGGAATAACAGTAGGGACTCTGCCGATTGGAGGATGAGGGGGGGGGGGAACATCACAGGTTCAGGAGCGACTATATCGGTATTGCACGGTGTGTCGGGTGGAGAAGAGCGGTGTATAAATAGCAAGAAGTGTAACACAGAGAGAACGAGATAATGAGAAAATGAGGAAGAACAGGAGACAGGGAACGAGAGGAACAAAGCCACATACACACACAAACACGCTAGCCTCTAGACATGCTCTATAGGAACAGGAATTATTAAATAAAATATCTGCGAACAAAAAATATAGCAAATATATGGAGAAAACGTCGAGGACAATCGGCAAGAGAATTAAAGCATAATGCAATAGTGCGCAGAAGAAAATGCAGCAAACAACAAAGATTCAAATCAGACGTGTACACACTGACACGCGGGCACACACCGCGTGCGCCGACAACACAAAGTCTCAGTCAATCAATAAAATCAATAAATACTCAACATTCTAATGACTACTACCGTACTTTGGTACGCAACTATATGTAAATGTGCGGGAACGAGATGTGTAGCGCAGCAAATTATGTAGCTGGGGAAAAGCCGAGCATAAATACACACAGAGGATACACCGTGGTGCCGAACTAATGGGGCACATACACCGCATACACTGGAAGAAACGACCGACGACTGACTCTACGTCGCCGCCCTAATAGGCTTTGTGGATGAAGTTCCGATTGAATCTGAGTAACAGGTTCCGGTCGAGTTTCTCGGGTTTGTCCAGATGCGAGAGGATTGGGATCGGATCCGGCTTCTGGAACGGCGAGGCGCCGCGTGACGACAGCAGCGACGCGGCTGTGACTGTAGCCGCCGGCACAGCGAGTAGTTCTAGCGCCAAGCTGGCCAGCGTCGGACAACGTTGCATGCAGCCCTGCCAGAAGGCCAGCGGCTTCTGCAGAGGATTGCCGAACGGGCGCAGCAGAGCTTCAGCTGGCGACTGAAACAGAATTTATTTGGTACGCATTTTAGTGTTTGATCTATCAAAGTTTGAATTTTTTCGTGAAAAATTGCGTCGATTATGAATTTTTCTAAACTAGGTTGGGGACTTGTTCTGGTGATGCCCATGCGTGTACATCGTACGCTTTGGGTCTGTTCATAGTCGGCGACAAAAGTGACATGAGCAACTAAGTCGCTAAGTCACCCTTTGCCCAGCTGAAACTCATTGAGGATACTTTTTGAACAATAGAATTTACTGACCAAGCACACATCCAAATTCCGAGCTCTTCCGACCTTCAGCGGCGGTAGATTACGCGCCCCAAGGCTATCGCTGCGGTAGCTCGGGGGACGGTCAGGAGGTACACACGCCCATTGCTGGGGGGCATGCGATCTTCCTCTCACCCCTTGCTCACCCACCCCCAACCCCCTAGGCTTCACCAAGAGTCTAACGGCTGCCATACGAAACCTTTGACACCCAAAACAGAAGTCTCCGGTCCTCAGAACAGTGCCTGTACCTCTTGACGCCACGCCTCTCAGCAGGGGCGGGTGTACCTCCTGTTGCGCTCCCGGTCGCTCGAATTGCCAGTGAAATGTGTGAACAAACGACGGCAGCAGGGGGGGAGGCAGCGACAGCGCTCGAGTATGAACGGATTTCCTGGCGATCGCTTGGTTTTAATCGATTTGCATGTTTTGCCTAGCCGAACAATCGCCGCCATCGCGGATTATCAGAGGGCCCTTTGATATGCGGCGCGATTGCCCACTACAGTATCCCAAAATCCCGTCAAATGAGTTGTTTTGCGACGTCGGTAAAAATTCGATATCTATGCTGATCCAGGTGCCGCGCAAATATAAGCTTGCCTTACGGTGGTATCTTACTTCACTTAAACGCACAGGAGAGAGGTGCCCCGACGAGGTTAATGATACCTCTCTAGCCTTTTAAGCCCGTTACGGTATTAAAGACTAACCCCGCTGAGCAGTTCGTCGAAGTACGACGACAGCGCGGCTTCGGTGATTCGATCACGCATCGGCTGAGCGTTTCGGTCCTGAAACACCAACGATTAGAAAGGAAGAGCTATTCCTTCCAAACTACTCCAGCAATCGACTACTACCGCAATGAGATGGCCTGACCCACATCTGGGTCATCTTATTCTGAAGACGCCCAGAGTGTGAAGAAGTGCGGAGAAGCACATACCTGATGCAATCGCTGAGCCTGCTGGAGGAGGTCCGAGTAGAGGGGCAGTGAGTCGGGAGACGACGACAGAACGGATGCCAGAAGCGCGTCCATACTCAGTGATGAGGCCGTTGGCGGCTGGCGAGAGTGCAGCTGAAATGTGGAAGTATAGATGGTAGGAGAACAAGCTAAAGCCTTGAATCAGAACAGAACGCCGGCTAAGCACGGAAGGAAGTGTCAGAAAGTGGTCGATTGTCGAATGGTTGCTGAACTCAATTACTTTGAAAAACTCGACGACTTCAAAAATTAAAGGCTAGACTGGAGCATCTAGTGAGCTCAGATTCACCTATATAAAAGCACGAAGCATCTCGATATCACGGGTGATTGGGCGATAGATTGCCAGTCGCAGTGAAAACGTCGCTATCCAAGTGGAATAAGCCATGAATCCCCTAACATATGCGGAAAGCTTAAAAAGCCTCCACATGGCCCATTTTTGGGGCAGAAATATTCAGACCTCAGACTCGCTCACCTCTTGCTCAATTGCCGATCTCGCGTACGACAGCTGTTGCTCGGACAGAACCACGGCGAGCTGTGGATTCAACGCTGTGGCCTGAAAATCAGGGGTAGCGTCCTCAATCACTGGCTCGGTAGTGAGGAGACTCACCTGAATGTAGGTGCCATCGAAATCTTCGCTGTTCACGTCGATGATCGACGCAAGCCGCTCAACTACAACGTCCTTCAGCTGACCGGCAAGCGCACCCAGATCAAGAGAATCCTGTAAAAACCAGTGGCTACATGGGGGTCCCGCGGGGGAGGTATTGCAGGGTTGTGGTTACCTTGTCCAAGGCATGGATGATGTGCTTGATGGCCGGCAGCACTCCGTCCACGGTCGGGCATTCGCCTTCGACCAGTCCGTTACCGTACTGACGGAAGAGGGCCGACGCGCTGCAGATGCCGCGCAACTGGCTCCTGAAACGAGGGTGCAGTTTTAGAGAAGATCGCTAAAACCTACAAACATGATACGCTCGTACCAGCTATAATACTGGCCGCAGCTTTTGGTCTTTGGGTGGGAAAATAGTGAAAGAACGCCCTGTCCGCCTCCTTTTGTTAGCGCTCTTCAAACCGCGTGCTTTTAAAAATAAATTCGGGAAAATTGGGATAGTCGTAGAATGATCTATCCTATGAAATCAAAAACGTCCGATAAATTTTTGAAATGTTGGTTCGATGAGTTATATTCAGAATGTGACTTTCGGGTGTAATTATTTCTCGCGAGAGAGGGGATCTGCCGCGCTGAATAGAGTATATATAACTCATTGAATCAACATTTGAAATATTCACTGGGCGTATTTCACTTCATCGGATAGACAATTCTATGCTGATACCAAATATTGGATCTAAACACGCAATTTGAAGAGCACCATCAAAAAGCGGCGGAAAAGGCGTTTTTTTGCGCTCCCCCTAGGCCAAAATTTAGACCAGTAATGTAAGCTTAAGTCCCAGCTAAAAGTGGAATCTTTTGATAGCTCAAGTTCAAGTCTCAAGTTACTCGAGTTCGATCAAGTTTTCTGAAGGCAAAAACGCAGAGGAGTGTTCAGCTGTTCATGTTCGGCTTTCAGTGGATCTTCTTGGCGTGACTATTTATCGTTGTTTAACTGTAGCTCACACTGATATCGGCCTCTATTGAGTCTAACATTTCGTCGCCTTTGCCTTCCTCAGCAGTAGTTTCTGACGCAATTTTGAATGCGGTTTTAAACAAACGATTGGTGTGTACTATATCCGCTTCACTTTAGTTCGATTTCCGACACTTTTTAAGGCTTCCCCCCCCCCCCGTTTTGTGTGAGATAGAGGCGAAGCAATACATGTCTGCTGTTGTTGTTTGTTGTGATTGTTGTTGCTATTGTTATTGCGTTCTGCTTTAGGCCATTACGATACAATAGAAATTCGAAAATTCTTTAATTATGGGTTTGAACCTAATTCTATTCATGGAACCATTCAGGATGTCATGAAAACCGTTAGAATGCGTATTTGGCCTAAATGGTGGCTTGCGGTGTCCAGCTGATGGACCAGTCACTGTTTTATGCTTCCCAGACAAGTGTGGCAGCAACTCAATGACCCCGGATGGATGAAAGGTTTGGTTGGCCTGGGTGGAAAATCCCAACAAATAACCCCAATCAAGCTCATGCGACAGTCGGCGCTTCCTCCCACCGCGCACCCTTACCTGTAATAGTGTCAACCACTGTGGTTTTAAACGTCACTACAACGCTGTGAACGCTTTTTCTAAGAAAACGTGAGCTTCCATGAACTCGTGGTGGTAAACAACAAGCCGTTCTTCTTCTTCTTCTCCCGAGCGTTTAGTCCCGCGCAGTCGCAGGGTCCGCTGTTCTTATGATCCGTCGCCACCTCATCCTATCAAAGGCGTCGTCTGGCATGGCGCCGACTTCAGCGAGATCTTTCTTGATGACATCCTTCCACCTTTTCCTTGGGGCTCCTCTCGGACGCTTTCCGGGTGCCTCGAAATCTAGGGCCAACCTTATGGGGTGATCCTCTGGTCTTCTGAGGACGTGTCCATACCACCTCAGGCGCTGCTCCCTCATCTTCAGCTGGATCGGAGCTGTCTTCATCACTGCCCTAACATCCTCGTTTCGCACCCTGTCTCGACGGGTCCATCCACAAGCCCACCTGAGCATCCTCATTTCCGCCGCGTGCAATTGCCGCTCCTGCGCTTTACCTAGGGCCCAGCACTCACTGCCGTAGAGGAGGGCAGGCCTCACCACTGTTCTATAGAGCTTTCCTTTGAGTGTCCTGGAGCACCTACGGTCGCAGAGGATTCCTGTGGACTCCCTCCATTTGAGCCAGGCTGCGTTTATCCGTCCCCTGACCGCCTGGTCCACACTTCCTTCCTCGGATAGGTCACTTCCGAGGTAGCGGAATTCTTCCACCTTCTCGATCGCCTCCCCTTGGCAGTCTAGGATCGGTCTAGTGCACTGCTCAGAGCTGATAAACTTGGTCTTCTTCACGTTCAGCCGCAGGCCGTTATCCGCGAGGGCTACTTGCCACAGCCTCACCTTCTCCTCCAGCTCCTCCCGGCTGTCGGCTACTAGAGCGATATCGTCCGCGTAGAGGATGGTCCTGAGAGGGCCTTCCTCCAGGAGTTTCACTATGCAGTCAAGCGTCAGCACGAAGAGGAACGGACTCAGAGCCGACCCTTGATGTACACCCACTGTGATGTCCATCTTCTTTGTCATTCCGTGTGGGGTTCGTACCGCCGCTTTCGAGCCTTCGTACATGTCCTTTACGACTGTGATCAGACGTTCCGGGACACCTCTACCTCGGAGCGATTTCCAGAGCACGGCCCGGGGTAGCCTGTCGTAGGCTTTCTCCAAGTCCAGAAAGGCCATGTAGCAGGGCTTTCGTTTCTCCCGATATTTCTCCATTACCTGGCGAGCGATGAAGATGGCGTCTGTGGTGGACCTCTCAGGCATGAAGCCCCACTGCTCCTGGGAGATTGTCACCATCTCCCTCAGCCTCGAGTTGACCAGACGTTCGTAGATCTTCATCGTGTGCGAGATCAGTTTGATCCCTCGGTAGTTGGAGCACTCGGACGCGTCCCCTTTCTGTTTGAAGATGGGGACTATGATGCTGTCCCTCCAGTCATCCGGCATCTTACTGTCTATCATGACTCTGTTGAAGAACTGTGTCAGCCAATTGACTCCACAGTCCCCAAGCACCTTCCAAGCCTCTACTGGCACCCCATCAGGTCCAGCTGCCTTCCCGAGCTTCATCTTTCCTATGGCGTTGCGAACCTCTTCCCGCGTCCAGGATGGGATGGGTCCTTCCGTTGGTTGTTCTTCTTGAACTTCGCGACGAGGCAATTCTTCATTCAGGAGCTCCTTGAAGTACTCCTCCCATCTTTTTCTGACCTCGACTGGCCTCCGTAGTACCCTGCCGTCAGCACCCCTCACTGTCTTGACCACTCGAATGTCGGCGCAAGCTCTATGCCGCGCCTTAGCCAGCCGGATAGCAAACTTCTCTCCCTGTGGCCCGTCTAGCTTCTCATATAGGGCATCCATCTCCGCTCTCTTCGCTTTCGCTACAGCTGCTTTTGCCAGGCTCTTCATCTTCCTATAGACTGTAAGATGCTCGGGTGCGCTTGTCGTTTGCCACTGCTTATAGGCCTCCTTCTTTTTCCTCACCGCAGCCTGCACCTCTTCATTCCAGAACCATGCAGCCTTATCTCCTCTGATCCCTCCCTTTGTTTCACCGAGGGTTTCCTTGGCACATCGTAGAATCGTTTGGGTCACCCTCCTCCAGGTCTCGTTCACGGGACCAGTTGGATCCGGAAGACCTGCATCGAGCACCCTCCTTCGTAGCTCGTTGCGCTCTGAACCCCGCAGTTTCCACCATCGGATTCTGGGTTCTGTTCTTACCTTGGGTTTGCTGGGTAGAGGTATGGCCAGGTCAGCTACCAATGGCCTGTGCTGTGGTGCTACATCTTCAGCCGGAAGGACCTTCACATCCCGGACAGTTTTCAAGGCAGGTCTTCGCACTAGGATGTGGTCGACTTCCGTCCTTCTTCCTCCGCTAGCATAGGTCACCTTCTGGCTCTCCCTCTTCGCGAAGAAGGTGCTACAGACCACCAGGTCGTGGGAAATAGCCAGCTCGAGAATTCTTTCTCCATCTGGGTTCATCAAGCCGACCCCTTTACCTCCATGAACCCTTTCTACTCCTCTTCTGCCACTCCCTACGTGGCCATTCATGTCCCCTGCTATGGACAGGTAATCGCCTTCTGGTACGGACCTTATGGCCTCCTCGAGCGTGAAGTAGAAATCATCTTTCTCGTGCTCGGGGCATCCGGTCTGAGGGGCGTAGACGGACATGACAGTCCAGTAACCCTCCTTCGTGTCGAGCCGCAGTGACATGATGCGGTCGTTTATCCTTTGGACAGCAGCTACCGAATCCCTGAGGGACTCTGCGACAGCTATCCCGACACCGTTCCTCTTCGTATCCTCTCCGTTGTAGAACAGCTTGACCCCTTCTCCAATCTCCTTGGCCTTCGCTCCTTTCCATCTCGTTTCCTGCAGACACAGGACTTCTATCTTTCTGCGCTTCATCAAGTCGGCCACCTCTCTGGATCTTCCGGTCAGCGTTCCCACATTCAGAGTCCCCACTCGAACTAGCTTCTTTGGCCGAGGTCGTTCTGCCCTCGGTAGCCCTCGCATACTGACCGCAGAACTCGGGCGGGGGTTCTGCGCGTCACTTCCGGGTGACGTCCTAGCCTTTATACTGATTCCATTGCGACTTTTGATCATGGTTTGTGACAGGTTTCTCCATCAGCCGGCCTGTCAACCTGGGCCTGACGCTGGAACCGTTGCCATTTTTGCAATTTCTGCAGGGCATGGCGTGCCGGACTTCACATGAGGTGACACCACAAAACCAATAACCGTTTGTGGTGTCTACCTCCCTTCTCGCCCCGGGCGGAGCTCGTATCACCCCTTTCTTGCCTTCGGGGTGCCCCTTTCGTGCCTTCGGGGCGTGCTGTGATTCAGACTTCGCTAGGCTTCCGAAGAATTGTCGAACTCCTTCTCAGCCTGGGAGACCCTGCCGGAGATTGAAAACCTCCGCTGTACATCGCAGTTCGACACCCATTGCCACCCCCACGCCACGATGAGGCGCTGAACCATGTGGGAGAAACAACAAGCCGTTCATCCGCTTTTAATAACAGGAGTGCGACTAAGCCCTGCATCTTGGCCCGCGTAACCTTTAGCAGAGCAGCGGATCAGTGGAGCTTAGGGAAGGAATTTCCTATATAGCATGGTACTTAGGTCTATGACAAGCTTTCTAATGCCGTCTAAAGCGCCACCTAATAACCTAAAGTGATAGGATGGAGTTTTTTGATTAAGCGACTAAGGGAAGCAATAACATTAAAAGGATTCTGGTGGAACACAGCGAGGATAGGCGCTCGTTAAATGTCAGTAAATCCCCTGTAATCGTTCGCTTTTACGCTAATTTTCTCCAAGAGACGACTACAGTAGGCGTTGATCCTGGCGAACCGCGCGTGACCCCAGGTATTAGGCTACTCTCTACACTATAGACGTTTAAGCTTACAAAGCGGATAATCTCCGGCCTAGACGCTTCACAAGGAAAAAAGTTTGTTTGAGTTCACCCTTCGGCCAAAGCTCAGAGCCTCTGAAATCTTAGACTCCTATTATTAGGATAAAAAGGATAGAGGACGACGTTACTCAATCCCTTTTGGAATGCGCCACGCATTCTAATTCTACGGGATGTCGTGGAAGCGATCTGAATGCGTATTTGGCCATACAATAATTTGCGGTGGCCAGCCGATGAACAAGCCAGCGCTTAATCCTTTCCAGACAAGTCTGGTAGCAATTGATCGACTCTGGAGGGATGGAAGGCTTGGTTCGCCCGGGCGAACAATTCGAACCAGGAACCTGGTATGGGGTGCACGCGACAGCCGGCGCCTCCTCCGACTGCGCCACACACACTATCCTATTATTACATTATTATTATTATTATTTAGATGTTTCGATTACTTCTGTGCCGAACGAGGTTGTTAGGTGGACCAGTATTTATTGAGCGGCCTAACGTTTCGACCCGTTCGTCGTCTTCGGAGGCCTAAAAGTGGCTTGAGGATTCGGATGTTGCTATCTATCCAACCAAACGCCTCATCGACTCTAGCCTTTCGGATATCGTCTTGAGGCATAGCAAGAAATCCCGAACCCATGAACGATATCCGAAAGGCTAGAGTCGATGAGGCGTTTGGTCGGATAGATAGCAACATCCGAATCCTCAAGCCACTTTTAGGCCTCCGAAGACGACGAACGGGTCGAAACGTTAGGCCGCTCAATAAATACTGGTCCACCTAACAACCTCGTTCGGCACAGAAGTAATCGAAACATCTAAATAATGCCGAGGTTTTACGAAGAGAGAACTTGGAGATTATTATTATTATTATTATTATTATTATTATTATTATTATTATTATTATTATTATTATTATTATTATTATCACAGCTTTCATAAATCTCAGTTTTCAATCTCGGATTATAACCTTTCTTCGCCTCATTCTGATTCGCATTTACTGATTGTCTAATCAATGCTGTTTTATTTTGCTTTCTATTTCTATTTCTTGTTTTTTCTAACATATGTCTCTATTCCCCAATCAGAGCCTTTATCTGTGTGCTTGTTCCAAAGATCAAAGATGTTGTCGATTAGGTTAGGTCGTCGAAAATTAGGTAGGCCGGCCACGTAAGGCGTCCCGATGACGGCAATGGGATGAAAACCGTAGCCGACTGGATTTCGCGGGACGTCAAAAGAACATTAGGCCTGCATTAGATTTGCTCTCATATAGCATGAAGTAGCAGATCAGCAGTGTCAAAATTTTGCTGATTTTTTAAACATTCGATTTTTCCGAATCAAACAAGATGAGGAGAAATCAGCCGTCGAATAGTGAGCTCACCACTGTTCCTCAGATAAGCGCATCAGCGTCGCATCTGACGATACTTGATCAACAGCGTGTTTGATGTTCACCACCGCCTCGGCCAGCACCGGAAACGGCTCGCTGAGTGGTAGATCCACAATTCGGCCTGGAAACGATAACGCTAAGGTAAGAATCAGAAGCTGCTATGTGGGCGCTACCCCGAAATATATGTAGACAAAAATCTGCCAAAAATGGCAGTGGAGCCGCAGGGGTTCGGCTTCTGAAAGCGCCAAGCCCTTGGATGGCCCTATTTTTATTGATAATCAATTCTAACCTGCAGCCTTGTTCAGCGCCTGAAGCGAGTCGGGTCGAGTGACGAAGGCGAAGATCATCTGATAGACGCTCTTCCGAAGCTCGTCAATCGCAGGATTCGTCTCGAGAAAGTGCGTGAAACAGGCCATGATTCGCTGGCTGAACGGCTCCATCTGGAACAAATCAATACGCAATCGCTCCTCACACTTCTGAATCTCTGTCTGATTCCAGTGGTCCTCCCTCAACCAACCTGCTTGTCGACGACACTGCCTTCGTCATCATCCAGTAACTGCTTCAAACCCGAGCAGACTACACGGGTCACCTTGTCCTGCGGCAAGTCGTAGTCGGAGAGAACCTAAATCGGCTACTGTCAGATAATCGGCTAGCAGTGGACAAGCGGTTTGACGTACTTGGTCTATCGTCATCGCCACGGACTCTGACGTGTTGTCGGCCTGGACCAGTGGACGGAAGGCGAGCAATACCACTTGCACCTGAAAGGGGCAGTAAGATGCCCGGTAAGATAGTTGTGGTCGAACCAGTATATTCAAATATTTATCCGAATAGTTTACTCGAGTAATTTTTCGAATAGTCGAATATTCGCTATATTCGAAAATTCGGCCGTTCATTCGTTTGAGAAATTTGGACATCTAGTTTATTTGTTCATTTATTTGTTCGACAAATTTCTCAAGAGCACAAGTATATTCCGTATTGTCTAGGTTCCCAGAGACACTCACCTCGTATTTTTGGTTGATGAACGCTGGGAAGGCTGCCGAGACACAGAGTCTGTATAGCGGCTCGTCGGAGCCGCTCACCGGGGCCACTCGAATGCAATCGACGAGGACGGTGACACAGATCGCCGACGCCAGAAGAGCACGGATCGACTGCAGAAGGCGAAGGTGCAGCGTGGAAATCAGCTGAAATCCGAGTTCTTCAGACCTCTGCGAGTTGAGCAACTCGACTGCTAAGCAAACCGCGTCTTAAGAGGCCGTAAAGAAGTCAGGTGAAGTATCGGGTGGTGCTTAGAGAGCAAATTCGATGTTCCTCTTCACGATATCTCTTAGAAGCTGAACGCGTGACGCGTCTCAAAAGAATTAGTTACATCAGAATATGGCTACATCTCTTACGTGGCAAGGAGAACTACTTACTAGACAGAAGGAGAGATAATTTTCAGCGCTTCGGGACATCGTACATTTCACATTCGCTTTACTAGATGCGCCTTATCTTGAAAACTTGAGCGCTTCAGAGGGACGGATTCTCCCATACCGAAGGCCAGAAACTTTCAGATCTGCAGCGAAAGCTCCCGTACCTGTTCAAAGTACTGGGGATCCTCGTTGAGCGTGAACTTTGGCTGTGCGGCCTCGAGCAGCTCTCTCCACAGCGGATTCGCCAGTGCGTCCGCCGTCAGATGCGAGGTGGTCATCGCCAGCGCCAGCCGTTGCTCCAGCTCTCGTTGACGTCGTTCGTCTCGTCGCCACTTCTTCGACTGCATGATCTGGCCCGATGAGTTGATCGTCAGTCCTGTAATCGCACGGAGCCACATTAGGAGGATTAAATCGATAATCGATCCGTTCGATCTTACCGGCTTGTTGAAGCATCTGATTGGCTGCTTGGGCGGCGTTGATGTTCGCCGATGACGTCGGTATCTGTGGATTGAGCATCATCTGGAACGGATTCACGCCTTGCATCAGATTGTGCAGCAGACTGGGCATCGCCGGCGATCCGTTGCGTAGAGCCGCCATGAGGTTACTGTAAAATTAGTCTCAGAAAATTTCGACAAAGGCAAATTCTTAGGCAATCGACTGAGAATCCCAACTCTAAAAAAACTAAGAAATTTAAGTCAGAAATGTTTCGATGTTCCACACCAAAAGCGTACCTAAACTCCGTCCAACGTGCCAGAACCACGCTCATGCCAATATCCCGGTAAAGGGCCGCATGAGTGCTACGGATTTGTACAATCTTTCTCATTTCCAACCTTGATAACCGCTTTGGCTACCACTCATGATAATTCCCGTGTACTAGTCGTTCATGTGGCCTACATGGGGAGGGAGCGACACTCCAGACCAATGAGATCGCATCAAACAGAAATGTCAGCCTGAAGGGGCGCGTTCGTTCGGTGCTCTAATGCGTGTTCGTTCGGCGCTTTTATTGGCTTTGACTCCTACTAGTAAAATTTTAACGGTTTTTAAATAAATTACTGGCCATGTCGTGAACGTGGGCAGCATTGGGAGGAGTGAACGCGCAGCCAATCAGGGCACTTCGAATGGGCGTGCCATTCAAAGAAGGCGTATACTGCCGATAACCTGATTGGATCGCTGCGTTCAGTCTGGTTATGATTGGCTAGCGCGTTCCCACCTACCAATGCTACCCACCTCCGCGACACAGACAAAACTATTTTATCTTTGATCAAACTTTTAAAAATATTTCATTTCTCTAAATACCTTAACCTTACAACCAATCAAAGCACCGCCCGAATCCCCGCCAGCCAATCATGTCGCAGATTGCACATGCTCGCCCCGAGGAGTAGCACGCCGAGACGATGCGGCCTGATTGGCCTGGTGCGTCTCTCTTCCCATGTAGGTTATATTGACTACCAGTACCAGTAGAACCATAGCGAATAAGCCTGCTGTCTTTATTTCTCACCTAACATCAGCCTTAGCCTCCTTTTTCGGCTTCGATGGCTTTGGTGTGGGTGTGATGTTGCTGGTTGTCGAGGAATTTGATCCAGAAGCCGATGAGGAAGGAGATGAGGGCAGCTGACCACCATAACGTTCACGGGTGTAGTCAACCTGGAATGAATTGAGATGTGCTTTAACAGAACATGACCCCGACCGACAAAGGCAGATGAGAATCTAATGAGCCCTTAATAACCCTACGAAGACTTCTTGGCCGCAGCTCTTTTCCTGGATGAATTAAAGAATAAGGAAAGTAGCGGCTTCTTCAACACCGAGTGTACTTATAGTGTAGTTTACTCCATGCTCTACAATCTTCATCTGAATCTTGTAGACAACTGGAAGTCTCATACGCTTCCATCCGACCTTTTCAGTCTGTTCCTCGAACTCATAGCTATCTGGAATTCTGGCTGAAGGCCGAGCGTCGTAGAACAAACCTTCAGCTTCTGGAACTCTGCGTACTCGGCCGAGTGCTTCTTCAGATGACAGGCCAGTGTGCTGGTGTGCGGTCCTTTTAAGCTGTATGTACAGTCGCCGATGATACACCTGCAACGACGCAGTGAAGTTGCTCATCGGATCGATCGGTTCGATGAATCGATCAGCTCTTTCTACGAATTGATCGAATTGCTCTGACTAGCAGCTGCAGAGCTGAAGACGGAACATAACTTGCAGTTGAGAAGCCCATTAAACGCTTTAGAGCTTACCTCCGCTTAAAACCAAGACTATCACTCAGAGCATTACAATAAACTAAAATTAAAAACTCAAATTGCTGTCCATAAACGGATGGCTAAGGCTATACATCATCATTTATTCTTTTCAACATCGACGACTGCCTGTGTCAACAAGTTTCAAGTGGTACGAGATCTTGAAGTCACGGTGAACTTAAATACATATTTCTATGAGTTATTCAAGCAATTTCAAATTCAGGGAGTCCGAACCTATATAAAATATTTTGTGGCCTTATGCTGAAAACGTGCTGAAAATGCTCTGAATTATGTTATAATATTGACCACGAGATTAAAAACACAAATTCTCTGCTGAGTAAAGAATTCTTTTGAGGCTATTTTTGAGAAGCTGAGAATTGTTTTCATTCAAGAAAATCTCTTCTGCGTTCACAGTTTAGTAAATTATTCATTTTGTCTCATTTTTTATTGTTATTTTTATAATTTTTCTTTATTTTGCAACCTCAACAAAAGGTTCCCAGTCCTAAGAATAGACACAAACCTGCTAAGGTTCTCGGCTTTATTGTAGACGAAGTACTTCCACACCGGTGTCTGTTTATTGGTGCCACCGGATCGTATCGCGGCCGCCGGGTTACGGTGCCAGCTCCAATCATCCTGAAACTGATCTATAGTTGATTTTTTGCAGTGTGTCAGTGGATTAGTGAGTTCGAGCTACAAGCTAATCGTTTAGGAATTAATCAATTACTGCGATCGATAAATCGATAAAGACCTCGGAAAACAGCTGTGCGGCCGGCGATTGTGCAACGGCCACCGATCCCGGAATCGGTGCTGGTACCGGCGATGCCGGCACCGATGGAAGACGCGGCGGACGAGAGATCTCATCCAGCTGAAATTGGACGGGATTCCTCTTGGAATTGTTCGAAATTTATTAAATCGACAAACAATCGATAAGTCATTTGAAAAAGTCTATCTGATTTTATTGATCTAAATGCTTAACAAATTCAGTTCTGTATGGTCTTAGGCACTTGTCGGGATGTGGCCTGCATAGGAAGACACGAACATGTCACGCTGTCTCAGAAAGAGAAAGAATTCTGGAGCGTACCGCAGGTGCTCTGAATGGCAAGTTTGTTCTCCCCATGCAGGTCACATTCCCGACTAGTACCTAGTTTTTATTAATAGAGGTTGAAATACGCGGTTTGTGCAAGAATATTACCCAGGGTCAACTTCGTAGAACTGTTTGGATGCGGACGATCGTGTCAAAAAGAGCAGAAAAGTGCTGAAAAATGCTCGCCTACATGCCTCCCGAATGCCACTACAAGCCACGTTTAAGCAAAACGCACCTTTTAGGGCTCATTTTGAAGAAATCCACGAATTTTAATTTTTTTAAAGATTTTTGCGCTCCTCAGCAAACGCAGCTGCGGTCGCCGCCGTTTTCGATTTGCTAATAGAAACGTTATTTACTTCTAGGAGATGGAGAAAATCCTCGACAGATCCTATCCGACTCGTGGTTGCATTATGGAAATTAACCGATGCATTCACTCCGATCACGAGGAATTTCGACGCTAAGCGCTTCACATATTAATCGCTAACGTCTTCTTCTTCATCTTCATCGCCCATACAGTGTAATTTCGCAAATTAACTTGGATGCGTGGTGGAGACGATGTTGTCTGTCGTAAGTTGTCGGAGGACATCACGAGATTCGCAGAAACGGTAAACAGCGCTGTCGATCAAACAGAAAAGACCGTTCTGTGGTCGTTCCAGAAGCAATGACAAAAGCTGTGCTCCTGGGAGTAGAAGGCAAGGTGAAGAAGGCTCGAAAGCTAGAAGAGCTCCCAGCATCGAGAGGACACAACAGCCCGACAAGCAGGGAACAGGGATTCGAAAAGGGTCAGAAGATGTACGGGATAAACGTCGATATGGACCAGCCCTTTCCTGTAGTAGTATGTACTATTTAGTTCCTCCATGAAGCTCCAAAATTTTTTCAGAAGGCTTCTACACTTTTTAGACAGCGAAAACAGGAAGAACACCTGGGCTTCTCGTGAGCTCTGCCAGCAAGCATTCGGAAACTACCGTAGAAGTAGGGAGAACATTAAAGGGCGCACTGCTAGCTGAGCGAAAGCTACCTGTCTGTAAATCTGTGTTTAACAACGACTCTACTGAACCTCCATTGAGTATCACTTGGCTGATCAAAGTTCCTCTCTGAGAGTCCTTGTGTCAATAGTAATGGGGCACCGTGTACCACAGTAAAATGAAGTGACACTTTGCAGGCAATATACAGTTCTAATGCGCATTTTCTTCGAGTAGCTGATTGACTGACTGCCTTCGCACCCGACTTGACACCATAACTTGAAAAACCCCTTCAGAATCACCTGGTTCGCAGCGCTTAATTGCACTGAATGGCGAAGGGGAGCGCAGTCATGATGCGTTGGCCCCGTTCGTCGGGCAAGTTGAGGTCAGGTGCGAAAACCTGACAATTTGTGGTGACTCTGTAGACTCATAGGCGCCTTCAACAAGACTTGGCGGGGAACAGCGTGGTGAAAAGCTGTTCCGGCTACTGACTCATCGGGTATGCCTCGGAAAAGGAGCGCATGGAGTGCAGTCGGAGGAGGCGCCGGCTGTCGCGTGTACCCGGTTGCAGATTCCCGGTTCGGATCTCCCGCCCAAGCCAGCAAATCCTTCCATCCCTGCGGGGTCGGTGATTTAGCACCAGACTTGTCTGGAAAGGATAAAGCACTGACTTGTCGAGCAGCTGGCCAAATGCAAGCCATAGGCCGTATAGGCCTAATACGCTCTCAAGTTGCCTCCACGACATCCAATAGAAATAGAGTGGGTGGCGCATCCGAAAAGAATTGACAAACACCGTCCTTTCTCTTCTTTTTACCCCAAAAGGCTGAGTTAGTCACCAGCTCTGTATCTATTGCCCACGCATATCCAGACGCGAGAATCCCGTCTGAGATGAAGACGCGCCTTGAGCAGTGGGTGGGTGATTTTCAGCTTGCTGGCTGAGACGCGATTCAGCTGCTGCTGCTCGACTAAGCCCACCTTCATCTCAGGAATAAGGCACCGGGAAACGGCAGGAGAGCGAGGTGCGGAAAAGTGGCTCAGAGACGGCTCAGCAGCTCGACTAAGGCCACTTTTATCAGGAGCTGTGAGATTCTTTTGGTACGGTTCGGACTATAGATCATACTCAATGAGTTCTATTAACCATAAAAATCCTTCAAGGAAGGAGTACACACAAGCCTTAACGATACACTAGACTGAGTGTGCTTCGGCTGGCCATCACAGTTCATTCGTTGTGTGGGCCAAATCACCTGTATCATCTATATCACCTGTCGTTCTGTTGATCAACGAGTTGCCCGAAAGGGCGCCAGCAGCTACTCCATTCGTCCCTGTCGCGTGCCAAACTGCTCCCTCCAATGGATCCTCCTCGCTCGAGGGACACGAGCAGCGTGATATCGTTGGTTCAATGCTTTCACGAGACCATCGCGTTGGCCGGCGTCCAGTGTTCTCTTGACATCCCGCGGAATCCAGTCGGTGACGGCCTTCGTTACGTGACCGACCCACCTAATTTTCGACTACTTGGCCTTTGCGACAATGTCTCTGATCTTCGAACGTCGACGAAACTCAGGGCTTTTAAAATGGTGACTTTGGACTTGAGCACGTGTATACTGTAGCTGGTAATCTAATGGTATGTTTTTTCAACTAGTGTAACCTCTTCAGAGGCCGGATTCACGATTGGTGAGGTAAAGGGTTAATGGTAATGGATGAGAATTTACCAACAAAGGATAGAGGCACAGGACAAGTGTGGTAATCATGATATGATATGATTCGGTGAATGGTATAATTCTACCCTTCCATCAACGCACCTTTACGCTTTTGTGAATTCTAGTTAATGCTTCAATCTTTATCATCTACCCACATAACCCTGGGTAAAGCCACTCATGAATCTGATCTCAGGGGTGGAAGAGATACAGGATAGACCCCTTCTCTAGACTTGCATCGATTTTTTTCAAATCCAGTGGAAATCAAGTTCGAAGCTAAAGAAGCCTTTCTTCACTGCTTGCAAGGAATTTAGAAAAAACGAGACTATCCCTACTCAATCGGCTTCGACTCTAGGCAATAACTTGATAATTTTCCCGCGTAAAAGCTGGATTTCAAGCCAACAAGAAACGCTAATGCCCTGATTGTAGCATCGATCTGAGGACTTTCCCTTTTATGCGTTTTTATAATGTAATCTTACGATGAAAGCGAGCACGCTTAGAAGATCCACCTGCGCCGAGTTGGAATTCTCGTACCAACGATTAGTCCACGAATAAGAGGCGCACCTTAAAAGCGTTGCCCAGAAGGCTCTTACTGATCATCTCCAGGATGTTGCCGGTCATTCCGGGCTCGGGATCGTCGTCTTTTTCCAGCGACCCGGAGGACGAGATCTGTAACGGTATGTTTGCGCAGCTGAATGTATACACAGCACAAGAAGAGTTGCTGCTCTTCTTGTCAGCAAGAGAGGTCAAGCTCACTTCGGATCCGTTTGTAGAACGAGCCGAGCTCGGTCCAGCTGGTGACTGACCATCGGCGGCTGCCGGTCCATCTGGCGATTCTGATGAGCACAACGACGGCTCGACGACTACCTGAATAAGATTTTTATTAGAACAAGGCTGTATAGGATGGAGGTTCAACAGTTCTAGACAATTTCGTATCCCCTTGCAAACGTGGGAAGTCGAATGCGTGGCGTAGTCCAGTGAAAAGGAGTAGGAAAGCTAGTTAAGGACTAGTGTTATCTCTCAGATGTGTGGCAGAACCAACTTTTTTAACGTTTTCTTTTATTCAAGGCGTTATATAAGGCGATTTGAATGCGTATTTGGCCATACAATGACTTGCGGTAACAATTCAGCGCTTTATCCTTCCCAGACGAGTATGGTACCAATTCACCGACCCCGGAGGGATGGAAGGCTTGGTTGGCCTAGGCGGGAAATCCGAACCAGGAACCTGGTATCGGGTGCACGCTACAGCCGGCATCTCCACCGACTGCGTTACATTTCTTGTATTTACTTTAATTTATTACTTTGTTTTCGCTTGGTTGAATTCGTCAATTCGTCGCCCAGGATGAATAATTTTGTCGTCTAGATCGAAATTGAGGAACAAGAGAAGAACTGCTACAGATCTTAATTTAGGAGCAAAGTGGAAGGATGCTGCCTGCACATAGTCGAGTCGATCGTGGTTTAATTACCCAAGTTTGAGGTCGGTCACACATCGCTCCAGCAGAAGCTGTGCGCGAGTCGTTTTTAGTAAGAGTTTTACTCATAAATTTTTATACGCTGATGTTGTTCCATTTAGATGTCACTTTTGAACTAGAGTATGGGCCGTCCCCAAGGGGCACTGAATGACACCGTCATTTCTCCTGTCATTCTTATGTCCTTTTTTTTGTAATTTTTCTGCCTCTTAAGGTCACGGAAGACGTATAGCGAGGCTGTTTTTCCCTTTTAGGCTGCGCACTCCATCTTCCCCAGATTTATCCAGTTTTTCACATCCTTATCAAGCGCTGTGTCGCCTCCAGGCCGCGCGATATGATGGAGCAGGTCCCTCGGCTCTCGGCGGTCCGTCGCTGCTGCTGCTGCGGTGTGCCAGCCCCGCCGCTGCACTTCATGATGATGTATCATCATCATCGGAAGCGCGGCGACGCACACCACCGGCGGGCGGTTTTTCCCACCGCAAACTGCCTGCCTCTACCTGAACGCTTTTTCACATGCACATCGAGACGACGACGAACAGTCGACGAGTGCTCGGACGGCACGCGTCCGCCGCGAGTTTTCCCATGCATCATCACATGCAAGAGCCATTCATTCCGCACCTATCTAGCTGCACACACAACGCGTTGTGCGGTTTACAATCGGAATCGGCCGATCGAGCCGTTTTCGAAACGATGCGAACGCGAAATTCACCGAAAAGCCGAAGAATGAGTGCCAAGGCGAAGGCCTGAAGCCACCAGCACATGGGGTTTCTGAGAAGCTGACTACGGTAACTTTACGCCACCCGAGGCAGAAGGCTACCTATGACATGGGGTCAGCACCCAGCTTGAACCCAGGTAGCCGTGCAGTTACCGTAGCCCACTTTTTGGGATTTCCGAACCGAGCATCTGCAAGAGCTACATAGGCGAGTAGTTTGAGTGGATAGCACAGACAACTAACCCAGAAGTGGGCTAGGACACACACATTTCTACCACTCACCCAGGCGTTCTTAGGGCCTGTTCATAATCCGAGACAGGTTCTACTGGTGGCCCGTGGAAAACATATGAGGGGCTGTTCGTACTTTCCGACGGGAGCGACTTGTCGGATTCGTCAAGGATCTCACTGCGACGAATTCTTGTCACTCCGCAGGGCTCATCATCACGATTCCACCGCGGCGACAAGAAGTATGAACAGGGCTTGAGTGAGGCCAATCGCACTATCTGGTCTCATTTCTTACACCCTATCAACGCCTTTCATTAAATAAATATTACATCTGCTTAAAGTGTTACGAACAAATAAATCGCTCGGAACCACTGACTTTTTCCGTACTAATGGTAAGCGGGCTAGTGTCCGTCCTGAGATTGCACACGGTCGTGGAACACTCATATGAACACGGTTTCTGTGTCTAGAACTAGGCAAGGGAAGGAACTCCAAGGGTCCACCTCATCTAACTTGCCCGTTTTAATACCTTGCTACTGTGCATCGTGCACCAGCTCTGCTAGCACCACTTTTTTTAGTTTATCAGTCTTGTGAGGGGTAAGACTGTGTAAAGGACGACGTCCGTAATTGCACACTATCTTACCTTTGTACAGTAAGCAAATCGATAACGAAACGCTTGCCTGTGTGGGTAGATCAATGCGGAACTTCTTCGCCTCAGGCGGTCCTTCAGTGACAGCGGCACTCATCTCTTCGAGTTGAATGGTACGGGTTTTATTGGTTATTGATTGGCGACTTGTTCTGTACCATCAATCTGGAATAGTCGACGTGAGGTCCCGAACGGATAACCGGAGACAGTTGACTTGTCACGGCGCGAAAAACGAAAACGAACAGCTTTTATGCTGTGGCAGAGAATGGAGGTGATGTGATAACTTGTATTGTAGAATCGACTGGAGACGGCTCCCAGGTGAACATTACCGTTTTTGGCGCAATGCTACTATGAGGGGGCCAGCCCACATTTGAACGGGTTTTTACCCGTTTGACCTAGGCCCCTCTCGCTGCAACTTGCATTGCACGTATGTACGCGTCAATGTACGTTCAATGTGGGAAATTCCAGGCCACCATATGCGACTGCTACGCTTAAGTCGGTCGAAGCCCATTGGCTGCCCCCCACCGTGGTGTCATTGCGCCCGCTTTTTTTTTGTTGAAGCAACTATAAAGGGGAGGGTTCAGCAGACAAGTAATGAGAGAAGTTCTGAGAGGAAGTGGGTCGAAGCTCGGCGACATTGCGCAAACCCGCCCATCAACACAGTAAAGCAGCCGATGCTCACTGATTATGCGCAACAAGAGCAAGTTGACGTTTGTCAGTTTTTTTTCTTCAAATTACGGCCCAAAATTAGACATAAAGGTGAACAGTCTGGTTTTCACCACTTATTGGTCTGATTCCTATCGGCGTTCATACTCCATCGATCGGGAGTATTTCTGCTTGCATTAACCTGTATGGCTTACCTTGTCGCGCGCGGCCCGGGCCACGGTGGTACGCGGCCCGGGACGCGCGCGACACGACTGAAATGGAGCGCGTTTTCCGACAGATGGTAGATCACCCTGCTCGCCAAACGGAATCAAAAGGTAGCCCGAGGTTTAACTCCCAAGTCTGCTTTTTACCTTACACTAGAAAAGAGCATACATGCTTCGAGCTGCCTGGTGAGTTGCTTGTAACAGTGCAAGTCTGGGAGTCTAGGCCATTATTTTCGCGAGAGCAGGATGAAGACAAAAATGAAAACACTGAAGATTTAGAGAGCGAGCGTCGTCCGCGGACAGTGGCGTCGAAGTGGACGAGTGGCGAAGTGGAAAACTCATCGAGAAGAAAGCCGGTGGCGTTGGCGGATTAGAGCTCGATGCATCGAGTCACGCCTCGTAATCTGTAGATTACAACAAGTATTCCGTGCACAATTTTCTACGGAGTCGACCAGATACGGTGAACGCATTACAGGATAGAGGAATCCAGGAACAGCTGACGCTAAGGCCTGGATGATCGCCCGTAGCTCATCATCGTCGGTGTCGTCTAGCTATAACACGCAGCTCCTAACCGTCGGTTTTCTTCCATGTCCGGGTGGCCTAGGAGGAGATGTTCGTCAGTGCTCATGCTAATGGTAATAAATACGGTTGTACCTTCACGACTCTAGAGGTCGACGAGAGGTCATAAAGTTTTTCGCCCAAACCTACACCGCGGGGGTTATTTCGTGCGCTGATTACGAAACTAGCATGCCTTTTTCGTATCACGCTGAAGTAGGTAAGTTACTGTAGGTAGGGGTAACTAAGGCCATGATCATCAATTTAGCTTAAACTTCGTCTTAGCGTTATCTGCGTTCCTAAAATTGGCTTTTTGGTATGACGCTGGACTACAGTAGGTTACGGTAGGTACGGGTAGGGGACGCTTCAGAGTGGATTCCTGAGGTCATATTCACCAGCGATGCCGCC
This sequence comes from Heligmosomoides polygyrus polygyrus, assembly GCA_947396885.1. Taxonomy (NCBI): domain Eukaryota; kingdom Metazoa; phylum Nematoda; class Chromadorea; order Rhabditida; family Heligmosomidae; genus Heligmosomoides; species Heligmosomoides polygyrus. The sequence goes on along the minus strand of OX377203.1, from coordinate 84,728,469 downwards.
GGTATCATCTCACCGGGATTCACCATATCGGCCTATGTAGTAAATGATACAGAGAAATGCAGAGGTGCTGATAGGATAACCGATATGCCGTTACCTGCCGGTAAGCGGTTGATGAATATGGCCTCTGGAGATGCATTGAATATAATAGGTTATTGTTTTGGTGTAGCCTTAAGGAATACGAAGTGAGAAGTTCGGGTGAAATCGGTGATTGTGACCACGACGGCATTAGTCACTCGCTCCTATCGGGACAAAACAAAAGGACAAAAGGCAAGGGTAAAGGTCGGCGTTAATCCTTCACTTTGTGGGATGCGCCACGCATTCTACTTCTGCGTGACATCATGGAGGCAATTTGAATGTATATTTGACCCATAGAGTGACCTACGGTGGCTAGCTGATAGAAAAAACTAGTGCTTTATCCTTCCCAGACAAGTCTGGTAGCAATTCATCGACTCCGGTTGGTTGTATGGCTAGGTTACCATGGGCGAAAATCCGAGCCAAAAATCTTGAATCTAAGTGCACGTGAGAGCCGGCGCCTCCTACGACTGTGCTACTACGAGCGCACAAACCAAAATATCTATTCACATTGCTTCCACGACACTCCGTAGAAGTAGAATACGTGGCGCATCCCGCTGACGAGGTCATTATGTCGAAGTTTAATCTTTATTTGCGCGCCAACTGCACTACATTGGCCTGCGAGTTTCAAATTCAAAACGACTAAGAAGCGAAATGGGTTCTCGAGTTGCGAAATGGTCTACAACCTTAACGTTGCTTATCTTCTGCGTAGTCGGTACCTAATTTGGTGCAGAACAGAGCGTCGAGCATAATATATCAGGAGGTTTGGTCTGTGCTCAAGCTTAAGCTTCTGGAAGCGTTGCATGAGTCTGAAGGTACACCTACGACAAGAGGTCGAATAAGATGTGAATTTAGGTATAGGAGAGATTAAGGATTCTTTCCTAGTCGGAGGGAGCATTGTCCGAAAAGCGAAACAGGCATAAACAAGTTGACTTGTCCGCGGTGGGAAATAGAAAAGTCCTCTTTTAAGTTGCGTAGTTCAATGTGAGTTCTCCATTAAATATATTGTTCACTTTCGCTTCTCCAGAAAGACAGACGAAAGCGATTTTCCGTCACAAACCGAAACAAATGCATAACTTCGCTCATGATGATCCTTTGGCTTACAACTGGCCCTCCCACCCCTTTCCCGTTGCAGTACAAATCCAATAGCAGGTTTAAAAATTGGTTTTGGTAAAAATGAAAGTTTGATTTAGTTTTGATATCTGTGCTGTAGGATCTCGTGAAGCTGCTGCACCAAGATTGGAATATTTCTTCATTTAGCTTACGCCTTGGCGTAACCGTCTTCTTTGGAGCCTGACAAAGACAAAAAGGAGTTGGGAAAGTTATTTGCTGAATATTATATATAATTTATTATTATTTATTTTAAATTATTTGTCATTTGAAATTTTTTGTTGTGTGACAAAAGAAGTCGCGGAAACTAATTTGGTTATACTGATCATAAGACTCAACCCTTAAAGTGCTATAACTTAAAATTCAGGCATTCTTGTTTACGTGAAGTGTGGAAGGCCCTCCAGCTAGAATAGTGCTGCCTAACCAGCTGCCACGGTTTCGTTATAGTGAAGCACTAGCATCCTAAACTGTTGCTAGAAGAGGCCTTTAAAGGCCCAGTACAATCCGAAGGGGACCGCGGGTAAAGAGGAAGTTGCTAGAAGAGGTCGGCCATCGACTGAAGGCCGACAGTTCGGTCGAGTCTGCCTCTCCGAGCGCGTATCGCTTCGTCAGGATGAGTATCATCCATAGACGGTTTGTTTGCGTAGTGTATAAAATGGACGCGGCAAAGAGTCTCAGTCAGTCAGTCAGCGAGTCCGTCCGGCACACCGTGTTAGCTCAGGCTCGCGCTCGTGATCGCGCCTGCTTGCCGTCAACCTTCTCCTTGTCCAAACCCATGATGATACAGCCCGCACCAGCACGCCGCTCTCCTACCCTTCGTGGCCTTCTCGTCACCGCCGACTGTGCATGACTGCCGCCCCCGGGCCACGCAGAATGTTACGCGTTTGATCAAACAAAAGCCCGTCGGTCGCTCTCACAGCCAGCGAGCAATGGGCGACGTTTCATTCGGCAGCGGCAAACGACGACATACCCATGCAGACGAGCATGCATACACAAAGGTACTACAGTAAGAGCGACGACGACGCCATTTGACTTCAGGGTACGGTAGCCGGCCGAAAGCGTGGGAGAACGTCCACTCGAAAATATGCTCTTTGAGAGCTCATGATTCTCTGGGAAAGTGGTTGATGGGCCTGCGCTTCTTTGCTTCTTGACCATAGCAGCCTCCAATAGAAGCGAAGAGAATGGAAGTTTGGGCCTAAAAATTCTCCCACAATCTAGGAACTTACTCGCCACCGGACAGGAGGTGGTAAGAGTACATAATTCAATCAGAACTGACTTTTGCTTTTCTATTTTTACTTGCCAAAAACGAGGATCATAAAAGTTCCTGTGTATAGCGCAGACAGGAAACAATCCGAGTGTGCCTTTTTACCTTGCTTCTCCAAAATCTGAACTTCAAGAGGGGATATACCAATAGAACACTAAGAAAATAAAACAGAAAGAACGAACGCTAGAGCAATTCGTTAGGCTAGCATAGGAATATTTGCAAAAACCTAGACATGGAAAGGAACGAAACCTTCGACCTACTACTTCCTGCGGGATGTGCAGGCCCGTCACATTCACTACAAGTACTTTCGCAACATTAAACGCCTTCGACGACGCCTTAACCTCCACTAAGTATCCCCGTCTCCCTTGATCATGAATAATAAAGATAATCAGGGACTGCGATGATAATCCCTTTTTGGGGTAAGCCACGCGTTCTATTTCTAGAGCACTCGACCAACAACACAACTACTTGCGGTGGCCAGAAAATGGGTAAGTCAATGTTTTAGTCTTTCCAAGAAGATTCACCACCACCGGAGGGATGAAAGGCTTGGTTCATATGAGCGGTCAATCCAAACCAGAAACCTCAAATCGAGCACATGTGACACCTCCGTCTCTTCCAGCTGCGCTACCAATGCATCTCAAGAGATGCACCACAAGAGAACAAGTGCATAATTCAAAGAGAATTAGCTTCAACCTCTCTAATTACGCAAAACGAAGCTCGAAATGATCCTCGTGGACAGTTTAGATAGAAAATAATCCGGAATTATAAGAAAAAACTGGTCGACCGGTGTCGGGGCTGGGCGCGTGTAGCGCATTCAGGGGAGGTGCAGGGTGTCGCTTGCACCCTATACCAGGTTCTTGTTTCGAATTTCCTGCTCAGTAAAACAAAACCTTTCCTCCACGGTCAATAAATTTCTACAAGACTAAGCTGAGAAAAATAAAACACCGATTTCTCCGTCACCACATGCCATTGTATAGGCCAAGTACGCATTCAAATCACCTCAAAGACTTCCAGTTGAAGTAGAATGCATCCCAAAAAGGACTGAGTAACGCCGTCCTTTATCCTTTATCCTTTATCCTGACAGGTATCTCCAGGCGCCAGCTTCATCAACCGCTTACTTTAACGATGAAAAGTACCGCCAACCCTGACGCTGATGAATGCCATATCAGGGGTTTGGCGTATTTTCGCCGTTAGCCGGTAAGCCGTTGATGAATCTGGCCCCAAAAAGCTCGCTACTTCACCATTCTCAGATTATTTCGTGCTCTGGATAACCCTAGCCGTTAACTGATCATTTTCTTCCTCCACTTCTTTGTTACGCGGACAGCTATTATGCTGAAGGTTGCTAGATGTTACGAGGGCTTATCAACGTATAATAAATAAAATAAAGGATAAAGGACGGCGTTACTTTATCCCTTCTGGGATGCGCCAGCGCATTCTACTTCTACGGGATGTCGTGGAGGCGAATTGAACGTGTATATGGCCTACCAATGCCTTGCGGTGACAAATCAGTGCTTTCTCCTTCCCAGACAGGTCTGGTACCAATTTCCCGAACCCGGAGGCGTGGAAGACTTGGTTGGCCCGGGCGGGAAATCCGAACCAGGAACCTGGTATCGGGTGCACGCGACAGTCGCGCCTCCTCCGACTGCGCTACACGCGCCCTATCAACGTATACAATAAATAAATAAAATGCATTTCATCTGTACCTTCTCTGTAGTCTCGAATCTGAACCTTGAGCAGAGATAGACCAATACAACGCTAAGAAAACAAAGGATTAAGGATAAAGGAACGTATTCAACCCTCTTTGAGATGCGCCTTGCATTCTACTTCTACAGGATGTCATCGAGACAGTTGAACACACTACACAATGACCTGCAGTGGGCAGCCGATGAACAAGTCAGTGTTTTACCTTTCCCAGATAAGAGTGGTACCAATTCGCCGACCCCAGAGAAGTGGAGGGCTTAGGTGGCCTTGGCAGGAAATTCGTACGAAGAACCTGGAATCTGGTTCGCGCCACAACCGGAGCCGCCTCCGACTGTGCTCTTACGCGCCCAAAAACAAAGGTGATCATCACTCAGGAAACATGGCTTTCTAATAACCTCTTCTTTTGCTCTGATTAGCACAATGAGTGACAGGATAAGAAACATCAGCTAAGGATCTACTCAAGGGCAAAGAAAGGGTATGGAAATGAGGCCCGAGCGACGTTACTTGCAGAAATCCTCTACGGGCTCATTTAGCTCACTCTTTCCTGTATGAATTGGAGGACCACGGCAGAGGACGAGTCTCTAGAGAAATTCGAGAACTGAACTTCATTCAAGACTTAGTACCGAGAAACTTTTGATTTAATCAAGTCCTCTTTCCCATCCTTTCAGCCAATTATGAGCTGAGCGCTTTATAATGGGCATTTTGGTGAATTGACAGAGCCCCTACAAAGCCCGAGTCCAAGCAGTCTGCAAATTCTTAGAAATATCTAAAAATAGATAATTCGGGCGGTTTTTTAAACTTTTCTTCTGATGAGGGATTGACACGGATAAGAATTGCTAGATACTGCCGGTCTAAAAACCTACTTAAGAGGACAAAAGACAACTGTCTAGAGAAGGCAGAAGAGGCTTTACTTGGCCGAATTCATCTTAGCCAGCGTTTTTACCATGCTTACTTCAATATTTCCCCAAAGCGGTTTGCGAAGTCCACTCGAGACCAGAAGATTCAACTATCAGGAAGAGTAACCCAGTGAAGAAGAATTCAATAGAGCTAGCTCACCGTGACTTCCACCAACTCAGAGTTCTGCTGAGAACCAGGGAGGTCGTGCTGGGCCTTACAATGCAGATCATGGTAATACATATAGCGCGTCCCCCAGTTACTCCGATCGGAAGTTCTAGAGAGCGATTTTGTGAAGCTGTTTATTGGCAGAAGTATGGTACTTTTCTAAACTCCCCATTTCAGCCTTGACAAGTTCGTAGACGACGTGGCGCAGTCGGAAGAGGCGCGGGTTGTCGCGCGCTCCCGATTCCTACGTTCCTGGTTCGGATTTTCCGCACGGACTAAGCAAGCCTTCCATCCCTTCGGGGTCAATGATTTGATACCAGATCTGTCTGGGAAGGATAAACCGCTGAACTGTTCGTCGGCTGGCTAGCGCAAGTTATTGTATGGCCAAGTAGCAATCAAATCGCCTCCACGACATCCCGTATAACTAGCATGCGTGGCGCATCCCAAAATGATTGAGAAACTCCGTCCTTTATCCTTCAATTGTAGAGAAAACGCACGTCCACTGAGATCAAATGAGAACTCGTCGGCTCTTGCATACGGCTTAGAATTCAATATTTCGAGGTCATACACTTAATGGCTCTTTATATGCTGAAGATTAAACAAAGACCGTAATGCATTAGTGCATTCAAATAAACATCAACAGGCTAAATGGGAGGACAATTTCTCTAAAGTGAAGCTGAGATATACACGAAAGCTGATCAAACGCAGGCTTAGCAGAAATATTATAGAAGTGGTGATTATACTTCAATCAGCCAGCTTTGGACTAGCACCGTACCCTCACCATTGCTTTAGTGACTTCTCTGACATTGCACAACTAAGTGACTGTGAAGGATATAGGATAAATGACGGCATTGCACAATGTTTTTGGGATGCGCCACGCATTCTACTTCTATGGAATGTCGTGGAGGCGCTTTGAGTGCGTACTTGGCTTATTCAACGGCTTTTTGTGGTGAGCCAATAGACAAGTCAGCATTTCATCGTTCTCAGAAAGGTTTGGTAATCACCAACCCCGGAGGGATGGAAAGTCTGGCTGGCCAGGACGGGACCCGAAGAGTGCACTCGACAGCCGACGCCTCCTCCGACTGCACAACCACGTGCCCATTCTAGTGGTTAATAATGTTAATGCATTCGCCACTAACTCACGGCTATACCAATTCATCACGTCAGTCGGACACTTTTCAAGCCATATTGGTAGGAAAACTGTCCAATTTGTTGTGAAAATGGTATAAATTGCACCGTTAGCTTTGTCACATCTAGTTCGCAGTTCCAAGCGGAGGAGTAGCTCTGCAGGACACAAGACGATAAGCGCTTTCTCCGAGAAGATCCTTGATAAGAGCGGTGAGAAGCGCAAAGAAGATCTACGACCCTTGACCAAGTAGTGACCACAGCAGAAGCAGGGGTAGTTGGATCATCAGCACTGCTAGAGAGTATCAAGCGTGATAACCTACTTCTAACCCTACTTAGCTGCTACTGTACCGCACGCTGTGATCATCCAGCATCAACGGAAAATCTCATTTCTTAACGGATCAGACGGTGACGTGGTGAGAATACTTAGGGTAAAATCCCTACCGAGAGGAGAACCTCACGCGACAGACGCATCTCGACGATTAGGTTAGGCTTATCCGATAGGCTAAGCAGAGGTGGAAAGGATAAGAAGGAAAGAAAGTAGGAGAGAAAGAAGGAAAAGAAAGGACGGATAGCACTGAACAATCCCTGCCAGCCACCGTCACTGAACAGTTCAGCACTACGGTACAGCAGCAGTGGGTTATTCGATTTGATGACACCGAATGAACGGGATGACGTCGTACCAGCGTCGTCCCGTATGAAAGCACAGCATCAGTTGGGCAACAGTTCAAACAAAGGAGGGAAAACAAAGTAAACGGCCAAAAAACCGAACCACATATGTCACGGACCGGCTATGTGTCTAGCGGTTAGCGTTCAAACGGCTGGAAAACCTACTGTAGCGCTAGAGTTTCACCTCTCTCACAAAGCTGATTGATCGCCAGTATAAAGTGAAAGAAGTTTACTTGCTTCAGAAGTCTTCTGTTACAACTTCCTCAAAGGCAGAAGACGAGCCATTAAATTCCCTTGCAAAATTCATAACTTCCCTTGCTCACACTGCAGCACAAAAGATCCTCTATGAATCACTGAGTGCATTAAGAATGTCTTAAATCATCCAAAAAAATCAATCTAGGGTGATGTCTAGGTAGTTAATAATCGCTACCTGCAGTGCTAGTCGCTAATGTCGACAGCAGAGGGGAGTATTGGGAGCGCAGCAGCTACAACCAATCAGGGCACCGAGCAAGTAAACTCCAACCAATGTGAGTTCCACTTTATTTTATCGCGTAGTTTTTAATTTAATTTTCCCTGACACTAGCTGATGAGCTCAGTTAGGACAATCTATGAAAGAGTAAGGCCATATAGGGCACGTATAACGCAGTCGGACGATGTGCAGGCTGTCGCGTGCACCCAATATGAGGTTCCTGGTTCGGTTTTCCGGCCCAGGCCAACCATGCTTTTCATCCCTCCTGGGTCGAAGAATTGGTACCAGACTTGCATGGGAAGGAGAAAATACGGTTGTCACCGCTATTCACAATTGTTGACTAAATACGGATTCAAATCGCCTCCGCGACATCTAGTAGAAGTAGAATGCGTGGCGCATCCAGAAGGGATTGAGTAACACCGTCCTTTATCCTTTATCCTTAAGGATATATAATTGTATTAGTAACTTTAATTAAAAAGATTAGAAGAATTTGATTGAATTTCCTTTCTTTATAGTTTATTTGTATATTTTTTTTTGAGATTTGGGTTGTTTATTGGTTAATGTTTCCCTTACATGAGAAACTAGTCATTGCTTTGGGCTTTATCTTTTCCAGAAAAGTATTGTACCAATTCATCGATCCTGGAGGGATGAAAGTTTTGGTTGAGCTGGACAGAAAATCCGAACAAAGATATTCTGCAAAAGGCGGTGGATGATGTATATCGCTGGTCATTAAATTGGGGCCTCCCATTATCTAAGGAGAAGACGAAAGCCCTCCACATTGGTCAGAATATAATGAATTTTAAGTATAGGGTTGATGACCTAGAGCTTGAGGAGGTCCAGCAGATCACTGATCTTGGATTTTTGGTAAAGGAGGACCTCTCCTTTGATGAGCATTGCATGAGAATAGCAAGTCAAGCAACAATTACGATGCATAGGATCTTCAGAGGCCTTACAACAAAAAATTCGCGCATCCTTCTGGAAGCATACAAGACATACATCAGACCACTAATGGAGTATGGGACGGTGATTTTAGCCCACACAAACTGAGCACTACAAAAGTTTTAGAAAGGGTTCAAAACAATTTTACCCGGAAAATCTTTGTTAGGTGTGTAGAATTTAGTTATGATAGAATACCATGCAGTAATGCTCGTAATTTCAACTTAGGAATTGAGACCTTAGCTTGCAGGAGAAAGAAGTTTAACCTTATTATGCTATACAAAATTTTGTCTGGTCAATCAGGTCTTAAGCCACATATGATACTTCAACTGAGAACGTCAATCACAAGGGGTGGTTCCTGTAAAGTGATATTAGAAGATCAAAGCGAAGCATTAGGCAGAGGTTTTTTGTCAACAGAGCTGGTACCTCTAGATTTGAAGATTGCAAAATTCAAAGCTCTCATAAATAGGTATCTGACATCTATATAAACTCATGATTCCTTTTCCTAAAGTTCTACACGTTTGTTTTGTGAGTTGTGTTCTGGTTCTTTGTTGTTTTTCTGATTGTTGATACTGCTAATTTCACACAGGCTTGCCTGTGTAATAAATAAATAAATGAAGAACGTGCATGTGACAGCCGACGCCCTCTACGACTGCCCTACCAAGTCTTCGCGACATCCCGTAGAAGTAGAATGCGTGGCGCATCCCAAAAGGGATTGAGGGTGCATGTCGCGAAGGTGGGCAGCATTGGGGTAGGAACGCGTCAGAAAATTAGACCTACCGAATGGGTGTGCTACTCAGAGGAGAAATGCCGGTCGGCACCAAGATTGGCTGGCTTGTGTTCAGTCAATGATCTGCCTGTTTATGATTGGCTGGCGCGCTCCCACCTCCCAGTACTGCCCATCTTAGCAACAAGTACCGCTGAATCTAACAAAATGTTAAATCTTGATCGCCCTCAGCTTGGAAGGGAAAATAATGACTTTATTACCACATATAAGGTAATGCAAGCATTAGCGGGTTAAATCCCAATAAATTCCTCACTTCTACATACTTGTTCACGTACTTAGGAATAGAGCAAGAATCGGTCTTCAAACAACCATCAGCAACACTTAGGCGCTGTTCTATAGATTTACACTGATTATATCTCTATTTTAAACAATTGGTTCTCGTGGTATGTGGTAATTAGATTCAATAAACCTAATCCATTCTACCATTTTCACGTCGAACTAAACATTTCTCAAATCAATTAGATGTTAGAATAATTTTTTGTTCGAGGAAAATTTTAGCAAAACTTTTTTGAAATTTTAATTCGCCTACCCAATAAGTGAACACATTGCTTAAAATTTTGTCAAAGTTTTATTTTTTTTTTGCGGAAAAATATGTTTAAGGCTCGTTCTAAAGAGCAGAAGCGCGGCCATTTTTGGTTCCAAAAAAGAGACTGTGCCATGCTCTCGTCCAAGACGTCGCCATTTTTATCCGACTGATTGCAAAATTTTGGTTTCTTGGATCGTGGCTTCGTGTTGGACGTCATCGAGGAGAGTCGACAGCTTCCCGCTGACCTTCGTGAGAAGTCCTTGCCTTGTTGAAAGAGAAGTAGTCATCTTCGCGGAACGCTGTCGGTATCTCGATGTCCTTCGATTGGTACAAGATGTTCTGGTCCGAAGATGGCCTTCTGATCCGATGAGGTTCTTCTTGTCAGGCGATGTTTTTCTATTCCAAGTCCATAGGCGGCCGATGCACCATATAGTCCAAACGTAGGCACGGATCGTACCAACCAGTTTATCGCAACGTCTATTGAAAAGGCAAAGAAACATCAGATTCGATTACTATATATACTAACCAAGAATGGGCGGAGATTATGCTAAAGCCTCTTTCTCATAACATTTCCTGGCCAAAAGCCTATCATAACATTCCATCGAAGTGAAGAAAGCCAAAACATAGCACGACTCTACTTTGCAATGTGAATCTTGAATAACTTTCTAAGCCAAAAGTGTTACAAAATGGATCTAATAGCACAACAACCGCATGATCTAAAGCTACTAGAGATGTTTCTATAGCGTGGAATTTGACACCAGTTAACGATAAAAAATACAACTGTAAAGAACACACATGCCCTCACTTTGATGTTCATGTAAGCGGCATTTACACAATCAATCAAATAAAAGTTGCAGCGAACCATTCGAGTGCATGGCGCGCTCTGATCTTTTGATGCGTTATGTGCTTGTCTCTTTGTAGTGCTTAAAAACAAAATTTAATTTATTGTTTTCTTTGAAAACATTTTTTTATAAAATTAGTACACTCAATGGGGCAGGTGAACTAAAAATTTCACAGAATGTTATACCAAATTTCCCTTGATCAAAACAATTTTCTCTTTCTATTTCTTCTAAACATCTCAGAGGTTCTGTAGTTTAATCTGTAAGAATCTCGTTTTAATTTGGAACAGTTCGCTTTGACTACAAAAGTCTCAGAGCTAGCTTAGAAGAATGTCCAGTTCGACGTGAAAAGTGTCGAATTAGATTTGAAAAGTGTCAGTTCGACGGGAAAATGGCATAAATAAAAAAACATAATCCTTGAAGTCCTTTAAATAGCTGAGCTTTGGTTAAAAACCTCAAAATTTGAGCGTAAAACAGAAGTAATTCCTTTACCTTAGGCGATCGGCTAAAGATTGGTTAACACCCGTTTTTCACAGGGTGACGTTCTAAGCTGGCCCGGAGCAGCGGCGAAGTCCCATCGCTTAAGGGCTTATCGGCTACTATCGAGATTGGCAAGCAACACACCCGCGTACGTAGGTTTAAGCCGAGCGATAGAGGTACTCTCGGAAATTAACTTATGCGAGTGATCCTCGGCTGGAGCTGTCGAAAATAGACGAGATCCGTCGCTCAGTGGCTTACTGGCGGCGAGTTGACGGAAAGCCGACGCTCGGCTCACCGTCGGCAGGCGAGGTTGAGTCGCGTCGTCGTGACCGTGTGGTGGCCTGAGGAACATGAACATGACGGGGGGGGGGGGGGGGGGGAGGGGGGTCAGCCGGCCGGCCGGATACGACCAGCTCACCAGGAACCTGCTGTGGCCGCTGCTGCTGCTGCTACTGTGGCTGTTGCTGAACTGTCAGCCGCAGTCGTCGTCGACGAGGAGGGTTTACGGCCGATTCTCGACGCGACCGGCGATTGTGATCTGGCGAAACGCGGATTTCGGTTATGAACACACGCGTTCTACTAGACAGTAACGAACGTATACACAGATGCATATCTCAGTGGGTTAGGACGGACCGGAGACACAGCGGCGAACCAGCTGCCTCCGCGACTAGCTGTTCGCGCCGGTTCACATACCACGCACGCGCAGCTCAACTTGACGCCTCGCCAGCAGTCGTCGGGCTCATGGAGGCCCAGTGGAGAGCACTACCGAAGCACCTCTTGTAGGGGTGTGGTGGCCGAGATATCAGCGTTTCAGGGACACATCTGTTTGACACCCATCAGAAGTTCAGGAGCAGGAACTACTTTAGAGCTGGTGCATCTCGCTGTACATTCCACCTTCGACTCTCGATGAATCTTGGCATCTTCGACGTTGTTATCGACGAGTATTTTCTTCAGACAGACCAAGATTGATATAGTCTTGTTTCCGGAGTTGTCACCTTCTTCAGAGCCTGGAAAAGTCAAAGTCATTTGAGAAACTGCCCTCCCAAATGCCCTTTACCGAAACCCATCCAATCCATCATATATCAATCTTGGTCGCGCGGAAAAAATACTTGTTGATTACTTTAGGGCTATCGAAAAACGGTCGCTAATTTTCGAGAATGTCCAAACACACTTTGAAATCCTGCGGACCTATCCTAATCGGAAGGGAGGGCAGAGCATATAGTCATTTGCGTATCCAACCTCTTATTGAGTCTCCACGACTCAATATGAGGATGGATACTCTTCATCTGCTGCTCCACTATGCGAGAGTTTTTATTTGAATTCAGGGGCATGGGACGACGAACAACGCAATTGTCATTTTTCGGTCGGCCCATTCCAACGAGGTTAGATCGAGCCCTGCTTATACCAGAAATCTTGTTTCTCCAAGTTTCTTCATTGAATAGTTGGTGAATCACTAAAGTCCTACAACTTCAAGCGATTCAGTGCAATCAATTTCAATATATTAAGGACTAAAAAGACGCATAATGAAGTAAAGATTTTTGATACCAACTGTTTTTCAGAAATGCCAAACTATGCCTTTTGGATACCTTTTTGAAAATTCATATTTTATTGTCAATATGTTGTGCCACACAAGGTCCGTAGGTGGATTTTTATTAGCGACCTGGCATTTCAAGTTTTCGTCGCCTTTAGAGGAGGGATGTATCCTAGTCCGGGGGGGGGGTAGCCACAAACAGACCAACGAAAAACAAACAAATCGCCGCGGTTTTAAAGGCGCCTCGGTGGCCAAAGTGCATTCAAACACAGCTAACGCTGCCTGACATGTTATAGCCCGGATCCATCATAGTGAGGGGACACATAATAACTTTGCCTGTTTACAATTTGGCGAAATTTGAACGTATTTTTTGTAAATTTCGTCATTTTAGGCCTTATTTTGTCCTCTAGAAGCCACTCAGTGAATCTCAAGTCAGTTTGTTACATAATTTTTAGTTAAGTGCCCACCAACCCCCCCCCCCCCCCGAGTATCATAGATCCCAGAGGCGCATAGGATCCACCACAGAAACAGATGATCGTCCTCGTTAAATATCAGTAGAAATGAATTTGGCTTTTTTCAAGAAGAGAGAAATTGGGAATTGCTCCGATATGTTCATATTACATCAATTCTGCTGAAATGTTTTGTATTTGTATTTAAAAAAGCAGAGATTTAAATAAATTTCTCCTTTTATTCTGTTTGAAGGAAGTTTCTTCTTTGTTTCTGGTGGAACACAGAACGAATGCTTCCCCGGTAACTGCTCGGTGACGGGTCTACCACTTTTCTACCTTAAAATTGATACGGCAGCTATGGGAATCGTGTGACATGGCACTGTTGTGGATTACCTCATACATTCAATCCAGATGCCAGATTCAGCTAATAAAGCCAGCATCACATGCCTTACCCAATCATTTTGGGTATTTAAGGTTCTTATGAACGACGAGGGGGCACGTAGCGCACTCGGAGGAGGAGCCGGGTGTCCCTTGCACCCAATACCAGGTTCCAGGTCCGGATTTCCCGCCTAGGCCAGCCAATCCTTCCATCCTTCCGGGGTCGGTGAATTGGTACCGACTTGTCTAAGAAGGATAAAGCGCTAACTTGTTCATCGGCTGGCCACCGCAAGTCGTTTTATGGCAAAATACGCATTCTAATCACCTCCACGAAATCTCGTAGTAGTATGCGTGCTGCATCCCGAAAGGGACCTTTATCTTTAATCCTTTTATGAACGACGAGACTAATAGAGGCCTTAGTAGCTACAGAATTACATGGTAATACATGCTTCTCGATCAAACTCGGGCACAAAACAGGCTGTCCGTTCAACCCACACGCTCATCTGTTTTGAGGCTGATTACTGAGTGGGCGGGCGGCCTATAAGCCGATGAGTGAAGGTAGATGACTCGCGGAGAAGCTACTGAAGCTGAGGAATATTTTGAAGGCTGAAGAATTGTTTGCAACCTTAGACTCAGTGAAAGAAGCTCTTGATAATAGAACTTTTGAGTCCTTCACCCGAAAACATTGCGTATGTAACCTCAGAAATAGGCTTAGGCGTAGGTTAAGTAACTCAAGGGCAGTGGAGAATTAGTCTGAATCGAAACAAACATATCCTGCTAGACTGGCGAAGTGACTACAGAAGACTCTATAACCTGTGAAAGCATTACAGTCTGTTAGTAAGCGAAACTGAAGCAGAAGCAGAAGAGCACAGTAATGTGTCTGGTTGAGTCAGAAGTGCCAGACAACCCAATGACTCAATCAACCACACCGCTCCATCGCTACCAATACACTGCCGCTGCTTCTGTTACCTTTACTGCTGCATTGTTGCTGTTTCTGCTAACCAAATGCTGAATTCAACAACGAGTAAACCGACGGGTTGTGGGGAAGAAGGGGAACACCCAGAAGGGACCCACCATGGGGCATTCGTCATATACTCAACCTACCCATTCATGGATGTACTGCTGGGTGGAGAATACTCAACACTGCTTCTAGGTACATATCCCCATATCCAACGAGGATTTCTTTACTCTTACCTGACGGTGAAACTTTAAATCGGTCCGAAGATTCTTTGGATAAAATTACCAGGGCCTATCCTAGTCGGGAGGAAGTAACCCTAAGGTGACAGTTGTGTCTGCTTACCACGCCATACCGCCGCATCTTGAATTTACCCAACATCATGGGGCAGCAGGTCAAGCTGTTGAACAACTTCAAGGAAAGGAATTGTGAGTAAAAACACCGAGTGGTCCCCTCCGACTAGGATGTACTCAACTACCAAAGCAGTTTATGGTGAGGTTATGCAGTCGACACCTAGCTTATACACATGATCCATCCTAAGCCACATATTAGTTAAACAAAGGAGAGACCTCTTACACAATTTCACGAGGAAAAAATTGGACATTTTTAAGACGATAATCGTTCTGGCAATAAATAATTTGGATAGGAGTGGTACCCAAATCTATCGAAAAACCAGACTTGTTCAGAGGCCGTAAAGACATCTCGTTCACTAAAGCTCAAAAATTCTAAGAAAACGACAACAAAGTGGTAAAATAAATTCAAGGTGAAAAAGTAAACAATTTTTTAAAACACATTTTTCCGAAATTTTTACTCTTTTTCCATAGAAAAATTTCTTACTGAGAAGATGGAGTGGAACCAGAGGAATGTCTAAGCCATGTGCTGTTCTAGAGTTGTCAAAACTCTGTTTTTTTTTTTTACAGACAGGGAGCATAGTTCGGAACTCTGGAAGGTATGAAATGCTGGAGAAATTTGCGACGAAAAACAATTTGACCCATATGTGAGTCACAAACTGCAGCACTAGTAAGCAGCGATGCTCCTATTCAAAACATTGAGCATAGATATGTTCATTGGCAGCAATAAGATTCTTCACGGCTAAATATGTAGGAGTTTATTGAAAAATGTTGCTGTATGGCTTTTATTAATAGTTCATAGAAAACCGTTCCGCAAAACTAACAGAAGCTGGCAGAATTTACCTCCTCAAAAACAAAGCACTTCTAAACACCCGTATTGCCTATTATTTACATATTTACTTTGCTACTATTTAGATTTATTTACTATTGTGTTTTTCATTTATTCACTTTTTTTTAATTACGATTAGTCCAGGAATGTCGATAAAAGGTTTCGGCGCTGCCTTATTAGAAGGTGTGAATATTCTATGAACAAATGCCGGAATTTTAGAATGTTAAAGGCGCTTGAACACAAAACTGCCACGGAAGAGCTTGGAAGCGAGGTAGTCCTCCTGGCGACCTAGCGAGGCATGCGGAAACGGGGTACTTGAGCCTCTCTTAGCGACCTTAGCCTGAAAATGAAAAATTACCTACAAATTAAAAACTACCGAAGTCTACTTGGAGACCAGGTCTTTATATATATAACTGGCTTGAAAGTAACACTGTCTAAATTATTTACTTATTATTGGGCCAATTTTTGTGCAATTTTATTTCCTCAGTTCCTTTCAAGCACTAGCGTATTTTTTATGGAACAATTTGTCACTCATGTAAACCACGCTCATATTGTTATCTTCTGTTGCGATCAGAACTCTTGCTCCAGGCTGGATTCGAACTCGCACCCCATGCTTACTGAGCAGGATCGTGTGCCGTTCCATCAGCGGCGCTGTTCTATCAAACGCGACATGCACGATCATCTTGAATTCATGTTGAATTTTTGAAATTTGACATTGAAATAACTGATGCCGAATGAAAAACAAAAATGTAAAACTATGACTTTCCCTGCTTTGCGGATGAGTTACTGGAGGATGATATAATGCAAAATTTTGTGGAACTATACCTCATAATAAAGAGTAAAGGAGGAATAGCTATGGTTACAGAGTTGATCAGTTCCTATTAGGAATGCGCCACGCATTCTACTATGTAATGTCTTGGAGGTAATTTGAATGCGTATTTGCTCAATGAGCAGCGGCGGCCAACTATGCACAAGTCAGTGCTTATCCTTCCCAGACAAATCTGGTCACTTTAACCCGCTATCAGAGTGACGGGCGGGAGATCCGAGCCAGGAACCCGGAATCAGGTGCAGCCTCTGACTGCACTACAGTACGCCCTCTAACACTCTACCTCCACACAATAGTAGCAAAAGTGCCTGTTGTGAGAGAGTTAAACAAGGGCAGGAGCATCCAAAGCAATAAAGCAGCAAAAATTTTCAGTCTTTCTGACCTAATACTCGAACATATTTTTCTCATTTGCCTTCTTAGCAATACGTTTTAGCGAAGTGAAAGTAGGACTAGTAAAAAATCTAGCAAGGCTAAGTAAAACAAGTAAAAAACTAGTGAACTAGTAAAAATATGGTAGTACGCATGCTTTGCCATGTTCCCCGAAAAATTATTTTCACAAAAATCAAGAATCGCCTACGCTTGGAAGGATTTTGGAGAGTTTCAAAATGCGTACGGTCTGTACAGCGTCCTCCAATTCTCCCGAATTCGTCATCAATGTGTACAATTTGATGTAAGAACGAATAAGGCTGATGAGAGAAGTACGGTGGAAACCGAGTCCGACGACGACGTTACGCGGGCGAGTCTCCTAATTACCGGGTCACGTCTGCGTGACTAACCGCGGCCAATCATCCGTCGCCGGTTGCTCCCCACCTACCGTAGGCGGCCACCGCTGGAGCGGCAGCCGACGGACGGAATTAGGTGCGTTTCGGGTGGGTATCGGACGGTTAAGTGGGTACGGTTTCGATGGCCGGAAAGATGGCGACCAATTTAGAGGAGCGATGGATGGGGACACGACAACGCGAGGCGACGTGGTGGTGAATATGAATTCTGCATCAGTATCGCTCACGATGGCGCGCGGGCGCTCGTGCGGTGAAATCGTCGTCGTCTGCCCTAGCACTAGCACCAGAGAAGTGCTTTAAGCACCTTTGAAGGCGTGTGATAGAAGAGGCGAAGGGCTCGCGCCTCGACGTCTTCCGGGAGGTGCACGCGCTCTGACGACATCTTCGGTGGTGATAGCCATTAGCGTGATCATCGCTGAAGATTATCCTCGGATGTCCAAATATTCAATTTAAGAGATTGCCTCTTCTATCTGAATACAGAACACCTCTACAAATACGCAGGCCGATCATCACTTAAGGCATGACGATGAGCCTTCTAAGAAATTGAATTTACAAGGAGAAATCCGTTAAGACGGAGCCGAACGACAGAGACGCTAAGAGGAGAGCTTTCGGCTTAGAATGTCGAAAAACACGTTCCCAGAGGTGATTTGTTGCAACACTCGCGATTAGTCTGGTGACAGATAAAGACTCCATGAGCCAGGGACGGTTTTTTCTTCGTGTATGGTTGTCGTTATTGTAGCCTACATGGAAGGCGGGAACGTGGTAGTCGATCACAACCAATCAGAGCACCGACCGTTGAACTAGGATGTCACAGAACACGTCATCTTTCCTTGATGTGATTTGTTGTAACATCCACGATCAACGAGGTGACTGATAAAGACTCCCCGAAGCAAGAAACGCGTTTTCTTTAAGGGTATGTACGTGTCGTTAATATGGCCTACATAGGAAGCAGGAACGTGCCAGTCAGAGCACCGACTGATCCTATGCACACCTTACAATCAGGTACCTATCCTATATGTCCGTTCTGGCTGGCTGGACAGCTTATGGTTAGCCCTGCTATCGTCCCTCCCCATGTAGGCCACATTAACGACAAGAACCCCGTTCGTGCTTAAGCTCCTTTTTTCTTCAAAAAGCACACTTTAGGTACCCATATTTAAAGAGAACCCCTTGAGCAAGGTCAGAATCCCTTGGCAGCGGTCGTGCTTTAATAATGAATGCCCTGTAATACCAGGAGAATCGAACAGAAGGAAGGAATAAAGAAAAAGTGAGAAAATGAAAGGAGAAACTATAGTGAGGATTCTTTGGACTAGCTAGACCTGAAGAAAAGCTAAGTGCATGATGGATGTGACACAAAGAAACCATGTGTATGACAGATTAGAGAACGTGAAAAGAAAAAATATGGGAGGCACGATACAAATACAAACAGAGAAGGAGAAAAATTGAGAACGAAGAAGGAAAACGCTGAGTTAGCGGTGTATAGGAAGCGAAAATTTGTTGAGAAGGTAACAAATGACAACGGGAAAGGACATAAAGTGTGATCCGAGATGGGAAGAGAATTGAGAATGAATGGGATCAGAGAGAAAGAGCAGAAGTAAAACCGATAGTGATTCAAAAATGGGAGAAAACAATAAGAAAAACAAAGGAATAGCAGGTGGAAAGGATGGGAACTAGATGAAGACCAGATAGATCATGAAGAAGATGGTGCAAATGGTGATACAGTACCGTCGGTAAACGTTCGCCAAAACGCGGCCGGCGGCGGATTAATCCGCCGTTTCCGCCGCCGACCGCGTTTTGGCGAACGTTTACCGACGGTACTGTACTTAGTGGTAACGCTGAGGAAGAGGAGCAAGAAGAAGAGCAAGAATAAGAAAAAGAAGGGAAGAAAGAGGAAGAAAATAAAGGAAGAGGAGGAAGCGACGAAATAAATAAGAAGAAGACGATAACGACGATAGAGATCATGCTGATAAACGTAGCAAAAACGATATAAAAAAGGGGTACGAAGACAAAGAGCAAAAGAGGAGAGAAGAGAAGTGAAAAAAAGAAGAACAATAAGAAAAATAGATAAAATGTTAAGAATGAAGATGGAAAAAAAGAAGAAAAGGAGAAAAGGAGGGGGAGAAAAAAGACTAGGAAGAAGAAGATGGTAGTAGAGATTATGGTGATAAGTATAGCCAAAATGACGTGAGGGACGTGAAGAAGAGGGAGTGATAAAGAAAAGAAGAAATGAGAAAGGAGAAAAAGAAGAAATGAAAGAGGGAAGAAACAGAATAAGAGGAAGAAGAAGAGAAAGAAGAAGAAGGACAGAAAGGAAAAGAGGAGAACGAACAAAAGGGGAGGCAGGAAAAAGACTACGACAACGACAATGGCGAAGAAGAAGAAGAAAAAGAGAAAGAAAAGGAAGAAGCGAAGCATGAGGAAGGAAAATAAGAGAAAGTAGAAGAGGAGAAAGAACAAGAAGAGAGAAAGGAAAAGACTACGACGACGAAGAAGCAGAAGAAAAAGAAAAGGAAAAAGTGAACGAGCAAGAAGCAAAATAAGAGAAAGAAGAAGAGAAAGAAAAACAGGGAAAGGAATAAGAGGAGAAAGGTGAAAAGACTACGACGACCACGATAAAGAAGATGAAGAAGAAAAAAAGGAGAAGAGGTGAAAGACGAGGAGGCAAAATAAGAGAAAGAAAAATGAGAAAAGAAGAGGAACAAGAAGAGAAGGAAAAGAGGGGAAAGAACAAGAAGAGGAAAAAAATACTACGACGACGACGATGAAGAAGAAGAAAAGGAAGTGAAAGAGGAAGAAACGAAATAAGAGGAAGAAGGAGAAGAAAAAGAAGGAGAGAAAGAAGAGAAAGAAGAATAGGAGAAAGAACAAGAAGAGGGGAAAAAAGACTACAACGACGACGAAAAATAAGATGCAAAATAAGAAGATGGCTATGATAAGAATCATGTTGCTAAGTAGGTATAGCGAAAAGGTGTGATGAAGGCATCAGAGGCAGGCAATAAGGAAAGAATACAAACCGCTGAAAGACAAAGACAACCACTCGGCTCAGACTGCTTGGGGAAGGACTTTACGGAACGACCCCTTGAAATGTTGCCTAAAGGTACTGTAAGAGTCAAGTAACACGCGTAATGGGAAAGTACGGGATGGCGCGCGCCTCATAGAAATTCATTATAAATACCATGATCGACGGCGAGCAGTCAGGTCGCTTAATCGTGGCCAACTGAATACGAGTAATGGCTACACTCGATCGACTGGCGTCTGCAACGCTCCAGAAGACTTTAGGGATCTCCCAGCTCAGGTTCGGTTCTTCCAGAAGCGCTAGGAAGGGCGCATTAGCGTTGGCTGGCTCAGTCGCTGAAGAACGTCGTCGTCGGCGAAGAGCAGAGAGCGCACGTCGTCAACCGAGCTGAAGAGGCCCTCGGACGGCTCCCATCAAACCCATTACTTAACGCGGAGGGCGCTGCAAGTATCGAAGTAAAACAATGGGCCCGCAAGGAAACGGCGCTGCTCTCGAGGCAATGAAGAGGGCGTAAACACACACAGGGCCACCAGCCACTGCGGCTGCTGGAGCACTCAGAACGCGGGAACGCCCCGGGTTATGGTAGAGCGCGGCTGACTGAGTGCGACGAGGCGAGCGAGAGCTGGAGCAGGAGAAGGTAGTGTGAGTGGTGTACCCCACCGCGCCACAGGGGAGTGCCCCCGCTGCCGTCGGCGCTACCGTGTTCTTCGTGGACAGCCCTGCTCAGCCGCCGACGTTCGCCCTCTATCTTCTTGTCAAATCAGCAGCAGCAGAAGCGCAACACATCGGGTGGAGCAGCGGCGGGGGTTCGCCATCCACTAGTCGGTGTCATGATTCCGCGCGGCTCACAACCGACGAGATTCAGACCAGCGCCACCACATCCACCACCACCTCGCCACCACCACAGGGGTCCCATCCCTCGGGTATGCTCCGCTATGAATCCGTTGAGACAAATGAGACAGGGACGCGCGCACGGCCGCCTCGTCAGTTACCGCTCGACGTAGCCCATCACTCCTTATTCGGGCCCTACTCGATGATGAATGGCGCATCAAAAACGCGCTAAGCGATACGACAACCAGACGAACCCGACCAACCCTGCGGGGTGATGAACTCCTGCCAGCCTTCATACCTTACCAAGCCAGGCAGTGTCAAATCTGAGGAGGAAGGTCAACGAGTTCTAGACGCACCTATGGAGACTGCGTGGAATGGCCTGAAGGTCACCTACCCCAAGTGGGAAGGTGAAAAATTTGAGTTAGGTATGGATAGGTGGAGCACAAATGGATAAAGGACGGCGTTAGTTACACAGTTCATTTTGGGATGCGCCACGTATTCTACTTCTACGGGATGTAGTGGAGATAATTTGAATACGTATTTGGCCATACAATAACGTGGCGAGCCGAACAATTCAGCGTTCTATACTTGCCAGACAAGTCTAGTACCAATTCGTCGACCCAAAGGAATGGAAGACTTGCGTCGGCCTGAGCGGAAAATCGGAACCATGAACCTCGAATCGAGAGCCGCGCAACAGCAAGCACCTCCTCCGACTGCGCTACCACGCGCCCATGGTTGGATAGCTCTCAGGGGACCCAAACACCCTTACCCAGACTATTCTGGCCCTTTGCTGGGCCATGGTAAAGCTTGGCGGATGGCTAACTCCAGCCGAACTGCTGCAACAACCTCATCCACAATGATTGATGCGCTGACGAGCAAGGTATAATTACGCTGACAGTGCTGGTAGTGAAGTGGTGTAGGGCATTCCTGACCGTTTAGCAGGTGGTGTGGGTTTGAATCCTGCCTGGCGCTAGAGTTTTGATATCAACAAAACATCGCTATGACGACTACGCCGACGTTCTGGCATAGTCAAACACGAGTCAACTGAGCTGACGACACATCTGAGAGCGGTCGTCAGTTAAGTTGGCTCGTGCTTAACAGTCCTAGAGCCCATAAAGGTCGTGTTGAGCATGGATGCGTCATGTATTCCCATTCTAAAGAATGTCGTGGAGACAGTTTGATTGCACAACTGGCCCCCACCTAAGGTGGCCTGCTGATGGACTAATAAGTGACTTCCTTCCCAGAAACAAGTCTGACGCCGATTTACCGATCCGCAGGGGTGGAATCTTTGGGAGACCCAGGCGAGAAATCCGAACCAAGAACCTGGAGCCAGATTCATCAACCGCTTACCGCCCTCTAGCAGTGAAAATACCGTCAAACCCTCTGATATGACACTCATTCAGCATCAGGTTTGGCGGTATTTTCACCGTTAGAGGGCATTAAGCGGTTGATGAATATGGCCTGGTATCAAGTGCCTACTTCAGCCGGTACTTTGTTCTGCCGGGCTACACTAGACTATTCGGAAGAATACATGTTGGAAGCTGAAGACCAATTCGT
This sequence comes from Heligmosomoides polygyrus polygyrus, assembly GCA_947396885.1. Taxonomy (NCBI): domain Eukaryota; kingdom Metazoa; phylum Nematoda; class Chromadorea; order Rhabditida; family Heligmosomidae; genus Heligmosomoides; species Heligmosomoides polygyrus. The sequence continues at coordinate 84,705,931 of OX377203.1, read as the reverse complement.
GTGAGAACCAGAGGCGACCATGAAAAGGAAAAAGGAAGAAAACGCTTAGAACATCTACTATTCTAAGCAATTTCCTTCGTGGCATGCGCCACACATTCTGCTTCTACGGAATGTCGTGGAGACAATTTGAATGGATATATAGCCCACGTACTTATCGGCGGAGGTCAGCCAAGGACAAGACAGTGTTTTTTCCTTCACGGGAGGAAGGCTTGGTTGACCTTTGGGGAGCTGAAATCAAGAAGCTGAAATCGGGATGCATACAGTCGGTGCCTCTTCCAACTGCGCTACCACGCCCATGACAAAGGATACGAGACCTGAATTCAGAAAATATTGCGGCAATTTGCGGCGATGATTTCAGTAAGCTCATGAGTTTAGAGGCAGAAACACATGGCAGTCAATGCAGAGTAACTTCTTGAAAGAGGAAAATTACCAAAAATTTCAAACTTTGAAGTAAAGCTGTTCTGAAGGCGGAGCTCAAATGACGTCCAAGAAAAGTGGGACACCTTCATTAGACGAGTCTAGTCAAGAGAGCTCACACAGGTAGAGAAAGCCAAATTCTGTTGCAAGACAAGATAGGCACAGCACACAATGGCAACCCAGAAGAGGCTTAGCAGCGCAAGTGAGGGCGTAGAGCTCTTACGAAGTAGAAAGAGAAGGAAAGCCATTCTTAACCTTCAGGTTAGCCCCGTCTAAGTCATAGCGTCAAATGAGTTACCGCCAAAACCCCATGCTCAAGCCCACAAAGTAGCTTTGCGTAAAGGCCAGGAGAGGTCCGTCTATCATGCTTTGCTTACACGCGAGACGGCCAAGTAGCTTATGATTAGCGCGTAATGATAAAGTGGTCCCCAGTGGTTCATCTCCGCAAGTGTCCAGGTTGAGATTCGTAGGAGGCGAGGGTACACAAACGGCCATCTGGCTTTGCAGACGGCTTTGCCGCTCATAGTCATAGATTGTAAAAGGTATTCTAGAGCGCTTGAGGGGTAAAAATAAAGTATGGCGTAAACGAATTCCTTTTGGGATTCGCCACGCATTCTGCCTCTACTGGACGTCGTGGAAGCAATTTGTATATTTGACCAGTACGATCACCTGATGTAGCCAGCTGATAGACAAGTCAATTCAAATCAGTTTCTATAAAGACCATCAGCTTAACTGGTCCCATGCTGATATCAGCGGCCAGCTCATCCCGGATACGGGTGGGTGCTAATCGGTCTCACGAGGTGTGGATGTTGCGTTCGATCAGACGGCGCCGGTGGTGTAATGGCGTAGAGGATTCCCGCCCGGTTGGAGGGAGGTGCGCGTTCGAGTCCCGCCTGGCGCTAGAAGTTTTGATCGCAACAAAACATCGTTGTGACAGACAAGTTAGTGTTTTACCCTTCTCAGACAACTTTGGTACCAACTCATTGACCCCGGAGGGACTGAAGGACATGGCTGCCTGGACGGTAATCGGTTGCACGCCAGAGCCTGCGCCCTCTCCAACTGCGCTACCACGCGTCTCTAGAGCGTACAAAGATATAAAATAACTACCACTTGATAATCCTCTTAATAATCAGGTGCATACCAAAAAAAAAACATAGGAAGCCTCGTAGGTACTTCAATAGCTAACATAACGCATAGGTTGCAGAGAAATATTACTCGAGTATACCCCGAACCCGAAACGGGTGAAGATAGTGGAGTCGGAGGAGGCGAGACCGTCCTATGCACTCGAATTGAAAGTTACGGGATTTGGATTCCACCCAGGCCAACCAAGCTTCCATCATTTAGGGGTCGGTGAATTGGTACCGGACTTCTCTGGGAAGGGTATAGCACCCACCACAACTCTTCGTACAGACCAAATACGTATTCAGGTCTTCTCTAGGAGATACCGTAGAAGTGGAGTAAGTGGCGCATCCCTCTGAGGAATTGATCAACTGCGCCCTTTATCCATTCCATGATCCATGGTTAGTGGAGACAGACGTTACAGAAGGCAGTCAAGGACGTTTGCCAGCGGAGAAGCACAAGTTCTCTACGCTTCTAGAATCCACGTCTACTATGTACGTAGATTTTCTACGAATTTTTGCAAATTTTCATGAATCAACGAAAAACGAAAAATGTCCGTCTGAAGTTAGATAGCGAGAAGAGTCATTTAACTGTTTTCCATAGCTCTTCAGTTTTTATCGTCCTAGAGCGGGATGCAATGCTTGGCGAACATTACGATGTTCATTAAAGGATAAAATTGATAAAGATCGGCGCCAGTCAATATCTTTGCAGGATGCGCCAAGCATTCCATTTCTACGGAACGTCGTGGAGGCAATTTCAGTGCGTATTTAGCCTACCTGCTACATACATATGATGACTTGCGATGGTCATGCATGGAATAAAAAGGCAGTAATTTGTCCTTCCCAAACAGGTTTTTTATCAACTCAAAGAACTCTAAAGGATGAAAAACTTGGCGACCCTGGTTGGGACCTGAACCAAGAACTTTAAATGGGACTGCACTAGCCGGCCGGCGCCTCATCTGTCTGTGATAAAGTGCACCCCAACCTTAATTATCGAGCCGGAGAGGATCACTCTGTCACTAATCTGTTACCATAACTGCGGCGTAACCTAAAATAGCTCGGAAGAAGCTGCCGAAACGACTTTAAGCACCATTGAAGTTCCATAAACTTCGACTAGTCAAACCCACTCGAAGGGAGGGAGGACCTGTCAGGGAAGGTTGAAATGATGCCCTGATCATCAGCCCGTCCAACGTCCAATGAGTGGGCTTTCCATCAAGAAGTGGTCTATACTTGAACCTATACTTGAAAGAGAAAGTGGCGCTACTCATGAGGAAGCGAGTGTTTGGGTCTATCCTAGTCCGGTGGAGCAAAGATTCTTTTGTTACACAATCTCGTCCCTGATTTGTCCGTGACCACTACTTCCTGCTCCCTCCCCCATAAGAGAAGAAGAGGGATGCGTCATCCTAACTCTAAGTTTTTGAAACCATACCTAAGCACACGAAGTGAGAGGTTCTTGAAACCTATTGACACATGCAACTATGTAGTATGCATATGCCATGACAGGCATGGACGCATGTAACGCAGTCGGAGGAGGCGCGGGCCCTCGATTCATGGTTCGAGTCTCGCTCAGGTCGACCATACCAATTCTTTAATTTCTTCGAGTCAGCAACATTTGCGATGCTAGCTACAAAATAGTTTTTTTGTAAGAGTAGCCCATATTTTGTTTGAATATATAGTAGCTTTTTCAGTGAATGAAACACTACATCGCTTTGAGAAATGAGCGTTTTGCACATTATACAAATTTTCGAAACCACGTTTGCCAATATTTCAAAAGCCAACTTTTGTTGCCATGTTTTGCGAAAAACTGATTTTGTGTCACTTTTGACCCAATAGATGCTGTGTTCTGTTCTGAAGTAGTGCTTGCCTTGTCTGGGAAGAAACAAATACTGACTTGACCGCCATTTGGTCACCACAATTCACTGTTTAGGCCAAAGACACGTTCAAATTGCCTTCATGATATCTCGTAGAAGTAGAATGCGTGGCGCATCCCTTATAGAGACTACTTAACACCGCACTTTAACCGTTATTATTCATGATTAAGCTAGACAAGAGCTACATACAGGGTAAAAGGTCAAGAAGTTCATTGGTAGCGAAAAGCCTAGTAGTGAGGGTGACGGACTTGAAAGGGGGACGGTCGAAGGTTCGGTTTCCCGCCACCTCCCGATCTTTACAATTACTCCAACGATCGCCTGGCGAATGTTTTTAGCTTACTTTCAGTCAGTTTCGCGGAAACTTTGGGGAGGGAATAGTGTGAGAAGGAAAGGGAACGGTGCTCAATTGCCACTCTAGTGTTGACCCTCTCGTTTAGGATAAATTCAGATTTACATAGGAAACCGATGAGCCCAGTCCTAAACATTGCTAGTTTAAGGATCTTCCCTAATCGGGGGGGGGGGGGGGGGGAGCAGCAGCAGAAGAGCAAAACGAACACACAAACACGGTGGCTTCTCCTGAGCTAGGCACTCTGAAGAAAAGTTCCACTCTTGGCTGGTTCAGTGCGTCGCTTTCGTAAAATATGATATTCACTCTCAAAATTGACGCCGCTGTCAAACAGACAGAGTGATGTGCCCCTTCCCACTTGGATAGATTGTAAAATTCTGCTTGTATAGAACAAGAACTAGAACTTCAGGGTCTTCAGAACATGGAGACGTCTCTATAGATGCCGAGACGAAGGTGAGACATCTGCAGTTTCTGGACGAACTTACCACTGGTAAGCGTGTGAGCGGAATCCACGGTGCGGGGTCAGTATCGCTGCCGACTAGAGTACATTGTCCAGCCGCCACCACCACTATCACCCTGCCCTGCCACCCCCCTCGCAGCTGAAAGTACGACGACCACCGCTGCTGTCGACGGGTAAAGCAGCGACCAGCTCGTGCTCATCACGTAGACGTCAGTCACGTAAGCACCCCAGCGCACAGAGCTTCGACTCCAAACGAATCGGAATCGATACTTTATTTGATGATGATGACGGCCGATTCGACGACGACGACGATGGCACACGCGTGAAAATTGTGTGCTGCGCCCGTCCTCTCATACCTACATATCGCTGCAGTCGAGCACGAATACATTAACGCACCTAGCGCCGGCCGAGACGATGTCGAAAGTGGTAGCGAACGACTGACTGACGGTGAGATGGACGACCATCATGACGATGATGTCGTCGTCGAGTGAAACAGCTGACACGGATGCACTTCAGAATCAGCGTCGGTAGGGGGTCCGTCGGCGACGACGGACGTGCCGGTGCCGGTGGCGGTGGGTGACGATGGTCGTCGGGTGGGTGTCGTCGCCAGTTCGGCTACCCGAAATATAAACTCTCCGCTCTAAATGTGTTTATATAGCAGCACAGCAGCCAACTGTTAAGTGTGGTTATGTTTACCCGAACAGCGGCCGGGACTACGGGATTGGACGACGACGACGACGACGAGAAGAAGCCTCTGGGCGCTTCTATACTAGTAATCTATGGCAAGGCAGTAGGGAAGCATTCTACTTCTGACGAGCAGCTACTGTGGACAAAATCGCCTCCATGGGATATCCGACCCCGTCAGCGGATTCATCTGCAAAACTTTGGGAGGTTCCGTGCTAAAGATTTCTAAAGGAGATTAGCATTTATCTATAGCAGGTTAACGCTGTAAAAATAAGAAAGCATGAAGTCTCAGAGCTCCTCATTTTCCCTAGAAACTCAAAAATTCCATCACAGTGGCGGGTTATCAGGCAACCCACTACTCATAGTCGAAATCCACGAATTCTAAATGAAAGAAAAACGACGGATAAAAGAATGAAAAAAAGGAGTCAGGTTACATGAGTCATGGACTTCTCTAGTTACGGCTGGCGGTTGATCGGTATGAACTGGCAAGAAGAGGAAGAAAAGACAACTAGCGAGAAGGTGCGAAAACGAGAAGGTTGTGGAGAAAGAAATTGTAGAAGAAGCAAAAGAATAGGTGAAGTCGAAAGTGGTTCTAGAGCAGGGGCAAGAAGATAAAAAATGAGGGGACAGAGAGGAGAAGGAGGAAGAAAAAACGAAACGAGAGAGAGAAAGGTGATGAGGAAACGAAGCCAGTGGAAAAAGAGGAAGGAGGTGGTAGAGGAGGACATGTAGAATGAGGAGGAAGTACATAGACGAGCTGGAAGAGGAAGAGCGAGACGAAAAGAACGAGGAGGTGGTGGAGGAAAGGGAGAGGAGGAAAAGGATGATACACAAGACGAGGAGAGCGAGCAGGTGACGGAGGAAGAGCGTAAGGAGAACAAAGACGAGGAGCAGGACGAGAAGGTAGTGGAGGTGGTCGCTCTGGTGGAGGAGAAGGAGCTGAAGAAGGACAAGGAGGAGAACAAAAGCGATGAGGTGGAAAAAAGAGAATAAGAAAGCAAAGAAGATGCAGAAGATAAGTAAGGTAAAGAGAAGTGATAAGGAAAGAAGAGGAGGATAAAGAAGGGAAAAACGGAAGAAAAAAACCAGGAAGGAGGGGAGGAAAATATGAAATTATGGGAAAGAATGGACGAGTTCAAGGAAAAGAAAAAATGAAGAAGGTAAGGTGGAAGGAGAGAACAAAAAGATGAAAACAAACAAGAAGAGGAAAGAAAAGAAGAAGGAGAATATAAGTTAAGTAAAAGAAAAAGAAGAAAGTATAAAAAAGGATGAAGATGGTCACGAAGAAGAGGAAAACGGAGGTGAGGGAAAAGGGGAAAATAAAAAAGAAGAAGAGGAAGGAAATGAATAGAAGGAAAAGATGAGTTGAGAAATGAAGACAATGAATTAATAGAAAAGAACAAAGATGTTCAGGAAGAAGGAAAAATAGAGGTGAGGAAGAAGAGGAAAAGAAGAAAAAGAAGAAGATGAAGGAAAATGAAAGAAAAGGAGTATGTAAGCTGGGACGGGAAGGTAGAAGAAGGAATAGTTAAGGATGAAGACGGTCAGAAAGAATGGAAAACGGGGAAAGTAAGGAAGAAGAGGAAAGCAAAAAAAGACAAAGGAAAAAGAAGACAATAAGTTGAGACGAAGAGTTAGGAAAAGGAATACAAAAGGAAGGGAAGAAGAAGATCTTCTTCCCTTCCTGGTCTAGCCAAAACTTTCCTGATTAAGTAGGTCAGAAGCTGCTGCACCTAAATTTTTCTCGGGCAAATTAATGAGTGTGACTAATGCACATTCTGTTTTCTAAGCTTTAGGAGAGGAGGCATGCGCGAGATTACTCTGATCGGACGACATCGACATCGACTTCAGAGGCATTTTAGAGTTAATGTTATGTCTAAACAGCACCGACGAGTAATCCCAACTGTCGAGTTCAGATAGCATTTTTCCTCTCGGATAGTCCTGCTAGCAGACTGGGTGTCTTCAGAAGGGAGGATAGAACCGGATGATGGAATCGTTGACAGAACACCGTCATGGAGACCGCTCTCAAAGTATTATATAGCAGAAACGACGGTGTTCTAGATTTCACCACCTTCGCAATTTTACCCCATGAAGAACAAGAAAGATCTCTAAATGAACCGCAGCTGAGCTTCTGTTCTGCTAACAGCGTCCTGGATCTGGTCTGCAGTTCTTCCTCGTCTGTTGGATCGACCAGTTCATCGATCCAGGAGACGAGGAAGTGCAAGTTTCGGACGTGTGTGCAGAGTGTCCACACGGGGAAAGGAAGGTCACTCGTTTACACGATGTGGTATGTATAGTCCATAGAACGGGCAGCAGCTTCATTTCTACGTTTAGGAAGAGTTTTTTATTCAAGATAAACGGCAAAGGACGGCATTACTTAATCCCTTTTGGGATGCGCCACGCATTCTCTTTCAGAGGATATCGTGGAAACCATTTGAATGTGTATTTGGTTTCTACGATGACTAGCGGTGCCCAGGCGATGGAAAAATCAGCGCTTTATCCCTCCCAGACAAGCCGGGTAGCAATTCACCGATCCCGAATGGTTGGAAGGCTTGGTCGGCCTGTGCGGGAAATCCGAACCAAAAACCTGGTATCGGGGGCACGCGACAGTCGGCACCTCATCCGGCTGCGCAATACGCACGCTTATATGGTTATAAAAATTATTGAAGCCTGCATGTAGCCTCAACGTAAATAATGGAGGACCCAATTATGACGTTTTGGAGGAGTACGTGGTGTGATCTCGACGTCGTCTCATAGGGCCAGTATTTGGTCCTCTCATACAATTTTCAGCACCTGGGTATAGCTTCACACGCTGCGACATTTAGCAAATTTCCCTGATGCTCTGCGTTATGTGCTAGACGAGCACAGAACGCAGAGCATCAGGAAAATTTGCTAAATGTCGTCCTTAATCAGTCCCTTTGCGGGATGCGCCATGCATTCTCTTTTGGAAGATATCGTGGAGGCAATTTGAATACGTATTTCACCTATACAACGATTTGCGGTGACCAGACGATAGACAATTCATAGTTTTATTCTTTCCGAAGCAGAAAGAAAGATCATTATCACTCTTTGAAAGGTTGCCAAAAACATGACTAGAATTGATGTACATGTCCACATCCTTGTGCGAAAATTCATCTGTATTCATTTTTAACGTGCATTTAACGAGAAGTACAAATATAAGCCATCACTGGAATGTATTGGAAGCAAGCAAAGTAGAAGAATCATTATGATAACTAGAAGCAACACGGATTAGGTCCTTGCGTTCGAACGTGAAACTGGAGATAGGACACACTTTCCTAGGGTCAATCTTTCTCCTGGCAGGCATATATCATCTCGCAATGTTTTACAAAGTGTCTTTATATTAACCACTGTTCACATGCTGGGCAGCTTATTTGGAACACAATCAGGGATTCATCCCTTTGCCTAGTCCAGAACTCAACTGTGAACTTATGGTCAAAACCACACTATGTATAAGGAGAGTGGTCAATCCTGTTACGGGATGCGCCACGCATTTCACTTCTACGGGATATGGCGGAGGGAGTTTGAATGCGTATCTGGCCATACAATGACTTGCGGTGGCCAGCCGAAGAACAAGTCAGCGCTTTGTCCTTCCCGGACAAGTCTGGTAGCAATTCATCGACTCCGGAGGGACGGAAGGCTTGGTTGGACTGGACGGGAAATCTGAACCAGGAACTGGTATCGGGTGCACGCGACAGCCGGCACCTCCTCCGACTGCGCTACACGAGCCCAGAACCATCGTATAGTGAGGAAAAATACGAAAAAATGTCGAGGCAAGTGTTTCACGCCATGCTTATTGAGCCTGCTGAGGGCCACCTCCGCACTGGGATTGTGCTGCAATAGTAACTTGGATCTGTCCTAATCGGCAGGGGCCACCGTAAAGTGTCAATTTTCGTATATGACCCATGCCACACAACCACGTCCCTTGAATTTAACTGAAAGGCTTCGCATCATGGGATCATGGGACAGCAGGTGAAACTCTCGTGAAAACTCAAGCAAGGGATTGAAGACACAAATAACTATGTGCCCCTCAGATTAGGATAGATCCGCGAACTCCAATATGAAAAAGAACAAGAAAAATTCGCCGTCATCAGAGCGCATCTCACAAAGTAGTAGCAGCCAGGGGCAGCGGGTAGCGGAGGCGCGAAGGAGTGTGAGAGAGGCGAAGGGTAGAGCGTATGATGTAGTTCCTCTCAAGGACGATGATGTAGGTTCGCATATGTAGTCGAAGGTGGTATGGCTGATTTTGTTGGTGACCTCATCGAGTCGGTGGCAAAAACGGGAAGGTGAGGAAGGGCTGGGGAAGTGCAGGGAAAAAGCCGACGCGACGATCGAGGTACGACCGACCGACCGCCCGCGGACCGACGACCGACCTTGGCGGATAAGAAAACACACAGCCGGAGAGTGAGCGCGAAGAATCGTCGTCACTTCATGGATTATGAGTGGAGATGGAAGTGGTCGTGGGGGTGATGGAATCGATCACTCGAACTCGGACTCGTCGGCTCGGCGGGACACGTAGCAGACCCGAGTCCGCCGCCGACCACAGGAGGGGTGGACCGGAGCAGGAGTTAGTGTGTCAGCGATCCTCGCGCGCCACTGTTCCGGGGCCGGCGGGTGTCGCGGCCGATCTAAACGGCAGTGTAAATGGTAAATGGATCAAGGATTACTTGTGAAGTGCTGCGTCGCCGCCCGTTCCTCGCGCTACCGAATGGTAAATACTACCGTAACCTAATTTTTCGCGACCGAGCTGACGGGCGAGGTGTCGACGGTGGTCGGGTGGTCGCCCCGCCGCACTCACTACCGCCGCTCGGCCGGAAGTTCACCACCATCACCCGTCGGTCGCCGAGCGCGCTCACTGGCCGACGGTAATTGCGTTACGTTGCCGACAGACGACTGATGGCTGGCTGTCCAACCTATCCACTCCGTTACCGTACACCCAGAAAGGGGCAGTAAGGAGTAACTGACTTCAGGGAGAGCTCATCAGGTGGGAAAATAGGGCGAAAGATCATGATAGGAGCTGCGGTGCAGAAGGAACATGAGCTAAGGAACCTACAGCAAGGACCCTAGGGCTTCCAGAAATACGTACTCTGGCCTGTACTCCGACTTGGGCCCCATCCATGGACCGCGACGGGAGCGACTAAGTGGCCGCAGAGCATAGAGAATATATGACGGCCTTAATCGACCCATTTTGGGATGCGCCATGCACTGTGCTTCTATGGGATGGCCTAGAGGCAATTTAAATGTGTATTTAGCTTACGGGCGCGTACAGTCGGAGGAGGTGAAACCTGTCGCGGGCACCCGATATCAGGTTCAGGTTTTTCATTTTTTAAATTTACTTCTATTCTTTATTGTTTTTTGGTTCAGATTTTCCGCCAGGGCCAGCCAAGTCTTCCATCTCTCCGTTGTCAGCCAATTGATACTGGACCTGCCTGAGAAGAATAAAGGGCTGACTTGCCCAGCGGCTGATCAGCGCAGATAATTGTATGTATGGCCGAATACGCATTCAAATCACCTCTACTTCGTCCCGTAAAAGTAGAATGCGTACAGTTGCACCCCTTCCGACTGCGCTACCGCGCACCCGTGAAAAATACGCGAATCGATTTATGCCCTAAAAAATCGATATGTACTCCTTACCCGGAAAACCAATAGCTCCTCAAGCTACAGTTGCGGACTATGAACAGGCCCTCAGGTAGTAAGATAGGCGTTTCATTTGGAAATTAATCGCTGCATAAATTGCATCAGGAAAAGTTGAAAAGTTGTGTGTCTTGCTCATGCAAGACGATGGAACATGCTGTGGTATGATTCTGAAACTCCTAGCGGCCATCTGGAGCTGAACTCGGATTACCTGAGACACTCGCAGCGGTTAGCTGGAAGGACAGTTCAGAAATTATAGTTTGGAAGTCTTCAGAACTTCACCGGTAGGTGAACGGTATTTCATCTGCAGACCAACTAGACACCTTGGGCGAGAGTTCGAAACGGGTAAAATCTTAAGCCCCTGTTATATTCCCGCGGGACGTCCGCGGACGGACGATGCACCGCGGACGGTCGTCGTCGTCCCGGGGCGGCTAGCGTCGCATCGGAGCGCGTTTCCCGCGCCGAACTCCGCGGACGGCTGCCCTCCCGTGGGCGGGAAGTATAACACCCCTCTCGTCGTCTGTCCGGCGGCGATCCGCGGACGGCGGTCGTGGCGGGTCGCGACGAGTGGCCCGGCGCGGGGTCCCGATGCGATTTCCGCCCATCCGCGGAAGCTCCCGTGGGAGTATAACAGGGTCCTTAGCGAACAAAACGTTTCAAACCACCGTCGTTGAATTTTGGGAGCAATACTGTTCAACTGCCGGTGACATTTTTCGGTGAACTAGCATAGCTGCTCTTCCAACCTGAGCGTCTGATATGATTTAGCGTCAGGTGACAAGTAATTTCTGTAATTGCGTAAGGCTACTGAGCGCGAAGCGCTTAGGGCCTGTTCATACTTCTCGACAAGAGCGACAAGAGCGACTGGAGCGACGGATGTAGTGTGGTGTACGTAAATAATTGCGTACTCCACGCTCCGTCTGTGATGAATGTAGTGTGAAATGCTTAATTATTTACGAACACCACACTACATCCGTCGCCCCAGTCGCTCTTGTCGCTTTTGCCGCCTTTATCGCTCTTGTCGCGAAGTATGAACAGGCCCTAAGTGTGTAGACGAACTGGCAACTTGTCAGCAACCTACTCGATGCGACCGCTCGCGTTGCTCCCAGGTCCTGATGGCAAAGTGTTTTTAAATTTAAAAGCTGGGGCAATTCAGCTACTGTGGTAGTCCGGAATGCCATTCACCGATAGAGGCCGGTCAAAAGTGGGCGAAAACCTGTTTTCTATCGGTGAAGATTGGTTGCCATTCCTCGCACTGAAATTCAACCGATACTGACCGTTAGAGGATTCAAAATTACCCTCGCCGTAGCTGTGTTCCATCGTCCTACATAGGCATCTAAAATTCCAGAACTCAAGCAAAGCCCCTATATTGATCAACTCCACACAAACAGTCGGTCAATAGTGGAGCGAAAGCGGAAAACTGTCACAAAAGATCAGCGAAACGCTGAACAAGAAGCGGCAGGCAGCTGGACGACGAAGCAGCGAAACAGATTCGTCGGCTGCTGCCGCCGCTGACTCGGAGCCATCTGTTCCTCATCCGAAGGCGAGGAGGTTCGTCACCTTGGGTGGTCCGATGAGGACGGCCGCACTGGGTAAACAAAAACTATGGAATGGCCCGATGCGGTGCGGGAGAAACGCCAAGCAGGATTCGAACCCGCAACCGCCGGTTTTCGGGGAACATGCTAGCCCCTAGCACCAATGGTTCCACTAAGACTTTCAGCTTAACAGGTTCGATCAGCGGCCGGCTCATCCTCGCTGCCACAAGGACATGGTGGATGTTAGATTCGTGGGTGAGTGACGTGCCTGGAAAGCAGAAGGCGTGGGTTCGAAACCCGCCTGGTGCAGGAGTTTTGATCGCAACAAAATGCCCTTGTAACAGCGTGTAAATAAAAACATGATGAATAAATGTATTAAGAAAGTAGACAGAATAGAAAATCCAGTAAAGTAACTCATATAAAACTAAATGTGGGCGCCCGGAGAGCAGTCGGGGAGGGTGCCGGCTGCCGGGTGCGCGATGTATAGAACTTGATTCGAATTTCCCGCCAAGTCAACCAGGCCTTCCATCTCTCCTGGCTCGGTGAATTGGTACCAGATTTGTCTATGAAGGATAAAGCACTGACCTGGTCATCGGCTGGCCACCGCAAGACATTATACAGGCGAAGAATCCATTCAAATTGCCTCCACGACATCTCGTAGAAGTAGAATGCGTGGCGCCTCCCAAAAGGGATTGACTCCTTTGTCCTTTATCGTTTATAGAATTAAATTTACCACCTCTGACGGAACGAGAAAAAGGTCTGCACACGCATACGAAATGCATGCATTATATTTTTTGCATTTTTTTTATTTTATTTTTTTTGCAATTTGAATGCATATTTGGGCAACCACTTATGGTGCCAGCCGACGGACAAGTCAGTATTATTTTCTCCTTTCCAGACAACCAGCAACCCGCAGACCAAGGAAGGATGGAAGGCTGGGTTGGGCAGGGCCGGAAATCCGAACCAAGAACCTGAAATAAGGGTGCATGCGGCAGCTGGCGCCTGTTCCGACTGCACTACCACGCGTCCTGCTGGATGTCTTACAACCTCAAGACTTAAAACCCAATAACAAACTTATAACTTTCGCTCCACTTAACATTATCATTTTCTTCAAAGAAATGAAATGAGATGCATTTCTGCGCTGAAATTGAAACATAAAGTACCACAGCATACCAAACTTTGAGAAAAATTGGAAGAGAAGAATTTTAGATCTTGAGATCCCTCATAGACAGCAGCTAGATCTAGTCAATCACTTCAGACTAAGTAAGAAAAACTTGAAGGAAAATTAAACTCAAACCAAGGATATCGCACAGTATTGTGAAATGCGCCACACACTCTACTTCTACGGGATATTCTAGAGACAATTTGAACACGTATTTGGCCTACACAATGACGGATGGTGACCAAGTGATAGATAAGTTAGTATTGTACCCTTGCCAGACAAGTCTGGTGCCACCAACCGACTCCAGAGAGATGAAAGGTTTTGATGGCCTGGCGGGAACCGTTGAGAGAATGCGAGAGCCGTTCTCTCCTCCGAAGTGATCCATTTCGAACCAATAATGGTAAGTATGAAAAACTTCAAGGAAACTCAATTGGGGGTATATATGTAGCGTGAAAATTTCCTTTACATGCAAGCTTTTAACGGAAGCTTTCAATTTTTTAATCCTTCTCAAATTTGAAATAAAGAGGCATGTGCATTTTTTTAGCCAGGAAAATTTGCCTATGCTGCAACTAACGTGACTGTTCTCCACACCAACGGTCGGAATACCACTCTCACTTAGGATACGTACATGAAACGGACGCACCATGCAATTTATATTTTTTGTAAAATAAAGGCTGACATTAGGCACATTTTCCTTTTTTCCGTCAGTTGACCTCCCTTGTCAAACAGATTTCGTCCTTGTGAAGGATCAAACTCAAACTCAACCGAACTCGACAAATGTTAGCAAAAATTTCAGCGTTAATGAAGGTTCAATTGCTTCAGGATTGCGCCATGATTTTACTTCATCTCGATCTCACGCTGGCAACCAGAAGCTGTACTGAGACTACACACGGCACTGATTTGTTCGGCCTTACTGAAAGGTAGTGTTTTATTCTTTACAGAGACGTCTGGAACCGATTTTCAGACGAAAACGGCGATTGATCTGGTGTCCCAAGAAACCGACTGCTGTTTTTAAAAATAATAACGAAATTCAATCGCAAAAAAAAAACTTTTTGCATCCTGGCTTCCTACAACTTGATAGAGGGCGCTTATAGCGCAGTCGGCAAAGGGTATCATTCTCCTGCTAGCCTCGAGCGATTTCAGGCTCGCTTTGCGAGTTCGTCGTTCGAGCAGTTCACTTCTACCGGTTCGCTAATGGCTGCAAACTTATTTGGGAAAGATGCGATACACTGAGCTTCTACTTCAGCTGGCTTCAGAACTCATTAGGCGAGCCCAATACACACTGAAATTGTCTTCAAGAAACCGCGTAGAAGCGAAGTACACGCACTTCCCAAAGTACATGAGGTCCACAAGAAATGTAAAGCAAAAATTACCATAACTAACTAACTAGGCAACAAAATAAATAAATAAATAAACCACCTTTGAGCCTTTAAAGACGATGAACAGGTTGAAGCGTTAGGATAAAAAGATAAAGGGCGGCGTTACTCAATCCCCTCTGGGATGCGCCAGCGCTTTCTACTTCTACGGGATGTCGTAGAGGCGACATGAATGCGTATTTGGCCATACATAACTTGCTGTGGCCAGCCGATGAACAATTCAGCGCTTTATCCTTCCCAGACAAGTCTGGTACCAATTCACCGACCCCGGAGGGATGGAAGGCTTTGTTGGCCTGGGCGGGAAATCCGAACCAGAAACCTGGTATCGGGAGCACGCGGCAGTCGCGCCTCCTCCGACTGCGCTACACGCTCCCTGAAGCGTTAGGCCACTCAATAAAGTTGATCCGCTTACAAGCTCGTTCGGCGCTGAAACATTAACACATTATCCATAGTTTCGCAGAAATCAAAGCAAATTAGAAATATTTCTCAGTTCTTCAATAGGCAAAAAATACGTAAGATCTCATACATCGTATTCAGACTGATCGCTCTTACAAGGGACGTCTGTGAACCTACCCCAGCAATTCTCAAAAAGGCCTTTATAGTCTCGTAGAACATCTGGCAAGGAACATAGAGAAGAAGTTCGCTTTTGCTGCGGGCTTCTGGGTGGTTCAACAATGGCGAAATTTCGTCGCTCAGTAACTCATGGATAGGAGGTCAGGGATACGTATCCGCCACCCATGCAACTAGTGCTAGTCACTTTGTCGCGCTCATTTGAAATCCGAATTCGTGCAAGCATTTCAATTTCAGCGCAAACGTGGGTCAGAACTTCTTTTGCGCACGGGTTAGCTGGTGGTTTTCATTGCTCTCGAGCCCGCTACCAGTCGAAACGGATTTACTAGGCGACAATTTTTTGCCATTTTTGGACCACCCAATAGTCCGCAGCAAAAATAAGCCTCACCGCTGTGCTCCTTCTTAGATGCTCTACAAGATGTTCGTCTTGTTGAGAAACGTCGGGGGTAACTTCACAGACGCTCTTTGTAAATACTAAGAGATGGTTAGAAATTGCGAAAAATTGGTGTAGATTCCAATTTTTTTGCGTGAACTTGTGGTAGTGTGCTATCCAAAATTTTTGCGCATGTTTTAAAATCTTTGAAATTGCAGATAATATATAATGGAACTAAACATCGATTTAATAGAAATTCTATTTCAAATACTCACTAACTACATATGCAAGGTAAAGCTGCAAGCACCTGGAATTATTTTAAAACGCTTTTAAAAGTTTGCTACAAACAGGTTCTATAATATATTTGCAAAAAATGATAGCTTGAAATTCACCCGACGCCTTCCACCGACTGGGCCATACGTCTCAGTCTTGGAACGAAATCAAAAATATACAATGCGCATCTAGTTTCCCGTGATGCTAAAAAACTAGCCATCCCGTAAATAAGTAAATAAATAAATGATACCATCCTAAGCGATGCGAACCGCGGAATGCTGAAGGCATTCGAAAAATGCGAAAGGATGCCCAAGCTTAAATTCTCCAATACGTGCTTTACTCGAAAATATTGCAATTTCATAACCACCAACTAGATGATACACAGCATAACCTCACTAGTACGACATTCGCATAGAAGTCGACTACGAAAATATCACGTCGCTGCTGGTTTTGTTTTCTTCGAATAACTTGGATGAAACGGGAAATTCTCTTCCGTTTTGTTTTGTGTTTAAAAATCGAAAAAACGTTTTACAATGTAAAAATTTACTTGTGGAGTTTTCTAGCGAGTTTGAATTCTACGTAAAAGATTCCTAATCAAAAAGTGAATAAAAAAGGTAGAATCATACCAACTCTTTGATCATGTGCAGAAATCCAAGAAGAAAAGAGAAAAGATGCAAGGTACATAAGCAAGCAGCCTCTACCCTTTTTGTTTTAAATTTTAGATAATTGAAAAGGGTTGCTGGCACTACTCAATTCTAATTGAGGGTAATAATTATATGATCATTCATTTGCACAATTTTCTGACATAATAAAGGACTAGATGAACAAGCATACTGTGAATAACAGTAAGCCGCATAATAAGCTCGGAAATATTTTGAAGTCCGCAAATAGAATACGATTTTTTGTGATTTCAGATTGAGATAGTCTTTACTTCAAAAAAAAACGACAACACTATATTTCGAAAAATCTGATTCTCAAAATTCGAAAAATCAATAAAATGCTGAAAATTGACTAAGCATAAACTATTGCTTTCAGCGAGCTAGTTTGAGTAACAATTTAGAGCAGAAAGTCTAATAACTTAAAACTAAGGAACAAAAGAATAGACGTCAAACGACGACGGTATTAATCAGTCACTGCTTGGGATGCGCCACGTATTCTATTGCTAGGTGACATCGCTGCTGAGCCTATTTAAATGCCTACAAAATGATGATCAGTCGAAATTTGTGGCCGCTTGTTAAGCTCTGATCAGCCTTGCAACCTCGCTCGGCACAGAAATACATCAGACAACTAAATTTGAGCGAAACGGAGACTATAAAGGGTTGCAAACAGACGACGCAAAAAAAGAGAACGATTAGATTGTTCAAAAATCTAAGAATCCAGGTGACGTAGTATCTCGAGGAAGAGTTGGATCGAAAGAAGTGGTAAGGAGAAACAAGCCTCGAAAAATGTAGCTTGAAAATAGTAAGAAATAAACTAGATAAGTATCTGTTCTCCACTTACCGAACCTGTACTTTTAGATACGATTGATAGGCTTAGATCGTTTTCTACTTCAGCGACAGTACAGCAAGAATTCTGAAGAGTATTGAAAGATCTTAGAGACTCTCTACCAAAAACCTCGGTAAAAAATAAAATTTAAAGGATGCTATCAGGAGACTATACATGTGACCATCTTCTGGAGCACATCTAGGCCCTCAGCGTGTGACCTTCTCCAATAGCCTACGAAAACTATGAGAGGGAGCGTTCTTAGTGATACTATTCAATATCAATGGTATCAATAATAATAGTAATAATAACACAGTAGAGTATAGCAAGAATTCTGTGGAGTATCGAAACATCTTAAGGACTGCCAACAAAATCGTCACAAGAAAACTCATGAAATTAGAAGGACACTATAAAAAGCTAACCTGTCCATCTTCTGGCCTAAACAACGTATCTGCTAAGGCAGTCAGAGACGACTATAAGAATTAGAGTTTTTAGTCGTTTTATTTAATAATAACAATACGGTACATTATAAGAAGAACTATAGAGAATGCTCTTAAAAAGGCTGAAATCTTTTTGCTCAACTACTCTTCTATCGTTTTTGGGCTTAGTTATGTTGTATTGTATTTAAAACACCATATAGGTGTACACAGAGGTGTAGTTGTCA
This sequence comes from Heligmosomoides polygyrus polygyrus, assembly GCA_947396885.1. Classification (NCBI taxonomy): domain Eukaryota; kingdom Metazoa; phylum Nematoda; class Chromadorea; order Rhabditida; family Heligmosomidae; genus Heligmosomoides; species Heligmosomoides polygyrus. The sequence continues at coordinate 84,687,951 of OX377203.1, read as the reverse complement.
CAGTATATGAAGATTTTTTTGTGATGCATCTTAAGCACACTCAACAAAAAAAATCATGGAAACCAAACATGTTTGAAGGTCGCGGCAGTAAAAAAGGTAACCTGTCTACTTTCTGGCCTGCATCCTGGAGTTCAACGTGTGTGGTGATCTGCTCCAGCAGGATGTGGCGGCGACAAGAGGTGAAGACAAAGCAGCGATTCGTTATAGCCGCCGACACGGCCGCAGAAGCCGCAGTAGCAGCACCAGATCACCGATCGCACAGCCGAAAAGCTACCTAGAGACCGGACCAAGCAGTGCGTCGGAGTAACTGGTAATCTTTGGTGGGAAGTGATGCCGCTGATGGCGGTCGCTCGGTCGGTAGCCGTGGTCTGTGCGATGGTGGCGAGCAGAGGACGGCGCTGAGAGATCTACCAAGGCCGACTACGGCTGAGGAGAGGCAGAGAAGCGACGGCGGCGGCGACGGCGAGCGGTAGAAGCTTCTGCCCCCACACAGGCAGAGATACCCGACGTGCTGAGCTTCTCAACCGGTTACGCAACGGACAGCGGCGCTAACATCTGTAAAGCCCCGCGGCGAGGGTAACGGCGTGCGCGGGTGGGGGTGACGAGTTCGGCGATGAATCAACGACGAAGACGACACGGCCATGTCGAGTAGGAGGTCGCTGGACCGGCAACGGGCGGATTTTTTTTTGCTGCAAAACGCACAGGAAGAGCGACAGAATAAGCAACAGCAACAGAATGGCGCAAAAACGACCGGAAACCGGAGCACGAAACACGGAAGCGGAAACAAGGCAAATTCGCCCTTCGTTCAAAACGGCTTTTAAAACGGAGTCCGAGGCGGCACATGTCGCGAAGATGCACAGCATTTCGAGGCGGGAACGTGCCAGCCAATCATAACCAAGCAGAGCAGCAACCGTACTCACGTCAGGTAATCAGAGTACCGACTGTGCTCGTACTCTCTGAATGGGCCGTGGCCGCATACGATGTATCCTGATTGGCTAGCGTTGCCTAACCTCCCAATGCTTCGCATCTTCGCAACATGTATCACCAGAAGCTGCTTTGGTTGCGCTTTTTCCGAAAAGCAACTTCCAGAGCAGAAAAATCCTCCATGGATTAAAGCATATCTTCATTAGAAGATGATGCATACCCAAGCGCCAGGCAGGACTCGAACCCGTACCCTGCTTTCCATGCAGCGATGCTACGCCTTCGAGGATATAGAGGATATTACGTGGTCAACCAGCGCCGGTAGTGTAGGGCTACTCGGAAAGCAGAAGGTGCGGGTTCGAGTCCCGCCCGGCGCAAGAGTTTTCATCGCAACAAAACATCCTGTAATAACAAAACGTGCCTCTCTACCAGCTGCGCCAGGCTTAAACAAATGTGTTAAAACATGATCCAATTTTTCCCATCAAATTGGACACTCTTTCAAACAAACTTGACGCTTCTGAAATCAAAGTGAACGGGTTCCAAATCAAAACGAGCTTCTTAAAGGATAAACGGCAGACTCTCCAAGACGGCTAAAATAATTTTTTGTTCAAGAAAAATTTGGTAAAACTAACTTTGATGTTTCAATTCACTTAGCCAATAAGTGAACACGTTGTTTGAAATTTTGTAATTTTTTTTAGGAAAAACAATGGTTTAAAATTTTTCTTAAAGAGCAGGAAGGTTGCCGTTTTTAATGCTGAAAGCAGAGATTAGACCATGCCCTCGTTCAAGATGTCGCGATTTTTATTCGATTGATAGCAAAATTTCTGTTCACGTGAAATTTCACACCTGTGAACGATATAACAAAAGCAATTACAAAGAACACATATGTCGTTTCTCGTTTTGATGCTTTATGTAAGCAACAAAACGAAGGCGTGTGTTTAATCAAATAAAAATCGCTACGAGCTAGCCATCGCTACAAGTGCTTGGCGCGATCTCTTCTTTTAATGAACTGATTGATTGCTAGGTTGTTAGTCTTTAAAAATTTAATTTATTATTTCTCCTCAAAAAATTAATATTTTATAAAATTATTGCACATAATCGAGCAGCCGAACTAAAAAATTCAAAAAAGTTGTACCAATGTTTTCTTGAAGAAAAAGAGATTCCAACCTTTTTGAGAGTCTATACTTCGGAAAAAGCTCGTTTTGATTTCGAAGATAATTAGTTGAATTCAAAAAGCGTTGAGCTTGTTTAGAAGAGTGTCCAAGTTGATTCGAAAGGTCCAATTGTTAACTTGACGTGAAAATCAAATAGATTGACGAGGTAATAACGTTCAAGAAAATCAGAAACTAATCTCCAGCTTCTCTCTTCTTGAATTGATTCGCTCAGGAACTAATGTTGAACAGTGATCATTGCTGTTTCTGCAGTGCAGTCGAAAACCAGTGAAATTGGTGCGGAACGGAAGTGCTGAAACGACCGGAAGCCGTCATTCGGAACACGGAAACGGAAACTCCGCACATCCCTGCTCAGGACGGCCACAGACGACGACGAGGGCAGGATGGGACTCGTCGGCCGGCTCTTCTAACTCGCGGCCGGATTGGCTGGCAAGTATCTTCCGGTACGCTAAGTGCTTACTTCATTCAACTTCCGGTGACTGGAGGAGTAAGTGGCTCGGTTACCCGTTCATGGACGGGTGCTAGGTGGCGACAGACTGAGCCGGGCTGGGTCCAGCCTCTGCTGGCTGGAACTCCGAATTTAGGTAGCTCGAGCTCTCGCCGCCAAACAAACGGATTAGTCTGAGACGGCATGGACACTGTCGATGCTAATCGAGTCCACCCGGGCGACTTTTCCCCGAGTGAGAGAAAAACCGCGGAATAAGACCTAACAACCCACCCTCGCCCAATTCCCTCAGTTTCTCTCCCAACTGCTGCCACTGCTCGGTCGGCTGGCCGGCCAGGCAATAAGCACCGGGTGACGGTGGCGCGCGAAAGTGAGTCAAGAGCTGATTAAGACCACCACCACCGGCGCCGTCGCCGCTGACAGAGGCTGACTGACTGGCAGAAGAGACTGGCTGAAGGTGCTGCCTCCTGCCCTCTCGGAGAAGTTCGGAAGTTCGAATGATGGGCTGGTGCAGGGCGGCTTTTTCAGGTAGGGCAGCAGTGGCGGCGGATGTCGGGGCGCTTCCGACGGAGCTGCCGGAAACGTCGCCGCCACGAACGCCGCCGCTCTTCAGCGTCAGCAGCCCTGACCGATTCAGAAGACCCGACGCTATAGCCACCGAGCGACCTGGCCCGGCTATCTGTCCGCACGCAAACAGCCGGGACGAACCATCCCGGCCGGACAAACCGAACGACGATGACGACGAATTCAAAGCGATTCGGTTGATATTGGTCGAGGGCACAAAAGGCATGACGGGTGCCGCCGGGTGCCGCCACGGGTGACAGCCGCTCCGGTCTCGCCATTCACCACGACGACGGCCTCTATCCATCTCGCGGTCCGGGTATTCTGCAGCCCATTCGATGGCATCGCTTCATAAATCGGTTATGGCTACTGTACGGGAGCCGGCCGACCGACGACATCGCGCGCGATCAGTACGATTCGGTCGGACGCACCGCTGATTCCGATTCCGACGCCGTCTGACACGGATCCAGAAGACGAGGTCACGACGCTGCCCTGACTGAACTTATCACCACCGATAACACCTAGTGTGATCGATCGTCATGAAGAAAGTTACCGCGGCCTGATAGCGGTCATGGAGCTCTTAGATAAAAGTTTCGACTGGAATGGGCAACTCTTGGTATTAAAAATACTTTTGAAGTCCTTGCCCATGGTGGTGCGAAAATTAAGAATTAATTAAAAGATAGACGGTTGCAAAACGACAGATTAGGAAGAATTTTTTTTACTTTTGCACGTGGAAACTTACGGAAGTTCAACGAGTTAAAAGGATTAAAGGATAAAGGATAGCGTTACTTAATCCTTTTTTGGGATGCGCCACGCGTTCTAAATTTTTTAACGGGATGTCGTGGAGGCGATTTGAATCCGCATTTGGCAAACCAATGACTTGCGGTGATAAATCAGTGTTTTCTCCTTCCCAGACAGATCTGGTACCAATTTTCCGAACCCGGAGGCGTGGAAGGCTTAGTTGATCCGGGCGGGGAATCCGAACCAAGAACCTGGTATCAGCTGCACGCGACAATCGGCACCTCCTCCGACTGCGCTACACATGCCCTTTAACGAGTTACATTCTTAGTGAAAACAAAAATACTAGGACTGCTTACTCAAGCTCCTCAAGCTCTTATTGCTCGCAAGATGTCTAGTTTAATTTGGTGAATGCGACGCTGTTTAGATTTGTTTGTCAACCAACTACAGTTGCTTACTTTACCTTTTTATTTTTTACTTTCTTATAGGGCAAACTATTTTTAAAATTTCCTCATATGGCTTTTCTAGATGCTACTGTTTGCCTGACATTTTTGTTAGCACAGTTGTGCTTTAGAGAAACTTTATCGAACGAATAAATGAAGGAACATATTTGATGCAGAAAACGTCGAGCGAATAAATGAACGGTTTCATTTCTTAATCAATTTTTTTCAAATGATCGAAAATTGAATAAGCCCCATTTTCGTTTATTCGAATACTCGAATGATCGCACAATTTGTTTCAGCCAGATTATGCGCTTAAAGGTTTGAGTCTATTCGATATTCGAAGAAAATTATTCGATTATTGAATAAAGCTGAAATGTCCGAGTTTCGAATGATTTATGAATATGGCTCCTTTTCGGTCTTCGAATTCGGACAAATATTCTAAAATCGATTAATCGACTAACTACTACAGTGGGGTTATTTACTGGAAAACGAAGACTAGAGTCAGCCGACAAGCATAATATGTATAAGTCCAATGCCTTTTATGATTCCAACCAAAGGTATCTATATAATTTTTACAAAATTTTTGAAGCAGTTTACCTTAAAATGAAAAATTACACTCTGCTGAACTAACTCCGATGATTTCTGCATATTCAAAGCATATATAACACCTGCGTCTTCACTGATGAGCAACTGGGGAAGTGTTTTAACACACACGGTTCGATAGATGGCGAAATGAACCACATTGAAAGCAGGCAAAAAATTTGTAATTTAAAATTCTTCACTTTCACTTTGCTTGACTACACGTGTGTCTATGCTGCATTTTAATAAATAGATAAATAAATAGATAAACAAATAAATAATAAAATAAAGGTTGGCCGCATGTGGTAGCGCAATGGAAGGAGGTAATGGCGGTCGCGTGCACCCGAGTTCTTGGTTCAGATTTCGTGTTCAGACCAAACAAGTCTCCCATCCTCCCAGCATCGGTAAATTGGATCTGGGAAGGATAAAACTGTCACTTGCCCATCGGTTGGCCACCGCAAGGCATTGAATATGCCAGGAAAAATTTGCTTCCACGATATCCTGTAGAAGCAAAGTGCGTGGCGCAACCTCTATAGGATTGACTAACGCTGCGCTTTATTCTTTGTACTATGTCATCTCTACAGGTCGCAAAAACCGAAGGCTTAAAAACGCATTTTAATATGAGCTTCAACGAAAAAATGCAGTAGCTAAAACCTCATAAATTATATAAAAATGAGGAAAAAATAAGATGACAAGGCAAGCAAGTTATGGCCGGGTGGTAACTGCAGCGGAGTATGCAAAGGGCGCCCTATGTAGTTGGACTCACTATCAGGTCTCTTTCAAGTCCACAGGCACACATTTTCCTAAAATTTCAATCTAGCTATACCTAAGCTGAGCTAATTTCAATCTCGCGCTTCTCGTAGTGCTGGTTTATCAGGAAGTACGTTCAGACCACTTCGATTTTTGAATGAAAAAAAGTAGAACTCAAGGTTCGAGTCCAGTCTGGCGCTAGGATTTGATCGCAACAGGCATCGTTTTAGCAGCTTACAAGCTCGGAAGGCTCGTAACATTCGAGAATGAAGGAAAATAACTCTGAAGTGGCGAAGTGCTCTGCCAGGGGTCGGACTCATCAACGAATTACACTAACTTTAACAGAGAATTCACAGCGGAAAACTCAGATAACGCGGCTTATCGCTCACCATATCACTTGATAAGCCGCGCTATCAAGGATTTCCGCTGTAATACTCTCTGTTAAATTGCTATAAGTCGTTGAATCCAGCCCCAGAAAACGAATAAACAATGATGATAAAGTACTGCGTTAGTTAGCCTTTGTTGGGGATCGCTACGCCTTCTACTTCTACGGGATGTCTTGAAGGTGATTTGAACGCGTATTTGGCCATACACTGACTTGCGGTGGCCAGCCGAGTCAGTGTCTTATCCTTCCAAGTCAGGTGTTCAACTTAAATTGATAGCAGGTTTCATGGACCTGCACGAGACCTGGACCAAGAACTTCGATTCAAGGCGCCCACGGCAACCAGCGCCTCCTCCGACTGCACTGCCGCACGCCATTTGATGATTTACTAACAAAAACTCGATTAAACACTTTATGAGGAAAGCTCGGCAGTAACTGACCATCTCCATAAGGTGATAAGAATAAGTAAAGGATAATTGAATACATAGATAAAGATCTTAGTGAACTATGAGAACGAACGGTATTACGCTCTTCACACCCGTTGGGCGAATGGCAGAAGTGACTGGGCCACCCTGCCATTCGAATGGAGATCTTTCTAGCGTTTCACGAACTTGACGATCAACGGGAAATTGACAATGCACGCTATTTTATTAGAATTTCAATTATCATACTATAATATAATCCACTAAGCGATGAGTCATAAAATGGGGCGGAAATGAGTCATAAAGTCGGGTGGAAAAATCGAGTGGAAAATAGGGGGGAAAATTACGGAAAATACTTAGACGTCTTCTACTTGCCTCGAAACTGGGGGTAATCGAGGTCGCTGAACACGAATCAGAAGTTAGTTTTAGAGGTATCGATCGCCATCAAACAATATTGATCAAAATATCGATCTTTTCATCTTTTTCTTACTATTTCGCCTCCTAGGTGGCATTTTTTGCATCCACTTATGCATCCACCTCTATGTTACCAACCTACTTTTAGTGCTAGAAGCTGCTCTTGCTGCTCTGAAGTTGTGCCGAAGACGTCGACCAATATGCCTTGGGATTCTAAATAGGAAGTCGCAGCATGTGGGCCAAGATTCAGCTCTGCCGATGACGTCGTCGGACCGGCCTGGGAAATCAGAAGACGCGGCAAGACGTCGTCCAAACTGCATTGGGATTCAGAACCTGTGCCGAAGGCGTCCTAAAATGTGCGCCGGGATTCAGAAGACGTGCTGAAACGTCGCAGAATGTGCACCGGGATGGGGAAGGTGTGCCGATGACGTCGACCAAGATGCATTGGGAATCAGAAAACGTGCCCAAGGCGTCGTCCAAGGTTTCTTGGGATTCCGAAGAGGTGCCGAAGATGTTGTAGAATGTGGGCCGGGATTCAGCTCTGCCGATGGCGTCGTCGGACGCTGTCTTCTCAGTGGCCATAATAGATCTTAAACTCACTGTGTTCATATCATATGCCCTTTACACTGCAGCAGCTACATTGAGGTGAGTTATATTGGCTTAGTGAGTCTCTAAGATCGCGCGAAGCGCGCAAGTGCGAGACACGCTGACAGACGTGTCGGAGCACTTGTTCATAAATAATAAGCAATGATTATACATTTATGTATTGCATAATTATATTATACATATTTATTTATATTTTATTTATAAATAGTAAACAATTACAGAGATCATTTCATGTTTTAGCCATATCACCTTTTTTCCAAAGCACTGAACTACAGTTGTGCTTAAGTGACCTATCCATATCCGTGGTAATAGAAACTCGAATGCTCAAAAAATCGAATTTTTTGAGTGTACTCGAATTCAAATATTTAAAAAGTCGCGTTCTTCGCATGTATTCAAATTCGAATGTACAGAAACACTGTAGCTTTCGAATGCATTCGAATTCGAATATTCGAAATTTCTGAGCATTCGAAACCATTCGAATATTCGAAAAAATTTCGAGAGCACAACTATATACCGAACTATGAATTGGAAAATGGAATACCAAAAAACGGACAAGACAACGATTTTTTTTTTCAAAAAAATAGTGCTAGGGAGCTTTCGTCTACAAATCATCACAGAACTAGAACGCCTGGTTGTTCCGAAGCACTCGTTCCCACAAATCAGCTGTTTTTACGAAAAATTGACAGCAATTCGGCTGCAACTGTACGCAAACAGTACAGCCGGCGCTCTATAGCGCGGTGAAATTCCGGTGGTGAATGTACGTGTGAAACGGGAATTTTGCGCACAATAATAATGAGACCGATGGAGCGAGACTGTGTGGGACAGACGACGGAGCGGCTGACAATCGATGGAGAAGCCTGGTTGGTGGAGGGCCAGAACTTATTAGTCGGTCAGAAATTAGAAGCACGACGGTAGAGGTCAGCGGTCACCAACCCCTTTGTGGAGTGCGCCACGCACTCCGTTTCTACAGGCTGTCATGGAAGCAGTTTGAGCGTATCTTAGGCTTAAACAATGACTTAGGAAGGCCAGCCAATAGACGACTTAAACTACGTTCCGAAGGGCGTTATGTCGCAATAAAACCCTTGGGCTTAACCAGTCTCGAACCTGCGCCCCTTGCCTTCCACATTAAGATTATTAAGTTGGTGCAAACAGATTTTTTGTTTTACTGTTTCAACACTATCTTTAAATAAATTGAGACTTTTGCAAGGGTGTTATACATTCCTGGAATATTTCATTAGGTGCGCTTTCCAAATATGTATAAGGAATTTAATTCATGCCGCTTACTGAAAGAATAATTTCATTTCTATTTTCAGATGTCTAAACGAGATTTTCATAAATTGTTTCGGCTTTGCATGATGTCGGGAAGCACTTTTGGTTCAGCCACTCGACAACAGGAGCCCGTTACATAAAGAATCCATTTCTCATCGCAAGTCACAATTCGTTCGAGAAACGAATCGTAGGCACTGCGCAAAGATGGGCCGACAATATCTCAAGGCGACGATTATTCTGCCTTTCGGTCGGTCCATTCAGCTTCTTGGTCTTCCCGATTTGCTTCAAATGGCGAACAACTGCAGTGTGATCGACGTCAAGGTCCTCTGCAATATTTCGCGTGGTTTTGCACCGATCAGCTTCGACTGACGACTTCACCAAAGCAATTCAACCAAGCCTTCCATTCATTCCATTTTAATTCTATCCCCCTCGGTTCGGCGAATTGGTACCAGACTTATCTGAGACCGAACTGTTTAGCTGACCACTGAAGTCGTTGTATGTATAGGCCAAACACCAAATGCGGCGATCCTACTAAGATATTGACTAACACCATTACTCCTTATTTATCCTACTTTTTTTCCCACCCAGCGCTGCTTAATACAAGGCAACATCCAAGTGGGGCATAAAAGATTCTTTAGGCATTGGGTCGAAAAGCTTCCTTAAAGAGAAAGTATTCAACGTGAAGTGTTCTAGAAAAAAGACTATGGTTTCAACGACCTCCACACACCAATAGCTCATCTTTCCTTGCAAAATAGGGAAATTTTTTGATTAGATTAGAACCGTTAAGAATCGCTACTTAGCCAAGGGCTCGAACCAGTGGAGAATGTCCTAGATGCCGAAGCAGTCTACGAAAGTGAGCTCCGAATCACTGTGAGGGACCCAGAAGACCCGTTTTCAAACCGTACCCATCTGGTCGGCAGCCAGAAGAGGGTCAGACACGAGAGTTGACTGACCGATGAATGTTACGCGTTGCGGATGCGCATTGATGTCTCACAATAGGTGCCGACCGTACAGTCATGGGTTAAGGACCGCCGCACGCCGGCGAGCCGCCGACGAACCTACACCTTTGATGACGCATCCCGTGGCGGTGGCGGTGCTAGCGGTGAAGCTAGCGAATGCGCTTGGCACGGTACTCATCAACAGCCCACGAGAATGAACGGATGATAGGGAGATGAAGTGCAATGACGCAGTGGCGTCGGTGCATGTCGCGATTGTAGGCAGCGTTGGGAAGTGGGAGCGCGTCAGCCACTTGTAATTATTTTGAGCACCGACCGAATGCATCCCAGTCAACTAAGGTATCACTCTCTTTAAATGGCACGCCCTTTGGAACGGCCTGATTGGCTGGCACTTTCCCATCTCTCAATGCTGCCCAAATTCACGACCAGAACCGAGGCGTCGAGCGCACGGTTTCGGTATCTCTACAAGGAGATGACGCCACCACCAGCACCGTGTACGCAAAGATGAGCAGACGAACGGTTGGTCGCTCGAATGGAAATATCGAATATGAAGTTCGAGGTGAGTGATTCATCGACCGCTTCTTCGGGGCTCTCAGAAGACGTCGATCACATCAGCGTCGAAAAGTGGTTGAAGCATAGGGAATGGCAGCGACGCATCCAGTTCTGTAAATAAAATTATTGAGTTATAAGGATACGGTAGTGCTACAGGAAATAAGTCGACGCATTTTTGAAGAACAATAATTCATCCAAAGAGACCCGCAGAAAAACGAATGGAACGCTAAAACAGGAAGACAACCAGGAATGAAAGCAGTGGTTAAAGGACGGAGCTGCTTGACCCCTTTTTAGGATGCATCACGCATTCTACTTCTACGCGATGTTGTGGAGGAAATACGAATGCGTATTTGGCTAAACAATGACTGGAAGTGGCCAAACGATTAACAAGTCAGCGCTATATCATTCGTAGACAAGTTTGGTACCTACTTACCGACCCCGGAGAGGTCGAAGATTTTGTTGGACTGGACGGGGAAACCGAAACCAGGAACCTGGTATCGGGTGCACGCGACAGCCGGCACCCCCTTCGCATGCGCTACAGGCGCCCAGAATACATAGCTTAGACATAAACCCTTGGTAAAAAATGGGTGTGGTTCATTTCTGCGAAATTACTCTGCTGGACAAAACGCATATTCGCCTTATTGACGAGAAATTTAGCGAATCATAATTAGGCATTTACCTAACTAACCTTCTCCACGTCCTACAAACCAAACTTCTGTGGCTGTTAAACGGGAGCAAAACGTTTTCTTCCAAATCAACTGCGGCGGCCAGAAGCAGCCACCAGATCACGGAAGAGCTTCGCGCAATTTGCGAACTGTGGTTTTCTTCCGCGACAACCAGTCGTCTCGAAATTGGCCTCGGGTAGCAGCCGCTTCACTTGAGCAGCAATGGGGTGAGGACGCCTCTGACGAACTCAGAATTTCGAAATATCTAACCTGCTTTTGACTTCAATAAACTATTTTGTTTAAAAAATATCACATTGTACCAACACCTCGGACGATTACCAATTCAGACGACTACAACTTCGTTCAGAGACATCGCTTTTAATGAAGTTGAGAACTGTTAGATTGGGATATCTATGTTAATAAAAACTACTGGCAAGAATTTTATAGTTTTTAACAATTAAACAGCTAGGATTCATAATCTGTCAGAAAACGGTTTTGACACCCGTTCATACACATTGAGATCTCTTCCTGAAAGACTTTTGAAAAATCCAAAAATAACTGTAGGAAAGCGAGATAAAGTTCGGAGCGAGAATAAAAATAAATAAATAAACACATTTTATTCTAATCTATATTATTAACTCTAGATGTTGAGGAAGTTGCTTGGTAATTTGCCCTATTCGGTTTCGATGTTACGCTAACTATATGCAGAACCAAACACAACATTCTACTTCACGTCCAACGAATTTTCTGAGGGATATACAGTGGGCCGTATGGTAGTACAGACGGAGGAGGCGCCGGTTGCCACGCGCATTCCGATTCAAGGCGCTTGGTTTGGATTTCTCGCCCAGGCCGACCAACCTTTTATTCCTCCGAGTACGCTGAAGGCGTAGCAGTCTTGTATTGAAAGGACAAACCGCCGACTTGTTCATCGACTGGTTCCGAAAGTCGATAGTAAATGTATACGCTAAATTCGCCGTCAATCGCCTCCACGACACCCAGTAGAAGCAGAATGCATGGTGCATCTCGAAAAAGATTCGCTAACGCCGACCTTTATCCTGTGTTATTTGAGGGCACCAGAAACTCCATTCAAGTCGAAAATTAAATGTCTAAACGAATGCGAGAAGATTCAGAGCACTGAGACCGCGGAAACTTTCTGTACGACCTAACATGATAATCGATGATTACTAAAAAATCAGATCTATCCTACTCGGGGGGGGGGGGAGACACATAACTCAAAATAAGGCAATAAACTAAGTTTGGATTCAAGGGGCCATTTTAAGAAGATAAAATAGTACCAAAAAATAAGCAAACAAACGAAAAAACAAACAAAAAAATCACCGCGGCTATAACGACAGAGATAAAGACGGGCAAGGCGTATTCAAATACAACTGACCGCCGCCTGACATGTGATAACCGGGATCTGTCATGGTGAGGGGGTACATAGCTTTACAACCGTGGTGGTTTCTTGTTTTTGTTGTACTTTTTTGTGAATTTTGTCAGCTCGGGCCCTTTCTGTCCTATAGAACCCGCTTCGTAAATCCCAGGTCAACTTGTTGCATGATTTTTAGTTATGTGCCCTCCCCCCACTAGGATAGATCCGAAAACTCTTTCATTTCCTCTGCCTTTACTACTATACTCTTCCCCATACAGTATATACCGTATAAGTACGAATAAATAAATAAATAAATAAATAAATAAATAAATAAAAATTGTGATAAGCATCATCTCGAGAATTGTCGATTTTCATTGAGCGGTCAATCACTAAAAGCGTCAGTTTAAATGACCTAAAAAATAACGTTTTGTAGTACCTATGCATGTGGTCACCACCTACATTTCTAAAGAAAAACAGGAAGCAGTGGAAACATTCAGCTTGCTGAACAGATCAATTATCGATTTTCGCCCGCAAAAAAGTACCTCATCGATTTAATTGATCTGAGATTTGATTCTATCAAATCATCGAATCAATTGAAGCGATAAGGTACTTCTTCTACGTATTTGATAACAATGAAGCCGTCGAAACATCAGGGTTAATGAAGCTATATTTTAATAAACCAGCGCGGCACTGAAGAATTTAAAAAGCTCTATCCAAATGCTCAGGTTTTATGATAGTCGATTCTGGTTGCCTGTGCAGGACATGATATGATGATGTATAAAGAAATTCTGGAGTAAGAAGCAGTCGACGTTAAACAGATCGACGAAGCGGACGAGTTCAAACCTCTTAAAAGATGCTTGTAACGAGATTGGAAGGACCTCCTATCGAGATCGTCCACGGCCCGAAGAAGTGTATGCCCCACAAGGAATGACCGGATGACCGTGATGGCGGTCGGACCGAAGGCTCGAAAAGGGCGAGAGGCGCGCGGGCGCGCGTACCGAAAACGATCAGTTCGTGACGGGTTTTTGCATACTGATCAGCCACACTGAACTGTGCGGCAGCGGGGTGAACGGCAGCAGTACATAATCCGCCGTCACTCCTGCGGCTCCGTCGTCGCTGCGTGCCGTTCACGCCTCGTCCGTATGCTCTCCGAAGGCCGTCCGGCTGGCTTTCACACGCCGACGTCATCATCGCCATCAGCAGCTGCAGCCGGCAGTATCGTCTCATCGCATTCCTACACCTACACCCGCTCTTGAATCCGATCCGATGCGATCGACGCAGCTTCAGAATACAGCAGCCGACGAGGCTTCACGAAGGCGATACCGTCGAACTGTAGTCGAAGGTAGAGAAGAGAAGAGCCGAGGTGTGTGCGCTTGTGTTGTTTCTCGCTCTAGAAGGACAGATAGTTGATGTGAAACCGTCGACGACGCCGTCAAAACATCGCCGGACGAAGGGAAGCCAGCCGAGAAGGCGGCAGCACCTTTCGGGGCCCCTCCGCACTTCCCGACGGTATAACACACCTTGCATAGCGGGGCCGTCCTGTACAGGCATCCGAAAATAGTGGCGAGAAGGAAGACGTCAGAAAACCAGTAAGACTTCGTTATCGGGAACCTATTATTCACGGCATGTAAAGGGGTTGGAGGGGTTGAGCCTACTGCCTGAGCTAAGGAGATAGCAATTTAATGTTTTTAGGCAAACAAATTTTTCCTTAATGCAACCTATGGAAATTGTACAAGATTTTTTAGTATAAACTTTTGAAAACGAAGGATTGCCTTGCCTATGTTAGAATTTTTTTAAAATCAAATTAGTGATAATTTTTTCAATTTAGTTTAACTTTCTAAATTGTAACTACATTCCCTCTACCTCTGCTCGAAAAGTGATTGGCTTATAACGAAAAACCTTCAACTTAAAGTGAAAATGGTATAATTAGAATCTTCATATCGCAGAGCCTGACGTTTCGACTCCACGTCGTCTTCAAAGGCCAGTTCTTTTAAATAAAGATTCACCTAAAAATCTCGTATATACACTAGCCATACGCAATATACACTAGCTGACAACTTACAATGCCGAGGTTTTAGGAAGAGAGAAGTTGGAGGTATTTATAATCAGAAATTGGTATATACCGTTTTCACATCTAAATTCTTCTTTTCAAATCTAAATGGACAGAACTCTAAGCTGCTGGACGCTCAAAATGAACAGCTTGCAAATCAATGCGACCGCCTCTCTTGCTAAACTAGAGATTCTCCTAAAGAGCAAAAAAATTTGTACAAAAAAATTTGCTGGGACTTTCTTTAGAGATTTTTCGATCCACCTGCTTCCATAACTGAATAAACGCTGCTGGAAATTAAAATAAGTTCTTTTTCTCTGAGGGAAAACAATGATTACATGTTTATTCCTGAGCGCAGAAAGACGAGATTTTTAATTTAAAAAGATTGCGGAATGCACCACTCTAATAGATCGCAATTTTCTTAGGGATGAATGTAGATCGACGATAGCCAATCTCTTTGCCGGATACGCCACGCATTCCATCTCTGAACGATATCTTGGAGGCCAACTGAATCCGAAGATGGCTTCTGCTTGCAGTGCTTAGTTGTTGGAGAAGTCGTTGCTCTGATAGAGTTCTGGCGCCAATTCCCTAAGGTACCTGGGCGGGAAATCCGAACCACGAACATGGTACTCGAACAGCAGGGCATCCTTCCACTGCGCTACCATGCGTCGCAAGAAATAATTAAAAAGCAGATATAAAAATTGATGTTAAAAAGTTTATAAAGTGGAAAAGTATAATACCCACCATAAGGATTGAAAAAAGGGCGCGGTAGGCGCGTTGTTCGTATTCTTTCTGTTCTCTTTCTGAAGCCGTCTTGATTTTCATCTATTTTTAAAATTCGCATACCATCGAGATCCCCTCGACGAGACCAATCCGGTGCCATAAAAACACTTTCTTCCATTTCGTTTCTTACGGCTATTTTCCAAAAAGCATCAAGGGGTACTCATTAGCGAGAACGTCCCTACTTAATGAGCCGAAAGGACGTTTAAGTGCTGCTTTAGTGGTACTCGCTAGATAAAGGAAATTTTTTTGCAGTGCTTGTCAGAATAATCGAATAAACAAATAGATACGATAGAATGTAGTGCATGTAGTTTTTGTGAACTTCTCGCTCTACAGAATTTTCCTCATGAACTGCTTCCTGTCAATTGCGCTGGTTTTAAATCCGAGAATTTAAATGCCTTCGAGGCGCAGTCAGTTGAGACATCTCTCGCTAATGAGTATCGCCTGGGCGCTTTTAGAAAAATAGCGGCCGGAATGGAACAGTGGAATATATTTCTCCGGCACTGGGTTGATCTCATCGAGAGGACCTAGATGGGATGCGAATTTTACAAAATGGATTACCATCAAGACGGGTACAGCAAAAGAACAGAAAGAACGCGGATAACGGGCCTACCGCGCCCTGTTTCCAATCCTTATGGTGGGTATTGTAACCACAAACAAAAAATATGTTGTAGAGTTGATCTGTGTATACAAAGTCGGAAATAGAATAATATCGGGTACACAATAAAAGTAATCCAGTACAATTTCACAAAACAAAGCGCCATGGGAAATAATTGATGAACAAAACTAGTGCCGCCGTGACAACAGATATCAAAATATCCAGTCAGATATCGCATAATAGATAATAAAGGATAAAAACAAAAGATAAAGGACGGCGTTATTCAATCCTTTTTGGGATGCGCTACGCATTCTAACCGGGAAATCCGAACCAGGAACCTGGTATCGGGTGCAGGCGACAGCCGGCGCCTCCTCCGACTGCGCTCCACGTGCCCCTAATAGATCATACGGATATCTTATTTGGAAGGGCAGTAATAACCGGCTGTAGTTTACATCTGGTTTGTAGGCAAAAATTCGTTTTTAACAATAATTATCGCGAAAAATCATTTTATATAGCGTACTTTTTAAACTAACCATAAAGAAAATTTTTTGGAAACTACATATTTAGATGAAAATATTTTTAAAATAAAGATAAAAATGGTCCAAATATTACTTAATAAAGGTTTGGATCATTCTTAGTCGGAGGGAGCATCGCTAAAAAAGCGAAAAAATTGTACTACTCAATGTCACTTCTATCTCCTTTCCCAATAAAGTTCTACACCCAGTGTCTATTCATTTACTTATTTGTGAGACGTAGCCCATCCAGCCTAAGAAATTGAAAAAAAATGTTCTCTAGTAGGCCATTCATAGTGCCGTCTTTGTAACTCAGTTTGATTTCAGTTTTGCCACCGTTGTCAATGGGTCATCTGGATTGCCCCTCCCCCACTGGGACTAGGATAAGACATATCCAGAATTTAATTGACTAAAACCTTTCTTAAAATAATAAACAAAACGTCAATATGTAAGTATTAAGTAAACAAATATTTACTATTTACTTATTTATTTATTTATGTAGGATGCATAAGACGTACGTGATATAGGATGCGATACAAGAAAAAACTATTTCCAGTACAAGAACTCGGCATATAAACATATAAAACCTAGAAATGCAAAATGCATATAAAATAAAAAAACTTTCTTGCTTTACTGATGAGCAACCGGGGAGGTGTTATATTTAATAGGAAATGTGCCTCTGAACGAGGGTGACGAAACGAATGCTTCGGGATGTATAGTAGAAAGGAGACGATTAACACTCACAAATCGGTCCTCAAAGCTTTCTACTAAAGCTATACACTTCCTTTCACCGCCTTTTAATGTAAGCCCTTCGGCTTTTGCTGCAGAACAGCAGAAAAGAGACAAAGGAAAATGAGCGCAGACAGGGGTCTATCACACTGCTTGCCAGTTACAAACGAACAAGGAATTTCGTCGAATAAATGTGTAGCCGTGCAGTCAAAAAAGCCGGTATGCATGGAGTCGAGTGATGAGCACATACCCATAGAGAGAGGCGGCTTCTATTTGGCCAGCTGGTGAAGGTGCGGCTTCAGTATCCAGATAGTCTCGTTACCGGCCCAATCTATCGGCTGCTCGAAAAATTGACTACTTAGATCCCTTCGCATCTCTACTGGGAAGGGGATAAAGCTGCTAAACTACCGTAATAAGCTTCACAATACGTTCAACCACATTCTATTTGCCTTTGACCGACTTATTAGCAAACTTCAGAAGAAACATCTGAAGAAGGGGTGAGGATGTAGGCCTCCTTAAAACGATCTAGTTCTATGGGGAAAGCCTCATGTATGCCTCGAACCCACTTATATCTCCTTTCCCATTAAAGAACTCCACCCACTATTTATTTATTTATTTATTTGTTATGAGGCAGTTTATGAGAGGATTTCAACATTTTCGGAATCACGCGTGATAACAAACAGAACACTAAACTTACTAGTCGAAACATGACGAGCAGTCTGAACTATTAGTGAAATCAGAGAAAAAAAAACTAGAAAACAGAAAACAATAGAGGGATGTTCTAGCACTCCCCTGATAGAGAAACGCTGCGGCCAAGTGCTATAAATTGAGCCATAGACATGGTGAGAGGGTTAGATATGGAATCAGAATCTAAGGTAGAAACAATTCTATTAGCAAAAACGGTGCATGTCGCGAAGATGGGAAGCATGGGGAGGTGGGAGGGCGCAAACCAATCATAACCAAACAGAGCACCGAGCGAACGCACAACACGCAATCAGGGTACTAACCGTACAGGCCCTCTATAAATGCCGCGCCAATTTAATGCGATCTGATTGGCTGACACATTCTCGACTTTCCATGCTGCCCATCTCCGCAACATGTCTTCGCAAAACTTTGCTCTTAGCTGCGATTTCGCTGTGGCCACCCTAAACTTCATAGGCGCCCCTCTTGCTCTCGAGCAGAGCGCCGTACGTAAGTTTCTAGACCCTGCGCGTTATAATTTTGAAGGCCATGACTAAATCGAACTTAATTCTTCTCGACATCAGGCGCGGCAGACACAGTCGAATTCTCCGGTCCTTGCCATTCGGAATCTCTTTCTAATTTAAGCCGGTTGTTCGAAGTACCAACTTTATAGTAAAATTGTTTTAAATACTTTGCAGCCACAAATCGGCCAGTGCTTCTACCTAAATTAACGTTCTTCCTCATGCGAACTTAACCTAATCCTCCGCTGACAGCGCGCCCCTTCCGAAGCACTGCGCATGCTCGGCTCCCGCTGGAGGAAACGGGAGATGATCCTCGCCGCGGGTACGGTAGGGATTTACCGCACTCGACACAATGGGCCAGTCAATTGGGATGGGTCGACGCACGGATTAAAGCACCACCAGCACCACCACCACCACCGGTGGCGGCCGAGTCGGTGGCGTCCGTGCCTCCACTACCGGTTGACGACGACCGCTGCGACGCTGACACCAGATGAGTGACTACCGGCCGGCCGGAGTCATATGATACTCAGTCAGCCGTGTAAATGTGATACTGCACTGTGGTGGCAAGAGTTCTAGACATACCACTGCGCCTCTCAACTCCGCCGGGAGGCACTGTGCGCTCCTCGTGATCAGTGGGATTCAAATCATGGGTGGGCGGGCCATTTTAGTTGGTCAACGAGTTTTTAACGGGAGTTTTCTGCGATAATTCTGTTAATCGTGAAATGTGAGGGAAGATGTCGGTAAATTTGATAAATCGGTAAATCGATAATCATTAGATGTACACCTATGGTTAAGTCAGCAAAACTCAAAAGTCATAATAATCATCTAAAATGCAGGGGTCCAAAAAAATGTAACCCTTGTTTGAATGGTGACAACCTTGTTGCCAGCAAGGATAGTGCGAAAGTTAAGAGTTCTTATAAAAGGACGAGAAAATGAAAACTTTTTGGCACATCAGTGGTGAGGATTGCGCCATGCACACGATGAATCTGAATTCTTGCCCATTACACTCGATTCACTGTGTTTCGCTTGAATTCTTGTCATAATTTCTTCATAAAGCATCGACTGATTTCTGCTTCTTTTAAAGCTTAAAACTTAAAAACACTGCGGATCGCTGCTATATGAAGGGTATCCTAAAAATGCAGGCACTATTTGAAAGGCGCAACTCAATAGCCCGATCTGAATCAGACTTTCAGAGCTGTGGAGGTAGTATTAGTAATACATAGGGCAGAGTAGCGCGGTCGGAGGAGGCGCTCTCGCGTTCGCTCCGAAACCTTTCAAGGTTCGGCGGCCCAATGGGCATTGCCTTCTTCGTTTTCACCGAAGAGCTAAGGGAAACCACTCAATTTTTTTTAAAATCAAACTGAGTGGCTAAAGGAGCTGCATAATTATTATTTCGTTCTTTTCAAAATGTTTGCGCGTGCGGCAGCGCAGTCGGAAAAGGCGCCCGCTGACGGCTACACTCTGAAGAGAGTTCTCCGCTCGGATTCAGCCTAAGGTAAACAAGCCATCCATCCCTCAAGAGTCAGCAAATTGTTAAAAGACTCGACGTGGGAAGGACAAGACACTGAAGTATCTTTCGGCTACCACAAAGCATTATGTATGACAAATACACATTCAAATTCATAGCCTCCACGCTATCTTCTAGAAGTACAGAGCATTTCAAAAGGGATTGGCTAACTCTGAGATTTGTTCCTCTCCTTTATTTTAGTGCTTAGTAACCATCAAAAACAATCGCGCCTCAGCGTCATGGAGACAAAGATGCTGCGCTGGACGGCTGGAGTCACGCGCACGGGCCGCATTCGAAACGATGCTATTCGGCAGAAGTTCGGTGTCGCGCCGATAGCCGAGAAGATGGGCGAAGCTCGCTTGCGATGGTACGGCGTGGAAAGGAAGGCGGCGTCCGTAAGATAGGCCTTAACTTCGAGGTAATAGGAAGGCGGCCTAGAGGGCGCCCGAAGCAGCGCTGGTTAGATACGTTAATGCGGAGTTGAGGATTACTGGTGTTTACCCTGATCTAGCGCTGGATCGGGAAACGTGGCGTCATAACACCAGAATAGCGGACCCCGCTACGATGCGGGACAAACGCTGAAGAAGAAGGAAGGAGAAGAACCATCAAAAACAATCGTCGTATCTCTCGATTATCTGCCGACAAAAAGGTATTTATTACGGGAAAAATAGGTCTATGTTGCGAGAATCAATAATTGATCGGGTTACGGGTTAACGTGTTGATGTTACGATTGTTTCCACTGCTGTTCTATGTCCGCTAGCAACCGTAAGTCGTTGTATAGGCAGAATACACATTTTTATGGCCTCAGCGATATGCTGTGAAAGTAGAGTCCGTGGCGCTTCTCAAAAGGGATTGGTTAACACCGTCGTTTATTACTTAATTATTTATTTATTTGTTCTCGTTCTTGCTTCTTCTTGCCAATTGCATGTTTCAAAGGCTTTCTGGAATACATCTCGCCATCTGTATTTTGATAGTCCCACTGTTCGTTTGAACAGCGGACACCACATCATCTCATCCATCTGACGAGGATAAAGGATAAGGATAAAGGAAGCGTTATTTAATCCTTTTGGGATGCGCCAGCGCATCCTACTTCTACGGGATGTCGTGGGGGCGACATGAATGCGTATTTGGCCATACAATGACTTGCGGTGGCCAGCCGATGAACAAGTCAGCGCTTTTTCCTTACCAGACGCGTCTGGTACCAATTCACCGGCCCCGGAGGAATGGAATGCTTTGTTGGCCTGAGTGAAAAATGCGAACCAGGAACCTGGTATCGGGTGCACGCGACCGTCGGTGCCTCCTCCGACTGCGCTACACGCGCCCCAAGCTGACGAGACCATTTATTATCAACAGTATTAGAAATCTTCCAGCAATATGTCCACTTTCTTACCATGGCACAGTCGACCACATCCTTGACTTTAGGAGTTCCTCGCAGCCATGCGTTTCGCTTTCTATCTCAAAGGCTCACGCCAATCATCTGACGTCCCATGCGCCTTTGCGCTGCTGCAAGTTTATGCTTGGCTGACGTTGATAGAGTCCAGGTCTCAGCACCATAGAGCATCGAAGGCAATACACGCATATTGAAAAGGCGCCGTTTCCACTTCATCTCGACCGTCCTCGATGTTGAAAAATCTGCGTATCGAGAGAAATTGCTCCAGCCTGCACAAATCCTACGGGTGATTTCTTTGGAAATGTCCCGACTGAAAGAGATATTTTGTCCGAGGAATACGATAGGGTTCATATTGTCAACGTCCTTTCCCTTGAGGGTAATGGGTGTATCAGAGGTCGTCATTACCTTCGTTTTTGAGGCACTTATTTTCAAACCACAGCTAAGCGAGTGTTGGTCTAGCTCGCTAATCATGTTTTGCAGTTCTTCTTCGGGTTTTGAAATCAGAACAACGTCGTCAGCAAAGCGAAGGTTGGTGAGCCAAGTTCCGTTAACTGATATTCCATGACCGTTCCAAGTAAGTTTCCGAAAAATGTGCCCTAACGTTGATGTGAATAGTTTTGGTGAAATTGTACCACCTTGGTGGACTCCTCGACAAACTCTTATTGGCACGTCTACTCTTCCGAGACGGATTGTAGACTGCGCTTTCGAGTAGATTTCACGAAGCAGTCCAGTAAGCTGGCGATTCGCTCCTTGTTCTTGAAGGGCCATCCATAACGCATTCACTTCCACAGCATCAACGGCCTTCTTATAGTCAGCGAATGCTATGAATGAAGAGAGAGAGGTCGTTTATCATTTTAAACTTTATAACCCACTATGGTCTCTTCAATGTAGAGCCCCAGTGCGATTTGTCTGAAAACCAAATTCTGCAAATTTCTCGATAATTCCATAGAACCTCTCCGTAAAGACCCAGTAAAGAGTACCCCTATCACATGCCGTCCTCGTCCGTTTTCTAGGTCGAGTTCCTATAGAGGTTCAAGTGGCTGTACGTTGGTCGACTTGTCTACACCTAATCTCCGACAGAGAGTTCTTTACCCCTCAGTGGCGAGCTGGTCCATCACCGAGCCACCCACCCATCGGATTCCGATGCGATGCTGTTTCTCGCGCGTTTTTACAGCCGTCGGCAGCGCCTGGTTGCGGTCGTCGTCGCGCGGCTTTTTCTTTGGCAGCCGACGGTTTGACCCGGGCGGTGTTCAATTACGAGTCCCCCTAGCCGACATCGAAACCCGTCACAACCGACGGCGATCAGGGCAGAAGCCTCAGCCCCGAGAAGACGCTCGGCCGACTGGCATGGCTTAATGGTAGGGTGGCTGAAATACGAAGAGGGAGAGGTGAGGCGATGATTGCCGACTAACCCAGGGCAGGTAACGACCTTGAACAAGGTTTGAGAGGTGGAGCGAGCGGAGAGGGGTAGGAGGAGGAAGACGGGTGTGGGGCTCATTGGAATGTATTGAGGGTAACCCGCCGTTTTCGGATTAGCAACGTCGAACTCGAACTGCGGAAATGTGCAAATGGCCGGGTTGGGTTGGAACTCAAGGGGAAACGGAGGCGGCAGGGGAAGAAGAAGAACTGCCAGAAAAGCGTCACTTCAAGACTTCGATTGTAACGCAACTAAACTTCACCACGAAAGGACTAAGAAGCCTACTGTGACAATTGAACCAGGTGCGGGAGTAGAACAGGCAAAAGAAGCCGAGGAAATGAGGAAGGCGATGCAACGATGTATGCGAACGAGATTCCGAGCGAGAAGTCGCCTTCTGGCCTCTCCTCACTCAGGTTCTATTGAGGGTAACCCGCTGTTTTCGGATTAGCGATCGCCAGACGATCTCCGTCCCGAAGCGCCGGGTAAACGGTCGACTTTAAACTGCCGAGTCAGCAATGAATCACAAGAGTAGGAGGAGGGGAGGAGAAGAGGAGAGGAAAAAGAAGAAGAAGAAGAAGAAGAAGAAGAAGAAGAGGAAGCGATGCAAAAGAGTGGGCAGGACCACCTAGAGCTAGTTCCTCAGATGTAGTCTTCTGGGCGGGCCTATAAAGTACTGGAGAAATGAGGAAATAGTAGCGTAGAATGTGTTGAAAAGCGAAAACAATAGAGGATAGACTACAAAAGATGACGTTAATAAACCCCTTTCAGGATGCGCCACGCGGTATACTTCTGTGGGATATTTTGGAGGCAATTTGAATGCGTACGCCCTTAACTTACTTGAAATTGTTACGAATTACAACGAACTTACGGACATTTGAATTTTGAAGTAGAAAACGAAAGACCCTTGTCCGACCTAATGCCATGTCCTAATTCAATTCTTGGCTTAGAAGAACAGGTGCTTACTTTCAGATCTTGCTTAGTGGACAAAAATGGGGTAAAGTATGAAGGATAAAGCACAACACTAATCAATTTCTTGGCTTGTGCCACGGCTTCCACATCTACTGGATGTCGTGGGAGCAAATTGCTTCTTTCTCCTACTTTTTCTTTAATCTTCTCGTCTTTCCTCTATTCTTATCTCTTCTCTCTTGTTATCTTGCAATTGTTTCCTTTCTTTCCTTTCTTGTGTTTTCTCTTGAACGCGAAGTAGATCTACTTAGTGACTTGTGATGGCAGCTAGTGAACAAGTCTGTGTTTTATTCCCGAGAAGACTGGTAAAAATTCGCAAACCACGGAGGGTTGGAATACTTTTGGTCAGGGGGGATCCGAACCGGGAACCTTAGAATCGGATGCACGCGACAATCGGCGCCTCTTCCGATTGCGCTACCACTCACGATCGAACGATAACATGGACAGAAATATGAGCCAATACATAAAATTCAGTGGGTCAGCATTTGACGCTCACGTCAGCATGCTTCGCACCTTCTGAATCCATTCCGTATCATGGAGTTCCTTGGATGAATGGTGAAAAAATACACGAAGAGCAGAACGTTCTGGCACACGGAAAAGAAAAAAACAACAGAAAAAGCAGGAAAGTCAAGGAAACGAGGAAAACTTGGTTGTACAAAAAGTGACAAAAATATTAGGTTGTCCCATAAGTCTTCGCCGTTTTTTTTCAACGATTCACTGCAGATTTCGCCGGCAGTCTCCTGCATAGCGCTGCATAGCTTTCGAAAGAAAATGATTTGCTCTATCAAAGCATGTAGTGCATTTCTTTTTTCATATTGAATTTTGTCAATTTTTAGGTCGTTGAAGTGGAAAGTGAAAAAGTGAAAAAGTAGCCATTTGCGCACTTGTTCTCTCCGCTTAGGTTTGTAATCTTTTGCGGAATTTTTTATTGCACTTGGAAGACAATGTTCTGTGCTACAAGAATATGTGTTAGTGCTATTTGCTTATTTATCCTTTATTGATTTTTAAGTCATCAAATTGGGACGTCCGAAGGAGGATGGTTATTTTTGCCGACAGCTCCTGTTCTGTGGTTGGAATTTTTGGGTTGGTGTTATATGTCATTCGAAAGAGAATGTCTTACTCTATAAGAATATGTGCCGCGTTTATTGATTTCTATTGAATATCAACAAAATGCCAAAAAGAGAAAAATCGTCAACAACTCCGCCTCCTTCTTCAGTTGTTGATATTCGACAGAAATCAGCGTGAGCCAATAAACGCGACACAAATTCTTACTGAGCAAGACATCCTCTTCCAAACGACATATAACACCAAGCAAAAAAGTACAACCACAGAACCGGAGTTTTGGTAAAAATTCGGACGGAAAACTCGGAATTCCCAATTCGGTGGCCTAAAAATCAATAAAGGGCAAATGAGAAAATAGGACCAACACATATTCTTGTAGTACAGAACATTGTCTTTCAAGTGCTATAAGAAACTGCGCAAAAAATTACAAACCTAAGCGGAGAGAACAAGTGCGCAAATGGCTACTTTTTCACTTTTCACTTTTCACTTCAACGACCTAAAAATTGACAAAATTCATGATGAATAAAGAAATGCACTACATGCTTTGATAGAGCAAATCATTTTCTTTCGAAAGCTATGCAGCGCTATGCAGGAGACTGCCGGCGAAATCTGCAGTGAATCGTTGAAAAAAAAACGGCGAAGACTTATGGGACAACCTAATATATAGGAGAAAGTGAAGGTGAAGGAGAACAAACGGCAGTGGAAAAAAATTAGTAAACAACGACAAATAGGATGTATACCATTCTCACTCTAAACAGACACTTCCAAACAAAAGCAGACATATTCATTGACGAAAAAAGCTTTTTTTTGAATAAAAGCAAAACAATCTTTTCTTTTAAGGACATTAGAACTAAAAATTTCTGTCCACTTTCACCTAAGAAAAAAATGCTCGCTTTTCAAAGAAGCATAACATTCGCACTCCTTGGCCAAAACGACATTTTAGCTCTGTTTTGATACGCTCCGATTCGAATAGTTTGGTCCATGTCGCGAAAGAGGGCAACATTGGGAGGTGAGAGCACGCCAGCCAATCATAACCAATCAGGGCGACGCTCTGGAAAACCAAGGCACCAACCGTATCCAATCTCTCTGACTGGCACACCGATTCGATGCGGTCTCATTGGCTAGCACGTTCCCATCTCTCAATGCTGTCTATATTCACGACTAGAGCCCAAATGGCTAGAAACTACAAATGGCTTGCGGTAGTCATCCAATGGACAAATCAGTGTTTTATCCTTCCCAATCAAGTCTGTTACCAATTCGCCGGCCCCTGAGAGATGCAAGGCTTGGCCGGCCTGGGCGGGAATCCGAACCAGGAATATGGATTGGTGAGCCCGCGACAGCCGGCGCCTTCTCCGACTGCGCCATCCAGCGCAGTGATAAAAAGAACGGAATAATTGCACAACAAACTAATTTGAGAGGGGACAGTGTTTTGCAGTTTCCTATTCAAGGGATGTCGCCACACAAGTAGAGTAGAAAGAGTGGGAACAAGTAAAAGGATAAAGGACGGGGTTACTCAATCCTTTTTGGAATGCACCGCGCATGCTACTTCTACGAGATGTCTTGAAAGAGATATGAATGCGTATTTGACTTTACAATGACTTACGGTGGCTAGCCGATGAGCAAGTCAGCACTTTGTCCTTCGCAGGCAAGTCTGGTAGCAGTTCACCGAGCTATGTAGAAGGGATGAAAGATTCGTTTGGCCTGGGCGGGAATCCGAACCAGGAGTTTGGTATCGGGTGGATGCGACAGCCGTTACCTCCTCCGAATGCGATACACTCGCCCGGTAAAGAGAAGTTCACAATAAAGGCATCAGAGATGTATGGCTAAGATCCGATAAGGACACTCGACACTAGACAGAAAGTTGGGGGAGAAAAGAATTCCCTGAGTTCTCAGGAAAGGCTGGAAGGCAAGGAGTTCTAATAAAGGATTAGAGAGGTAATAGAAGGTGGTGGGGAAACTAAAAAGGACTGCTTAAAACTGAGTTGTTTTTTAAACTGTGCTCATACTGCAGAAAAGCTGAAAAAATACCCAGGTGACATTGGTGACCCCCAAAATTTTAAGTGAAGGAAGCGCTCTTTTGAAGGACGTTAACATCTGCAGACAAAATGGGAAAATCCTGCAGAAGAAGGTGATCAGCCCTTCAACTGTTGAACCGACCAAGCAGTACTGATGACTATCGCTATTCTGAAGAGAAGAAGGAGTACTTCCGGAAGACGTCCGTCTACATCGGAGCGCCGAATCATGAAGACATCGCGCACTGTCGGCCGGATTAGTGACGAGCGACGATGACAAACGCGTGAATAGACCACCACCTCCTCCATCAGCGGCGCGCGCGGCCAGCCGACTGGGTAAAGGTGTTAGTCACCTCACCAGCTGGACACCGACGTCGTCGGCGAGCACCACGGGCGGGGACCGTCGCCGTCGTCGACTCGACGAACTTCTCGATGCAGGTCGTTCAGTAATGGGTGAGTGGCGGCGCTGCAAGCGATTCTCCTGGAAGAAGTGTTGCTTTGGCTGGCAAGGACACTGATACCATTGATAAGAGATTGGGCGAGGCGATGGCCCAAGTACTCGAGAAGACGAGACACGACTCTCAACGCCAAGATAACTCGCGTTCTGCCTTCACCGCCTTCACAACGGGTAGTGCTGAGAGACAGAACGCGATAACTCAACGACCGAAGACGACCGTCCATGTTGGCTGAGCAGTGGGCATCAGCTAGCGTAAGAACGGCCGATGTATAAGGAGCGACCGAGAATCGTAGAAGTGGCAGTAAGGTGAGTCTAAATCACCGACGGAACATGAGCTGGCCAATCAGAGCACGGACCATACACGCCCCTTGTCTCTGACTCCCGGCCATTCGATGCGGCCTAATTGCTTTGTTCATTCCCGCCTCCCCCATGCTGGCCACATTCACGACTAGGACATCGTGAAGTTCAACACAGTATAAGGTAGTAAACAGTGCGGCTCAGAAAAATGTACTGAAGAATTATGGTTAAGAAGAACGAAAGAAGACGGAAGGAACGAAACAAGAAGAGGATGAAGGAAGGGAGAGAAGACATCTTTCCTTTTAGCACTTAATCCTGATGAACAACAAAAGGAGCTGAACATCCGAGTTCAAATCACGCAGGGACGCTAGGAACTACTGACGGGTGAGCAGTTTTGGTTCGACCGCATTATCCGAGTAAGGACTTCAGGTTCCTAGTCGGTATTCTGGGAGTGGTAAGAGTAGGTAGCGCAGTTGGAGGAGGCACCAGCTACGTCTCTGACACTCCGATGTCCTTCATTCGACCCGTGCTAGCGAAGCTTTCTGTCCTTTCTGAGCCGGTGGATTGGTACCGGACATGTATGGGAAGGATAAAACATTGGCATACCCGTTGGCTGGCAGCCCAGTCCATAATTGCATAATCTAAACATGGGCCTACGTTCCACCCACGACATCCCGTTGAAGTAGAATACGTGGCGCATTTCCAAGCAGGGCCATATTCATCAACCGCTTACCGACCGGTAACGTTGAAAAGTGTCATCAAACTCGATGCCGATGAATGCCCTATCATGCGGCTTGGCGCAGGGACACTAGGAACTAGGAACCGACGGGTGAGCAGTTTAGGTTCGACTCCGCGCATTATCCGAGTAAGGACTTGGCGGTACTTTTCACCGTTAGAGGGCGGTAAGCGGTTGATGATTCTGGCCCCAGATCGATCAGCGACGTCCTCTAGCTTTTGTCCTTTTATTCTAGGAGATAACTTCGAAAGGAACGAAAAACTGACATACATGCCGGATTTCGATGCCGCACAGTTGCATCAGCCAAAAGGCACTCAAATTGGAAGTAAAACGTGTGTCGCATCCTCTTTATGTAGGTAGATGATTTCGTTGTTGACCACACCGTAAATTGTAGAATGATATGGAATTAGTTAAGAAAACGAAGACAGTTGAAAACAAGCAGCATTTATTGTATGGCTCCAGCAGCTCATTTCCAAATGCCATCAAAAACAAAACAAATGCGCATGAGAAAGCGATCGAAAATATCATGAGAAATTCTGGAGAATTACAACGACAAGGATGAAAGGATAAAGTATGGCGTTACTCAACCCCTTTTGGGATACGCCACGCATTCTACTTCTACCTGATGTCGTGGAGGCGAGCTGAATGCGTATCTGGCCATATAATGACTAGCGGGGACTGGCCGATGAACAAGTCCGCGCTTTATCCTTGCCAGATAGGTCAGGTACCCAGGAGGATGGAAGGCTTGGCTGGCCTGTGCGGGAAATCCGATCCAAGAACCTAGTATCCGTGTATCGTGAATCTAGTACCCGTGCTCATGTGTATCGGTGCACGAGACAACCTGCACCTCTTCCGACTGAGCATCACGCGCCCCTTAATTTGTTTATCACACATTAAATAGCAAAAGGATGTGGAGTTAGTTCGGAACACAAGGACAATTGAGAGCAAGCATCAGTTACGGCATGGCTCGAGCTGCCCAATTCCAAAGCGTCGTTCCAAGCAGAGAAGAGTGCGGTCAGCTTCAAAGATGGAACTGTAGTCGGAGTCACGCGATCATCGGGCAAGTTCGACTTCTGGTCCAGAATTTCTGTGCTTTTAGGAAATCGACGACCTGGGCTCGAGCATTACTCCGCCTTACTCAAACACTGTTGTCATTCGAGCAGCCTGTGTGCGGGTCATGCTGATTAAACGCGATGCCAACCGAGTGTCGTAAACCGTCACCGATTTTAGCCCTAATGAGCCTCCTATGAATTCATGCTTTACATACAATAAAGCGAAAGGAAGGAAAAAAAGCAAAAAAGTGTCTTTCGCAAACAATTTTAAACCAACCCACTTCTCCGTGTGCTATTGACATGAAACCTGAGCAGATTTTCTGAACTGGCTTAATACTTCTGCGCCACGCAGGTTTGATATGGTGAAACGACTTTGTTTGGACTGACCTAATCAACAATTTTTGTCGTTCTAAGAGAAATCAAGGAAGTCCGATACCTGAGATCAAGAACCGATATCCAAAGGACCTCTATTTTCCGCTCAACCAGTTTCAGTGAATTCCCAAGAGTGTCAAGGTGAATCCCACTAAAGCAAGCAGCAAGGATTCTGCTTTTACGGGATGTTGTGGCTACAATTTGAATGCGCATTTGATCTACAGTTTAAAGTGATGTTTGGAATACAAGACCCCCTTGTCGTGACAGCAGTATCATGCTCATCTGCTTACAATCTGACTCAGCGCTCAGAGCTTGAAAAATTGCAGATTTGTACTTTAGTAAAATAAGAATAAATGAAAATGAAGCCCATTGCACACGATTGCTCAAAGCTCAGCTGCATGCAATAACGAAAAACCAATATCTTCTGATACCACATACCCATCCGGTGCAGCAGAGAAGTGAGGATTAATGCTGGTCGTTGTTTTCTGAGGAGATATGTACAGAACCATATGATATGACGGCGATGAACAATCCCTTTCGTGATTCTGTTTGTACAGGATGCTGTCGCAATTTTAATATACAGGGTGGCCCATAAGTCTTGCAACAAAATTGGGCGACCTTATTGGCTGTCTTTTTTCAATTGCAAAAAAACCGCATACCAACAGTTATGTAGCACATACTTAGTGCTATACTTCTGGAAAGTATCATGGTTGTAGCTGCTCTTATTACAAAGTAATGCGCTCTCACGTAAAACTACCGAAAATTCTTCTCTGGCCCGTGGTGGGGCGCTTCCGTTCCGATGTGACTAAATTTCGGAAGATTGGTTGTTGAACATGCAGTATGATGGAATTGTGTAGGGCAGTGCAAAGGCTTCTCAATAGTGAACATTGGATGAACGGATCTGAACTACAGTAGAAGAACGCTATTAATTTTCTGATCATACACGGTGCAGCAACCAGCTGGAACAAATTCAATATTCAGCCGTGTGCGTAATCTATTACTAAGCAATATGTAGTTTCTAGAAAACTACAAGGAAAGCTCTACTAGTCTACAAGTGAGATGAAGAGTCAGCTATGAGGTGAAGAGAGTAGAAGGAAAAATTTGTAAGCGCAGTTGGAGGGCGTCGTTCGAAATGGGTATTCAGCCTCTGCCTCATTTGATGAAAAATTTCTCAAAGTTGAGCGATCCCAGAAAGGTCAAAATAATAGTGCGTTTAATGCTACCTTTGCGGGAACCTGATGATATAAAAACAACGGCCACGCATGGCAAGTTTTTGTCATACACGATTTTCCAAAATGCCTCCCCGCACTCCATAGGTTTTTGTGTAAAAATAGTGAAAATCAATAAAAATGTTCGTTTGATAGGAACGAAAACCTAACACCATATATTAGAGACTCAATCGCGCTGTTTAAAGGCAAAATGCACATTCTGGTAAAGCGATTCCTGTAACAGCAAAAGAAAAGGACGTGGTAGCGGTTTTGAGTCCATCTGCAAAATATTGCACCTGCGAAAGACTAGCTGTGAAATTTCTGAACCTTTAGCCTTTCGATCTTTGTTTATTAACCATCTTAAAGAAAATGTCCTGCTCTATAAGGCCTAGAAAAACTACTGTTCAATATCTTCTTTGGAACGAATAAGAAGTAAAATTCCGTGAGAGGGGCTGCGACGTGAGCTGCAAAGCAACCCACACGATCTGAAGGCTCTTATCAATCCAGGAGTGGTCTCTTATGAATAATACCGCTCCACCATAATCTACAAACCATGGGCAACCACGGTTTAAAAATGTACCAAATTTAGTGCATTCTTAGCCTTTTTATCCGCCTATGTTTTTGTTGCAGGACTTATGGGCCACCCTGTATGTTCAGTCTATAATTGCACTTGTAGGGGTCGGGCGATGAACAAGTCAGCGCTTTATCCTTCGTAGACAAGTCTGGTACCAAATCACCTACGCCGGAGAGATGGAAGGCTTGCTCAGCTTAGGCGAAAAATCCGAACCATAATCCTCGAGTCGAGTGCACGCGACAGCCGGCACCTCCTCTGACTGCGCTTTATGCGTCTTCATATGTAGTCCTTAACTTGCTTAACATGGTCAGATACGTAAGAACGAACTTACCATCATTTGATTCTTGAAGTGGAAACCGACAGAACCTTGTCCAACCTAATGCATGCACTAATTCAATTCCTGCTTCATCATAAATGGAGCTGACTTTCAGATTTTGTTCGGTAAAAAAAATAGAGAATAAAGGATAAAGGGCAACATTAATCAATCCGTTTTGGGCTGCGCCGTGACTTCTACTTCGAATAGAAGTTGTGGAGGCAATTTGAGTGCGTATTTGAGCTACACAATTATCTGCAGTGGCCAGTCGATGGACAACTCAGTACCTTATCCATTCCAAACGAGCCGGGTACAAATTCACCGACCTCGGAGGGATGGAAGCCTTCCTTACCCTGTTCGCGGAAACCATGGAATCGGACGTATGCGATAGCCGGGGTCTTAGTCGACTGCGTTACCATGTCTCAGCAAAACAGACGGTAGAAAATTGCAAAAATAAGCCCTAACAGTGCATGAAATTTTGTACTTATTGCTAAAAGTCGATGAACTCCGGTATCATCAACCTACTCACACATATTTAGATCCAAACGTAAGGAGAAGACAAGGCCTAGAATGAAGGTGAAGATGATACAGGAGCAAGACGATAGGGAAATGACTGAAAGACCAGACGAAAACAAGCGTAGAATGAGCAGAAGCTCTCAGCTAAGACTTGCATCTACCCCGACACCTTCAACTTAGCTATCAGGAATACTCCTCAGAAGTCGCAAGTAATCAGTATAGCCTGGATAGCCTTAGAATGTCAGTGAGTCTGACTAAAAACAAGCGAAAAGCTCGAGTGTGGAAGCCTACACGCACCAGTGCGAAGTGGTGAGGTTCAAGTGCAGCTCGTCGTATCAGCTGGGTTGGTGAGACTTATCCTGGGAGCCATAAGACCTATGAGGCTGATCAGCCTCTAACCACGCGCCATATAGTCAAGCTACACGGAACTGGGTCAGCAGTAAGCAGCTCGTAGTAAGGGAAAACCGCGAACGGCACGATTTGTAGCAGTTTTTCAGCGCGCGATCTGAACTCGAGATAGTGTTCGTCGTCTGAATGACCGCTGTCGTCGTCGGCTTGTTGTGTACGAGGCGAACGGGATACCATCTACCCTTGAACGCGTCCGCTTCGACGCTGGAAGCCAGCCGACGACGGTTGAGAAGCTCGTCGTCGTCGGGCGCTCACAAAGACGGCGCTCGTCTGAAGTGGGCCGGTAGTGCGCTTGAGGACGAGTTGTCCTGGAGTGGCTCGGGTGACGGGGCTGATTCCGGCCGCGCTGCTGATCTTAAAATTCATGTCAATCACCTTGAACCGGCTCGAGATCGACGACGAAGATGAGGTGTGAGGGAGAGGGCGGGACGAGGTGACTTTCCACCATGTTAACGATGGGGCAGACAGGATCTATCCCAGTGGGGGAGGGGGGGGGGGGGGAGGGGCACCGCTAGAAAAGTGAGGCGAACGCACCTACGGTGACGCATCCTGTTTGGGAGTTTGTGTGCTTACAAGTCAATTTAGCGTGTTGCCTCTGCATAATTGTCTACAGTACATTTTAACGACGTTTCGAGATCACGTAGAATGTAGTGCCCCCCCCCGCCTAGGATAGATCTGGCAGTCGTTATAGGCTGGGTTTTACATCGATCATCGTAGATAAAACCATCAAGAACATTGTCAACAGCATGTTTATATGAATGCATGTTGTTATAAGAAATAGTGGTGGTCCGATTGACTTTCCATTTTAATGAAGAGTTTGTTTTTCGTAAGTGGGTGCACACTTTCGAAACAACCAACGTTTTTCTCGTGTGAGACGAAAAAAAATTCTGAAACTGAGCGCCTATCTATTTTCGACCAGAAGGAATCTAATGGAGCTAGTGCTGGCTTGTAAAAATGGACGCGAAAAGAGAAAATGGTCCAATGATGGGGTGGATGAATACTTTTGTAAAGCATGTAATAGGTTGTAGCGACTTTCTTGCCGTTATAGTGTCTTGAATATTCCCACATTGTTTCAGCTTTTCACACCACGGCTTCATTGAAGGTTTTAATACCATTACATAGAGAAAAGCATGCCGTTTCAAATACGTATAAAATATATAAGTTGGTTACCAAAACTTGAAAAGACGGGCCACTTTCCGTGACAGTAGAAAAGCCCAATTTTTGTCTAATAGAGCTTTACGGCGTGAATGTGAGAAACGCGAAGTCAGAATAAAACAGAATTTAGGTGCCATGATGCGAAGCGATTGAAGGATCAGCAGTAAGCTGTTGAACTGAGACACTTTGTACTGAAGTTAAAGCGCTCTTAATATCCTTACTGTTTCTCATTTTACTGCCATTTGTTCGGTTAGGCTCCTTGTATCTGCGTTTCTGAATGCTGCAAAACACTTAAAAATAACGAAATCGCAGGGCATAGTGACACTGCGCTGTTTTACATTGTTGTTTCCTCATTAGTTTGCTAAGATTATGACTGCTGGTTGTTATTTCCCCGTTTTTTTTTTTGAGCGCACTTAAGGTGCAGTTATAAATAAATAAATACTCGAGAAGCTTGCTCCTAAGTTTCAAAGAGAAGCCACCTTATCGCAACGCTCACCTAACCCTTCGAGAATCTCGAAATTCGAGGGCATGGCGTAGCCTCTTCCAGCTGGCCAGAGCTAATCGCAAGGAGGTTTTCAGTGTGCTAGCCTTATACTTGACCCAAATTCCCGAGTTTCACGCCATATTTCGTGACCAGGTCGATGAACAAGCGTGAGTGATAGGTGAAGGACGACGAAGACGATGAGGACGGCGTGTGAGGAGGTTGTTCGACGGCGCGTTTCACTCGACGACCAAACACTTGGGTAATCTCGGACTATTTGCGCGCTCTAGAGACCCAGCATTCCCGTCTGGGTTGTTCAGTCTGTTCAGAAAGATCGCTGGACGTTTCTGTTGTGGTCATAGCAGGGAATCCAATGCCTTCCCTATTTCCTGTAGTTGCATTTTCAAAATGCTCCACTCAGCTTGGCTTCTGGAGAGCATTACTAGAAGGACTTGGTTACTCGAGGGCATGGCGTACTATCCAGGGAATCGTGCTGTTTAGATCCGAAACCTCTTCTTAAATAATGACAAAGGACCACAGACTAATGAATATCAAAAGTGCTAGCTTCTAAAAGGCGTGTAGTAGGTCTGTCGGGAAAGGCATCGGCTGTCCAACCCTCCAAGGTCACTGAGTTAGCACCAGGCTTGTCTGTGATACAAAAAACACCGGCTTGCTCATCGGCTAGCCACCGCAACTCACCGATTTTATGTATAGGGAAAAAGCGCATATAAATTGATTCTACGAGATCCCACAGAAGTAAAATGCGTGGCGCATCCCAAAAGAAATTGAGTAATGCGGTACTCTACACCTTATCCCTTTTAGATATGATGCAAAAAATAAACAAAAAATAACTAACAGATAAACTAGAACAACCCGCTTAGTCTACCGTTTTTGGGTGCTGAGTTGAATTTGGTCTAATTTTGGTCTTTAATTGTAATTACTTGGCTGTCCACGTTTAAGATAAATAAATAAATCCCAATAAAGTAAGTTTCTGAAATCAATACGACGAAAGGATTCATCCTAGTGGAGGGAGGGGGCGGGTAGACCCTAACTCCACTCTGACTCTGACAACGGCGACAAAATTAGAAGTGAATTTTTTCATAAAGACAACACCGCTATCTGACCTACGAGAGGGCCATTTTTGCAATTTCCCAGCCAGAATAGTTCATACGTATGCAAATCTCACTTTTGTTCCAATGACCACTCCGACCAGGATAGATTCGGACAAAATTGTCCATAATATGTACGCGCTGACATTTCTAAGTCAAGGGGCTTCAACCCTTTGCCATGCCAGACTTTTAGTCCCCTCTATGAAACAAGACAGAACCGTAGTGCGCGGCGCATCCCGAGCACCCCAAATTTTTCACCTATTCTGCACTTGGTCGCGTGTAGCGAAGTCAGAAGAGGTGCAGCCTTTCGCGTGCGCCCTATACCAGGTTTCTGGTTCGGGTTTACCACAAACCAAGCCCTCCATCCCTCCGGGGTAGGTAAATTGGTACCAGATTTATCTGGGAAAGATGCAGCGCTGAACTGTCCATTGGCCGGCCACCTCAAGTCATTGTATGGACAAATACGCATTCAAATCGCCTTCAGACATCCCGTAGAAGTAGAATGCGTTCTATCCTTCATTCTGCACGTGGTCCATGGCACCGCAGTCGAAGGAGGGGACGACTCTCGCGTGCAGCCCGATTCAAGGTTCTTAGATCGGGTTTCCCGTCCATCCCAACCAAACCTTCTATCCCTTTAGGGATGGTGAACTGGTATATGACCGGTCTGGAAGGATAAAAACACCGACCTGTCCATTACTTGGCCATCACAAGTGGTTGTATAGACTAAATACGCATTCAATTTACTTCCAGGGTATCCCAAGGAAGCAAGATGCGTGGCGCGCTCCGAATAAGCATTTATTTAACGACCTCCACGATAGAAGTACAATGCGTGGCGCATTCCAGAAGGGATGGAGTAACGTCGTCCTTCATCCCTATCCTTGGTCCTAGATAGCCCATGCTGTTACATAGTACGTGTTACTGATGAGCACATGAACCACGAACTGAGATGACACCTGTCAGGTCGATTTTTTTCACTTGAAATCTGCACTTCTGGCTGTTTTGACAACTTTCCTACTGCGAACGTAGCCGTCAGAGTAACTGCTGGCGCCTAAAAAGTGACGGCAAAAAGGCGAAAGGACATCAAAACGAAGTAGCACGTGAAACAAACGTTCAGAAATGCCGAAGCTCAACAATGCCGCTCGGAGTAGCTATTGAGGAGCTGCTAGGTATGCGCTCTGCTGAATGAAAGAAACCCATCAACCTGGGTGAGTTGAGTAACGAGGATTGCTTGCCGAGAAGACCTTGAGTTTAATGAAGGGAAGCCCCGATGATACAGAGCTATACGGTTAGTTAACCGCTTGCGTGAAGCCTCACAGAACCCAATGAGACGTGCGAGACGAGGTAGCGCCTCCGAGTAAAGTAAAGAAGTGTCATTCGTATAAACAGGGACCGCCATGTTCAGAGGTCTTTGAAATATGTTCACTGAGGGTGCAATAGCCTTAACATTATACTCTGAGATTTTTTGTAAGGCATATTTATACTCTTTGCGACATGAACGTGGACTCCCAATTAAAAACGAATTTCTCACGCGAAATTGCTCGAGAAACAGCGAGACTTTGTCAATAAGTTACTAACAGTCTCGTTAGCAAGTGAAGTGGGTATCATTCACTATGGCCTCCTTTCTCGCTATGGTGATGCTCAGCGTTATGAGCACCATCAGCAGCGTTATGAGCACGATATGACATGCAGACCATTACGAAACTCATCACTGTACCGCGAGAGCACAAGCTGCCGCTGTGCCTTATGTTTATCGACCTGTAGAAGGCATTCGATTCCGTCGAAACTGAAGCGGCGTCACCGAAGCCCTGCGCACTCAGGGCGTTCCCACTCAGTACATCAGAGTCCTTCGAGTGCTGTGTAGTGGATTCGCGACCAAGATCTCACCATTCTACAACGACGGCCTCATGATCGTGAAGGGAGGAGTTTTATCAAGGGATACCACATCACCGAAGTAACGTTGGAGTGCAGTTGAATCTTACGAAGACGATGTTCTTGAGTGACGGACAAGTTTCTAATGTCCCACCGGTCAAGTGAGAGAAGATCTCCGAATGCTGCAGCGGCGTGTACCTGGGTCGTGAAGTCAATATGGCCTACGACCTAGCGCGAGAGCTAACGATGAGGAAACAAGCGGCTTGGGGAGCTTTCAAGAGCGTCGAAGAAGTCGTGAAGACGACGACGACCGGTCGTATCCGTGCTCACCTATTCGACTCCACTGCCTTCGTGCCCTGACATACGCCTCAGAGACGTGTGGCGCAGTGTTGATTCGAGAGGACGGTGCTCGGAGT
The DNA here is from genome assembly GCA_947396885.1 of Heligmosomoides polygyrus polygyrus. Taxonomy (NCBI): domain Eukaryota; kingdom Metazoa; phylum Nematoda; class Chromadorea; order Rhabditida; family Heligmosomidae; genus Heligmosomoides; species Heligmosomoides polygyrus. Next base: position 84,650,519 of record OX377203.1, on the reverse strand, counting down.
GGCACGATTCACGCAGGTGAGATAAGGCGGCCGCAGACCCGAGCTTCGTCGAAATCAGACACGCTGTCGAATGGCCAAGTCGTCGAAAATTAGGTGGGTCAGCTACCTAAGAGAGCCGTTACCGACTGAATTCCGCGCGGTATCGAGAGAACACCATAACGCTCACCAACACGTTGGTTGGACTTCCACGTAAAAGCCCTGAACGAACGAAATGAAGCTCTTCGTGTCCCTCGAGTAAGGAGGATCCATTGGAGCACTCTGGCACACGACATGGACTAATAGAGGAATTGTTAGCGGTCACCCGAGTAACTCAATCACGAACGGGACGACAAGTGATACTGATAAAATTATACTAAAGCCTTAACCTACGAAGCAGGACGTGTCGCTATAACACACGAATCTTTTTCGCTTGACTCCGTTCTGTTTAACATGACCCATTTCAACTCATTATTAAACAAATTAACACTATGTAGCGCAGCTCAGGTTACTCTTTAGACTTCCAAGGTCACTAATTGCTCAAACCATTCACAAGTATCGAGAAAAAATGGGGAACTCTGCACTCCAGCTGCAAGTTGTGCTTAGCGCAGCGGTTTAGCAGTCGAATCGAATCAATTCTACTCCTGAGAGGTGCGAAGGCATCAGGATTGAACTGATAAAAAACTGTGGAAACACAGATGACGGATAATAGAAAAGCGGATGACGAGCAAGCGACGAAAAGAAAAACCGCGTTTCAACAAATCTGTAAATAGAAGAGTAAATCCAGGACCCTGACTTGATTAGTTACACGCACTTCACTGAAGTGATGGAAAAATATGCTGAAGTAGTTGTAGTGTGTTGGGAAGGCCCTGTCGAACCTGGAGGGATAGAAGGCTTAGTTAGCCTTAGCGGAAACTTGAAACAGTATCCTCAGGTCGCGATGCAAACGACCGCCGAGCCTCCGGCGGTACCCTAGTCGAAAGGTAATACCAGAAATAACATCTCCGATAGCTTCGAATTGGCACAATATTGACGAAAACAGGAGAAATTAACGACGACGAGACTTCAAGAAGAGAGAAGCAGAAAATATTTGGGAAAGTTGAAACTGGGTTAAATTTAAAATCTAAAATGAACTTCAAATTCCTCAAGTTGTCCACCAGTTCTTTAACAGGAGTGTTTTTCAAAAGGTCCTTTGCGATGTTTAAAATTAATCACTTCTCGCATCTCTCTGTGCAACTCATATAATTGCTATTTTTGCAAATTTATTCAATGCGCATTTTTTAGAGCAAGATTAAAAATAGAGTATCTAATAGAAGAGTAAATGACTAAAAAATAATTGAAATTTCTGGTAAAAATCGCACCATAAGGAATAAATTAAGAGAGGAATTTGTTTAAAGCACTAATGTTTTTAGTGCCGCTGTTATCTTTCTTATTTTACCCATTTATTCAACTTATTTTCTATAAGCATTAAGTGACTGGAATGGAGGTTATAAGGTCTCTTAACGATGTTTTCTTGCGATCAAAACTTGCGCCAGGCGGGACTCGAACTCCCATCTCCAGCTGAACGAGAGGAAATGCTCCGCCAGATTACACCACCGGCGCTGCCTGGTTAAACGTAACATAATTATTGATTATGTATTTATTAAGGCAAGTAGTAGCGCAGTCGGAGGATGCGCCGCCGTCTGTCGTGTGCACCGATTCCAGGATGTTGGTTCGAGTTTCTCAACCGGGCCGACCAATCCATCCATACTTCCGGGCTCGGTGAATTGCTACCGAACTTGAGACAAGCCTTCATTTAAATTTGGAAAAGCTGTAGAAGCTGACAGAGGTCAGTATGACAGTGATGGTAGATTTCCAACCTAGAGATCCTCTCAGCGGGAGCCAATTCAGCGCTAAGTGGCAACAGCGGCAGCAGTCAGCAGTAATACTGGCGGCATTAAGGCTGGTAATGTGACTGCTCAGACACGTGTGTGAATGCAAGTTGGGTGCAAGTTGTGGAAGAACTGATTGCATCTGGGGATTGAAGAACGAACATCTGGACGCAGCGAAAAAGCGCGCTGGGCTGGAAACCGACCGACCGACCGAAAGGCGCGTGCCAGACCGGCGGGAGCTTGCTGTTATCATAACGCGAAAAAACCCACCACGACCTAAATCACACACAGATGGGGCCGGCTGGCTAGCTGGTCCAGCTCTTGGCAGAAGGGTGAGCCAGCCGGGGGTGCACTGCAGTCGTCGGTCGGTCAGTCCGAGGAGCGGCAGCAGCAACAGCGACCACGCAACGACGAGGACCGACGCGGCCGACGGCGGCTGAATGGAGTGCGAGTGCGAGGAGTTTAAACCGAAAAGTACCCGAGTTGAGTGGTCAGTTCACAGTCACAGTGTAACGGAAGATGGCCGACGGCCGGCCTGGACACGAGCATACACACAAATACACACATCGCTGAAACAAGCGCTAAATCACCGCTGCACCCTGCACTCAGCACGCGGCCAACTCTGCAACGGCGAGAGAAAAACGCATTAAATGTGGTGAAGAACTCACAAAGGACCAGGAGATTGGAATCGTATCCTGAAACCCCAGGGGTTGAAGATACATTGTCAGGAAATGATGAAAGAAAGCCCGACGCTGAGATGTTTCTTGAATGAGGAGAAGGAGTACCACGCACTTTACTGTGCTTTCTTTATTTACTGAAGCAGATAGTAGCAGTATAAAAATATAAAAAAGTAAGAAACGGTGTTAATCAACCCTTTATTTGTCATGTATTCTACTGCAACGGAATATCGTGGAGCAATCAGAATCCGTATCTGGACTGCACAGTGAGATGACGCGAACGAGCCATTGTGTCAGGAAGCTTTTGCTATTACTATATACTCTACTAGCAGAGAGGATCACTCTCCAGAACTGGATGATCTATGTGCTTATTTTTGCTTTATGCTGATTTGCTCTTATTTCTTTTCTATTGCTTTTCTATTGATTCGCCTTTTTCGTGTTTTCCTTTTTTTGTTTTTTGCTTATTTACTTATTTTTTAAAGCTTCACAGTTACACGACTAAAGTTACAACAACGAAGCTCTGGGAAACAACGATATACTTATTTTTATTAATTTAATACACTACAGAGAGTGTGCTATGAAGTGACTAATAAAGCTAACACAGAAGGGGTAGAAAACGCAGTAAAATAAGAGCTTATAAATTTGATTCCGCCGAAAAGCAAATGGTGAAAAAACAAAGGAGACATTAATCAATCTCTGCTGTTTAGTGGGCGCCGCGCACTCTACTTTTCGGATTTCGCGGAGGTAACCCTGAATGCATATCTGGCCCGAATGCCGACTTGCGGTGGCCAGTCGATTAACCAGTCAGGCCTTTACAGTTCGCAGGTCTCGTACCAGTATACCGACTCTGAATTTGCTTGCGTAGGCGGCTATTCTCCTCGAGGTAACCAAACGGCACGGTGTACGTGGGAGTGGTAGAGCACCCAACCTCATCTCCGGTAACCAGTTCTTCCAGAAACTCTTTACCAGGCGAGCGGAAAAGGAGAGACTAGGACAGGGACATCAGGGGTGAGCGGATAACGAAATTTTGAAAACCGGATAACGGATAACGGATAACTCTCCCGAAAACTAATTTCAACAACAGATCAGGACTTAATTTAGCTGTTAATGTTAATGTTTAATATTAATTTATAAGCCATTTCTAGACATTTTAGAACTGTCATTTTTTAAACGCTTTGCAGTCGCCACATTAACAATGCTCTATGGGGTTTTCTGCCCCTCCGTAGGAAGGCGAACGCACAGCAACATACCCACCACTCACCTGTTTCTAAGGGGTCGGTTGGAGTGTCTTCTTTATCAGTCTTACTCTGCGCAACAGAATACTTCCTTGGAAGAGCAATTCTTCCGATGTCTCTGTAAAGAAGAAGGCAGAAGACATCCAGCCGAACAAACTTCACATAACGATCTCTCCTACACATGCTATGAACCGTTATTGTTGTTGCTACTCGACAACATCCCAAGATCCAAGGTACTTCAACGTGGAATTATCTGGGATGGATAAAATACTACCTTTTGGGTAGTAACTGCAAGCAACTGTGTGCGGCAAACACACTCAAAGAGTTATGACATCCAGACCATCTGGATCTGAGAAAGAATATCCGACCCATCTCTTTTGGAGCAGAAGAAGAATATCCAACCCAGCCCCAAAACGGAGGTGTTCCCTATGTTGCAGGTGAGTTTCACAAAAATTCACAAATTAAAACAAATCTACATGTCTTCAGCACCCACGATGATAAGTTTGTTTAGTAGTTTAGTAGTATTGCTCCCCTAAAATGTTTAATGGAGAAATTGCTTACTCTATGTATTTGGGTTAATCCTATTTCTTTTGCTAGTATTCATTGCTGTACTGCAGTTTTTTTTTGATAATTCACGACAGCTAATTACCTCCTGCAATCAAATCGAACCTACGGCAATCGTGTAACCACAATTGATACGATGGAAAGATCGGCGCTAAAAAATGCTTCCCAGGATGCGGCTCTCCACTTTTGACAATTGCTAGTAGCAGTTTGTATGCCTTCTTGGTCAGCACATGACTTGAGATGAATGAACAATGCTGTGCTAAGTAGGACTCATATAAGTATGCTATGATATAGGTTTAGCGGGCCTTCTAGAAGGCTGGAAGTTAGATATCTTTAAAACTACGTAGCCAGTTCCCAAAGGAGGAAACTTCAATTAAAACTTCTAGATTTGAATACTTCTGTTGTTTCTGACGATCATTCTTAAGTTCGTGAAGGATCCTGTACATAGTCCACCCATCACCACGTCTAAAGCTAAAATTCAGCTAATTTAAATATGAATGTTATAATAAATAAATAAATAAATAAATAAATAAATAAATAAATAAATAAATAAATAAATAAATAAATTGTTGTTCGTTACCCGGCCCAAAACCGGATAAGGAATAACAAAACGGATAGGTCAAAACCCCCGGAAACCGGATAACGGTTAACGGTTAATCCGCTCATCCCTGATACATGCGGATGAGCCACATGCTATCGGCCAAGGCATAAGGAATCTTTTGAGTCAGCACTTTTCGGTAGATTAGAGCCTGGAGGCCGCTTACGACTGTCGGTGTGGTGCATCCGAGTCTCATCGTAATACTGCGTTTGCTGGCCTCCGGATCCTCCTTGACGGCATCGGGGACGGCGGAGTCTTCCGCTGCGTGGGGGCATCTCGACCGAGGTCTGTCTTCGAAGTCTGTGTGTCCTCCTAATGCGCTGACGAGCCTGCAGACTGCTGCCAGTGTCGCGGCGCCTCTCGGAAGAAGTTGCTTGGTCGAATCTGCTCTCGTGACATTGGCATCGCACTGAAACCCAAGAGGAGCTTATATACCTCCTGCAGAAAAGATTCGAGAATGTTCTACAACTACCACGCTAGATCATGGATATCGACCGAAAGTCGGAAGTTCCCGACTTTTGAAGAAGACCCTAGCCTATCTGTATCCATCATCCATCGCTTTACAAAGTGTGCAAAAACACACCGTTAGGTGTACAGCAGCCCTTATTTGTAATACTCTTAGTAAAAAAACCTAACTCACAGCTCTGATGACATTTGGCATCAAAGCTAAGCCCCTGCACTGATGCGGTAATTTATCTTGGGACGGACTCAATACCTGTTCGCTAGTCAAACTCGCTGCAACAATAGTTCTGATTGTAGCTCTATGGCTTCATCAGCGCATCGTAAAAGGACATGCAGGTCGCATATCCACGTGTGGTTCCATAGTCTTGGCCTTAATTGTGTGCAAAATTCCGTCTTATTGCACCATAAGCAGCAATACCCGTTCAGCGCTGCGTAAGCCGTTGGAGACATGGGGGGCAAAATCTCCTCAGCCATAAAAAAATTGGACAAAATATGAGAATCGCAAATAATGTGTGAAGATGTGCGATATGTGCAAATAACTCCCTGGGCGACATAGTATGTAGACGTCTTTTTTCATACGATTAATGGCCCAAGTCAAAGTGAGCGGAAGATATGTATATACCGCTTTCACTTCGAATTGTACTTTGGGAACCAGAAATTAGACGCACTTCTTAGCCTAAAACTATTGAAATCGAAACGATCTATTCCAAATTGTAATGGGCTTTTTCTAGAGAAAACTAGAGACTCTCTTTCAAACTACAGACTCTCCAAAAGGTTAAAAAATTTTGTTCAAGAAGAATTCTAGTATGATTACATGCTGTTACAGAATGTTTTGTTGCGATCAAAACTCTTGCGCCAGGCGGGACTCGAACCCGCATCCGAACCCGAATCCGACATCCGTTTTTGGTATCAGGGTGGAGTACGGTAGGCTACGGTAGGTACCGTCGACAGCCCCAGTCACCCGTACTTTCAGTAATCTACCTTAGTCTACCGTAATACCAAAAACGGATGTCGCATTCGTGATCAACACCCCAAATAACCCCCATAGGCGATGTGTGGGGCGAAATCGGTGACCATGACTCCGACAGCCTTACTCACCCGCACCTACCGTAACCCACCGTAATCGGCCGAAATTTTGAAAAGGATGCCAGATTCGTATCAGCACCCCAAATGATCACTTTGGGCAAAGTTTGGGTGAAAAATACTGACTTGAATTGATTTGATTGTATAATTGGTCTCCTTCCTAGTAAAATTTTTTGATTCGATATATCTAATGAAAGCAAGGACAATTTTCTTGCTTATTCCTGTTGGTCATTTTTCTATCACAAGTAATTAGGAAACACTGAAAACATCTATAAAAACCGACGGCAGCAGTACAAAAAATAGTGCAAAATGTTATGAGCCACCGGTGGCTCATATTATCCCACGCAAACAAACATGTATGAGCCATCGGTGGCTCATGTTGTCGTCATTGTGTTAATTTTTAATTTCTAGACTTGTTTTAAAAAGCAGGGAAGCGGCCATTTTTAGCACAAAAGTCGCGCCACGCCCTCGTAAAAAAACCACGATTTTTACTTGATTAATAGCAAAATTTTCACTTGCATGGAGTTTCACACTTGTGAACAATATCACAAAAACGATTGTAAGAAACGTACATCTCATTCCTATGATGCCTTATGTAAGCAGCATTTACACCGTCAATCAAATAAAAATCGCGACAAGCTTTTCAAATGCATGGGGCGACCTTTTAATGCACCAAATGATTCCTGCCTTGTTCCGCTCCAAAACAAAATCCAATTTAATACCACTTTTTTATAAAAATAAAAATTTCAATATTATTCATTCGTGCCGCTGAACTAAAAATTTCAAAGAAAGTTATACCAACATTTCCTTGGACAAAAAATTATTCGAACCAATCTATAGTTTTTCCTCTAAGAAGATCATTTCGATTTGGACGAGTTCGCTTTGATTTGAAACGTCTTAGGCTAGATTAGAAGAGTGTCACGTTTGACGAGAAAAGTGTCCAATTCGACATGAAAATAGCATACATTTTGAAATGCAATGGACTTCCAGCTGGTATGGTAAAATCATTGTAAAGTGTTAGCACTCTAATAGGTACACATCCAGAGAAGGTCGACTGCTGCTTGCTCCCATTTCAGGTTCCTGGTTTGGATTTCCTGATGACGCTTGAGATGACAGTGACTTGGACCATCTGTGGTCATCCTGCACTTCGGCCGAACGTCGTCTTCCTGCATGCATTTCCTCTAATGAAGGACTTTTTGAAAATCTATAGTGGTTTCGTTAGCTTGTCGCCTTAGATAATAAATACTTCCAGAAAGAACAGTTGTTAGTTTTGAAAAAGTGGTTTCAGGCCAATCTGAATTTGTCTTTTGTCTCAATACTTATGCACCACCCTATAGATGGACTACCCTACTCAATTATACACTGCAGCACTCAGCAAGCAAAACGATTTCCTCATTAATTTCTTAAAGCGCCGCACAACTGGAATCGGTTTTGCGGTCAAAAGCTTGTATGCAAGAATGGTAGGAAATAGAGAAGATGGATAGAGACGAGAGGAATCCTCATTGAGTCATTCGCGTTGACGCCGTCGAATCTTTTGTCGGGTGCCCACGGATACCCGACATGGAAGACCTCCTACTTGTCACCTAGCTACCCATGTTCTGGACACGGACCGCCTTGCATTAATCATTCAAGACAAAACGACGCCCGGTAAGCCTTTATTTCGAGAGAGATTGGCAAGCAAAAGAATGCATAAAGAAGAAAGTATAAAGGTTGGCGATAGACAGGCCCTTTGCGGGATGCGCACCGCATTCGACATCGACAGGATGTCGTGAAGGCAATATTGAATGCGCTGCTGAAGTGCTGCTGAAGTGTCGACCGCAGAACGCTCTCTCCATCACTTCCGAATCACCTGTCGAAATTTCCCCGGCTAAACGCCCGCCACCTCTTGTCTGACAGTCTGTGAGTGGCTCTACACCATTTGGATAATGCACTTCTCTTCGTTGGTGGAGGAAGATTGCAAAGTTTGGGACGAGTTAGAGCGATAGCAGTGCGATGTTCGCCCAATTTCTAGCTAAGTTTGCAAGCTTGCCCTCACTTCAAACGTGTTCTGCTAATACCAACATTTTCTTCGACAAGACGCCGTCGAGGCTCAGAGCGAAGTGGTCTCCCGCGCATGAAATAGCTCCCAATTTCTCTTCTATTCTTTCAACTAAATTTTCCAATCTTTTTCCAGGTCGCAAGCTTCCTTACTAGATATTTACTCCAACCTTTTTGAAACGTTTCTAGTTTAATGTAGAAAAAGCTAGGCTAGCTTAGATGTGTCCGATTTGACGTGAAAAGTGAACAATTCGATTCGAAAAAATTCGAAAATGGCATATATTTCGATCCACCATAGAATTAGCAGAGACGCTACCAGAACAGAACAAAGCGTATAAGACTTTCGGTAGCCCTATTCTTAAATATGAATATGTGCGCGAGTAGCGCAGTCGGAGAAGGTGCCGGCTGTGGCGTGCACTCGATACCAGGTTGCTGGTTCAGATTTCCCGCCCAAGCCAAACAAGCCCTCTAGCCCTTCGTGTTCGGTGAATTGGTACCCAGAGTTATATAGAGAGGGATAAAGCGCTGACCTCTTCATTGGCTGACTCCCACAAGTCATCAATCAGCAATACTTATAATCACCATTGTATGAATAAATACGCATTCAAACCACTTCCACACATCTAAACCATCTCGGAAGTAGAATGCGTGGCGCATCCCAAAAGGAATTAAGCAACGCCGTCTTTTATCCTTTATATTTAAATATATGAAATGTGTTCCTTTTTCTAGGTAGAAATCTTGTAGCCAGGTTAAAAAAATGTCCAAAATACAGTAGTTCTGTAAGAAGGAACTTGCTAGGTTGGTCGGAAAGTCTTGGAAAGTCTTCATTTTCTTCTTTATTTCTTTATTCAGCGTACACTGCAAGTCAATAACCAATATAATCACAATGTTAGTTCGTCTACTAGGCAATTCAGCTATCCCCCTTTCCTAGAACTGGGAGACCGGGAGTCGAAAAAGTCGGTGACAGCCGACTTAAGTCTTCAAACATTGTAGAACGCTTTAGCCAAGAACCTTTTCCTGCAAGATGTCTATTTGCGATCAAAATTCTTACGCCAGGTCGGGGTCGAACCCGCACCTTCTGCTTATCGGGCAGCGATGCCTGACACCACCGGAGTTGTCTGACAGAACGAAACATCAACGGCATCTTCCTAGCAACGACTTATCAGCACCCACCCGTGATATGGTGATGAGCCGGCCGCTGATATTAGCATGAAACCGCTTATAGCGTTGATGTTCTGCTCGATCAAACAGTGCAGGTGGTGTAAGGCGCAGCATCGCTGTCCGGAAGACAGAAGGTGCGGGTTCGAGTCCCGCTTGGCGCTCAAGTTTTAATTGCAAGTAGACGCCCTTCTAACAATTTCTGTCATCTGTACCAGCCGCTGTAGACTAGAGCGAAAAGCTAAAATTATGCGTACTGAAGTTTTTCTTCATAACAATTATCATGGTCCCAACAAAACACTTGGAAGTCATGAGAAAAGTCTGGTATCGCAAATTTTCAGGGCTAACCTAGCTAACACGTCAGTTACAGAAAACCTTCGCTTTCCTCAGGTAGCTAAACGACACTTGGTTTGAGTGTATCCAGCAATAAACCAGGATATATGTAGCAGCGAGCCCGAAAATTATGCATAGCGGAGGCATCCAATCAGCACAGGAACAAAAATTGAATTCTAAGGCCAATCGAAAAAATTCCAAGACGTTTCGTGGGGGTTTGAAGAGGAGCAGTACGTACCCCATGGCACGGGCGGAAAGGGTAAACGAGCCGCGCCTTAATGGACCCATAGATGAAACCCAATCTCTTCAACGGATTCCGAAAGCTCAGCGAGCACGAAGACGACGGGGAGGGGAGGATATCAGTAACGGAGAGCCACGAGTTATCCGTAGTCAAATACCCGGACGAGCATCACGGGCTTCTTCTCGCTCGTTTGTTTTTCAGCTTTACCACGAGTCCTGAGATTCTGCTGATCTGGGATATGCTGGCCACCTTGGAGGCGACTATAGTGGACTAGAAAATCGTATGTGGCATCTAAAAGCGAAGGAATTGCTAGTCTTTAATGTCACATATCTGGCATTTCACTGCATTGGCCTACTTCCTAGTGACAAAGCTTCATCAACGACATTCCAATGGCCGAGTTTAAATGCCTAGTACAACCGCCGTGAAGCCCTTTAAACTTTGAGCTGAGTCGTAGAGAAAGAGTTCTCCAGAAAGTACAAGCCAACGACTGCACCAAATCTTCCCACAGTGCGGTTTTATATAGAGACTAACTACAGTAACGAAATCCTCCACAAAAATACAGCCAGACCTTCCCACGATCCCACCCATGTCCTACTGTAACGCGGTTCTTTCAAACCCAAAAAAGAAGAAAATTAAAGGAAGGACATCGAGAGGAAACCATTCATCGTTGGGCAACCGCACAACAACTGACAGCGAGTCGTGGAGGCACTCGTCCGAGATGGACGAGTTTCCGATTTCAGTAAAAGCCGTTCGACACGCGATTCGGTCACTCAACCTCCATGCATATCACAAAGCGGCCAACATGCTATTTGGGGCTGCACCACTCTCACCGCCTCAACTCGATACATACGCAATGCCGGTACGGTAGTCTCCGAAGAATTCATTCTTCGTTTGCGCGGCATGATCTACCAGTGGGCGGGTTGGGCCAATGAGGGAGGGCGCCAGACGACCAATCTACATCCTAAGATTGAATGATCTCCTTGAGAAGGCTTTGCAGGAAAGGGGTGGGCACTATAGTACCGTTAGGTGAGACGTAGAAGGGGAAACTCTCAGCTAAGAATTCAGACCTTCGCTTGCAAAACTAGCAACCAGCACCAAATAAAAGGCCAAACCAGGATCTTCTTTCAGGATATCTGCTAATAATCAAAATGCGGGTAAAAGCACTTTCTTTTAGATGAGGTAGGTGAGATGACCCACATCATCTGACGACCGGGAAGAGACACCGTTGAAAAAGCGAAACAAACAGAAACAGAAAGTCGTGCCTCTCGCGGCTGTGAAATTGTAAAGAATGCTCCTCTTATAGGCCAATCTATCGCGCTGCATTCGCGAAAAAGATTAGTTTCAATTTTGCCGCCATTGTCAAACAGTCAGTGAAGTGCTGCCCACTATGTATTAGGTTGATCGAAAAGTCTTGCAACACTAGCACAACAATATCGCAATACAATACAATACAATACAATACAATATACAAAAACTCAGCCCACCATACATTTCCCATCCAAGTCTAAGATTCTGCCCCAACATTCAGGCAGCCTTTCAACTCCTTTCCGCCAGAATTCCGACGGCTGCGAGGAAGAAACTCAGAAACCTCCATTTCCAGATGACGTCGATCATCGAACTCTCTACCTCGAAGATGCTCTGAACAGGTGGTAGTCAGAAGGAGCGAGGTCTGGAGAGTACGGTGGATGGATGGGCAGAACTTCCCAGCCTAACTCCTGGATTTCCTCGCGACTCACTTTCGCGACATGAGAACGCGTGTTGTCGTGCAGCAGGTAGACATTTTCCCGTTCTCGACGTTTCTGACGCATGGCGTCGGCCAAACTCTGGAGCTGGGTAGCGTAGGCAGATGCTGTGCCTGGTCTCACTATCCAGCAACTCCTAGTAAGGATGTCTTCGGAGTCCCACCAACAACGCAGAATAACCTTCTTTTCATGGTGTCCACGTTTCGGTTGTCACGGAGTCGGTTCTCCGCATGGAAGCTGTTGGCTCTTGCGGATGTGGATGCCATAAAGAACCCAGCTTGCATCAGCAGTAAAAGAAAAACCTTTCTGTACGCGCGAAGCAGCGACTCACCAACACTGACTCGGCGTGCCTTGTCAGAGTCCCGCAGCTCATCTGGTACCCAAGGCGACAAAACTTTGCGGTACCCAGCTGTCTCCAGCTCTCCAGCTCTCCAGCTGCCTCACGACGGTGCTTTGCGTACATCCAAGTGTCGCCGCCAATTCGCGAGTGGTTGAATTTGGCTTCACCTTGGAGGCTTTGCGCAAGCTGTCTTCTTCCACAACAGAGGGGCTTCCGGAACGAGGTCGATCTTTGAGGGAGATATCTCCAGCCTTGAAGCGCTGATACCAACGGGCCACTGCGGAATAGCGAATGCTTTCCTCCTTGAATGCAGCGCAGATGTTGGAGGCCGCAGTTCTTGCGGAATGGCTTTGGAAAAATTCGTAGTAGACGATAGGTCGTAGGATGCTGCTGCTTATCGTTCACATTGTTGCTGTATTCGTACTCGACGAGGCCTTATATAGTATGCTTGAGGAAGCTTCGAGAATGTACTGTGACGTCAGCACACAAGATCAATGCTATAAGAGCTTTAAAAATTTTAACAGGCAGTAGCGTAAAGTGTTGCAGGACTTTTCAATCAACCCAATAGGATAGACCATCGAAAGCTGGCACAGTTTCCTAACTTCGGAAAATCCACATTTCACCTAAAATTGACTATTCGCACCTTACCTTATTCTTGTTTGCCTTTGCTTTCAGGAATCAATAGCTTTATTTTTCCTTATTTTGTTTTATTTTTTAACCACACTTTTTTAATAGCGCATTTTATTGTGCAATTATAGCCAGTGTAATGTACCCAGACAAGTCTTGTACCAATCTACCATCCGTGGAAAAATGGAAGGCTTGGTTGGACTAGGCGGGATCTGAGCTCGATCCAGAAGGTTAGTCACGAAAGTCGGCGCTTCCTTCTACTACCCTACCATGTGATTATGTGCAACTTTAACTTTAAATTGTACGCCTTTCAAACTGGAGCAGAAGTATCTGACGCAAAACACACATTTCTAGCAAGGAAAAGTAATCTTTTGTTTGAAAAAATTTGTGGTAAAAACTCACTTATGCAGCAGGTGGACTTAAGAAAAATTTGTACGCTTTTTGAACCAGCATAACGTTACTACGCTTTGGCTAAAACGATAATTTTAGGCTCATTTTGAAATAATCCGACGCACATAGTTTCTCTTGCGAAGAGACTGCGCAGTGCACTCGCGCAGAACAGCGCTTATTTGATTGATAGTGCAACTGCTATTTACTTCGTCTTTTTGTTGTGATTGCTTTCCTGGACGAATGTGCGGCACAGTCTCTCCTTACAACACATCAGCAAATTCTTTGCTTTCCACTACGTTGCGACAAACCAACAAATATTGCTTAAGGTAAAACGATAAGAGCTTTGGTGCCTATTGGAACAGGTTAGCGATTTTTTTCTCAAGACACCCTGCAAAGGTGAAATTTTTTATAAAAATTTTCTTCTAAAAAGATTGCTATACTTAAATCTTTTTCTTCACCAACCTTTCTCCCTCTTTGTTGTACTGTCCTCTTTCCTGGAATACTGGCGCCACCTTTCCCAACCAAATGCTGATCAAGGTGGTTCTTCAATTCCTGATACAGCACATCAAGCCGGAGCTGCTTTGGTCTCCCTCGTGGCCGCTTTCCGTGCACCTCGAAGTTGAGGCCAGTCTTTCGGACGATGTCACCGTTAGAGCGAGGAACGTGGCCGTATCATCTCAGACGAACTTCGCGAAGATTCTCAACTATCGGGGTGACACCAAAATTTTGCCGAATGGAGTCGTTGCGCACTCGCTTCTAACGCGTAACTCCGGCCGTCCAGCGCAGCATCTTCGTTTCCATGACGCTGAGGCGCCTTTCAATTTCTTTGGTAACGAGCCAGCACTTAGCTCCGTACATGGCTACTGGCCGGACGACTGCTCTGTAGATCTTCGACTTTAGGCGCTCTGGTATCTTCTTGTCGCAGAGCACGCCTGTCAGGGAGAGCTATTTGGATCATGCTGCACTCACGCGTGGGTTGGCCTCAACGGGTAAGCCGCAAAAATTGTTTTGACTTAAATAATAATTCTAAACCCTCAAACGGGTCAAGTTCGGCCTTCAAATTCAAATGTCTCCAGTTTAAAATGACAAGTACCAGCTCAGTGCGGTAACAACATATGCCGAGTACAACTGTACTCTTGTAAACCGAGCTCTACGCTTTCAAAATCAAACTAAACATCTTGCAAATTGAAGGAAGCATCTTTCACATAAAGCGAAAGTTCAAAAGCTTTTCAGAGTGCAGATAAGGATAGCGGATGAAGGATGGCGGATGAAGGATTCCATCACTTCCCGTAGAAGTAGAATGCGTGGCACTTCCCAAAAGGGAATGAGTAAACCTTTTGGGAAGTGCCACGCATTCTACTTCTACGGGAGGTGATGGAATCAACTTGAAAGCGTATCTATACGACCACTTGCGGCGGACAGCCGATTTCTGGCACTGATACTCCGACCTCGCAGTACTGGAAAGCTTGGATGGTCTGCATAGAAAACCCAAACCAAGAATCTGGATTCGGGCGCACTGCCCTCTCCCTTCTATTGGGTTCCACGTGCCTAAAACTGCAGGAATGCAGCAATTTATTTACAGCATTTAAAAAAAAGAGGTCGCAGTAAGCTCTTGTTCGACTCGTCGCAAGTTTTATTCGCTTGATAGTATAAATGTTCTTGGTCTAGGACAGTGAAGCGAAAATACGTGGGGGCTCTGCTGTTGCTTGTGTTGCACCGTTGGTAAGTAGGTAACTTCACGCAAACAGAATTTTTTAAAGACAACGGCGACGTCCTCGACTAGCGTTTTGCGGTTTTTAACACTAAAAAATTTCAGCTTTCTGGCACTTCAGAACAAATTTTAAAGCAATTATTTTGCCTCAAACATAGAACAATTATAGATTTTCGTTTTGAGGCAGATGAACTTAAAAATTTCAAAGGAAGTCATTCCAAATTCCCTTGACAAAAGCCATTATAATTTTTTTTTACAAAGAATCTGGTCTAATATAAAAGACCCCTTTTTTGATTTGCAAGCAAGACGTCCGGCTAAATTTCAAAAGCGTCGAGCTTGCTTTGAAAAGTGCCAAATTTGACAGGTTTGCATAGGAAATACTTATGCATAAACCTAATACCTCCAGGCCTTTTCACCTATTAGCTTTGACCACTGTCAGGTCTAACGTCCCTTCGTTATTTCTCTTGTTAGAAGCGGCAAGATGTAAGCTCTGCAGTGCCAACACCTTCCCTCTTCCGTCATTTATAGTTGAATACCACCTGGGCTACGAGGACCGCCTAGTCAATAGAGGCCGAAGAATCCGTCTTCGGCGTTACCCAAATGGGCAACGAAACCTATGTGAGGCCTTGCTTAGGTAGCGTGCCGTGTCTCAGGTGTGAGGCTCCACGATGTCGTGCGGGAAACTGATCCGTCCAGCTGGACGGCGAATCGGCTCAATGTGTGCCTTGTGCTCTAGCATTTGGTCACCATAGGACTCAATGCGCACAGGTTATAGGACTGGAGTTAAAGTGAACCATCGCGACGCTTCGAAGGCAGCTCTCCAATTGAGGCCGTTTCTTTTTAAATCCGCTGCAGGCTAGGCGATTTTGGTTTGTTGAGCAAAAAATGCTGGCTGAAATTCAGGTTCTGAGACACTTTTTAGGCCAGAGAACAAATCCCTTGCTCCTTCCCTTATCTTTCTATGCTCTAGTTTCAATAACGATACGCCAGAATTGGATTGAAAATCTTACTTCTTATTTAATTATTTTATTTTATACTTGATTTATGATATTTTTATAATATTCTTGTTTTCTTATTTTATGTTTTGTTTGATTTAATTATTCCTATTGAAATACTCTTGTAAGGCGGTTCACTAATATTAAAGGATAATGGATAAAGGAGAGGCTAAGCAACTCATTTTGAGACGCGCTACGCATTCTACTTCAACTAGCGTGTCTACGATTTCAATGCGTATTTGGCCTATACAATGACATCCGCTGGGCAGCCGACGGACTACTCAATGTTTTATCCTTCCCAGACAACTTTGGTGCCAATTCTCCGACTCCTGAAGGATAGAAGGCTTGGTTGACCTAAACGAAAATTCGAAACAGGAACCTGGAATCGGGTTGACGCAACTCGCAGAGCCTCATTCGACAGCGCTACCACGTTCCCAATCAGAGGAAAAGTGCCGGGCATCTCAGGAATGATTTATAGACTAAGCAGTTTTCATGGAAAAAACCTGATTTGGTCATTCGACAGACGCGAGCAAAACGACAACACAGTCCCATGGCATTCCTGAAGGCAGAATCGTTTATCTTTATGTTTGTTACGGAGCAAAAGGCAGGCCTGAGACAGAAGACAAAAACAAACAAGCAACGAACATAGTAAGTAACAACAAGCATAACAAAGAAGAACTGCATATAGTCGATTTCGAGGCCTAGATTCCGTCAAGCTTAAGTAAACTTTTCTATGTGTAGCGCATAAACTGAGGAATGGAGTACGTTTTTGAAAGGTTTTTCGTGAGTCTTAAGTAAGCGCTACCTGCTCTGTGTCTAAAGAAGGAAGCGCGAACTTTTGTTCCTGGACAACACAAAGCAATTTTCAAACCTCTTCTCTGGTTCGTGAAGGCAACAAATAGAATAATTCCATAATCCCACCCAGACTAGGTTGGTGGAGAATTTTGTGAACGAGACAAAAATCAAATTCTTTGCCCCGTGATACGAGGAATGGAACTAGTACTTATTTCTGAATAGGCTTTAGGGATCCTGGAGTATAAGAACCATGCCAATCAACAGCTTCTGAGTAGAATTATTCTGAACCTTCTCAATTCTATGCACTTTTAGCCTACAAGGATTAAATACTGTACTGCCAGTTTCAACTAATGGGCGTATACAGGTATTATAACCCTTGACCGAACGTGTTTTATTCTTTAGAGAAAGACCTTTGAATAAGTGATATGTACGCAAAATCGCACTCAACAACCGCCCAAGTCCGAATTTCGATAAATGCTGTTGATAGATAGATTGATTAATAATAAATAATTAATAATAAATTGATAAATTGCCGTCCAAATGCTCCTTGACTCTGATACACAACGATTTGCCCGTTTTCTCTATGTACTCCTGCCCGCACATTTTACATGACATTTATTTATTTATTTTGTACGTGAACAATCACGCAGGGTTAAAACAAATACAGACAAACAAACAAACAAAAACGACCATATTACTGAATAGGAAAACACAGATGGTGTTAACTAGTACAAACACGAACAACTCGGTAAGCCATTAAGAAGCTTCTTTGAGATACCGGTCAATAAGCCTTTTGTACTGCTTCAGTGAATTTGGCACAACGATTTTCTTAGAAAACTTTAGAAACTCAGAGCCAGCTCGATGTGTAAAAAATGCCGATCTAACATTAGTTCTAGCTCTTGGTATTTGTATCTTACTTTGACCACCTCTAGTGCTAGAA
The DNA here is from genome assembly GCA_947396885.1 of Heligmosomoides polygyrus polygyrus. Classification (NCBI taxonomy): domain Eukaryota; kingdom Metazoa; phylum Nematoda; class Chromadorea; order Rhabditida; family Heligmosomidae; genus Heligmosomoides; species Heligmosomoides polygyrus. The sequence goes on along the minus strand of OX377203.1, from coordinate 84,632,744 downwards.
GGTGATACAGAATAGAAATCGCGGAGGCGAAGGCCCCATATGCCATTCATCAACTTGTAAATTGCAATTAAATCGTAACGCTTCCTACGACAAGCAAGAGACTGCAAATTGAAGATCTTGTTCCTTACAGTGGCAGGTGGAATGGTGGTATAATCACAACCATGTACTCTTATCCAGAGCTTTCTTGTGAAACTGTTTTGCACGGACTCTAGCTTAACGATTTCGCGCTTGTATTTAGGACTAAAAACAGTGGTACCATATTCAAGCACAGGTCTGACATATGCTTTGTAGGCTAGCAGCATGTGGAAGACTGAATTTGTTTTTAACGACTTAAATATGCTATGGACAATACTATCCCCTCTCTTTGCTATCAAATCACAATGCTCCTTAAATGACAGTGTTGAGTCTAGAATAAATCCCAGGTCACGTAAAGTAGTTGTGCTCCTAAGCTGAACATCACCAAGATGATAGACCTTCCTGTTGGCTTGCTCACCAAGGTGTAGTACTTGGGATTTTTGCCCAGACAGTGGAAGATTCCACCTTGCTAACCAATCCACAATAGTATTAATTGCAGATTGAAGGGCAACTTGGTCGTCTACACCGACGATATTTTTGTAAATTTTTATATCATCCGCAAATACTTTGCAGGAGACGCCATACTGATCGATCAAATAGGGAATCTCAGATGTATAAATATTGAAAAGAATTGGGGAGAGAACACCTCCTTGAGGGACACCGCTGGTAGCCAGAAGTGGTTCAGAAAATGATTCGTTAACTCTAACTTGAAAAGATCTATTTGTTATAAAGTTTCTTATCCAATTAATTATTCTAGGATGGATACCAATGTTTTCAAGCAGGAAGATAAGCTTGTTCAATGGAACTTTATCAAAAGCCTTCATTCGACCGCGCGCGCCTCTCGCGGACGGCCGCCACCTCCCGTCTTCGTGCGATTGAGATAAGTTTTCGTTTCTTTGTTTCTATTCGCGGTTTTCTTCGCATATTTCTGCTGAATTGCATTTTGTTAGTTCGTATTCGCTGATAGGGTAAGTGGCTTAGCGATATTAAGTACTCAGTGTTAGTCAGAGTGTTTCTTCATTGACACGATCGATCGTCTTGCATTGATTGGTGATCTCGGCCCTTCTTCCACGTAAATCAAATCGAGTTTTTGTTGTTTGAGAGGAACCTTGAGTGTTTTTTGAGCTTCCCCATTATGTCACAGTCTAAGCGTCAGGCCCAAAAAAATAGGAATCTTCGTAATGGTGCCCAGTCAACAAGCGTGCAAGTTGACTATTCCAATATGCCCATTGCGGAGATTCTAGGCTTAATGGCCGAGCGCAATACCGACCCGGAGATCAGCAAGATGATTGATGCTGTTGTGAAGAAACTTCCGGATGAGTTATCGAAGCTATCTATTAATGCGGTGGAAAGTGAAAAAAGGGGTCGTAGCCTGGTTATAAGTGGCTTACCTGAAACTGAGCCTAATACTTCCTTGCTTGCGAAGCGTAAGGATTTGGAGGAAAAAGTGTCCGGGGTCCTAGAAGTTTTGCAGGTAGACTGCTATCCGCTGGAGGTGTATCGCATGGGCAAACCAGGCGGTGCGCGTCCAAGGCTTGTTAAGATCGTTATGCCTAGCAAATCTTACTGGGCCGCGGCACTCTCCAATGCTTATAAGCTTCGAGGCTCTGATTTCAGGGATGTTTATATTCGCAAAAGTATGACAGAATCAGAGAGGAAGGAGGACTTTGAGCTGCGGAAAGAATGTCGTGACCGTAATGCAAAATTAAATTATCGTAAATGGGTTGTCTATCGTGGTGCAATAACGGATGTAGACGACCTCCCAAATAGCCGCATCACGGGAAACTCTCAAACCAGCACGGCTTCCTTCCGGGTATAAGGTGTTATTTGATGAATGCTCGTAGCCTTTCGAACAAAATCTCGCACTTGCATTTATTTCTCAATACCTTTGACCCCGACTTAGTCCTTGTCAAAGAAACGTGGCTTTCTTCCAAAATGAACAACTCTGAAATCACGTTTAATCTTCCGTATACAGTATTCAGAACTGATAGGAAGCTTAGTGGAATTAAAAAATGCCGAGGTGGGGGTGTATGCTGCATTGCAAAAGACACTATTAACCTCTACCCTATCGCAGTTTCCGCAGTTTCTTCCTGCATTAAATCAGATCTTCTCTGTCTCGAGGGATTTGACTTTGTCAGGTCGTTTAAATTTAGGATGATTCTAATCTATCGACCGCCTAAGTCTTCTGTTGAGGATGATGACTCTCTTATTGATACCCTTTTGGATTTATTTCTTTGCGACTCGCATCTAATTATACTAGGCGATTTCAATTTGGACATAAACTGGGATTTAAATCAAGGACGAAATTCCACGTCAGTCAAATTTTTAAACTTCTTCCATAGCTTTGGCTTGAAACAGCACGTTATGAATCCAACTAGATGTTCATCAGTCCTCGACATTATCCTGACGTCGGCCCCCATGATAAAAAACATGTCACTACATCCGCCACTTGGAACAGCTGATCACAACGTCATTGGTTTCGAAATATGCGGAAGCTTTCCCAAGCCGAGGGCGTTACCTCTTCCAAATTACTACGGTACTTCCTTTGAGGATCTTTCAAATCATCTTTCTATTATTGATTGGTGGCAGGTCTTTCAAGGATATAAATCTCTCAACGACCTTTATGAAAGATTTTGTAGAGCGATTTATTCTGCTCTTTCTCTATATGTTCCTTTCAAACATTTCGAGTACAGACCTCCACGGTATCCAAAACATATTTCCAACCTAATATCCCAGAAAGTGCGCTTATTTCACTCCATGCGTGATCCAATATCCAGCCCGAAATTTAAGCGCGTGTGCAGTGAATTGGATTTTCATCTAAGGCGTTTTCTATGTAATCATGAGAAACATCTTGCCAAAAAGCGTTTTGGTAGACATATGTTTTCTCTATTAAAGCTCAAGATGAAGGGCCAAGGCAAAATCCCAGTCCTAAAGGATGCTTCTGGGAATACATTCATAAATGATACTGAAAAAGCAGAGGCTTTAGCAAACTACTTCGCTTCCGTGTTCACAGCAAACGATGGCTCAAGATATGAATTCAGTTTCAGCGATTCCTCCGATGCCCTGAATAAGATTTTAAACTATCCAAAAGACGTGTTAAAAGTTCTTGCATCGTTGAAGGATTCCACATCGTCCACATATGATGGTATCCCTCAAATTATTTTTAAAAGATGTGCTTTATCACTTTCTAAACCACTGTCGATAATATTCAATAGCTCTCTATTATTTTGTGAAGTTCCTGACATTTGGAAAAATGTGCTGGTCACTGCCATTCCAAAAGTGCAGAGTCCTTCTCTCCTCTCGGATTTTCGTCCTATAAGCATCTCGCCAACGCCAATCAAAGTACTGGAAAAGCTTATAAGAGATAAATTAGTATCTTGGCTCGTTAAAAATAAAGTTATTCCTACTGAGCAGCATGGATTCACAAAGGGTGCCTCTACTACAACTCAATTAACTGATTGCTTTTTTGATTGGAGTACTGCGGTCAATAAGGGTGATTGTGTCGACGTAATCTATTTCGACTTATCCAAAGCTTTCGATAAAGTCTGTCACAAAAAGCTTATCACCAAGCTATCAGAACTGGGTATCGGAAGACGTTTACTTTTGTGGATAATGTCGTACTTAGAGAACAGGTACATGTTTGTTAAGGTTGGTAATTCCTTTTCGGGGCGGCGCCAATGTACCAGCGGTGTCCCGCAAGGGGGAGTTCTATCACCTATCCTTTTCATGGCTTACACATGTGATCTCCCGGACAGACTCAAGACGCACGCTGCTATTAGCGTTCAAATGTTTGCAGACGATATCAAAGTTTATGGCACGTATAATGCTTCAAATCAATCGTTAGTCCTGAAGGCTTTAAATCAATCAATTCTTAATATGATTACGTGGGCTAGTAATTGGGAGATACCAGTAAATCTTGCCAAAACTTCCGTGATGCATTTTGGTCCTGGAATGGCACCTGATTACAGGTTCGGTAATATTACTTTAAGGCAAGTTGACGCGATCAAAGATCTTGGTATTCATATGAATAAACACCTAAAGTTTGATGCCCATGTTGATATAACTGTACGTAAAGCCTTTTCAGTACTTTATGGCATGTTGAGAAGCATCTTTGATAATGATTCTGCTACACTGCTGAAGCTGTACAAAGCATATGTGCTACCTATACTTGAATATGGATCACAAATCTGGAGTCCTCAAACAAAAAAACTTCAAAACAAAGTTGAAAAAGTACAACAAACGTTTACTCGAATACTGGTTCGCAGATGCATACCAGATCTACAATCTTTAAATTACGAAAGTAGATTGAAATTTTTGAAACTAAAATCTCTTATATACAGACGTATCTATAATGATTTGGTCTTCTGTTTCAAGTTACTAAAAGGTGATTTAACCTTGAGAGCTAGTAAATATTGGACATTTAGGCCATGTAGAAATCGGACTAGTATATTATCGCTGCAGTTTAAAAGCCCTGGTAACAAATTTCTTCGTTGCAATGCCAATTTTGTGCTCTCTCGCGGAGCAGTTTGGTTGCAGAAACTACCTGATCATGTTTTAGAAGCACCTACCGTTGCCATTTTCAAGAGTAGGTTAAAAAAGATTGATCTTCTGAGTATTCTTGAATTGCAGAGCTGACTGTTGTATCGTGGCGTTACCAGGACATCTGAGTGTAGCTTCATAAATGTATGTCATCTTGTGGAAACTCTTCTGCGCCATGGAAGACACTATGGTTGCCGAGCGATTCGTACCCAAAAATGGATGTCTTGTTTCCTTTTCTTCCTCACATTGTTCAACGAGTCATTGGGCCTGCGTTGGATATTTTTTACTGAGTATTAGTGGCTGTTCAGAATTAGGGTCGTTCAAGAGTAGATGTTTTTCTTGCGTTTTCCTTCTTCTCACATGTCCTACAGTGTCAGTATGCCTGCTTAAACTTCTTTTTTATCTCCTTCCTTTTCTGATTTCTGTTGCGGCTGCCAGAGCTTAGGTACAGAGGAGCCGATTAAGACCCAGATGCTTCTACTCTTAGTCACATATTTTTTATACCGTTTCATATGCAGATATAATCTATAGGTTGCTACATTTAGATATGCTTTATTGCAAGTTGGTTAGGCTAGCTCAGTTCCTATGGAAGCAGCTTCGAATGGAAGCGTAATGAAGGCCTGGGTATGACCGGAATTAAGACCGGACTCCCAGGTGCTTCCTTCTCATAAGCTGCTCGAAAGTGGTTTCCCTATTCAATCGGAATCATGCCATAGCTATACTGGTTGCCTAACCAACCTCTGCACCGTTATACCAGAACAAAAATAATTATAAAACAATTACGTAACTTTGAGTAATTAAAATACTTATTACTATATTCTCACGCTACGACTACCTATTGGTTCAGGCTCCTTGTACTTGAGCTTGTGAATGGCCGGACAACACTGAAAAATTACAGAATGCAGCGCATAGTGATACTACGTTTCTCATTGTTGTTCCGCGTTAGATAGTTGCAGTTGTAAAAGATTACTTGTTCGTTATCTCCTCGTTTGAGCGCACTTAAGGTGCAGTTATAAATAAATAAATAAATAAATAAATAAAATCAAAGTAGACAACGTCCACATCAATTCTTTCATCGAGAGCTTGAGTCCATTCATTTAATGTTGACAACGTTAATGTCTCAGTAGACCTAGCGGTTCGAAAGCCATGTTGATTTTCTGGGATCAGAGAGTTAGATTCCAGGTAATCAACGAGAGCAGATTTTAGCTTTCTCTCGAATACCCTAGCGAAAACTGAAGTGATGCTTATGGGACGATAGTTACCAACAAAATGGTGCGGCAGTTTCTTTGGGATCGGAGTAATGAAGGCATGTTTCCATCGAGCAGGAACTTCACCTGACATGTAACTAGCATTAAATATATGCTCTAGTGGATAGGGTATGGCAATGGCAATTCTACGGATAAAGTACGACGGTACTTCATCCGGAGTAACAGTATGTGTCGCAGGTAAGCTAGTTAACTCTTTGTAAATTTCTTCTTTGTAAAACCAAATTGAGGTTTCCATAGTGCAAGGAGAGCTCCTTGTGCTAAAGCCGTCATTGTTGACAGGGCAGCGTGAATATGATTTTTGAAAATGCCTAGCTAGCATAGTTGCCTTTGCTAGATCAGTTACTGCTGAGAGACCAGCTTCATCTTTCAATGTTGGTATCCGTTCGGGACGCTTCAACACAGAATTTAATAGCTTATAAAGATTTGTTTTACCTGGACTTTCAAGAATTTTTCGTTTCACATATTTGTGGTACCTGAGCAAGAGTCGATCGAATTTTTGGCTTAGCACTCTAAACCGTTCCAAATCGCTTGAGTTTGAATTTGATTTGTAAGATAACCATGCTATCTGTCTTTTCTCAAAAAGTCGCACTAAATTAGGTGGAAGCTTTCTATAAGACAGCGGTATCTTTTCAGTAGGAACGAACTGCTCGATGCAAAGATGCAGAATATATAAAAAGAATTCATATTTGTCATTCACACAAGGGTATCCCTCGAGAAGTGATCTCCAATCCATAGTCAGCAAGAATTGACAAATCATATCATAATTGGCCTTACTGAAACATTTACGAAGTCGGTAGCTTGGTCTACTTACGCAGATATCAATCTCGAAGGAGATGCTTGAGTGGTCACTAGTTCCTATTGGTGGTTGAATTATGATATTTTTGACAAGAGATGGATGGCTGGTAAGAATGAGGTCTAATACGTTGTCATTGCGAGTTGGCTCCAAAACGTTTTGATGGAGTTTGCAGGCATTACACATCTCCACAAAACGTTTTGCAGCCGTACTAGTAATGGAAGGAATGTGCTCAAGCCAATGTAAGTCCGAAAAATTGAAATCACCCAATACGACACACTGTGCATTGCAAGAAGTTAGGTAACTTATCACCTTAATGACATGAGGTATATGTACTACCCCTGTTGTCATGCAGTCTCTCTGCTTACCGTTAGGGCAAACTACGCAGATGGAGAGGAGCACATCCGATTGTAGATTCGGTTCCGGACCAACTGCCCCTTCAAATTTGTGGTAGGGACCTCGACCACCCTCACCGCTTCTTGGAAATCCGCTTTGCGAACACACGCCCGGATCTCTGCGCTCAGTTCGTCTAAGATAAAAGGCACACAGAAGGGTATCCCGCTCTTCCTCACGGCGAACCATGACGCTGGGTCGTGGTCTCCCTCTTCGAGAAGTGTTATTTGCTAGGTACCTTTGACTTCTGCAATATCTTGTGCCATTTTTAAAGGCAGCAGCTTTTGCTCGTTAAAAGGCTTAAAAGGCCCAATGTGTCAACTCCTTGGGGAGAGCACAGGGTCCGATGCTACTATGGCGCCATGTTCCAAGTGTCCGTCTCCATCCTAGCGAGAGAAAGCGACATCTCAGCACGCAAGACACTTGAGGCGCTTCGGATAGCGGCCAAGAACCCACAGGTCAACCTCAAGGATGAATGCATAGCGATAACTCAAGAACTGGCACCCTTTGTCGAGCTCTGTGGGTTTTGATCAATTAGATCTGACCTCCAGGGTACTTAAGCCAGGTGGCATCCGGGGCTAAACTCATTCACCCACTTCTATCTCCACCTGCGGGTGACTGGTGGTGCTCTCGGCACACACCTGGAAGGTTAGTTGATACGCTGTATCTGGGACATCGGTTCTTTACTCTAGCTGCCTTGAGAATGCTATTCTGTATGATGAAATGCCGTTTGGGGGAATAGCTTTACTAATATGCTCGACTCTTCCAGGCTCCGAAGAAGGCGAAGACGCCGAAACGTCAGCCGATGTAAAGCCTGTTTAACAATCTTGGTAAACAGCTTAAAGAAGAAACACGCTGAAGTGCACTCTACAACGATTTTCGATATGTTCAGAAAAGTCTAACTTGTTACTATAAGTAAATCCAAGATCTCTAATGAGATCCACCAATGCGGTAGAAACACCATCCACTTCATATGCACACAATGGATTAAACGGATTGTTGCAGATACACATGAAACTCGTTTTGTGAGGAGCCAAGGAAAGATGCCGTTGCTTAGACCAGGCAATTAATGAGTTGATTCCCCTTTGAAGACATAAATCATCATCAGCATCATTAATAACCTTGTATAATTTTACATCACCAGCATACATGGCACCGTCAGAGACATTCAGCAACATTTCTGGTATTTACGAGGTAAAGATGTTAAACACTATAGGCGATAAGACCCCTTCTTGTGGTACTCCACTTGGAATGTGCTTTACTTTGGAGAACACATGATCAATTTTGACCTGAAACGTTCTCCCATTTAGGAAATCAGCCATCCACTTTGTAAGCAAGAGATGTATCCTAAGTTCTTCCAGTTTGAACATCGACTTTTTATGAGATACAATGTCGAACACCTTCACAAAGTCGAAATATATAACAACACAGCAGCGCTTAGTATCAAACGTTTCTGTCCAGTCATCCGTACATTTTGATAGGTTCGTTTCTACAGACCCTATTGAAACCCATGCTGTTGTTTAGAAATGATCCTATGGACAGAAAGGTGATGAATTAAATGCTGCTGAACTACCTTCTCAAAAAGTCTTCAGAAAAACGATGTAATGCTAACTGGTTGGTAGTTATCTGGACATTCAGAAGGCTCTTTCTTCAAAATATGAGTGACAATGAGTGTTTCCACCTCAACAGTGCTTCTGCATACATTAATGATTGATTGAAAATGTACGCTGAAGGACCGTTAATAACTTCTATAAGTTTCCTTATTACAGATGGTGATACAAAATCTGGAGTGAGTGAAAAGGATTCCGGGCACTTCATAATCGGCTCATAAAGCTGATGAGGTTGAACTACGGAATAACCTTCATGGGAGTACTGTCAGGAGAGTACATGGCCGGAACAGAGCCATCGTCAATTTGGAAAGCAGTTGCAGGCTGATTCGCCAACATGTTAGTTTTGTCATAATGAGTTAACTCTACGTTCTCAAGTTACAGATGTATAAATAGTGGAGTTCCTCAGGGTGGAGTTCTCTCTCCTATACTGTTCAACATTTACACATACGTTTTGCTGAACCTTTTGAAAGATAGTGGAGTAAAATTTTGTGCGTTTGCTGACGATATTAAGATTTATCGGCCAATATCGAGTGAGGTGGACGCCGCACATCTTCAAAGGGCTATCGATATTGTCCAGAAGTGGTCTTTAAAATGGCAGTTACCACTTTCGGAGGAAAAGTGTAAAGTGCTTCATCTAGGGGCTAGAGGTCAATTACACCAATACGCTAGCAATAACTCACCACTCAGTTGTGCTGACGAGGTTAAAGACTTAGGGTTCCTAATCACGAATAATCTAAATTTTGACAAACACTGCACACTGGTTTCCAACAAAGCCATGAGAGCAATGTACAACGTGTTCAGAGCTATATCTTCTAACGATAGTAGCTTACTTCTCCAAGTATATAAAGCATTTATCAGACCAATTCTAGAATACGGTACCCCAGTTTGTAATCCTTACACGCGTAAGGTATCACAACATTAGAAAGCGTGCAAAACAGCTTTACAAGGAAGCTCATGACGCGTACGCTAGGATATCGTTACGATCAAATACCCTCAAGCAGTGTGCGAAATAAGAATTTTGGATTGACGTCTCTTGCCCTTAGAAGAACGCGAAATGATCTATTACTGTTTCACAAAATTGCACATCAGCAAATTGGAGTCGAAATTACAGATCTAGTGTCGATAAGAGCATCTAACACCCGAGGTGGTGTCGTTAAATATGACACTGATACTGCCAAACACAACTGTCGTCGTTTCTTCTTCACTCATAGGACACTCTCGTTATATGAGAAGCTTCGCAAAAAACATTTCTTGCCATCAAACTACAACGCTTTCAAAAAATTTTTCCGCGAGCATATACGTTCCTAAAATGAGATGCTTCAGATGTTGCTAACTCTTCATTAGGCGTTGCTTGTGGTGTTGTATTTCTTGTGTGTGTGTCTTGTGTTGTACTTCTGTTGTAATTTTTAACACACGAATATTGTCGTGTAATAAATAAATAAATAAATAATCAGTTATTGTAATAAGCCCGTATTTCTTCAAACAACCGATTCGTTTCTTATCGTTAATTTTACTATTCAAATACGCGTAGAACTTACGTTTATTACCGTCTTCAAATACCTTTTCTCTAAGTAACAGCTATATCTATGCAATTGGGCATTAAGTTTATGAGAGAAAGATTTATAGTTTGACCAGTCATTAGATCTCCTAGCTTCTCGAAATAAACAGTCAAGTGTGCTCTGGCATATTTTGTAAATGACAAGGCAGGCGGGTAAATTTTAAAGAAGACGCTTGTTTCGGAGGAACATGTGGCTCAATAACGTCATGCAAGACAGACAAAAACAATTCATACTTTTCAAAACATTATTTTTGGTCTCTGAAACATCTATCCATTTTATACCTGCCAGTTTCTTACAGATTTCAGTAAAATTGCAACATGCATAAACACGCCGGTAGACTGGTATACAATCAATGACATCATGCGCGATAGTAAATGAAATGCCGTTATGTTCGCTTGTACCTACTGGAGGATCTCTTGGTAACTAAGGCGGAATCGTTGAGCGAAAATGGGAATAAATCCCATACTGGGGATCCACAGAAGACCCAAAAAATGATCCTTGAAGCAAGTATTCAATGAATAGAATACTCCTTGAAGAAGACGCCGCCAGTTGCGTCGTCAGCGCGACTTCACCGTACCCCGTGTGCATTTCTGGCTCGAAGACGGCTGATGGATATCAGTCGCACACGCGAACACTCGTCGCCGTCACACCACCAACAGCAACGACAGCAGCAGCTTCTTCTGGCTCTCATGGAGAGTAGGCATGTTTGGCTAGCCTTAGGGACCTCTTCGTAGCTCAGTCTTCCAAAAACGAGGCGTTTTAATCACTAAGCATAAGGTGAGGAATCTGGAGTTCTTGTGAACCAGGCAGGAGTCTAATAATGTTGCGTACTACTCAAGGACACGTGTGGCGCAGTCGGAGGAGGTGCCGACTTTCGCTTTCGCGAGCGCTCGATACTTGGTTCCTGGTTCGGATTTCCCGCCCAGGCCAACCAAGCCTTCCATCCAGCCGGTGTCGATGAATTGGTATCATACTTGTCTAGGAAGGACAAAGCGATGACTTCCTCATAGGGTCGTCTTATCCAAGTCATTGTATGGTCAAGTACGCATTCAAAATCGCCTTCACGACATCGCGTAGAAGTATGTACTAGAATGGGTGGCGCATCCCAAAAGGATTGACGATTGAGTAACGCCGTCCTTCGTCCTTTATTACTTGTAGCAGTTATTTAAATGAGAACCTTTGTTGTCCATATAGCTTTGAAATGGTTGACTATCAAAAACTGAAACATACGATAAAGTACCAACAATTTTCGAAAAGCAGTTTCAACGGAATTTTGTACGGATTTTTTAAAATAGGTTTACTATTTTCCTCAATTTTCCTTGGTATTCTGCTTTCTCCTTTTGGTCAGAAATGCGTCCGAAAGACATTAAAATTCAGTGAGATTCTTAGTGCCATAGTCTAACACTAATACAACTGGCAGAAGAAATTCGTTTTCCAGTGTTCATTCAAGGGAGTTGTCGATCACATCCATTAGCCTGCAAAAATTTGCAATGAATCGAAGATCCAGTGGTAGATTAGCTGTTCGAAACTATTAGAATGTGAAGGGAAATTGTGAGGAAATCATGGTAAAATAGCAAAGGCTGCTGAAAATAATTGATGTCGGGACAAAATTAAGGACGCTGCTGAAGAAGTGGGAAGAAAGAAGCCTTGTATGTGGCAGTGTTCCCCATGTCTACTATTTCTCTATTTCATTTGGTGAAAAAATGACCGTCATATCTTGAAGCAGGCCCCAGTGACCTCACCATCAGACCAAGTCTGCGGAGGGGTGTAGTGATGGAAATCGAGATACCCCATTTCTTTTTCAAAAGGAGAATTTTCAAAGCAATGATACAGCAAAGATTCATTGAAAACCTAACTGAATATCTTCAAAACTAAAGTGGATGTCTTCCAAATTAAACTGGACGCTTTTTAAGAGTAAGGAAAAAAGAAGATTCGAGTAAATTTTTGTTTGAAAATTTTCGAAAAAATTTTAAGAAAGTTTTATAAAGCTTTCTTCGAACATTTATATTTATCCGCCTAGAAAACACACATGTGTTAATTAATCAAAATTTTAAAAAACACAAGAAATGGCTTTAGAAATACTTTAAAGCGTAAAAAAGCTGCAACTCGGAAAAGAGCTGTGCAGTCGACTAGCTCGTCGTACTGTCTACTTAACTAACACTATAAGTGCCGCTATAAACCAATTTGAAATCGCTGTAGATAAGGCTCAGCGAAGATTTGGTGTTTTCTGTACTTTAAAATAAGTTTAAAGCCATCCTTGAGCAATTAAAATCTTACTTCGATTCATTCCCTTCAGTTACTTTTGGGGGCAAATTTTTTTTAATTGGAAAAACGAGTATCTAGTTTAGCATGTAAGATGAATCCTTTGATTTGGATAGCGATCAGTCCTGATATTGAAAGTGTCCATAGTTTTCCAGTTTGCACTGAAAAAGTGCGTGCCATTTTACATGTAAATTGTATATAAAAGGTTTTTCGTGATTGTTTTTGTTTCGAAAATCAGTATTGACCAGTTGACAGTAGTTTCTTGCTTAACGATTTAATGGAAATTGAATAAAAGTATTTTTAACAAAATTTAACGATTCAATGGAAATTTAACGAATAAAAAATTTGTTAAAGAAATTTAGCAACTAGCATAAACTACAACAATTTATTTAGCGAAAATCAAATCTACAAAATTTAGCGCTCACCGCTGTTCGAAACATTCCCAAAAAATTGAGGAATTCGGAGGTCTTTAAAAACAAAACAGCGACCTTAGCAAGACAGAGAGCAAAGTCGGGAACACTTATTGCCCAGTTTAAGCCACGTTTTCAGATCCTCTAACGCCATGATTTCACGAATGGAATATACAGAGACCTGCAAGCTTCGATTCAGCCGGCTGTCAAAGAAGGTTGGATAAGCAGGAGCTTCTAAGCGCAGAAGAACGAAAACTGTTCGTTCATCTGATAGAGAGGGTGTATTTTATAGCTACAGTATGGCACTATGATTGCCTAATTGGTATTGTTCACGCCGTTCACAAGTTCTGCCCTATATTATGCTTCTCTTAATAAGGATAAGGGTAAAGGGTGAAGAGTTAAGGACGGCGCTACTCAATCGCTTTTGGGATCCGCCACGCATTCTACTTATGAGGGATATCGTGGAAAATGCATACATACTTGGCCAACGCAATGACTTGCTTTAGCCTGCTGATGAACAGGTCTGTGTTTTTTCCTTCCGGAACGAGTCTGGTATCAATTCACCGACCCCGGAGGGATGGAAGGCGCGGTTAGCCTGGGCGAGCAATACAAACCAAGAACCGGTATCCGGTGCACGCGACAGCCTCACACCTCCTCCGACTGCGCTACACACGAAAAAATTGAATAATTTTTCAAAATTCAAGTCAGAAATGAAATAAGAAATATTTAGAAGGCGCATCGCGAATTAACATTTGTTCTCATAAACGATTCAAATGCACTTTTAACCGAACTAAATTGAAAATATTATTGCCATTCTTTCTCTGCGAACAGCAATTTGAACTACTCCAGACATCCCCAGACGTGAAAACCTCAGGTATTGATCAGAGACGCTGTCGCACGGGTCGCCGTCGAAAATTAGGTGGGTCGGCTACTTAATTCGCTTCGCAGACAGCCGCTGTATCAAAGCCGTTATCGACAGGTCCATGTCAAATGAACGCTAGAGCGTACACCGTCGGCTGGGTCGGACTACTTCGTAAAAATTCCGGCATGTTTCGAGGGCCGTTTGATGTACCACTAAAAATCCAAAGTTCAATAGAGTAAAAATAATTAAAATTAAAAACACGCTTGGATGTATAACTAAAAATTGAGCCGTCAGCTTATTCCAATTCACAACCGTGATCCGGTCAACAAATCGGTGTTTTAGCTTACCAATTCACCAACTTCGGAAGGAGGGAAACAAAAAACAGCGGTCTACATCGCAAAAGCAACTGAAGCACAGACAGCGAAATTCATAAGCCAGGTTAGCGACTAGGAAAGTGTAAAAAACTGGAGTACTAAACAGATAACGAAAGCAGAAAAAATCACAGAATCAGCTCTAGATATGTATGCAGAGAATGCATTGATTTTCCCATCAGTGTGCTGTGTTCACCCTATAGATTTTCTTCAGAGGTCAAACCCTTGACCGAGAGGCACTGTAGGAAAATTAGTGACCGGTTTCCGATTAGGAAGTATGAGGGCCTGGTCTCCAAGTTGCCTGTCCCTCATTCCGTCATGGCTTTTCGTCTAGGCCAAGATGTGGTCCTAGCTGGAAGTGAGTCTTAAGGGTAAGTATAGGTTCATACGTTGCTTAAGGCAAACGTCATATACAGGGAGAGCAATAAGGATAAAGGATAAAGTACGGTGTTGCCCAGTCCCTTGTGGGATGCGCCACACATTCTACTCTACAGGATGTCGTGGAGGCGAAAGGAATGCATATTTGGTCATGCAATTACTTGTGGTGGCCAGCCGATGAATCAGAGCTGAGCTTTACCCTTCCCAGACAAGTCTGGTACCAATTCACCGACCGCGGAGGGACGGAAGGCTTGTTTGGCCTGGGCGGAAAATCCGAACCAGAAACCTGGTATCGTATGCACACCACAGCCGGCACCTCCACCCACTGCGCTACATGCGCCCGAAAGGGGGGGGGGGACAGTAAAGGAAAGCAAAAACACACAAAGGAAAGAACAAAAACATGCCAACCAACGAATTGAACAATATTCCAACACACTAAGTTTTCAAGATGAAGTTCGAGACTTTGCATTTGAAACAACCCGGTCTGTCAGAGAAAGGTGTGTTATCTGTAAATTCGAGATGTGTACATAGATAGTCACGTTGGCTACCAGATAGTATTTTAGATGGTTTCTTAGTTGGAGGAGGTAATCTAAAAATCGTTCCTTTTCCAAGCAATGCTGGTGTGCAACAACAGTACCCGATGTGTAAAGAGCGTACAAAAAAATGCAACAGAGTGCTTTTTTAGCTGGCAAACAAGTGGAGAACAATCAAACAGAATTTTAATTTGGGTCTATTGGCTCGACATTGAAACATCAGAGTAGTACTTATTACACCTTCGTGCATTGCTTCAACAAAACTTGGCCATGAAGATGCTATACTTCTTTACACCCCTTCGTTCTTTCTGTGTACGCTCACTGCCTAAATCGTTTACTTACTCCTTGTGATTATTTTCTTTCGGCCTTGACGCTTTTTATTTCCAATACCGGGTTCCTTTGCACGTTTGTTACTCATTTGTTCTCTTGTGGTTGCACTGTCACGAATGTATGAGATATCTGAATCATTTGCAAGCGTTTGGACTCAAACCTCCTCAAAATCCTATCACTTGTATCACCATCGTCCCGCTAAACATCGAGTTACTCGAGCAGGCGTCAGCAGCGTCTCCATTCGTCCCTGTCGCGTGCCAGAGTGCTCCAATGAATCATGCTCGCTCGGAGGGCATGAAGGGCGTATACTGTCCATTCAAAACTTTCTAGAAGTCCAGCCAACATGTTGCTATTCGTTCTGCTGTTTTGTTGACATACTGTGGGATCCATTTGGTTTCAGCTCTCGTCCAGCGAAGCGCATTACGTGGCCAGCCCACCTAATGTTCGACGACTTGGCCCATGTAACATTGTCTCTGGTCTTCATAAGTTGGCTAATCTCCGAAGTCCGGAGGCCTTCTGTCACATATGTGAGTCCGTAACTCCAGTATTATACATTATCAATGATTCTTTACGTGAATTGTTTTAGTTTTGTTAATGTAGATGCTTTCTATTAAAGGAATGTATTCAATGGCTGCTGCATAGACATACATATGACCTCGCGCCGCCACTGACACAGGCTCCAAAGTGAGCTGTATGCAAATTTTGAGCTACGACTCCCGTAGATGACATACTGCATCTAGATATTTGGCTTATAGTACCCTGTCACGAAAAACCCTAAACCAAGTCCGAGATGGTAACGCCTTTACTCAGCTAACGCTCAAGCCGTATAGCCGCCTTAGTCAAAAGTCTGGACAACCAAAGTCAAGTGTGAACCATCCTCTTCAAAGAGTTATTCCATACCAAGTAAGCCAAATAGGAAGTGAACCATTCTACCATTCTGAGATGTCATGAACGAAGGAGACATTAGCGATCCACGCCCAAGCCGTACAGCACTTCTCCAATACTATATAATGCATTCCAAGATGAATCCACAGCTGCAATTTCAGTCTTTATTTCTCAACGTCACATCTATAATCTGTTGCTCTAAAACTGAATGAATTAGTAAAAACCTATTTAAAAGCGATCAATACGTATCCTGCCAATGAGGCGCTACTGGACGAGTAGAATACCGATTAAAGTTAATCTTGTCTGAATCACAGCAAATATCGTAACAATACCAATAACTACATATGTCCATGACATAACTTACTGCAGTATACTATTAGCATTATTGATATACCTTACCTAAACCCTAAACTTAGTCAATTTTTACCGGGAAAATCACAGAACCTAGGAGTCGCTCTGTATGGCTTCGGTGGAGGGGAAAGAGGTCCGTATTTAGTGGATATCCGCTTGCATTAAGAGGGAAATGAAGGCCGACCTAGGTTAGAGTGGTCCAGTGTGGCGTAAAAACTGAATTTGGGTCTAGTCTTCGAAGTGTTTTACATGGGGATTGGGAACACGCCAGCCAATCACAGCACCGACAGCTTCGCTGGGTGACACAATCCAGGATTCGCGATCGTCCGGGATGTGGGCAATTCTGATACTAGCTAAGATAGGCCGCATCATGGAGTTCCTTCGGTCCCGACCGCATGGGACACGGACGTGAACGGTCAGTGCTCCGATTGGTTGCTGCGTATTCGGCTCCTCATGCAGGCCACATTGAAAACTACTACCTAAAAAGTTCTACCTTGCATAGCAGAACATAGTTACGGAACGGTTAGGTTACAGCGACCCCCCCCCCCCAATTCAGTGCCACATTTCTAGGCGTGAACACCTAGAATCTACCAGAAACAATTGTGTAGTGGAAATAGTGACACCACACTCTGCGGTCCTATCATTAGCACCGTATATTGAACAACTGAAAGCGGTAGGTCAGAAGCGCTCCCAGCTGTCGTCCCAAATCTGCGACAGCAGTGTGCCGTTGCGCTCACAGATCGAGTAGTACTTCATGCCGCAGTAATAGAAGTAGGCGTAGCGAATGGTCGGGGAGCTGAAGTGCGCCACACATCTCGCCACCGAATTCCAGCCGTTCCTCTCGGGTGTACGAGCTCGATTCAGCCAGTTTCTGAAGACCATAATGGTATTTAGCTGATTCCTCCTCTGCCAAATGGCAGTACATAAAACTCACATCTGATCCATTGCCATGCCGCCCTGCTCCTTCCAGCTCGGCTCCGGCTCATCTTCATCACGATGGAGACCGATCCACGACCAAAAGTGCAGTGGAGAATGACTTAGGACCTCCATCTGGAAAAAAGTTCGTTAACTCTGGAGAGTAAGTGTTCCGAATCAAGGGCCGGATTCATCAACGATCAAACGATGGGTACGTGGAGTAGAGGGGAGAAACGTACCCATAATGCGACAGTCATCATCTATACCATCTTCACACCAAATCTGACACTTTTCGAAACAAATTGAACACTCTTCTAAGCACGTTTGACGCCTTTGAAACAAAACTAAATATCTTCCAAATCAAAACGAGACTAGAGATTCCAGATTAAGGCTGAGACTTTCCGAAACTGTTAGAATAATTGGACCTATTGGATAATAATTGGACCCCCTTGTGTGAGGGCGCATACGGCACATGCTTTACATCTTCATCGCGCTCCTTAAATTTATTCGAAAGCTCCAGCTGCTGTTTCGCAATGCAAAGTTCTCAATGCAGACTCAGGTGATGTGAAAAAATAATTTGTTGCTTAGGAAAAATTTAGTACGACTTTCACTGATTTCTTTTCAAAACTCATCGGCCCCAATAGGTGAACACGCTGTTCGACGCTCAATAAATAGGAAAAAAAGAAAGAATGAAGAAAAGAAAGAATGGGAAATATATTTAATGAAACAAAAATATTTTTCAAGTAAAAATAATGCATTTAGTTTCGTTTTGAAGCTATAAATATAAAAGTAAAGCTTTAAACAAAAAATAAAAGCTAAAGATTAGTAAAAGAAGAAATAGCTCATCCACTTGTCAAGCTGTAACCTCTAGGCAGTTGAAAGATGCTGCAGCGCTTCAGCGTCTGATAAACTGACGAAAAACAAAAAAACAAACAAAACTGACGTCTCGAATATCCTCGTGTTCAGAAATGATTCTGCAAAAGATTTGGAGCTTCACTCATTGCTGGAGCGTTAGATTTGATAGATACCTAATAGTAGCGATATTCCTGAATTTTTCTTGAACGAATTATTTTCGAACGATCTCAGAATTTTCATGTGAAAAAAGGTTCGCTTTGATTAGGAAGATGTTCAGTTTAATCTCAAATGCTTCAAACTTTGTTAAGAGTGTCTAATTTGACGTGAAAAAGGTAT
This sequence comes from Heligmosomoides polygyrus polygyrus, assembly GCA_947396885.1. NCBI lineage: Eukaryota > Metazoa > Nematoda > Chromadorea > Rhabditida > Heligmosomidae > Heligmosomoides > Heligmosomoides polygyrus. The sequence continues at coordinate 84,614,019 of OX377203.1, read as the reverse complement.
ATAACACCTCAACCACTCTTTCGCGGATATAGTGCTGGATAGAAGAGAGTCGACGATCCACGAGGGTATCTCCGCATACCCACAAGGATTCATTTAGCTTCACTTCAAGGCTGGTTAGTCGGCTCCCTGATATTCTTGCACTTACCCATTCGCGGGGAGAATCCGCAACGAACATCGTTGATCCTCTCTCTAGGCAGCTCACTTCAGCTTTGTCGAAGTGCATCCTCTTCCTCTCGAAGTAGTAGCACGAATCTTGGAAGCGAAACCATTCCTTGGGACAGTTTGCGTACTGTAAAGTGAATACAATAGAATAGACCGAGTTGCAGGACTAGACAAGGGGGCCATAGCCATCGAAACAGAATCAGCAGAATAGGCCTGGCAAATAAAGATCCACCGTAACAACCTCGAGCGGCACAAACAAAATATTGAAACTATTCTCTGCAATGCCGAGGTTTTATGACGAGAGAAACTGGAGACTTATAGAATCAGCAGTGTTCTTCTGCTGTTATGAGCCGCATGCACACTCCGCAGCCGCGGTGCGGCATCCACGCCGAGGCTTGCGTGGCAGGGCGGAGTCGCGCTGCAGCAGCGGAGGCGGCGGTGACGGAGTATGCACACTTTCACCGCAGTGCTGCCAGCAGCGGCCAGTGGCGGCAAGGAATGAGCCCGGGCATTCCGGCAGCGCTACAGGAGGACAGTACACCCGTCCCCTCTTGGGGAGCGTGGCGTCAAGAGGTACAGCCGCTGTTCTGCGGACTGGAAACTTTTGTTTTGCGTGTCAAATGTTTCGTAAGGCAGTCGTTAGACTCTCGGTGAAGCCTAGGGGATTGGGGTGGATGAACGAGGGGGATGAGAGGAGGGTCGCACGCCCCGAAGCAGGGTACGCGTGTACTTCCTGACCGTCCACCGGACATTCCTCACTGCCGCTGCGTGCGGCTGCGGAGCAGTTCCACAGTGCCGCAGGGAAATGTGGGCGGAAACCAGCTCCGCCCACATTCCACTGCCCGCTGCGAAGTGCGCACGCAGCTATAATGCACACACAACCTTTGTATTAAAAATATAAACCTCCTATTTGTAATGCCTCCGAACGTACTCTGCACATGTTACGATGCATGACAACTATAAGGTTGTAAAGAAAGTTTCCCGCCACTCGCTTTGGCGTTCCGCGAAGTTTTTGAAAAGTGTTCTGGAACCTTCTCCCTATAACGGATATATAGGCTGACCTGTGACCTACATTTACCACTATTGCCGTCATATTCCGTGGCATGATGGCAGAGAAAATCGTTCTCGAATGCAAGCAAGTTCGACTGCTTCTGCTTCACGAGTTCAAAAAGTGAAGCAGCGCAAAAGTCGCGGTCGATAGCACGTGTGGAGCGATGCGTCCTGCCACAGTCTTCCACGACATAGCGAAAGTATGCGGAAGTCCGAGAACGGCGACTTTTGCTCGGAGTACCAACCACGGTTTGGAAGGGCAGTTGCAGTGAATGAGGAGCACCTTCTGGAGCTGGTTCTGCCTCGACCTGGCTACTTGACGGGAGCTTACCTCTGCTTCTGATTCATCACCGCCAAAGCAAGTGCTTTGCCCTTGTCTAGTATTAATTTGGCAGGTGAGTTGGCAACGGGCCAGGGTTGTTGCGAAGGGTCAGAAACAGGGGTGTGCGTTAAATTTTTTCGGTAAATTTTTAACGACCGTTTGTAAATTCGGTAAATTCGTTAAATAAAATGTCCCTTAGCTGTATTCAGTTTGGGTGCATTTTAGCATATGAAAAGCCAGACCTTTTTTCCTTATTGAATTTTTTTTCGACTCCATCTGCATGATAATCAGGGATGTGCGGAATTTCCGTTTCCGTGTTCCGAATTCCGGTTTCCGGCCATTTTGGGCTCTTCCGTTCCGTTCCGTGTTCCGCCTGTTTTTGGGCCGGAAGCCGGAAACGGAAATGGGCACTGCTCTACACTAGTTTTCTATTGAAAATAATCAGATCATGATCGATTATGATAAAACAAGTTCTCCTTCATATAATTGTGAGGGAAATGCTGTTTGACAACTCGAGTACTAATATTCTTGAAATCGGTTAGACTACCAAAAACACTCAGAAATGGCAACGGCTGGGTGTGGGGCAAAATTAATGTGCCACAAAGGTTGTGTATGCAATGTATGCTGAGAAAATGCACTCAACATTCGAATGATCATAAAATTCTTGATCCACTAGTTACAAATAGCTATAAAAACTTAGAAAGCATAGATCGCAGTATCGTGAAACAAAGAGTTCAGTGATGTTTATGGCATGCGGTTGTCTGCTCCAACACTACATCAGTGCTCCTCATCGAAGGTGCAAATTTCAATTTTCAATTTCGTTAGGTGTGATAGTCATCCATATGAAGTTATGCTATTCATTTTTTAGTGAAACATCACCAATATCTATCATGAGCTGTTATTCTGATTAACTATGGTGACTTATTCAATTCTGACACAAAACTATTGTTTCGAGAACCATCTAGGAAGTTTCCAGCTGTGTCACCTTGGGCGTAAGGTTTCTAGGCTGGCACAGACTGAATATACCTGTGGAAGTGTGGACCCACCATAACTAATCAGTCATCTTATTATCATCTTCCCAGAACGAATTCTGAGTGCTGGTGATTACAATGTAACTGCTAATGTTGACTATGCAGATACTTGTGCAGATACCACGTCGTCTGTGATGCCAAAGATTTCTAAAAAGGGTTCAGTGGAATCTCTTTCCTGGTCGGAAAGTGATCTAGGTGGCTACTCCAGTTTTGGACTTTACACGAGTCGGCTTTTTAATGCTGGTCTGTATGTAACCTAAAGTGGTTAAGTCGGGTAAGTCTACCGTCCAAAAATATCAGCATCAAAAAAGTTAGCCGAAAACCTGTCGCAGGAACTTGATATGGAAAGACTGCATGCTGAAATGTTGAGAAATAATGAGATAAGACCCTGAATTTATTTTCGTTTATTGCTCTAGCCATAGCTAAAAAGTTATCATAACAATATTCTGAATCTTTGCATCGTTATGCTATGTTATGATGAGGATGAGTATCAATCTGTGGAAGATTCTGCTGCTCGCAAAGTTCTGAACAAGAAAAGGTGCAAAAGAAGCCACTTCTGACGCCGTTTCAGATGCACTTTTGAAAAAAAAATGGCGAGCGTGTGTAATTTCCGTTTCCGCGTTTCGTATTTCGGTTTTCAGCCATTTTTGAGCGTTTCCGTTCCGTCTTTCGTCTTCCGCTTTTTCCAGAAAAATTTCCGCACATCCCTGATGATAATTGCCTTCATCTTCGCAGCAAATAACAAAAGTCCATCTATCATCAACAATATTGCTAAGAGAGAGAGAAATCATGAACATTTTGAAGCGAAACAGTAACAAGACGTCTAAAATATGAATTTTCTAACCATGCCTAGTTCTTAAGCTGGTAGAAAGTCGTCCAGCTTCTTGGAAGGTCCAAAGTGCATCGTATCGCAGGTCAACGTTTTTGAGCTTTTCTTTTTCTTCTTGACGAATTTTTCTTTACAAAGCCTGGGCCCACTAAGCAGACTTTTGCGGCCCAACTGATGAATGCTATTAAAGTAAATTCGCATATTAGGCGAAAAAAACCACACACATGGAGGAAATTTCTTGCTAGAGCCGGATCTGTAATTTAAAGATATAGTACCTCTTTCGTAAACCTTTGAAAACCCTTTATGCGATGGACAGCTTGTAAAGTACCAGTTTTTATACTAACCCACATATACAGCACCGCGCACAGACTTTGGTCAATTGCCGAAAAGACGCTTTTGAGCGAGTGCGACAATCTGTAGAGCGAGCGACAGATTGCAGAGCGAGCGTTTAGGGAGTTTTAACGGAAATTCTTAGCCATCCTGCTCAGGAATTGTTCTAAGACTGTCCAGCTTGCCTTTGGAGTGCGCCGTGAACAATGCATATAGAATCGAACCTTTTAATCGAGAGGGGGGGGGACAACCTATAGAGTGAGCATTTGTAGAGTTTTCTCAGAAATACCCCGCCCAACTCGCATAGCTTGTGCTTCGTAGCGTTTTCATTGCGTTCTTTATGCTTTTCAACCCCACTTACGAAGCAAATATCACAACAACTGTGAAAAAACTGAATGGTTGGTAATTATGAACAACTAATTGACTAGCTAATTATGAACCGTTGGCTCCGTTAGTCATCTGCCCGCACGCGGAGGGGGGGGGGGGGGGGATTCAAGTTAACTGGAAACAGCGATCGTGGGGATTAGCGGTCTCTCTACCCACTGCACCACCGCCGCTCGCTCTTAATCGCTGTTTCCAGCCAGCTTGAGCCCGCCCTCCGCGCGCAGGCAGAGGGCTACCGTTGTCAAGGGCCCAACTTCCGTCGTCCCTAACTCTGCGCAGAGTTGTATTGGGGTCGAGATGTTTGCATTCTGTTGTTTCCCAGAAAGAGACAATTCTGCCCATGTACAACCGGTCTCCTGGTTAGCCCTCACTATTGTTGCAGGCCTCATCCTAGGGACAGATCCTGAACAACTATTTGAATCAGCAAGAATATTTTATGTTTTCTTGATATTCTCATGTCTTTTATGCATTTGAATTTTTGGAACTAGTACATTTTGAAGCCAGGAATTTCTTCGCCGGGCTCCCCAGCACGTCAACAAATCCACAAAGATAGTGGTAAGATTACCTCTTCGTAAGATGTGCCTGTCTTCACTTGGCGTTGCCTACCCTAGAATATGCTGTTTGTGGCGATCAAAACTGTTGCACCAGGCGGGACTCGAACCCGCCCCTTCTGCTTTCTGGGCGGCGATGCTTCGCCTTACACCCTTGGCGCTTTGACCGCAAGTAACATACGCGCAAAACATCTTGTAACAGCAGGTAGCCTCTATATTAGCTGCTATAGGCTTCAATAAACGTATTAAGACATTATCCTAGAATAATTTTGCTTACCACCAGGATCAATCGAGAGGAAGAGAATGATTTCGGCCACTGGCGTATTTTAAACGATTTTAGAAGTACATTAATAACACATTTCATGATATACACCTATGTTCAGGAAAGACGCTAATAACAAAAATTAGGAAAGCTACTTTTCCTGAACGTTAACACGTTGACGACGTGTCACACGCTTTCGGCAGTGTGGGACCGTGTGACACGATGTCGTGCCACGGCCCCGACGGTGCAAAAAATGGATTGGTCCCGCGCAAAAAGCACGCAAAAATCGTGCGTTCGACAATGTGTCAACATTCTACTGATAGGCTTTTAGCTGCGACTATATTAACTCTTTTCTGGACTTAGTGCGCTGGTGCCCGTATCGAGATTGTATATGTTCGTAGAACACAAAACGGTTTCAAAAAGAACTAGGAAGGGCTGAGCTCCAGGGTCTGCCTGATCGCGCGTTTTAACACATTCGCGACAAGAGTGTTCTCGCGCACAATGCGCGCGACGGCCCGCTGCCTTGTTGGCGCGCGCAGGTGTCCACTCATTTGTGTGGACATCGTCCCTCGCGAGAGTTACTTTCTGTAAGTAAATTTTAATCGATCTTTGGAAGAAGATCTGAACATTGGTTTGTTACTACAATTTGGGAATTTGAATAGAAAATCGAACAAAAACATCAAAAAAGGAAGTTCTTCCCAAAAATTTCCCGTCCACACATATGAGTGGACACCGTCCATCGCGAACTCTTCGCTGTCCACTCATATGTGTGGACACCGTCGCGAATGAGTTAAGATGCCTTGCCGGTGTGGTGCGGGGACCATCCCACTACATAGGTACCGTTCTCTTGAATGATAAATCCGAATCTGTTCTTATTCCACACCCTGTAGATAATTTATTGCTGAAGTCTTGTTTATGTTGTTGTCCACACTTTGTTTCTATTGAATTGTGTATTTTACATCGCAGTGTTACACTCCATTCCTTGAACTTTTGCTATTGATCTGTTGAAGTTGAAATTTATAACGCTTCCTTGACTTTTTCACTTGAAATATTAGCTTGCATCTAATTGCATTTCTTTAACAAAATTTTACGATTTACCGGAAATTTAACGAAAATTTTCCGTTAAAAATTTCGTTAAAAAAGTTAACGCACAGAACTTCGTGTGCACCCCTGCTGCAAACACTACTGTCACTAGCGGCGTCTACTGAAGGCAGTTGTATCACGCTGAAGTAGCTCTTCGTGTGAAACAAGAAGAGATATTCTTCATTCACACAATGCCCGTCCACGCATTGCAAGGGCGACTCAGAAAAATCTCCAGTGTTTCGAATGTCATGTTCTGGTCCGCCCACCGTGCCTTGCTCCAACGAAGCACCACCTGTTTTTCCTTCGTTGTCGAACCATTTGCAGGAGAAGCAATTTGACGACAGCGAGCAACGTGAAAAGTGTCTCGCTGAGTTTTTCATCAAAACCCCGGAAATTTTGCAGAAACGGGGTCTACGAATTACCTAACAAATGGCAATATGTTGCAGATAATAATGGTGCATATGTTCGTTACTTGTTGCATATATAGGACGAGAGAAAAAACTTTGAAAAATGCACAAGTGTTAGGATGCTTTCCTTACAACCTATGACCATCTTAGGAAGCTTCTGCTTTGCAATGAGATTCAAGACATTTCTTTAAGAAACGCTGTGATCTTGCAGCAAAAAAAGCTGAACGATTTGTGCACAGCATACTCAAACCACTCAGTAGTGAATTTAGTGTTATATTATATTACGAATCATACGTTAGGTCTGTACCGCAATAGGATATAGTAGCAATGTTTTCTGTCCTAAATGTAAACAAGAAGCAGATAGACTTGAGTCACTGCAAAACAGCTTCACAAGAAAACTTAACGGATAACAATTAACGGATGTAATTACAACAGCAGGCTTCCAGATGGCAGAAAAGATCTTCAAGTTACCTACTCGTAAGAAGATTTCATGATCTAACCACGATTTGGGCGCTTGTAGCGCAGTCGGAGGAGGCGCCGGCTGTTGCGTGCACCCGATATCAGGTTCCTGGTTCGGATTTCCCGCCTAGGCCAACCAAGCCTTCCATCTCTCCGGGGTCAGTAGAGTAGGTAGTACCAGACTTGTCTGGGAAGGATAGAGCGCTGACTTGATCATCAGCTGCCCACAGCAAGTCATTGTGGCCAAATACGCATTCAGTCGCCTCCACGACATCGAGAGAAGTTATCAGGCGAAGGGAGCACATGTCTTCCTCATTCTCATTGGAGCGCGTTAGCCGTCCTACCTCCTCATTCTTCCCATGACTCGTATTTTGTCCCCAGTTCTTTCCTTTAACGTTCACTAAACATTAGTAACATTGCAACACTAGTGTCCTATCCTTTCTCATTAACACTCATTGATCCTAGAATGGTTTCTTTTTTCGAGCACACTTTATAAGTAGTTGATGGAAAAGTGAAAAAATAGCACAACTTTCTCTGCAGCTTTAATTCATCTACCCAATAACTGGACACATTGTTTGAAGTGTTATAAAAATTTTATTTTTTTAAGGAAAAATAATGGTTTACAGCTTGTTTTGAAGAGCAGAATGACGGCCATTCTTTTAGTACTAAAAGGAGATTGCGCCATCGCCTCTTCCAAGAGGTCGCGATTTTTATTCGATTGATAGCAGACTTCTGCTTATATGGAGATTGACACCTGTTAACGGTACAACAAAAACAACTGTAAGGCTCATCTTCACTTTAGTGGTTCATGGAAGAGGCATTTTCACTATCAATCAAAGAAAAGTTGCGGTGAACTTTTTGAGTGCAATCGCGATCTGAACTTTTAATGCGTTATATGAGAAATTTTGTGACGATTTATTATTTTTCTCTAAAAATAAAAATTTTATAAAATTATTGGACTTATTGGGGCAGGTAAACTAAAAAAATTCAAAGAATGTTGCACCACATTTTCCTTGAACAAAAGATTACTTTAACCATCTTATTGAGTCTCTGGTTTAACCTGCATGAAGGTCATTTCGATTTGTTAGAGTTCGCTTTAATTTCAAAAGTCTTGGGCTAGCTTAGAAGATTGTCAAATTTGATTCGAAAAGTGTCCAATTCGACGTGAAAATTGAGAATACAGCGTTTCAATAAATACTGATTCATTTGTACGCTCTTAAATACTGCTTAAGGTAATAAACCTTTAAAAAACATTCTATGCCTCTATCATTGATAGGATCGAGACACTGGTGATACGTTTACAACTCCTGCTCCTGTTATCAGTTTAGTTGCAGTATTTTCACTCATATTATTAGCTTTTGATGTCCTCGAAAAGTATGTTGAGGAGTCTAGAGCGTGACATGCATGTAGGGCTCTTTTTATCAAATGGAATTCCTGCACTAACAGTGAGAAAAGTTCTGCATACATGCTTAGAACAAATTGTGGCGAGTGCAAAAGCAGAAATATAGCTATTAGATAGTACTCGTCCGATTTTATTCCTCTTCCGTGGATAATCTTTGTCTTTTTGTAGTTGCTTCAGTCTTCTAATAACGTTTATAACCATAACAATACTAACAACACGCTGAATGAGCAGGTAGGGGAGAGTAATGGTGGGTGATAACACGTTCCAGTGCGAAAATCGTGTCCAATGAGAAGGATGGACGGCTAACGCGCTCGCGCGAGAATGAGGAAGACATGTGCTCCCTTCGCCTGATAACTTCTCTCCACGACATCCCGTAGAAGTAGAATGCGTGGCGCATCCCAAAGAGGATTGAATAACGCGGTCTTTTATCCTTATCCTTTAATCACGATTTGCAAATTGATAAACGACCTAGTGCACACTCCTTCTCAAGAATTCTATTCAATTTCTTCTTCGAACACAAAAGATCGCCAACGTAAAACCAAATTCCCTGAGCAAAAATCAACGTGAGATCCCTATTTTTCACTTATAGATCATGGTTGAGTTTCTGAAGAGTTCAAAGTACAGCAACTTTTTTAACACTCTAAAGCAATTCAAAAAGCTAACTGACAGGTATCTTCAGGAACCTTTGTAGTTTTTCCCTGTTCTCGAGGTTTTGCGTTGTTGTTGTGATCTAAGAATCACTTACTTCCACTGTTGTTTCTGTTCGGATTCTTTTTGATCTGATGTTGGTGTTGGTTTGTGTTACACTTGCATCTACAAACAAAGCTGAAGGACAGCTCACCTTCTGGCGAACGACGACATTTTGGGACAGGGAGACCACGAGGTTGAAAAGGCAAACAGCTAGAAGAACTCTTAAAAAATTAAAGTGGCTGGAATACGAGTGTGACGAAAAGTTCTGCAGAATTAAACTTACCTGGAGAGCATGACTGACTGGTTACTGCTCGTTCCGACGGCACAACAAACTATCCCTGTGGATGGTAGCGACTGCATAAAGTGGCCCTTTGTACGTCGGCCGTCACCAGAGGCCAGAAAGGCCCCTTGGCGCTGCTCCATTGGCGCGTCTATCGACCGATTCTGATCTTTTAATGATAGTCAACTGACATCCAAACCTGATGAATTGCGCAACTGCAGCAAGAAGATAATGCTCACTTCAGCGAGTCATTTTGGCACCTAGATACAGTTGCAGATCTCTGGATGAGACCGGAGAACACTTGGAGTATACTCCAGCTCCGAGATCTCGAGTGTAAGCATCACCGCAGTCAGTGGTCATTCTGGTAGATTAAGATGGTTGTAAGGAGCAAAAAAATCGAGAACACACCCCGTATCCGTATTGCGCCCAAAATCTTTCGAATAACTAGTTTCTCCAATGTTGCTCAAGAATTCTGGGTAGTCTTTTCTTCTACGAACTTCGCTTCTGTCGTTCCTGAATCTATTTTGTTCCTACCCACTTAGTTAGGTCCTTTTAAGCCTTCCTTCTCAACTTCATTAGTGTTGTTTTTACTATTATTTAGCGCCGCGGATGTTTACATCCAGCCGGATGTTCTGTCTGTTTGTGATAGTTTTAGTACATGTTCACCCGTACGTTAGTATGCGTCCTTAAATAAATAAGTAAATAAATAAAAAATGTTTCTTCAAAAACACGATTTATTGGTGGAGTACTTGTTCAACGAGAAATTTGCTCAAGCGGCACCAACTTCTTCAACGTCGACGGAGCTCGGAATTCCGGAGGCCTTCTCTCATCTGGTTTTATCGTACCACTCAAAGCATGATCTTCGTTGTGTAATGTTGGTCACATTCTCATCACGGCTTCGTATAGCCCAGGTCTCTGAGGCGATGTTAGTGCAGGAAGAACAGCGGAGTCGAATAGGTGGGCATGGAGTCGGACGTTCTTCGTCTTCTTCGCGACTTCTTCGACGCTCTTGAAAGCTCCCCAAGCCGCTCGTTTCCTCCTGCTCAGCTCTGGCGCTAGGTTGTTGACCATGTTAACTTCGCGACCCAGATAGACGTAGCTGGAGCATTCGGAGATGTTCGTTCCGTTGAGCGAGAATGGTGCACCAGAAACTCGCCCGTTCCTCATGAACATCGTCTTCGTAAGAGTCCAACGTTCCCACATATACGATTGAAGTCTTCCAGCGTTTGCCTAATACTCGGTGTTATGAGCAGTCGCCAACGAAGAGCAGACGTAGACGGTATTCAAACGATGACGAATAAAGGACAGTGTAACTAACCGGGATGTTGTGAAGGCAATCTGAATATGTACTCAGTCTATACAATGACTTGCAGTGACCGATTGCCGATCAACAATTCAGTGTTTTGCACTGCCCAGACAATCCCAGTTCCAATGGATTGACACTCCCAGGGCGATGAATGGCTTGGTTGACCTGGGCGGTAAACCCGAACCAAGAACCTCAAATCTGATTGCAGCCGGTATTAGAGGGAGGGGCAAAAGTAATGAGACTAATGAGACATGCGTGCCTACATATGTCGTGACTGGAGTCCGGTTTCGTGCTTCTGGTATTTGTATGTTTGTTTGCTACTTACTGAAGGCCACCTGAGAACTGACCACTTTCACCCTTTCCAGAAGCATGCCAAAACCCAGTCTGTCTCATGCCGAAACCCCAGTCTGACGAGTCGACCTGTGTCGCGCGAATCTCGCCCAATTCCCAACCCCGAGCAGCCTGGGCTCAATAGTCACGCAAGATGAGAAGTACGTCTTCTACCTTAACCCTGCCAAGCAGCGAGTCTGGGTGAGGCCTGGTGACCTGTTACCGACCTTCTTTCTGAGGGATGATCACGCCGGGAAGCACTTTCTGAACTTTTGAGTCTGCTCCCATGGACCAGTATACTGGCAGCTGTTTTCCAAAAGCACGACGATGGACTCCAAGGCCATGGTGAACGAAATGGAAGAGATGGACCGGCGACTCGCACTTATTCGGTCTCAGCGCTTCAAGAAGGTCCTCCTCTTCAACAACGCCGCACTCTATCGGGCAAAAGTGACAACGGATAAGCTTGCTCAACTGGGCTACCTTCACATGTCTCACCCACCGTGTTCGCCGGAGATCTCTCCGTGCGACTACCACTACTTCTTGAGCCCATAGGACTTCATGGGCGGAAGGGACACAAGGACCCAAGCCGACCTCGACGACCATAGGAGCACTGGATCAGCAACAGGCCTAAGCAGTTCTGGAAGGATGAGCTCAGGAAGTTGGCTGATCGATGGCAGCAAGATCATTGACCTTAATGGCGAATAGATTCCTCAGCACCGTTGAGTTGTAACTGAGTTATAAAGAGATAAAGAAATTTGTTGAATTTGTCTCATTTCTTTTAGCCCACCCTAATATTAGTTTGGCACCGGTGTTTCTTAGCATCTTATTCTGAATTTTGTTAAGAGTTTTTTGCATATCTTTATGCACCACTAAAAAGAGAACGAGTTGTGCTAATACAAAGTATGTTTCGCTTTTTCTCTTTTCCACTGCTAGCCAATTTTTAGGCCATTTAAGTGGAAAACCAAAAGAAAATGACCTTCGCCGACAGCTCCTTCTTTCTGGTTACGCTTAAGTTTTTTGCATAACGTTATAAGCCATTCGAAAGAAGATGATTCGCTCTACAAGAACACGTGTTGGGTTTTTTGTTCACTTCGTTAGTTAATTTTTAGGGCATCAAAGTGTATTTTTACCAACAGGTCCTACACTTTGATTTTTTTCTCGCCATTTGGACGACCTAAAGTTGGCAAAAAATAAGAATACCAAGATCAAAACATATTTTTTGATAGAGCGAAACAATCTACGGCAAACGGCATATAACATAGTGCAAAAAAGTTGATAACGATCATTTTCTCTTTTTTTAAATATTCCACTAAAATTTGACAAAATCGAAATTGGAAAATGACCCTAAAGCCCAAACTTGCGCAGAAAGAACGAGCTGTCGTGCGAAGGTCATATTTTGACCTTCCTGTTTATTGACCTCAAAAATCAAAATGAAAAAATAACAAAGCACACTTTCTGATAGAGCAAATAATTTTCTTTCGAACGGTGTATAACGTTATGCAAAAAAAACTTCCGCAAAATTCAGAATAAATGTTTAAAAAACGGCGAAGACTTATCGTTAGTTTCCAACCTAATACATATTTACAGTAGCATATCCAGGTACTCCATTTCTTGATCTACCAGGAATTTTCGAGTGTGGAACATAAGAACTTCTGTATATAGTATCCTTACCCTGTTCACTTTTTTCCAAAATCCGATTAGACCTCAGTTAGTGCCGTTGTTAAGGTTTTAGAGAAACTACGCTTTTTTTCTCATAAGACGGCGCCGAAGAAGTCGTGAAGAAGACGAGGAACATCCGACTCCGTGCCCACCTATTCGACTCCACTATTCTTCCGAGATTCGGAAGTGAAATAGCCGAAACTTAGGTGGGCTGCTCACTTACAAATGTGCATTCCGCGAACACCCGTTGGAAAAGTGTCATCAGCGACTAGATTCCACGCAATGTCAAGCAAACATCAGAACACCCACCGTCATTAATACCTTGATTGGACTTTCTAGAGCCCTGAACGACATGTGACGCTCTTCTTGTCCTTTCTTATGAGGAAGACCCATTGGAGCACTCTGGCACGCGACAGGGACGAATGGAGACGCTACTGGCGCCTGCTCGAGCAAGTCTATGATCAACGGGACGACACGGTGTGATTTAGGAATGGCAGGAAAAGTTTGTAAACATCCAATTTCATTTTCAGTGAGAGAATAGCCCCCTTCTTTTTAGTTAGGGAAGGTCTTTGGCATCATAAACTCGTGTTTGTATACATTAGGTTGTCCGACTTTTTTAAAGTCAAAATCCAATGCTGAGATTTAACACCACATATCTTTGCCAGCTGAAGCCTTTAGCGGCTGTTTCATGCCGACAATATGTATGTGGTTTCTCCATGGTATGTGAAGTTTACCACCACCAAAGTATCGAACTGCTGGGTTTGTGATGGAGAAGAAGAAGATGCTGTACTGCCAGCTTCACTTCTACAGTACCATTCTGGTCGATCTGCAGAAGAAGTTCTTCGTTTTCGAACCCAGCACTTCGACATGGTGGTGGTATACATACTTCACATGCCATAGAGAGTCCACATATTGGGGGCATGAAACACCCGCAAAAGACTTCAACTGGCAGGGATATGTGGTCTGAATCTCACCGTTGGATTTGGACTTACAAAACGGACAACCTAATAGATACGAGAATGTGTTCATGATGCCAGAGGTCATCCCTAACTGAAAAGAAGGGAGCGGCTCTCCAACTGTAAATGAAATTGGGCGTATACAAGCTCATAATGCCATTCTTAGAACACATCTGTATTACCTGTCGTCTCATTGATCGTTGAGTAGGTAGCCTCGCGACAACCCCTCCACTGTAGCCACTACTCAGAATTTCCTATACAAGTTACTTGAGGCTTAAGAGCTCCCAATTAACTAACTTGGGCCCGAAATCCTAGTAAAGCAGTTACTTATGTCTTTCAGATGACCTGTGTAGGTTACTTAGAGAGTCTAAAAGCCCTCAAAAGGCGTAGTAGGCTTGTGCGTAACTTGCGTAAAAGTACGTAAGTTAATTGCCAGTCTTTAAGCTTGCACGTAAATGCGTAGGACACGAAAGGATGCACGTAAGCAATTGGTCATCGTCTCGGAAACAATAGGTAAGATACTTGAAGCTTAAGGGCTGCGAATGAACTTACTTGTGCCTCTATACGTTGAGAACAAGTTACTTGTATCCTCTTTTCCGGGGTTAAGCTACCTGCGACTCGCCACTGCGCGAGGTACTTCTAGGGGCATTGAAGTGCACGTTACGAGCAACTAGCGTGCAAGTAGAGAAGGAGGCTCAGAGGGTTTTTCACTTACGAGTAAGTAACCTAGAAGTGAGTAAGTTACTTGCAAGAGACTAGCGGTCGCTAGACTTGCACGTAACTCACACATGTGAAGATGCTGGTAAGGGATGAGAAATCGTCATCAATCCGGCGTAAGGTCGCATGTAAGCAATGTATTTTTACAAGTAAATTAGCCAGAAATTACTTGTTGCGTAAGTTGCTTGCGCTTGGCTTGCACGTAACTTACGAAGGACGTATAAATATGCTCGTCATCAGCTCATTTATCCGTCTGCACAGTCACAGTATGCTATGAGATGTGCAGGAAAAGTCTGTACACGTCGTTTGCGGGGTCAAGAGATGCGGAGGAATTGTCGGAAACTGTGAAACCGAGGAGTTGTTGTTGTCAACGTACAATTCTGATTCGATTGAAGCAGGAGTATTGTGTTTCGCTGTTTGTTCTAATGCGTGAATTCGCCGTGTCTTGTTGATGTAACAGTGTCATTATTTCTCCGAGTCCGCGTGAACTCACAGTACACTATGAGTTCGGATACTGGACGCATTGTCGCGGAGCTATGTACAGTACAACGGGCGAAGCCACAAAATTTGGGCCGTTGCTGTTGTGTCCGAGGCAGCCGCGGCATTCTTTGAGTCGTTATGGCCTTTTTTGTATTCATGTCACCTTTTTATTCCTTTTCAATAGAATGGACTCTGGGGAACTTGGTCGCTCTGGTACATCCCAGGTGGATCGGGGATGGTTACTGCAACCCCTCCCCCATTCCCGTACTGCATCGAACTCGAATCAAGAAGCTGGAATCGAGTGCACACGGCAACCGACGCCTCCTCCGACTGCGCTACTAAGGCTCATTAAATATAGTTTATTGGACTTAACATACATAGTCCCCACAAGGAATATAGCAATCCCTTCAAGACACATAATCAATCACACGTTCACTTACATACATACACAGGTTACTACAATACAGCACTAATTTCATGTGAAAATCTCGCTACATAGTCATAGAACACAGATAGTCATCCGGGTTGGTTGGTGTCATCAGTACAATCAGCACCTAGTAGAAGGCAAGGAGATGATGTTGAGGAGGAGGAAGAGCAGCAGTGGGAAGTAGGAACAGGATGGGGAAGAAGAAATCTCTGGGACCCGCTTCAGTCGGCACTTAGAACTCGGCAGGCAGGGCAGACACGGGGGCAAGACATCACGTACACATAGTGGACAGACAGAGCAGAGCAGAGAGAACACATGCCATATATCACAAGGAACCGGGCGCGCGACAGACAGCGTAGACAATTTACGAAGAGCACATATCACAGTAGGAACTCTCCGAACACTCTCAACCTCTCACTTGACGACGGAGGGGCGGTGGTCGGGGACCGGCGGGCGGCGGGGCGGGGAGATGGCGTTTCACGCCGGGGCGGAGGTGTCGAAGTGAGAAGGAGAGGGCGAAGGAGACGTTTGGCATGGAGACGATCACTCGAGGAGAGCACCTTGGCTACGGCACCAGTTTGGTCACGGGAGTGGTCAGCCAGCTGGCTCTAGCTCTTCACCAGCACCTTCTGGCACTTGCCACGGATCGCCCAGTGGAACTGGTTGAAGTCCGTCTTCGTCCACATCTCGGTGTCCGTCGGCGTGCCGTTCACTCTCTCGATCACTCTGAAATCGGCTGCCATCAGAAGGACGCGAGGAGAGGACGACGATGAAGCGATGAAGAGGAGAATTGCCGGAGAGTAACCGAACAAATGATCACCTGTACCTTATCTCTCTGCCCATATCTGATAGACAGAGAACCTTGCCTCGCCCACCGCTTTTCTCGGCCGTTCGATTGCTCTCAAAGCACAGCTCGATGTCGCCTCTGAAACCGTTGGAGCATTTAGAGAAAAAGTCCAGCTGGTAGATGCAATGCAACAACAGATTTCAGATTAATGTCGTTTTCTCGAAACTACAATTGGCTGTTATCAAGGTAGTAAGCTGTTACAACGATGTTTTGAGCATCCTGACCGGAAATCAGAGGAGCGTAGGATCAAATCCCGCCTGACGCTAGAGTTTTGATCGAAACCAAACATCGTTGTAACAGATTTCAGATCCAAGTTATTTCCTCGAAGCCTCAACTGGTTGATACCGAGGGGTCTTACTTAGATCTAACCAGATTCTCCTGATGTCGCGTCATATCGACGTGGCCATTTTCGATATCCACCGACACCATGGTCAGTCGATATGGAGGAGGGTCGTTGAGCGGTCGGTGGCGGATTGCGGCTCTTCCACCGCCGCTACAGGAGAGCACTGGGAGACGGGAGCAGTTCCTGCACGAGCACCTTGGACGTACTACACCCTGGAGTCCCTTCCCTAGCCGAGTTGTGCGCTCGAAGAGCGCACAACCCATCTCCGATGTCCCCATCAGCGACGAAAGCATTTTTGGCACGAGCCGCCTGGATGGCCCACACCCCGGAGTCCCTTCCCTAGCCGAGTTGTGCGCTCGAAGAGCGCACAACCCATCTCCGATGTCCCCCTCAGCGACGAAAGCAGTCTCGGCATGGATTGATGTGCAAGTTTGCGTGGTACTCCAGCAAGAGCTGGCATACTGCCAGCGGAGCAAGTGGTTAGTTCTAATGGCTATCATACCGAGGTTATGAACTGCTATAAGTTGGCTAATCTTCAATAAGCCAAATCTTGCCGTAACCTTTTGTGCTTAACCGATTTTGCATCACTTTTTGGACCAACAAAATTCTACGTTCTGCTTTTGCTAAGCTTCAAAAACCCAGTTTTCGGTTAAACTTCTTGTTCTAAACTAATTTCGCATCACTTTTTGGCTAAATAAATGTTCTTTTTTCTATGAGGATGTTTTGTAGCATCGTGAGCCGAAATCAGGAGAGCATGGATTCGGTTCCCATCTGGCGCCGGGGCTTTGATCGCAACAAACAAATGTACCGGATTCCAGATGGGATTCCACACCACGGTATCTGTCTGGAGACAAAGGGTACATGTCGCGATCATGGGCAGCGCTTGGACATGGGAGCGCGCCATCCAGACGGATCCAATAAAATGGAATGCTATTGAGACAGGATGAGCAGGTTTAGCATTCTGATTGGCTGGCGTGTCTTTCGCCGATGCAATGCTTGGTTCCGATTGGATAGCAGGGATGAATCCACCGCCTGGACATGCGAAGAAAACCCCATCAAGACTTTCCGATCATCCCAATACTCAAGAGAAGCGTAAAACAAGGGTCGTGGTCGTGTGAAGAAACGAACCTTCCCCAACAATTTCATATTTATCAAATTGCCTGTCATGTCTTCTTTGACCTTGCCTACTCTCCTTCTTGTTTTCATAAAATTATTTCCTTCCTTTCCTTTCTTTTATTCTCAATTAATAGAAAGCATGGCGCATCCCAGACAGTTTGGTTAGTTTGGTCCTCCTCTGTTCTGTCACTATCCTTAGCCTAAAGGTACCCTTATGTTGGAACTCATCTGCTTGAATATAACAACAGTGTGGATCTAACGGAATCTTCGGCAGCCACGTAGCCGATCAACACGCCTCTAAGCCGCTTACCAGGCTTAGCTTACCTAGTCCTCACTCCCGTGAACCGCAAAGCCGTTGTTATACCCTTGCGCCATCGAGAGGCCTGATTCAAGATTGGTAAGATAACGGGTTAATGGTAGAGGATATGTTTACCAGCAGAGAATAGTCGGAAAAGGGTAAGTATTCATGGTATGATGTAAACCGGAGCATGATATAATTCTACTCCTCCACACTTTAGTGAATTCCAGGTAATTTCTACCCTTTACCAGAGAACCCTTGGGAAAGTCATTCATGAACCCGGCCCAAGAAAGACCCGATGGTCATTAGTGCGTCCTTCAAAGAAACCCTACCTCCTCTTGTGGTAGGAGAGCGTGAGATCAAGGTCGAGAGCCATTTTCATCAGCATTGAGACGCATTGGCCGTCGTTGAGGGAGAACGCTGACCCGTGCGTAGACGAATTCACCCTGGAAGAGCGGAGCGTTGCTTGAAGAGCGCGAATCGGGGCGGAGATGGAAGACAAGGAACCACGTACAGCATGGCGTTCCACATCAGCGGATTCGTCGCCATGTTCATGAAGGCGCTGAGCTGGTTCGTCGACGTGACCGACGGACTGCCGCCGCTGGTGGCGGCATCTTCTCGAAGCGGCGACGCCGCATCGCCGGCCAGTGAGCCTCCGGATGAGCCGGCCTGGATCTCCTGAATGGAACAGGTGACTATCTAAACGGTTCTCGATAACGGACTATGAACAACCTTGCCAGGGAATGCCTTCAGTTTCCCATGGAACGTCGTGCAGAGACCTAAGCCACGTGAAAGACCTTGAAACGCTGATGCAGACCAAACTTGCTAAATGAATCTCCTAAGCGAGTGCTGGCCGGTGAAAGTTAGCGACCTCGACTGCATGACTCGTTCAGCAAATTTGGTCTACGCACTTGAAACCAGCGTTTCACACTCCTTTACATGACATAGGTCTCTGTCCGAAGTTCCATGGGAAACTGAAGGCATTCCATGGCTAGAGTTTCTCGCATGTGCCTCACCTCATGGACGTTCTCCTGTTCCTCTTCTTCGACCGGCGGATAGCCAGCAGAGATGTTGATCACCTCGCTCGACTTGGGCAGATTCTCGAGGAAATTGAACGGGTTTGTTAGCTGAAACACACGCAGAATATCTTCTTGAACATGGCGTATGTAGCTCTAGAAAGGTCGGAGCCCAATCTGCAACGTTAAGAGTACCTTTGCAGCCTCTGGCAGCTTCTATTCACAACCATTTCTATTACAAAACGACTTCATACTTTCCTTTTTACTTTATTTTTTTCAAAAAATGCGACAAAGACTAAACATATGTATATTTAAAAAATTGATAAAAACTAGTTAAAGATTTTCACATTTTTGCTTAAACCTGTAACGGCTGTTATGAAAATAACGGTTAAGAATAAGATATTTAAATTAAAGGATTCCAAGTACCTAACCAACATATCTAATATCCATTTTTTATGAATGAGTTTGTAATTCAAAGAACAAAGTAGTTATATCCCAAAAATCCAGTCTGAAAACTGATTAATTAATCATCAAAATTAGCAACACTCAACTAATAAAACCTGTTGAATGACTGGTCAACAGCGCACAAATTTCAAGTGCCAAATTATTATTAAGCACTCAGTGAAGGACAACGGTTAGAGGACGGCCTTAGTTGAGATCTTACGGGATACGCCACGCAATTTACTCCTACTGAATGTTGTGGAGGCAATTAGAATATTTGGTCTACACAGCGGATTGGGGTGGCCAGCTGATGAATAAGTCAGGGTTTTATCCTTCCCGGACAAGTCTGGCACCAATCCAGCCACGTCAGAGGAATGAAGGGCGTGGCGGGCCCGCATGCGAAATCCGAACCAGGAACCGGGTGCACGTGACAGCTGGTGTTTCCACGACTGCGCCACCACTCGACTTGGAATGATTCACAAAATACTGCGTTATTTAGCATCTTAAACGATTCAGTTATGAGTAACGAGAAGACGTTAAAAAATGAGGTTTATATGAAAAGTAACGGCAGACCCACATAGATTTTGCATTCGCTTCTTATGCAATTTTTGAATTCTTTTTCAATTTTTTAAAACTTCATGTCATGCAAATATTGCAAGGACTATCCAGGAGATCCCTTCCGCAAGAGGGCTACGGTACTCTAGAGAGCTCGAGATCATGCTCACCTGACTTGCCGACTGTAATTGCTGGAAAGCGAGAGCGACACTGTCTGACGGCGGAGCCGCTTGATTGCTGCCGCCGGCTCGTGCTCGTTTCACATACGGTTGCGTGGGCGTCTGGAAAATGGACGTCTGGAAGCTCTGGAGATGGAACCCCATGGACAAAACTCCTCCAACACTCTACAGCATCTCTCCGACTTCATCGATGAGCCAGGAGATGCTTTGTATAAGACGCCCACTTATAGGACTAATTCTTTTTAATTTTTTTGTCCTTAAAAAATCACCAAAAACAATTTTTTGTTCATAGTAAGTAACGAAAAGATTACTGCTTTAATACTGTTTAACCAAAAATGATTTTATTAACTTTTCAAGCACTACACTTTCTTTAAAATTCGCGACAACCTGCACAACGTTGTCCGTGGTTTTAAACCTTGAGTAGGTAGATTTTGGGGAAAATTCAGACGGGGTAATTACGAAGGTTGACACGTATTAGCGGAACACAACATGGTCATTTGACCGACTGCTTTTCAGAGCTGGGCGGAATTTCTGCTTTTCTTCTGGTTTCTGGGAGTATTTCCCTTCGGATCTATTCAAAATCGGAGGAGGGGGCACATATTTAGCGATTAGCGTCCCCATTCCATATCCTGAGTTTCTAGGAGAGTTTCAGCAGCTGTCCCATGACGCGAGGGCTTTCATTTAAATTCAGGGAAATGGATTCTGGGAAATGGAATGGCCTACGCAACTAGTACAGTACCGCCGCTAAACATTCAGCCAAACGACGTTTGCGACGCAAAAACGCGTTTTTTGCGTCGCAAATGTCGTTTGGTTGAATGTTTAGCGGCGGTACTGTACTGTCCGGTTGCCCTCTCCGACTAGGATAGACCCGATTTTTCGGTTTTCTGTTTTTTAGGAAAATTTTCAAAATTTCCCGCACCCCTGCTCTGTACGTCTCCAGGACCAAGTTTGATAGAAACTGGAGGCTCATTGAATTCGTGTACTTAATTTACGCATTCTACTTCTGCGGGATGTCGTTGAGACAATTTGGATGTGTACTTGGGATTTACTGTGTATTACGGTGGCCGGCCGACAAACAAGCCAGTTTTTCATGCCTCTCAAACAAGTCTGGCAACAATGCGCCTACCCTGAAGGGCGAAATGCTTGGTTAGCCTGAAGGAGACCCGAACTAAAACCTCCAACTCGAGGTGCAGGAAACAACCGGCACTTTCTCCGATTGCCGTACAATGCACCTCAACCATCTCCAGTTTAAACTGGACACCTTTTAACTTGAAAATGGACGCCATTAGAAATATAATGAACATTTTACGGTCTAGGTCAGACGTATGTACGTTTAAATATATATTGTCTAGCTAGTCTAGCTAAATTAAAATTATTTTTCCAAAGAAATTTTTTTACTAAAAATTCGCCTCTAAAGAGCATAGATTTTTATTAAAAACTCGTCTATAGAGCAGAGTGCCTTGAGAAGAAAAACTACGTCTCTGAGTAAGCAAAAATTCTTGTCATTTGACCTCAAGCAACATTTCTAGGTTTATCCTGGCGTGCTCGAGATCAGTGAGTTCACCAATGTACTAAAGGGAGAGATTGCGCCGTCCACTCGTTCTATAAATTGCATTCTCCATTGGAATGGTAGTATAATTGCTGTTTATATGAACGCGAATCAGGAAACAGTAAACGCAATCGCAGTAGAAGAAATACACCACCGTTCCACATCGCAGAACGTAAGATAAACAACATTCACATTATCGATCAAATAAAGCTTCCAAATCAAATCAAATTCTCAAATCAGTTTCTTTAAGCCTCAAGTGGCTGGTATCGAGGTAGTAAGTAAGTAAGGATGTTGCGTTCGATCAAATGGCTCCGGTGGTGTAAAGGCGTAGAGCATTCCCGCCCGGTCAGAGGGAAGTGCGGGTTCGAGTCCCGCCTGGCGCTAGAAGTTTTGGTCGCAACAAGACATCGTCGTGACAAAGTTTCCAATGTTCTAGACGAGTGCACAGCGAAGTCTTTTCATGCGAAATATTCTAAGTGTCGGCGCACTCTACACCTGAGTTTGGCCAAATTATAGGAATTCTTTCCTCATCCAAAAAGCATCCACTTCTAAAAACACACTGGACAAAAGATTTTCACAAAAATCCTCGAAACAAAAGATTGTTTTGCTCTCGGCATAGAGTTTCTATATTGACACTGGATACGTTTATTTTTCCTTGAGAAGTCTTCAATTTAGAAAGAAAAGCATAGAGTTCAAAGTGAAAATGGTGTAACACAGTATAGTAGAGATGATCATTTAACAAGCATCCTTTATATAACGGTTTATAATGCTTTTATACTGCCTTAGAGGCCGGGGTGAACCAATTCTCGATGTCGTAAATGTGGACTACATCAAAGGACGGGGGCACGCTGACCAATCGCAGCGAGTCATAGCAGCGATAGAGCGCTTGCCGACTAATTAGGGCACCGACCGCAAAAGCGCTTCTGTGTGGGATGCACATTCGATGCGGCGTAAATGGTCCGGCGCTTCGCCTTTGCATCGTAGGCCACATTAACGACCAGTACAGACAACGGCAGACCTTGCACTACTTTTTCCCTTCGGATCGGAGGAGACCGAATAGAATTTCTGGACCGAAACACTAAACATTCCAATATCATCTTTGAAAAATTATGAGGCCATACAAATGTTTTTATGGAAGTAGAGCACCAATAAACCACATCTTTGCAAAAACGGTGCAAAAGTAGCGTTATGTCCCTTGACCTAACTCTTCAAAGGCGCTTCTTGATGAGAGATAAGATTCTCCACCACCAATTATTAAAGATCGAGGTCCCGGAACGAAACCCTGTGCGAGTACTAGACATGGGATCCGAATCATGCATTTTCGGATATCCGGCCGGATTTATCCGGTTTCGGATTATCCGAAATCCGGCTCGGTCGAAAATTGCCCTCATCTGAATCATCCGAAGATCCGGGGTTTCTAAAATTGTCCTCATCTGAATCATCCGAAGATCCGGGGTTTTCAAAATTGCCCTCATCTGAATCATCCGAAGATACGGGGTTTTGAAAAACGCAATGATTCGGATAAAATCGGATAAAAATCGGATAATAGGAGGTTAGCGCGCCTTGCTGGCAAACTCTGCGCCATTGATAACCTGACTTTTTCGGGTAGATTTGCAATCATTTGGCGAGAATTCTTTCACAAGGAAAGGGTCTGATAGTGTATATCTGAACGGGGAGAGGGAGTCATCCTATTAAATAGGAATAATCGCCACTCCTCAATTAGCATAAAATGTGTTTCATTTTTGCCAAGTCGTTAAACCCAAGGAGTGGGGGTTCTTGAAGTCACAATTGAACGGCGCATCACGAATTTGGGTTTTTGTACGACCGCGATGCCTCTGCCGGCAAGCAGCTCGGAGCGCAATGGGTAGTGACGATGCTTCATGGGAGGAAGGTCGGGGGTTCGATCCTAATGCGCTGCTGCATTCCTGCTTCTTAAATGATTGGTTGAGATTTGAGGGATTCTGACGTCTGTACCATTTTCCGATGTTTTCTGCGCACTTTCCAGCTGCATGCTGTGGTACTCAACATGATGATGTATAAATATTCAATACGAGTGATACAAAGGTACAACGTGCATAAAGCAGCACTGGACACAATGGGCAGGGTATAAGTGCTGCAGGCTCCTCTCAGTCTGTTTCCATACATCAGCCAATGACCTCGGGTAAAAGCAGCCTGCTCGGAGTTTCAAGGGAGACCATGATGTGACGTCACATGTGGTTAAAACGAGAAGATCTGTGGATCCCGGAATTTGACCTAAACGGCATCAATACACTCATCTTTGCCTGTCATCTGGAAATCAGAGGTCTGCTGGAGGTTCTCTAAAACCTAACACCAACGAAGTCGCCGATGCTCGAGTGGTGATCCACTTGCTCACGCTGAAGTGTGGTCCACCTTTAGATAAGCAGCCTTCATGGGAATGACACCATCCTGATCGAACGGATGGCTAGCATACCCAAGGACTTCGAAGCACGTCAACTTGAAGTTAACGAAGACTTTAACGGCTGGAAGTGGTGGAAAACCAGAAGGTTGGGATCAGCAAAATGAACTGATAGACGTCTAAAGGCTGGCAAGCAGTGGGCACATGATAACGTTTTCGGCTGGAACTCTTGTTTCAGAGGAAAGGGAACGTCTTCAGTTGGATTTCGCCTATGGAGCCGATCTCATTTGTCCATATATGGAAGCAAACTGTGAGGAGCCAGTAGCCTTTATGCGCTGCTCGTATTGTGACCAGTGCTTATGTTTCATGCACTTTGTGTCTGTGTATCACTGATTTTAAACGTTCATACATCGTTATGTTGAACAGCTTTCCAATTGAGTTTTGGTTAAAAAACCGGTCAGTAATAAGCAAGTGGCAACAAAGTTGCTCTCACGGCATGGCATACATCTGGAAACACTGCACAGCAAACATCTAAAATGATGCAGATGTCAGAATCGCTCAAATCAAACAATAAGTTGTAATGCAAAGATGCAGCAGCGCAGAAAAGTCGAACCCTCTACCTCCCTCTCATGGAGCAACGTCGCTATCCACTGCGCTACGAGCCGCGTTGGTATTGGCTCTTTGGGGTCTTAAAGCTGTTTTTGTCTG
Source organism: Heligmosomoides polygyrus polygyrus (assembly GCA_947396885.1). NCBI lineage: Eukaryota > Metazoa > Nematoda > Chromadorea > Rhabditida > Heligmosomidae > Heligmosomoides > Heligmosomoides polygyrus. The sequence continues at coordinate 84,589,473 of OX377203.1, read as the reverse complement.
TTCTGGAAGCGCAAAATAGCTCTGTGGAGGGCTCCCCTCGTAAGGCAGCCAAATACGACATCTTTTACGTAGCGCTGGTGTGTTCCGCTCCATTGGTGAAATAAGCTAGGCCAGATATAATGTAACTGGGCATTCATGTGCCTTGCTACCAGGGCATATAAACGCCTAATTCAAGGTGAGGCGCTCCAAGCTGCTTTGCGCACTCGTGACTTCAATTGGTCAAGGAAATAAACGCGGAGTTACTGATGCGTTCCGTGTTTAAGAGGTTGCGCGCCCTTATTATATCACTTATCCGGTTGTATCCGAATCGGATATCCGAAATCCGGCTCGGCCGAAAATGGCGTTATCTGAATCATCCGAAGATCCGGGATTTCTAAAATTGCCCTCATCTGAATCATCCGAAGATCCGGGGTTTTCGAAATTGCCCTCATCTGAATCATCCGAAGATCCGGGGTTTGAAAAAATGGCCTATCCGAATCATCCGATTATCCGGAAAATCGATGTCGGATCCAATGTCTAGCGAGTACACATGCTCTCCCACGCAACACCTGGCCACTGAACCCCTTTCCCCGTTCCAGGGAGCGGAAAAAAACTAACACGGCGGATGGACGACTCGCGACTCCACCCACCTCGGCATCCGTTGTCGGCGGGAACTTTTTGCGCTCGATCGGCTCGACGGCCATCACACGCAGCTTCTTGCGACTCTGCTTATCGTCGAGCACATCCTGATGGAACGCCGTCATATGTCCCCACATGCTCTTCGTACTGCTGTCGCCGCGTTTCAGCACCTTCCAGCAGTACACACACTCCACGTTCTGATTTTCGTTCAGCAGACGATAGTGGTCCCAGATCTCCGACGACTTCTTGCACGCCTTCGGACCTTTCGGGTGTCTCCTCTTCACGTCGTTCTCGAACGGATTCAACAGCGACGACAGAACGTCAACGGCCATCACGTCGTCGGTCATCGACGACGTCGATGGAGACGCCTCCATCGGACACTGGGAGGTCAGTAGCAGCGACAGACTGAACACGGCAGAACTGAGACAGATGAACGAACAAAGCGACAACGAGGCTTTGCGAAAATAGTACAGGACGATGGCACATTGAGGAGAATCACAGAGAAATGCGGCATTCAAGTAGGAAGTGGGTGCGTCTGTGAAGAACAGTCAAGTCTGGGATGATGGACAGAAGACACTGTCCTCTGAGGGCTTGTTGCCAAATGCCACAATAACCGGTAGGTAAAGAATAAAGGACGTCCTTATTCAATTCCTTTTGGGATACGCCACGCATTCTACTTTTACGGGATGCCACGGAGGCGATTTAAATGCGCATTTGGCCATACAATGACTTGTGGTGACCAGCCGATGAAGAAGTCAACGCTTCATCCTTGTCAGGAAATCTGGTACCAATTCGCCGACCCCGAAGGGATGGAAGACTTGGTTGGCCTGGGCGGGAAATCCGAACGAGAAACCTGGTATCGGATGCACGCGACAGCCGGCACCGCCTCCGACTGCGCTACACGCGCACTAGCGAGAAGAGAAAAGGTTGATCGCTGAGGATGAGGAATTCCGAGGAGTTTCACGATCCGGGAGAAGGATAAGAGTGACCCTCTGCTAATCTAGTCTTGAAGAGAGCTGCGTCAGAATGCCTCGGCCGGATTTCAAAAGTATTGAAATCTTGAACGAATTATGAAGAACTAACGGATAAACTAAATCATGGAGGTCACTTCCGATGTGAATATTGGCTCAACTAGGAAAATGCAGCCACTCCCAGAAAAGGCTGTCATTGTATGAGGAAATGTGAAACAGGCTGATCGAAAACTATCGCGACATTGCAGCAGTGCCCATTAAACATGCTAAAGCCTGCACAGAGGCGATTCTGTATGATGACGCATTCTCGAAGCTTTCTTGAAGACACCATATAAAGCGCTGCCGGTCTCGGGTACAGCAACGATGGCTTCGTTAAGTGCACCAGGCTGAGTCCCCGGACAGTTGAACCACCTGGCGCTCCAGGGCACAAGCAGCGGGGAACAGGAGTAGCACCCTGGATCCTGGGGAAAAACCCTCGGGGCACAAAAAAGAAGCCGAAACGTGTTCTACATTACCTGATTCCCTTCATGAATACGAATCATACCCGCTACCCACTGCGGTTAGTGGGCACGATCCCCTTACGGTATATCTACCTATACCCACTGAGTCGAAAAATGGCTATGTGGCGGAAAATCCCAACCAAGAACCTGCAATCGGGTGCACGCGACAGCCAGCGCCCCACCGACTGCGCTTCCATGCGCCCTTCACATGGCTAATTTGACAAAAATGGCTGGAAATCGCTAATTTCGCTTCACTTCGGTGTGTTGTGCCTTCGTGAGCCGCATTGAACGACTCCCAAAGATGGATGTTCAAATATCCGATTTATCCTAGTCGAAGGGGGCGGGGCCATATAGTGATTTGCGTGTTGATACGCCACCTTGAGTTTTCACGGGAGCTTCAAATGTTATTCCATGATGCGAGGGCTTTCATTTAAATTCAGGGAAAGTGGCTGTGAGGCATGGAATGACGTACGCAGTTGATACTTTACGACCGCCCCTTCCGACTAGGATAGGCCCCAGATTTCTCTTGCCACATGTAATTGAACATAGAGTGAACCCCGAAGCCTCTTAGGGCGTACGTGATACGGGTTTGAGGGATGCATCTTTAAGACGATGAATTTTTCTTCCACTTTTCTCGTGGTAGACTACATTATTCTATCACAGTTCTAGTGTGGAAGTGGGCCCCGCTAGGAAAGCGAAATACTCCATCCTATCGCACGCTGTATATCGAAAATATCCAAATTCACCGGGGATTGTACCCCGCTCTCGTACTGCGCCCACTTAGCACCATCGGTCGGACCTCAAAAAAGGAGCCGGGGAGAAAGTATGAAGCCAATTCTGAAGGGCCACAGGCAGCTAGGAAGGAGCTCTTGATGAGCAAGGACAGCAGTACAGGGAATTCAGCACAGACCACCGGGACCACTGGTTCAAACAGGGCCAAGAACGACTCGAGCAGGTTGATGAACGAGATCTAATGAGGCCCCAAAAACGAGCCGGTGGACCCGAAAAAGCGAGGAAAATCAGAGCAGACGGCGGCGGCCGGCCCGCAACGGGCCCGCGGAGGCATTTTGCGTGCGCGAGCGCGAGCCGGGGCGACGGGGCTGTTAAAACTGGGATGATGGGGAGAGCGGGGCGGGGGAGCGCCATGCCAGGCGAGCGGCCATCGAACACTGGAAAGACGGGGAAACCCGCCGCCAGAGACCACAGGGACCGTGGAGACGGGAGGCCGCGGCCGGAGACGAGACAGCCCGACCACGACGGAGGACGTGGCACCGACGGCGGGGCCGAGACAGCGGTGCGTGGGTGGAGAGCGGACGAGAACGAGGTGGAGAGAGCGAGACAGGGTCGGAGGCCCCCGGCGAACGTCGGAGAGACCACCCGGGGGTGGGCCGCGAATCGATACTAGCAGCGGGTCCCGGGTGGTCGGACGGACGGACGGACGGGTGGCGGCGGTGCGGAGCTGCTCTCAAGGTTGGACGGGGGCTGGCGACGGGGGCGCCCGTCGTGGCTGCGATCGCGGGGCCGGGGGCCGGGGGCCAGCGCCGCCGCCCCCGGCCGCAAGGCGACCGACCGACCGACGACGACGACGACGGGGTTGACCTCTATTGAGCACATGAAATCAATCAGCTGGGAGGTCTTCTGGCCTGGTAAGGAAGCCGTGTCGTTCTCGAAGAAGTGGTCCACAGCCATCTGGGCACTGTAGCCATCTGCAGACTACTCTAGAGCAGGTGCCTCGGTCGTCTAGCGGCCGGCAAGTTCTCTGTACTTCATGGCTTCAGAGGCACACGCAGCCTCTTCTAAAAAGTCGTGTTCATCAGACCCCAACGGTCCGCAGTCCTCGAAAAAGGCGCCCAACCCATGTGACCCTAACATGTCCACGGTTCATTCTACGCGATCTGTCACCGCTAGGTCACAGAAAAACGAACACGACAGGCACGCAGTCCCCAACATAACGACACCGCCCACCCAACTGTCGGAGGGTAACACGGATGCGAAAATAATAGCCGCTCTTGAGAGATCTAGGATATAGGATGAAGGAGGTCCGTAATGAATCTCCTACGGATGTTGTAAAGGTAATTTAAAATGCGTATGCAGCATGTACAATCGCTTTCGGTGGTCACTCCGATGTGCAAGTCCCTGTTTTCTCCTTCGTAGACAAGTCTGTTGCAACAGCCTAGTGTCTGGAAGAACAACCAACGGAAGGAACCAAGGTCCCACCCTGGAAGCAAGAAGAGGTTCGCAAGGCCACAGGGAAGATGAAACTCGGAAAGGCAGCAGGCCTGACGGTGTGCCAGTAGAGGCCTGGAAGGTGCTCGGGGACCTCGGAATCAACTGGCTGTCGCAATTCCTCAACAGAATCACAAAAGAAGGTAAGATGACGGATGACTGGAGGAACAGCACTATAGCCCCACCTTCAAGCAGAAGGGAGACGCTTCCGAATGCTCCAACTACCGAGGGATCAAACTGATCTCATACACGATGAAGATCTACGAAAGACTGCTCGACTCAAGGCTGAGGGAGATGGTACCCATCTCCAGGTGCAGTGGGGTTTCATGCCCGGGAGGTCCACCACGGACGCCTCTTCATCGCTCGTCAGGTCATGGAGAAATATCGGGAGAAACGAAAACCCTGCTACCTGACATTTCTGGAGCTGGAGAAGGCCTACGACAGGCTACCCGGGCCGTACTCTGGAAAGCCCTTCGATGGAGGGGTGTCCCGGAACGTCTGGTCACGGTCATAAGGGACATGTACGAAGGCTCGAAAGCGGCGGTGCGAACTCCGCACGGGGTGACAAGGAAAGTGGACATCACAGTGAGGGAATACCAAGGGTCGGCTCTGAGTCCGTTCCTCTTCCTGCTGACGCTTGACTCTATAATGAACCACCTTGAGGAAGGCCCTCTCAGAACGATTCTCTATGCGGACGACATCGCCCTAGTAGCCGACAACCAGGAGGAGCTGGAGGAGAAGGTGCAGCTGTGGCAGAGAGCTCTGGCAGACAACGGGCTACCGCTGAACGTGGAGAAGACGAAGTTCATCAGCTCTGAGCAGTGCGCTGGATCGATCCTAGACTGCCAAGGGGAAGCGATCGAGAAGGTGGAAGAATTCCGCTACCTCGGAAGTGATCTTTTGATCTATTCGAGGATGGAAGTGTGGACCAGGCGGCCAGGGGACGGATAAACGCAGCCTGGCGCAAGTGGAGGGAGTCCGTAGGGATCCTCTGCGACCGTAGATGCTCCAGGACGCTCAAAGGCAAGCTCTATAGAACAGTTGTGAGTCCTGCCCTCCTCTACGGCAGTGAGTGCTGGAACCTGGGTAAGGCGCAGGAGCGGCAACTGCACGCGGCGGGTGGGCATGTGGATAGACCCGTCGGGACAGGGTGCGAAACGAGGATGTCAAGGCAATGATGAAGATAGCCCCGATCCAGCTGAAGATGAGGGAGCAGCGTCTGAGGTGGTATGGAGACGTCCTCAGAAGACCAGAGAATCATCCCATAAGGTTGGCCCTAGATTTCGAGGCGCCCGGAAAGCGTCCGAGAGGAGCCCCAAGGAAAAGATGGAAGGACGTCATCAAGAGAGATCTCGCCGAAGTCGGCGCCAAGGCAGATGGCGCCCTTGATGGGATGAGGTGGCGACAGATCACAAGAACAGCGGACCCTGCGACTGCGCGGGACTAAACGCTCGGGAGAAGAAGAAGAAGAAGAAGAAGAAGAAGAAGAAGAAGAAAGAAGACAAGTCTGGTGCCAATTCACCGACCAGGAGTTATGGAGAGCTTGTGCAGGAAATCCGAAGCATGAACCTGTTGCAATCGAGTGCACATAACAGCCGTCACCTTCTCTGTCTGCGGTTTTTTCTCTTTGATTTCATTTTTATTTATCTTCTTTCTTTCTCTTTTTGCTTTTTCATTTTTCCTTTCTCCTTTTTTGTTAAAACTCTTGATACTTCTTGGAATATTGTGTAGAGGTTTAGTCAGATGCAGTCCAGTAGTGGCGCGTGGTAGCACAGTCCTAGGCGCCGGCTATCGCGTGCACCCGATTCCAGGCTCTTTGTTCAGGTTTCGCACCCAGGCCAACCAAGTTCTCCGGCAGCGCGACAGGAGGTACAGCCGCTGTTCTGCGGAACGGAAACTTTTGTTTTGCGTGTTAAAGGTTTCATAAGGCAGCCGTTAAACTCTCAGGGGTTGGGGGTGGGTGAGCAAGGGGGAAGAAAGGAAGATCGCACGTCCCCAGCAGGGGCAGCTGTACTTCCTGACCGTCCCCTAAGTTCTCCAGCCTTCTGGGACGTGAAATTGGTACCAGATTTGTCCGAAAAGAATAACACACCGACTTGAGTATCAACAGGCCGCCGCAAGTTATTGTAGTCCACATATGAATTTAAATTCTCTCCACGACATCCCGTAGAAGTAGAACGCGTGGCGCATCCCAAAAAGGATTGAGTAACTCCACCCTTTTCAGTGATGTGACTGGGATTATTGTATTCATCCTATCTTCTTCTTCTTCTTCTTCTTCTTCTTCTTCAGCGTTTGTCCCGCTCCGTGGCGAGGTCCGCTATCCTGGTATCATGACGCCACCTTTCCCGATCCAGCGCTAGATCAGGGTGGACACCAGCTACTTTCAAGTCCATATGTAACGTATCGGACCAGCGCTGCTTCGGACGCCCTCTAGGCCGCTTACCTGACACTTCCAACTCAAGGCCTATCTTGCGGACGCTCTCTTCCTTTCCACGCAGAACGTGGCCGTACCATCGCAAGCGAGCTTCGCGCATCTTGTCGGCTATCGACGCGACACCGAACTTCTGCCGAATGGCATCGTTTCGGATGCGGTTCATGCGCGTGACTCCAGCCGTCCAACGCAACATCTTTGTCTCCATGACGCTGAGGCGCGTTTCAACTTCCTTGGTCACAGGTCAACACTCAGCGCCGTACATCGCTATGACTGTTCTGTAGATCTTCGACTTAAAGGGCTCTGGTATCTTCTTGTCGCAGAGCACGCCAGTCAACGAGCGCCACTTGGACCAAGCTGCACTCAGGCGTGAATTCACTTCGACCATCAGTCTGCCGTCAGACGCGACTGCTGATCCCAGGTACTTAATGACCGCAGTGCGTGAAAGCTCGATGCCGCTAACCTTGATGGAGCTGGAGTCAGTAACGTCTGTCGTTAGATAGTCGGTCTTCTTCACGTTCAGTTTGAGTCCAAACCGCTCCAAGCGATCACACCAAGCTTGCAACTCTCGCTCGAGTTCTCCTTTATCTTCGCTAGCGAGCATCACGTCGTCGGCATAAAGCAACGTCCAGGGGACGGGCTTCTGAAGATCTCGTGTGATGGTATCCATGACGACAACAAAGAGGAGTGGGGAAAGCGCAGAACCCTGGTGTACCCCGACAGAGATGGGAAACTCCATCGAGGTTCCAGCTGAAGCTTGAACTCGACTCTTTGGGCAAGAGTAGAGCATCCGCACCCACTCTATAAGTTCCTCAGGTACGTTGTATTGTCGCAAGGCGTACACGCGGTACACGGTCAAAGGCCTTCTCCAAGTCGAGAAAGGCGATATGCACTGGCCTCTGTTTCTCGCGATGCTTCTCTATCAGGAGGCGGGCGGCGTGAATGGCATCAACGGTGCCACAGCCAGCCACGAAGCCGCACTGATTGCTGGACAGCTGGACGATGTCCCGAATTCGTCCATCGACAACTCGCTCAAAGATCTTCATGCTGTGCGAAAGCAAACGAATTGGACGGTAGTTGGAGCAGTCTGCAGGACTGCCCTTCTTCTTCCAAATCGGAATCGTCGTACTTTGGCGCCAGCACTCAGGCACTTTCTTCTCCGCCACAACCTGATTAAAGAACTTCGCCAACCACTCAGCAGGGTACCAGAACTTGGACTGTATTCATCCTATCTGATCCATCTAAAATGCTGTGGACTCTCGAAAGCAGACGATCGTTACAGAACTGACGAAGGGTAGTCCGAGCGAGTGCAGACAATTATTAAGTAGTAGAGCAATATTTTGAAGTTTTCGGAATCGAATAGAAAAAGGCAAACTTGTAAAGAAAATCCGCGAGGTAGGTAGCTGGCCAAAATTGTCGAGCGACTTTTCAGAAATTGCAGTGCTTTTCACGTCAGAAAGCATCTGCTTGAAGCTCTCTACAAACTTGAGCTTCTGTGGGCCATGGATATTGCTAAGTGTAAGAACAAAAACGAAAAGGATAAAGGACGGCGTTACTCATTCCCTTTTGGGATGCGCCACGCATTCTACTTCTACGTGATGTCGTGGAGGAAACTTGAATTCGTATTTGGCCATAGAGTGACTTGCGGTGGCCAACCGATAAACAAATCAGCGCGTTACCCTTCCCAGATAAGACCTGTACCAATCCACCGACCCGGATGGATGGAAGGCTTGGTTGGCCTGGGCAGGAAATCGGAACCACGAACCTGATATCGGGTGGCACATTCTCCGACTGCGCTACACGCGCCATGTAAGAACAAAGAGCGCTGTTAATCAATCCCTTGAGCTGCGCCGCACATTCTACTTGTACGACATATTGCGGGGCTGAAAGGCTGCAATCGTTCATTATATTAAAAGAAGAGGTTGCGCCTCTTACTCTACTAGATCGTGGCGATTTTTATTCGATTGGCAGTGAAAAATTTGTTTGCGTAGAGTAACACAGATATAAACAACACAACAAGAACGGCTATAAAAACACATACGCTCGCACCCTGCTTAAAGTAAGAGGCGTCACTCAATCACTTTTGTGATGCGCCACGCATTCTTTTTCTACAGGGAGTCATGGAGGCGATTTGAATGCGTATTTGGCCAACACGATGACTTGCGGTGGCCAGCCATGCCAACACCGGAGTGATGTAAGGCGCGGTGTAGCGAACGAGACCTGAACCATGAACCTCAATTCGAGGTGCAAGCGACGCTCTGCTACTCCAACACGAAATGCCCTTAAAACCATAGGTATTGGGGAATTTGAAAGGGCATGGGAATATCGACCATTATTTTCTAGACGGGTGTGATCATGGTTGAGTCATGGGCGCATTTTACTAGGCGGGAAGCATTGTTGGACCTTTTAATCTCACAGCTCTACCCTTACTAGTCACTTAGACTAAATTGGGCGGGCCACATAATACGTTTCGCTGGCAACCGCTGAACGAAAGCCTAGCCGGAATGTATTCCGCTGGATGTCAAATATTAGGCCGTCCCATAAGTGCCCGTCGTTTTTTTCAACGATTTATTGCGGATTTCGACGGTGATCGCTTGCACAGCGCTATACAGCTTTCGAAAGAGAGTGATTTACTCTATCAGAGCATGTTTTGAAATTCTTTTTTGTCTCCTAATTTTGCCAATTTTTAGGTCGTTAATGTGAAAAGTGAAAAAGTGGCCATCTGCGCAGTCGTTTCTCTCCGCTTAGGTTTGGAATTTTTGCGCAGTTTTTCGTAGCATTTGGAAGGCAATGTTCTGTGCTACAAGAATTCGTGTTGCCTTTATTTGCTCATTTGTCCTTCATTCATTTTTAGGCCATCAAGTTGGGACGTCCGACTTCTCCGTCCGAATTTTTACCGACAGCTCCTGCTCTGGGGTGTCCTTTTTTTGCTTCGTGTTATATGTCGCTCGGAAAAGAGTGTCTTGCTCAATAAGAATTTGGGTCGCATTTATTGGCTCATGCTGATTTCTGTCGAATATCAACAGCTGAACAAGGAGAAGTTGTTGGTGAAGATGATTTTTCTCTTTTTGGCATTTTGTTGATATTCAATAGAAATCAGAATTTGCCAATAAACGGGACACAAATTCTTATTGAGCAATGCACCCTCTTCCGAACGGCATATAACACCAAGCAAAAAAAGTCCACCACACAGCAGGAGCTGTCGGTAAAAATTCGGACGGAAAAGTCGGACGTCCCAATTTGATGGCCTAAAAATCAATAAAGGACAAATGAGCAAATAACGCCAACAAGTATTCTTGTAGCTCAAAACATTATCTTCCAAACACTATGAAAACTGCGCAAAAATTCCACACCTAAATGTAGAGAAGCGACTGCGCAAATGGCTACTTTTTCACTTTTCACTTCAACGACCTAAAAATTGACAAAATTCATGATGAAAAAAGAAATGCAATACATGTTCTGATAGAGCAAATCACTCTTTCGAAAGCTGTATAGCGCTATGCAAGAGACCACAGGCGAAATCTGCAGTGAATCATTGAAAAAAAAACGGCGAAGACTTATGGGACAACCTATACATAAACATCAGAAGGTAAACCTAGTCCTTCGATTGGACTTCGTCGTCAAAGCCCTGAGCGAACAGAAGTATGGCGCTTTTACTGTACCTCGAGCGCTGTAGGCTTTCGTGGACCACTCTGACATGCGACAGGCACAAATGGAGGCGTTGCTGGCGATGGCGACTCGGTGATTAAAGAGGCGACAGGTGCTATTCTTACCATTAGCAATCAACTGCGCCGACCACAACATTTGGGACGACGTCTGGTAGTCAGTTGTTCCCCGGACGATGAGTGAAGTAAAGTTTTGTAGCAGGTTGCGTTCTCATGCATAAACCTAACCCTGTCCCACTGTCCGGTATGTACAGAATCCGATCAAAATCTTCGGATAATTGGATGATTCTGATTGGGTTATCCGAAAGCGATTCAAACCGATCGTATGTGTGCTGCACAGCAGTCTGATAGGGGGCCCGCCACGAATTCATGTGTCACGCCCCCTTCTGGGCGGTGCCAGCGGAGACAACGCCCCTTGAACCGACACGGTATGGGTTCAATAACAGCAACACCAACTTGACCGACCTCAGCTCATCGCACCGACTGTTTGAGGAGATCCTTAGATCACCAGATGATGATGGTCCATGAAAGCTGGCACACCATGTCAGAGTAAGGAGTGTACGGCAAGTTTGACTGTAGAACCCGTGGGGTAAGACGACTATGGAGGGAGATCCACTGGCATTCTCACTCTACTCTCTAAAATCGAGGAACCCTCTGTCTATGAGAGTCTACACATTGCCTATTGTCAAGCCATATTCTTACGCGCCTTCTCACCCAGACGAGTGCGGTGAACTGCTTGACGTTGGCGATAGAATTATTCGAATTTGTTTCAGGTTTTGTTACGCTCTACCGTGTTTTTGCCCCTTCCTCCCCTGAACTATGAATGGTGTTGTAGGCGTTCCATTCAATCCACTATCAGAAATAGAGGACATAAGTTCAACATGGTTCCATTTCATTTTGCATGTTTTCTTTATTTCTACCATAATTTAAATCAGAATATCTGGTGGATGTGGTTGGGGCGCGTGCTACGCATTCGCAGGAGCTGCCGGCTGTCGCTTGCAGCCGATGCCTGATTTCTGGTTCGGATTTCCCGCCCTGGCCAACCAAGTCTTCCAGCCCTCAAGGGCCCGTGGATTGGTACCAGGCTCGTCTGGAAGGATAAAGAGCTAACTTGTTCATTGGCAAGTCATTGTGTGGCCGAATACGCATTCAAAGCGCCTCCACGACATCCCGCAGAAGTAGAATGCGTGGCGCATCCCGAAGGGATTGAGTAACGCCCGTCCTTTCTCTTTATCATTATCTGTGGACCATTCCCCCCCCCCCCCCACTTCACGTGCATCATACCCGCTGCAAAGAATGAGAATTAAGGCGGGATTTTCGGCCGCGGTGGGGCTCCTCTACCAGGAGGCGCGTGGCGAACGAGCACAGGACGAAACAGCAACACAACCGGAAGAACAACAGCGACCCCTTCAGCACCCACGCCCACGCCACCCCCGCAACACGTTCAGGCGGGTCCCTGACAGGATTGGGCAGAAACCCCTACGGGGGGGGGGGAGGCCACATCCAGAAAGCCCCATCGTAGCCGGTGATGGTGGTGGAAGCAGGGGGTAATGTTCCACTCCTATTCACTAGGTATTTACTACAATTGTGTTCGAACGAGTACATCCAAGTAATTACTCGAATAGTCGAATATTCGATATTTCTAAATTTTCGAATATTCGTTCAAATTCGAACATCGGAAGGGGCCATATTCGAATATTAATATCTAAACTTTATTCAAAAATCTAATAATTTTATTCGAATATCGAATAAACTTCAAATATTCAAACTTAGAACCTGACTCGAGCAAATTATTGAACTGTTCGAGTACACGAATACACGGAAAATGGGCTTATTCAATTTTCGGGGAAATTGATGAGCAAATAAATTTTTTCGATCGTTCGCTCGAAAATTTCCGACATCGAATAAATTCGTTCATTCATTCGTTTGATAGAATTTCTCAACAGCACAACCATAGCATTAACACAGACAGAACGCGCGGCGGCAAATCAGCGGCGGCGGCAATAATGATGAGCATCATCCCAAAATCTTGCCGCAACAGTGTGTCGCTGTGGCACGCACCGCTCGCCGCCGGCGGCAAACGGCGACGAGCGTTGATCCCTTCCGCAAAAGTGTGCGGAAGCTCAAGACACTTTAAAGTTTACTTTCAACTTTGAAATCTTAAAATTTTGTTGTTGAAATTTGTTCAAAAATAAAATTCTACCCTCAGTAACTTTTAGCAGCATGTCTCATGTTATTATTACACATTTTCATTCCTTTTTTATAAATATGAATACTAGTGAGGGCGTGTGTAGCGCAGTCGGAGGAGGCGCGACTGTCGCGTGCACCCGATACCAGGTTGCTGGTTCGGATTTCCCGCCCAGGCCAACCAAGCCTTCCATCCCTCCGGGGTCGGTGAATTGGTACCAGACTTGTCTGGGAAGGATAGAGCGCTGACTTGTTCATCGGCTGGCCACCGCAAGTCATTGTATGGCCAAATACGCATTCATGTCGCCTCCACGACATCCCGTAGAAGTAGAATGCGCTGGCGCATCCCAGAAGGGATTGAGTAACGCCGTCCTTTATCCTTTATCCTTTATGAATACTAGTGCATAAGTTTCTGTGTGTTGTCTTGTTATTGTCGCATGGTCCAATTCGTCGAAAATTAGGTGAGCCGACCACGTAATGCACTTCGCAGATACGCTGGACGATAGCCGTTACCGAGTGGATTCCGTGGGATGTCAAGAGAACACCAGAACTCCTGTCGCGTTGGTAGGACTTCTTCGTGAAAGCCCTGAACGACCGATATGGCGATCGTCCCTCGAGCAAAGAGGATCCATTGGGGCACTTTAGCGCGCGACAGGGACGAATGGAGATGCTGCTGACACCCGCTCGATGATCAACGGGACGACAGGCGATGCACAAATTTCATAAGTGCAAGTTTTTGGCTGGAATCTCATGAGCGCTAACCATATGTAGTACAGGATCAAATTGAAACTAAATACCAATGAGAGGAAATAATTGCCTAAAAAATCAGCAGACAACAGTCACTTCGAGCTAGAGATACATATAGAGCTTTAAGGTAGCGGAAAGCCTTGCTCAGAATAGGCGATCGTCAGTAGAAGTAGGTAAATGCAAAACCCAAGCGTATCCTCCATAATTGTGCCCTGGGTCTGTGGTATCTAAAAGCGTTATTTTGAGCAGCCACTTCTCATTAAAAAAATCGCTAGGTCCGCACTCTACGATTTGACTGCTCACCAAATGGGATGGAAATTGCAACTCGTCATTTCTCTCTTCATTGAAGAAAGAGCGAACATCTCCTCATAAGTGTGGATAAATCTCATAAATAGCAAACAACGGCCAGTACAATGATTTGCCAAACATTTGGCGAAGAGCAGGCCTTCCAGAGCCATCGTGAAGTCTCTAGCTCACTCTCAAAGGGTCACTCTCACTTTTGGTGCTCGATGACCTTTCGATGGTATAGTTCAAGATGGGCTTCAACAAATAGGGTGGGAGTATACAGCAAGGGAAACAAAGAGCTTCTATCCATCTGAGCGGCAACTCTGAACAACAACAATACGTCGCTAAATTCATTGCTACAACCACTGTGAGATCTGGATATCGAACATTAAACTTATAAGCAACCCGGAAGCACAGAAAAGATTCGTCTGGAGATGGGTGGCGAAACAAACCACTTTGGAGAAAGAAAAATTTGTAATTCTGTGTTTTCGCTTTCACGTGTCTTTATTACTATTCTACTCCATCCTTTGTCACACCGCGTTCACAGGATTACTTTCTCACATTCCTCGGAGAGTTAATAGAGGTGAAATCACGCGAGGCACAAGAGCATGTAAAAAATATTCCGAAAATTCGTGCAGCTCTGTGTAGTCTCTTAAAAATGGAAAATTCATAAATAGAAAAATAAATAAATTCTTGTTAGCGGATTTTGTTGGCATGAACACGAATAATGTAATAGTTTTTAAACATGTTCGAAAGGTCACTTGTGAATGAAATGATGATCAGTCAAATTTAAAAGCCAAAAACGGCAGCAACTTTTGGTGCCACCTAGTAGAACGGCCACTTTTGTGCTTCAGAATTTAGCAATTACCTTGATCAGCAATTGCTAATACCTTTCGACCACTTCGTCATAACTGAAGCTTCGTTATTTGCAAGCCGATTAGTCCCAATTGTTATATTTTGAAGACTCAATTTGAAATTGCCCTTTTCCAGCCAACGAGGCTGTACCCTGCAAAAATGATAGCAGTACGGTTAGCCGTGGCCACCACCTCTCTTCTAGTTAGACTGCAACTATTCTGGACTCGAATTTAAATAAAAGTGCCTTCTATGAAAGCCACCAATGGAATCGCGAAGCAGAATCCGCTCATTGGTATGCAATAGAACCTTTGACGCGAAGAAAGGAGCCATTGAAGAACTTGAAGTAAAGCCCTACCTGAGCTAGTTTCTCACTGAACTTGGCGAAGACTCCGTCGGTGGAGTGGAACTTCTTCAAATGCGTGCGAAGGTTGTTCGGGCTGCGGTCGTCGCCTTGCCACGAGCAGTGCAGGCAGATCACACCACCAATACCATCTGCAAGCAAAATTCTGAACGCACAGATGACATGCCTCACACCCCAAAACAGCTTCTGAGACCTCGATGTCGTAATGAGAAACTAACAAAGAAGGTCAACGAACTCACCGTGGCAATTTTAAAAGTGACCTATTAGGATTGTAGGAGATTGTCTGAGAAGCACCGTAGTGGTTTTCTAATTTTCTGCGGGCATCTGGGTAGGTCAAAAATTGCAAAAAACCGCATCACTTCAGTGCGAATCGAGAAAGCAAAACAGACGTCTGGAACTGCCATGTCGTGGTTAGAACCTAACCTGCAAAAGGTTTCGGGCGGCAACAGTAGCGGAATTACAGCGAACTCCCAATTTGCTTGTTAGCGATACAGTGACCAAAGCGGAACATTGAGGTGCGCCGCTCACGATCTTGGGGGCAGCGACTGGATGGCCGAGTAGGTGTGAGGGCGGACGCGCAGGAAAGGACTCGGAGATCAAATCCGGGAAGAGGATCCTGCATTGCTGGGATAGCGCACTCTTATTTTATCGGTGTAAAAAGTATCTTGAACACTACAGTGTACCACGTTTCTCACTGTAGTGCATGTCTTCTTGAATCATGAGGAGGTTGATGTATGTGACGGCCGTGACATCACTAGCAATATGGTTCGTTGAGAGTTAAGAAAACGGATTGGTACGGTTATACCTTCTATCCAGAGGTTGAAGAGAGGTCGAAAAAATAAATAAATAAAATATTAAAAACATATAAATTAAATATAAATTATAAATTATATAAATTTCATCGGGCGCGTGTAGCGCAGTCAGAGAAGGAAAAAAAACTACGCCAACATGGTTAGGCACAGTTGCAAGTCAGGAGAGGGGAACCTAAAAAGGGTCATTCTCGGTGCAAATCTATAATACTATGGGAGGACCCTCTTATCATATTTGAGGATCAATTTCAAGGAGCTGGAACAGATAACATCTGTAGGATAAAATTGGGAGAAGACACCATCAACCAACGTTTTGAACACTCACAGGACAATGTACTTCACATCCCAATCAATTGCAAACCTCCCGATCAAGCTTGCAAACGTTATATATTCTCATGTTTTTTGTGGTACTTGTCCTGATTTCTTTAGTGCAGTTGTTTTCTAAGAAGTGATAGGTTCAATATGCTTCAATGCTGATCACATTCAGGTTTTTATGAAATCGCTTAAGAGTGGCCACCACCAACTAACGATAAGCCCCTAGTACGACAGGCCACAACCTAATGGTACCAGGTCGTAAGGGCACAAAAAGAAAAATGTTTCAATACATTTTCATTAAGCTACACGTGGATGGTATCCGAACAACGACTCCGTCTATCAATCCTTGGTTTGATGTGAAGCTGTGGCGGACTGGCTAGCCGACATCCTACGACTCGGCTTTTCGTTCGCTTCAACAGAAAGAGTTTCCGAACAACGAACAACGAGGTTCTAAGCTCTCATAATGACGTTTTGTTGCGATCAAAACGGCAGGTGGGACTCGATCCCGCACCTTCGTCGAACGCAACATCCAACCTCGTGGGACCCGTCAGCACTTACCCGTATGCTGGGACGAGCCGGTCACTGATATCAGTATAGAACCTGTCAAGCTGAGGATCTTGATAGGTTCCATACTTAGTTCTTTAATTCAGTCAGGCTTAGGGCATTCCCGCCCTGTCAACAGGAGGTGCGGGTTCGAGTCCCGTCTGGCGCTAGAGTTTCGATCATAACTAAACATCTTTATGAGAGCTTACAAAAAACGCATAATAAATCCAATGGTCTTCGGTTGCCAATGAGAACGTGAGGGTATTGTCTAAGGCAAGGGGCTTACGAATCTTGGTGGAGAAAACTAAAGTTCTGCATTTGGACTGCAACAACGAAAAAGCGGCTTATCATATGCAGGGCCAGCCTCTTACAAGGAAGGACTCCGAAGCGTATGTCTGAACGGGGAGAGAATCCCCACCCCTCAATTGGTATAAAAATGTGTTCTTTTCTGCCAAGTCGTTATACCCAAGGAGTAGCGGGTCCTTGAAGTTACAATGGAATCGACGCCTCACGGGTTCGGAGATAGTGTACGCTTACGATGGCTCTGCTGGCAAGCGGCTGGAATTTTTGCATTTCGTCTGATTGGTTAAGATTTGAGGGATTTTGACGTCTATACCATTCATTTTCTGGCGGTTTCTGCGCGATTTTCCAGCTGTACGCTGTGGAGAGTACCTTGTTTATTGCTGACCGATTTTCTATCCAAAAAGGCAAGGAGAAAGCTATTCAACGTAATCATGTATAAATGTTCAACATCAGTGATACACAGGCACAAAATGCATGAAACAAAAGGACTGGTGCCAACACTGACAGCGTATATAAAAGCCACAGGCTCTTCACTGTTTGCTTCCATACATGAACCAGTGACATCGGCTCGATGGACGAAAGCGAACTGAAGACGTACCCTTTCCTCCGAAACCAGAGTTCCACCCGAAAACGATATCATATGCCCACTGCTTGCTTGCCTCTCCACGTCCATCAGTTCATTTTGCGGATCCCAATCTTCCTCTTCTTCTTCCACCACTTCCAGCTGTTCGTCTTCGTCAACTTGAATTTGACGTACTTCGAAGCCCTTCAGTATGCTGGCCATCTGTTCGGCCAGCTTGGTTTCTTCCCTCGAAGGCTCCTTGTCTAATGGTGGGCCACACATCAGAGCAGGTGGATCACCACTCGAGCATCGGCGGACATTGTTGGTATCAGATTTTAGAAAATCTCCAGCAGACTTCTGATTTCCAGGTGACAGGCAAAGATGAGGGAAAGAGAGTATGAGAGCCGTTTAGTTCAATTTGCGTGACCCACAGGTCTCGTTTCTCAACCACCTCCAACGTCACATCCTGGTCTCTTTTGAAAATCCGAGAAGGATGGTTTTTCCTGAGGTCAATGGTCCATGTATTGAGACAAACTCTGAGAGCCTGTTTATACACGGCCCGTATTTTGCTCAGTGCTGCTTCTTGCACTTCGTACCTGTGTATCACTGGTGTTGAGCATTTATACGTCATCATGTCCAATACCACAGCATGCGGCAGGATAATTGGACAAAAAACCTCTGAAAATCGTGTAGACGCCAGAATCCTTCAAATCTCAACCAAACAAATGAAATGCAAAAGTACGGCAGAGCAGGAGAATCGAACCCGCGAGCTCCCCGCACTGCGCTCCGAGACGCTCAGTGGCAGAGGCATCGCGGGCGAACAAGATCCCCGAACTCGTGAGGCGCCGATTTCATTGTGAATTTAGGAATCTCCTACTCCTTGGGTTCAATGACTTGACAAAAAAGAAACACATTCTTATACTAATTGAGGGGTGGGGATTCACCCTATATGACTCGCTCTTCCCGTTCAGACATACGCTTCACACCCTTCCCTCAGTAGTGCAGGATGATGGACCTGGTTTTTTTCAGTAAGTGAAAATCTGGAATTTTCTGAACTCTGTATGTTGCGAATAAAGCAAGTAATCGGCGGCTGTTCAACCTCTTCAAAGGCCTCTCTCTATCGGACCCTCAAGTTTTAGTACAGGTACATAAAACATATGCTATAGGTTTTCATCCCCACCAAACTTCTGGACTCCAAGAAGATTGAGGCTGTACAAAACGGTTTTACAGGCCAAGTAACGGCGTACTCTCATTTCAGTTTACTCCTGTATAGCTACACAACAGGACGTGCCACTTCGGCCAACAAACAAAAGCGGCTCGCAAGATGAAGAGCGGCGCATTTTTGCGCAGGAAAGTGCCGTTTTCTGCAACGCCACGCGTCGCGCTGATCGCAAATCGGTTTAGAGCGCAGAATCCTTAACCTCTGGACGTTGCGCTTACTTATTTGTTATTCGCCAACTTATGTGTTGCGTAGAAGAGCATGGCCTACTTTTGGGAACGAGTGCCGCCAAGTCATTGAATGGCCAAATACGCATTCAGATCGTCTCCACAACACTCAGTAGAAGTAGGATGCGTGGCGAATCCCAAAAGAGAATGATGAATACCGTCCATTATCCTTTATCCTTATCACTTCATACGCTTTTCCCGTCCATAACGATTTTGTTGCGATCAAAACTCTAGCGCCAGGCGGGATTGAACCCCCACCACCTGCTAATTTGGGTGAGCGCTGATTGGTCCCACGAGGTGTTGAGTCGCGCTCGATCCGACAGCGCCGGTGATTGAATGTCATACAGCATTTCTATCCGGTTGGCAGGTGATGCGGGTTCAACTCCCGGCTGGCGCTAGAGTTTCGATCGCGACAAAACATCGTTCCCGGAAACTGAAAGAAAAGGCTGAAAGAAAATGGCTCGAATCATTTCCATCCAGAACTCCAGCTTAGCGGTTCCATGCTGATATCACCTGTCACCGATATACGGTGAGTGCTGATGGGTTCCTCAAGGTGTGAATCAGGTATGTGCGATAATTCGTTAAACTTCAAGAAGTGCAGATAGTTACGTAGTCTTAGGTTGTCAGGAAAGTTCTCAGCGATTGGTGTTACTATTTTTCACTCGGCTATTACATATTAAGTAAAAAATCAACTTCCATTGTGCATTAATGTTATCTTCTACACAGAATTTTTTGTTCTATTTGATTAAATAATTTTCTTCAATATTGTTTTATATTCCTGTTCTTGAAGGGCCAACTGAAGTATGTCGAAGCAGCAATTCCGAACGATATTTTATTTTAACTTCAAAATGGGTCGATCCGCAGCCGAGATAGTTCGACAAATCAATCAAGTATGGGAGCCCAATAGTATTGGAGAAAGCACTGTGTGCAAGTGATTCAGAAGACTTCGGATCGGAGATTTCAGCCTCAAGACCGCCCCCGTACCGGTCGATCTAGAGCAATCCTGGACGACGAGTTGAAAGAATTGTTGGAAACTGAACCATCTCAAACACTTTGTAGGATCGCGGAAGAGCTAGACGTCGGACGCTTTTTCACCTTCTCAAGGCGAACTAAGGCATCCACAACTGCTGTTGTGGATGCCTTAATTCGCCTTGAGAAGGTGAAAAAGCTCGAAGAGTGGGTTGAGGGAGCGGAAAAAATTGTCACGTTTTGAGATTTGTTCTTCTCTAATTTACGCAAAAACTGACCCGTTTTTGGATAGAATCACTTGTGATGAAAAGTGGATTCTGCATGATAACAGAAAACGTTACAGACAGTGGTTGTGCCCCGACGAACCCCCTAGGCATTCTTCAAAGGCGAACTTCCACAAAAAAGGTAGTGGTCACTGTGTGGTGGTCGGCGGCTGGTATGGATCCCTTACAACGTTGTGGCACCAGGCGAAACGATCACAGCAGAGTCCTACTGGAAGGAAATCTATAAAATGCACCGGAAATTGCGTCAACTTCAGCTAGCGTTGGCCGACAGAAGAGGCCCGATTCTTTTGCACGATAACGTCCGCCCACACGTTTCACAAATCACTGTTCGAAAATTGAACGAATTCAGGGTTGAAGTTCTGCCTCACCCGCCATATTCTCCAGACCTCTCACCAACCGACTGCCACCTTTACAAACACGTTCAGAACTTTCTCGCTGGTAAAACCTTCACTAATCGGGACGAAGCCAAAACAGCTTTCGTTGATTTTGTCGAATCTCGACCACCTGTTTGTTCGCTGATAGAATAAGTCGACTGGTGACCCGTCGACAAAACTGTGTTGATTCCGGTGCTCGTTGCTTATTTCGACTACATCCGATAAGAAATGAGGAAGTTATGGTAGCTCAAAGCAAATCACTCAAAACGCTGAGAACGTTCCGCACTACCTAATATATTTCAATCAAATAATATCAGTAGAACCGTTTTATATGCGATCCCCATGATACGTGGGCATTTTCAAATGAAGCTTTTGATACATCGTGAATTTTGACAACTTCTGAAATCAGACTAAATATCGTCCAAGTAAAAACGATCGCCTTCCAAATTAAATTATTAAATTATTAAAAATTAAAAAATTGGGCGCGTGTAGCGCAGTCGAAGGAGGCGCCGACTGTCGCATGCACTCGATACCAGGTTCCTGTTTCGGATTTCCCGCCCAGGCCGACCAAGTCTTCCATCCCTCCGGGGTCGGTGAATTGGTACCAGACTTGTCTGGGAAGGATTTAGCGCTGAATTGTTCATCGGCTGGCAACCGGAAGCCATTGTATGGCCAAATACGCATTCAAATCGCCTCTACGATATCCCGTAGAAGTAACATGCGTGGCGCATCCCAAAAGGGATTGAATAACGCCGTCCTTTATCCTTTATCCTTTATTGAAAATTGCTTCAACAGCCTTTCTGACTCATTCATATATTAGTGTATAATGTAATAATATTGGGAAAATTTCCGAGGAATAGGAAAGGCTGTTGAAAGTAATTTTCACAAATTTAATAATTTAATTGGAAGGTGTTTAGTTTGATTTCGAAAGGTGTCAAGATTCAAGAAGTTTCACAAGCTTCAGTTGAAAGTGCCTGTCTGCTGTGAAGATTGGATATATAACGGTATTTGATAATTTTCTATTGAAACTACGCAGCTACAGTTATCGTATATGTATGTATCTATAGTTTTAACAAATTTAACGATTTAACGGAAACGCACACCCCTCGTGTGGACGCTGCATTCGATCAAACGGCACCGCGGATTTAATTGGATAAAAAAAATTTTGTCAATACCTAACGGGAGTACACCAAGCTTCTGCATCTACGAGATATCACTGACGAATTTGGAAGCTGATCTAGCTGATCTAGGCTATACAATGACTACCGGCGACCACCCAACGGATAGGGTACATAATCCTTATTGGTCCCCAACAAGTAGGGTATTAATTCACCGATCCTGGAAGGCGTGGTAGCCCTAGACGACACTCAAACCAAGCACTTCAACTCACGATGAACTCGGCTGCTGGCATTCCTCTCTCTGCACTACCAGCTTAGAAAAATTTCGACCATTTCTTCTCCCCGAAACAAAGCGCTCGACGAGCGTGCATTTCCGCAAGCATCCATATTCCCACAAAGGAGGTCGGCGACTACTCGCTTCAATATGGGGACGGGCGCTCGTAAACCAACGAGGACGTCGTCGTTGTCGTCGTCATCGTAAGGCGAACTCATGCACCGCCGACGAAACCAGCTGATGCCGGAGCGGAGCTGACTCACCGACGACGGTCCCACGAGGGTCTTTTTCCCTACATTTTCTCTCAAATCCGCCATTCCAATCGCTCATCAGATTAGCCTAACGGCTGGGATACTGTCGCCCAGAAGTCAGCGCACCACGACTTCAATTACAGAACATAACGTTGAAAATAATAAGGAGTCTTTAGAGGACATTTCCATTTCATGAGGTTCACTAGCCAGATGGAGAACTTTGTTGGAAGGCAGGTCAAGGTTTCGACGAAAGTCGTTTAGATTTGATAAGCAAAGGAGCCAAAGATGGAGCTGGCTTCTATCTTCGCAGCGCCGAATTTCAAGCACCCGTTTGGTCCTTGCTCCTAGTGGCAGGAATCAAACTCGTCGTGAAGATGAGTAACTAAGCCGCTTTGAATCCCTTCTTAACCAGAGGCCGCTGAAAAGGTTACCCTTCTTGGGGGACGGTCCCCATTCTCTACCATACATGTCCACCCCGAACACTGATACCGTCAACACAAGGAGAACGAGTTCATATTCTCGGCGCGCCATTAAAATATTGACGTTTTCGACGAATCGTCGCCATTAAACTCTTTATTGCATTATTAACGATTTTTAAATTTGAAATTATGCTGTAAACTGATCGCGCCGCAATTCGAACTGAACTTCGCACTCCATTTTACGACATTTATTTCGTCCTTCCATTACCGGACTCCATGTCTTCGTATTTCAACGACAGCTGAATTATGCTGTATACAACGCTGGTGATCTATGCACGAAACTCTCGGTTCAGATGGTACCGGATGTAACATCTCTTTACGTCTTCGATTACGACGATTAGGTAACGAAATCTTCACATAGCGCCGTCGGAGGAGGCGTCATCACCGCCATGCTTTCTCACTGATCCAAGGTTCAGATTCCATCTACGTTAACCGAACGTAATAAGGCCCGTATATCGATACCAAGCTCACTGAGAAGGAATTAAACACTGGTTTCTAGATCGATTCACCACGTCAAGTTATGGTCCAGGCGAGGCACGCAATGAAATCTCCTCCATGATTTCCTGTAACAGTAGAATGCGTGGCGCATCTTGCTAAAGATTTGGTTTACACCAGAGTTGGTTTATTCTTTCACCATCTTTCCGTTAGCCGGGTGGTTGTGTAGCCGGAGGAGGCGGTGCCTGTCGTCTACACCACGAATCAAGTCATTGGTTCGGGTTTCCTGCACAGTCCAATCAAGCCTTACATTTTCCGGGGTCGTGAGTTGGTGGCAGACATGTCTGAGAAAAACAAAGTACTGACCTGTCTCTCGTACGCATCCAAAGTGCTTCCACGACATCGCGTGGAAGTAGAATGCATGGCGTATCTCAAAACGGATCGACTAATCAAGTCCTTGATCCTGTTATCCCTCTCTACCTCTTCGCTGCTGGTCTGTCAGCAGCGTGTTCACGGGACCAACCGGAGGGGAGAAGATTGAATGCGCTCGAAGTGATTGTTAGCGATGGGGTTCGATTCCGCGTCTAGGCAAATCAAGACTTTCGCTGCGTCCAATGCATCAAATCGGTTCTTGAGTTACCCGACGAAAGCTTCAATGACTGCGTCAGAATATTACTCTGTCGGTCGACTAATGTGTGATATGTTGTCCCGTCAGAGGGATTACTTTATCCCCATGGTCACTTAAGCATCCTACCATTCAGTGCGATAAATAAATAAATAAATAAATACACCGTTTCCACGTCGAACGGAACACCTTTCTATTCAAATTTTATACTCTTCTAAGCTTCAAGTCTTTTGAAATCAAAGCGAACTCTTCCAAAATAGAATAAACTTTTTCTACATTAAACTAAAGACTCCTCAAAAGCATTAAAATAATTTTTGTACAAGAAACATTTTAGTATAACTTTCTTTGAAGTTTTAATTCATCTACGCAATAAGTGAACAAATTGTTAAAAAATTTTATAGAAATGTTATTTTTTGAGAAAATAATGGTTTAAGGCCTGCTTTAAAAAACAGAAAGGAGGTCATTTTTAATGCCCAGAAAGGGTTGCGCCATGCTCCCTTCCAATACGTCGCGATTTTTATTCGATTGATAGCAGAATTTCTGTTTGCGTGAAGTTTCACATTTGTTAACTACAGAGCAAAAATAACTGTAAAGAACACACGTAACCTCACTTTGATGATCCACGTAAGTAGCACCTAAACTACCAACCAAATAAAGGTTGCGGCCAACTTTTTGAGTGCATGGCGCGATCTGGCATTTAATGCGCGTTATGCTTGCTTCTTTGCTGTTTGTTTACACAAATCTCAATCTTCTATTTTCTCTTAAAAAATTGTAAAATAATTAGGCGTATTAGAGCAGGTACACAAAAAAAATTCAAAGAATGTTGTGCCAATTTTTATGAACAAAAAATTATTCTAATCATCTTATTGAATATGTAGTTAAACACGCTTGAAGGAAATTTAGTTTGGGAAAAGTTCGCTTTGATTTTAAAAGTCTTAATGGAGTCTAGAAGAGTGTTTAGTTTGAGCTGAAGGGTCCAATTCAAATTGAAAAGTGTCCAATTCGATATGAAAATGGTGTAAATGCCGTTCAAAAAATGGCTTCCAAGGTCTGGAGGGTTGAACATTTTTCCAATTTTATATTTTTTTATTCTATCTTAGGCTCGGACACTCTGTGAGTTGAACTAAGTCGTTGAAAATTAGGAGGGCTTAACACATATTGAAGGCCCAGTTTTCAGATAAAGAATAAAGGATGAAGGACGGCGTTACTCAATCCCTTTTAGAATGCGCCCCGCATTTTGCTTCTGTGGAATGTCCAGGATGCAATTTGAATGCGTATTTGGTGTCTTGCGGTGGCTAGCCGATGAACAAGCCAGTGCTTTATCCTTCCCAGAAAATTCAATTCACCGACCCCGGAGGAATGGAATGTTTGGTTGGCCTGGGCGAAAAAACCCAACCAGGAACCTGGTATCGGGTGCACGCGACAGTCAGCACCTCCTCCGACTACCCTACACGCGAATTTTTCAAATAAAAAAATAAAAATTATTTTTAACATTCTTTATATAATACATAGTTGTTACAAAATTCTCGAGAGCTTACGAAATTTGAGGTGGAAGAGTGGTCAACTATGTTGCTTCACTGAGAATGAAACCAAGAAGGTGGCCGAGTGCCATTGACTCATGCAGATATCATCACCTAGTCGCCAAGCCGACAATCAGTTCCAGAAATTTCACCCTTCTCGCGTGCACCGCTAATCTTCTCGATCCACAGATTCTAAGCAAGACGTGTACAAGACCAGAGCGCGGTGCTCGAAAGAAACTCACTAGTATCCTTGAGATCCTTGAAGAACTCCCAAACCGGATGCGACTTCTTGCGGCCGGCGTTCCGCATCCACGGCGAATAGCCGGGCAGCAAGTCGGCGACTAAACATACCGTAATCGCATGCCGGACTCACTGCGACGGACGAATTAACGTCGCCATTGGCCGGCCGCCGGCTTCCAGACGGAGAGGCGGCGGCCGGCGACAGGAATCAGATCGACGACGGCAAGCGACGAGACGCACCTTTCACGTCGCCCTGGATGCCGCCGAGCTGCTGCGAGTGCTGCTGCTGCTGCTGCTGTTGCTGCTGCTGATGATGGTGTGCGGCCGCAGCGGCGCTGATCTGCTGCTGCATGTGCGAGATGGCCGAGTTCAGATCGAGGTGCGTCGAGATCAGCGACGCCGCGTCGCCGCCGCACGCGGCCGATTCTGACGTCGACGGCGAGGTCGTGAACTGAAAAGCTGCCGTTACTGCCTGAACATCGCCTTCACGGTTCGGGATACGCCAAGAATCACGATTTCTACTTCATGCAATCGATGCAAGAAATCGCCTTTGTCCACCTTTACATTAAAAGCCGACTTTTCACTGTAATCCTTCATGCTCAACTGGTTTTAGTTATTTATTCGCACTCAGTGGTATATGACAACACCAGCGAAATCGTCAAACAAAGAAAAAAATGACGGTTAAAAAAACGGTACATGTCGAGACGGTGGGCAGCATTGAGAAGTGGGAACGAGCCAGACAATCAGATCACATCGAATGTGCATGCCGTTAAGATGAAACGTCTAGGTTGTACTCTGGTTGGCTGGCATGTGTTTTGGTCGGTGCTCTGATTGGTTATGATTGGCTGGCGCACTCCCATTTCCCAAGGCTGACCACCAAGGCGACATGTACCCAATTATATGGTGCCTCCCGTAACAGTGTGCCTATAGCAAGTAATCTATATTAGATTAGGATTCGTCTCACCAAAAAAGTTGGTCACAAGATTATAAAAAGCTCTCTTACAAGGGAAGGGTCTGAAGCGTATGTCTGAACGGGGGGAGCGAGTCATATAGGGGGAATCCTCACCCCTCAATTAGTATGAAAATGTGTTCATTTTTTGCCAAGTCGTTAAACCCAAGGAGTAGGGAGTCACAATGGGATACGGCGAAGCACGCGTTTGTAGGTCTCGTACGCCCGCGATGCTTCTGCACCCAGTTGCTCGGAGCGCGGATGGGTAGAGGTTCGACTCACGTGAGAGAGGATGGGGGTTTGGTTCCTTTGCGCTGCTGTATTTTTGCATTCCAACTGATTGGTTGAGATTTGATGGATTTTGACATCTATACCATTTTCAGACGTTTTCTGCGCATTTTCCAGCTGTACGCTGTGGTATTCAACATGGTGATAAGTGTTCAGCACCAGTGATACACAGGTGCAAAGTGCATGAAGCAGCCAGCACTGGGCACAACACGGGCAGCGTATAAAGGTTACAGGATCTCACAGTTTGTTTCCACCAATGAATGCGGGATGACCAGCGGGATGTTCTTTCCTGAGGGCATCAGGAAAGAACATCCCGCTCGGATTTTCAAAAGGGACCAGGATGTGACGTCGGAAGTGGTTCAAATGAGAAACGAGGTGTGCGGATCCAAATTAAGCTAAACGGCATCGATACACTCTTTCCCTCATGTCTGCCTGTCACTGGAGATCAGAGGTCTGCTGAAGGTTTTCTAGAACCTAAACCAACAATGTCCGCCGACGGTCGAGTGGTGATCCACCTGCTCACGCTGAAGTGTGACCCACCTTTAGACAAGGAACCTTCGAGGAAAGAAATCAAGCTGGCCGAACGGATGGTCAGAATACTAAGGGACTTCGAAGCACGTCAAGTTGAAGTTGACGAAGACGAACAGCTGGAAGTGGTGGAAGAAGAAGAGGAAGATTGGGATCAGCAAGACGAACTGATGGACGTGGAGAGGCAAGCAAGCAATGGGCATATGATAACGTTTTCGGGTGGAACTCTTGTTTCGGAGGAAAGGGTACGTCTTCAACTGGATTTCGGTTGCGTGCTCATAACCATGGAGGAAGACACCGCGATTCACTACACAAGCACTTTGTACCTGTGTATCACTGGTGCTGAACATTGAACATCTCAACAAATCAGTTGAAATGCAAAAATGCAGCAGCGCAGAGGAACCAAATCAATGACCTCCCTCGCACGAGTCATCCCTCTACCCACTTGCGCTCCGAGCCACTGGCTGAACACGCATCGCGGGTGTACAAGACCCCAAACACGTGCTGCGCCGTATCCCATTGTGACTCCCTACTCCTTGGGTTTAGCGATTTGGCAAAAAATAAACACATTTTCATACTAATTGAGGGGCCGGGATTCCCCCTATATGACTCGCTACCCCCGTTCAGACATACGCTTCAGACCCTTCCCTTGTTAGACTTTCCCGAACTAAACCATAGAACGTACCATCGATACTTCAAATAATAATGCTACTGGAAGGAAACATTTTGCGTTAAACGTAAAATAGGACAGGTGATATTACATTATACATATAAATACACATCTATATCTGGGATTATTTATGTCACTTCTAGCCTAATCAACGTTGATCACCTTTGCTAACTTGTAGAAAGCCAACTTTTGCTGTATTTTTGTGCATAACTGATTCTGTATCACTTTTGGTCCATTAAACATTCTATGTTCTATGTTCTCTTACAAGGCAGGTGAAGCTCTCGAACAAATTCAAGCGAGAGAAAGGTGAGTCGTAACGTCAACTTCCCCTCTCCGGCAACGAAATGTTCGAAGAATCTTATGGCTAGAACAAAAGATTTCTATGGAATGTCGAACTCTGCAGCCTCAATTATACAACAAGGTATTTCCGAAAGCATTCTGGAAGAATCCTCGTTGAGAGTCACAGCACTTTGCGGGTTCAACTTTACGGATAGCAAGAATGAAAGCAAACAGCCAAATTAAAATTAGACAATACACTGACGTGACCACGACGGAGAAGAGTAATAGTACATATTAGGCAATGAGGTACAAACCGAAAAGGGTCACCGACGTGTGTCCGAACGACGAAAATGAACACCACAGCAAGATCCTTCACCTTTCAAAAAGCAGAAAAATACGCTCCATTTCTTCAAAATCTTCGAACCTACCGAGTAAGGGACTCGACAATTTATTGCGGCATCGTACAACCGCACAAGGCAATAGTTTGAAACATCGAACATGAAGAAAAATGCAAAAAAAATTCTACTTCATAGGCACGAGTCAGGTATTCGATTCTTTGCCTGTAACATTTCCGCATTTTCTTCTGCATATTCGATGATTGGAACGTATTGCCTTGTGCGACTGTGGTATTCCTTTGTAAATTGTCAGGGCACCTAAGTCGGTAGGTGGTACTCATTTTCGTCGTTAAGACATACGCTTGATACGCTTCTCTGGTTTTCAGCATCGTTCACCTTTTACAGCGATCAGAATGTCATGAAAAATTAGAATTTTAAATTTTTTTGCCAACTATGTCATATTTTCCACCCGAGCGGCGCATTCGAAGAGGGCACAGGGTTTCGCGTGCACTCCGGTTCCACATTCTTGGTTCGGATTTCCGCCCGAGCCAACCAAATCTGCCACCCTTCTGGGGTCGGTGAAATGGCACCAGACTTGTCTGGGAAGCACAAACCACTAGCCTGTCTATCCATCGACTGGCCACCGCAAGTCACTGTGTGGCTCAACCCTCATTCAAATCGCGTCTCCGTCCCTATCCAGTAGAAGTAGAATGCCTGGCGCATCCCAAAGGAATTGAGTAACGCCGTCCTTCATGCTTTATCCTTTAACGAAAAGCACACAAAATTCATCTTTTTCAAATTGAACACTTTTCACGTCAAAACGGACTTTTTTATTACGTAGCCTAAGACTTTAGAAATCAAAGAGAACTTCTCCAAATTAAAATAAGCTTCTTCTACATTAAACTAGAAACTCTCCGAAAATATTAAATTATTTTTTGTTAAAAAAAAATTCTTTGGAGTTTCAATTCACCTGTCCAATAAGTGAACACGTTGTTTGAATTTTTTGAATTTTTGAGAAAAAAAATCGTGGTTTAAAGCCTGTTTTAAAGAACAGGAAAACGACCATTTTTTAGTGCTCAAAAAGGGATTGCGCCATGCTCTCTTTTAAGAGGTCGCAATTTTAATTCGATTGATAGCAAAATTTCTGTTCGCATAGAGTTGCACACCTGTAGGCTATATAGCGCAAGCAAGTTATAGATAATACGCATATTCTCACTTTGATGCCTCACGAAGACAGCATTTAGACTTTCAATCGAATAAAAATCGCGACACGCCTTCAAAGTGCATGGCGCGGATAGATATTTTGATGTGCTGTATAATTGCTGCCTTTTGCGCTTTAAAATAAAATTCAATTATTATATTTTATTATGTATTTTATTTTTTAATAAAAAACCAAGAATCAAAGATTTTATTCAAAAAAATTCAATACTACTCTTTCGTTAGCTGAACTAAACACTTTCAAAGAAAGTTATAACAAAATTTCCTTAAACAAGAAACTACTCTAACCACCTTGGAGAGTCTGTAGTTTTTTTTGCCTGCAGGAAGCTCGTTACGATTCAGAACACCTTCAACTTGATGCTTTCGGAAGCATCAAGCTTGCTTAGGCATCTGGCATACCTCCGAGCCGCTCCAGCGACTGGTCGCGTCGATAGTGTTGCGCGGGTAGCTACGAACTGCGTAGCTACCCGCGCAACACTATCGCCGCGGAGCGAAATGACTGCCCTCCAGGCAAAGAATACATATCGATTTTTCCGAGCGAGCGCACCGAATCATCGATTCCTATGTTTTGTACGAGCGTTCTCGTCGCTACCACCGCCGACTATGAGCATGCCCCAAGTAATATCTAAATATATTGGAATAAATAATATACAATATATTACATTATATATACAATACGATACTATATATAAATATAATATACAATATATTATATTATGTACAATATATTGGATCCGATCGAAAATTTTCGCATAATTGGATGACTCGGATAATTCTAATTTCGCGGACCCCGATTTTTGGATGTATCGGATTTTTTTCGGCGATTTCGCTTGCCTCGGAATTTTGAGTGATTTCGATGGTGATATCCAAATCGGATATCCGAAACTGATTCATTCGGAACCAATTTATACTAACTAGTGCCATCTCTTTCAAGAGCTTAAGATATTCCACTAATAACTTTTCAGAGAAATAATCAATCCTCGATGTCTCGGCAGTTCCCTTTCCCAGAATAAGCAGCGGAACTCACGGAATCCTTGTCCTTGAACAACGACATGACCATGGCGGCCGAATCGTCGCCGGGCGGCAACGGTGCGGCAGATAACTGCGCTGTCGGCACCGGACTTCCCGGCACAGCCGCCTCTGACAGTGACGAACCCGTGTTGGCGGCTGCGGTGCCTCCTCCTCCTCCAGATGAGAGCGCGGTGCTCTGGCGAAACGACGACGGCGGTGTGGGTGACGGAGCGACGCTTTCGGAATCCAAGCCTGAAATCGACATCGACGATCGGCTGCTCATCGACAAATCGAACACGTACCGGCCGGGTGCTCTGCCGGTAGCGCAACAAACACGAAGTTGTGATGCATTGCCAGGGAAGGAGTTCGCTCTGTTTCATTGTTGCTATCGACGGCGTTAGTCATTGAGCACAATACCAGAAGGTACGAACGAGACGGTGAAAAATTTTGTGGAACCACAGGCAACAGAACCGATTCTTCTCGGATGCTGTCGAAAGCGAGCGCATTTGAACATAGTAGTCGAATACGCTTGAAGGAAATAGTAGCATTCATTATAGATGTACTCCAGTGAATATATTCGAATAATTCGGATAATCTATTCGAATAGTCGAATATTCGATGATCCAGATTTTCGAATAGTCGCTCGATTTCCAACATCGAAAGGGAGCCATATTCGAATATTATTCGAAAATCGATTGATTTTTTGGATATCGGATAAATTTTCAGTCTTTAAGCGCAGAAGCTAATTCAATGAAATCGCTTGACTATTTGAATATTCGAATAAACGAAAAATGGGCATATCCTATTTTCGATCTTTCAAAAAAATTGATGAGCGAATAAATTCGTTCATTCATTCGTTCGAAAGTTTTCGACGTCGAATTTATATTCATTCATTCGCTCGATGAAATTTCCCAAAAGCACATAGTACTTTTAAAAAATTTTCGAATACAATTCGAACATCGATGGCTCTAAAAAGTCGAATAATCGAACTTGAACATCGAAAGAGAGCCTTATTCGAATATTATTCGAAAATCGATTGATTTTATTCGAATATCGAATAAACTTTAAATCTTTAAGAACAGAACCTGACTCGAGCAAATTATTCGACTGTTCGAATATTCGGATAAACGAAAATAGGGCCTATTTGATTTTTAAACCATTCGAAAAAATTGATGAGCGAATAAAACCGTTCATTCACTCGCTCGAAATTGTTCGACTTTGAATAAATTCGGTCATTCATTTCTTCAAAAATTTTCGACATCCATTTCATTCATTCGTTCATTTGATAAAATTTTGCGAAAGCACAACTATAGTATTTATCTAGCGAGGTTCGACTTTCCAAAAATCTTTCCATGACCTGGTCCTCTATTTTCCTCAGGAGAAGTCTATGATGAAACTATTCTTGGGCGAGTTACCTAGTGAATATTTCGTATCTATGGTATGTATTCTCCGGCTGCGGGACATTATGTACGAATGGTCGCCGCGGCTGCGGCGACCATCGCGGCGAGCGCGGCAGAAAACGTCGCAAGTGGGTGACGTCAGCGGCCAGTGGTATCTAGACCTGCATCAAAATTTGTACATCAAGTCTTAGAAAGTGTATACAAACTCGGTTTCACTGCGATAGTGTGTCATATTTTCAGCTTTTCCTGAAGAAGCAGCATATAAAATTGAGCATTAGAACGTTGCTTAGTTTTATAACTCGAACTCAATTTCTGAACAAGAGCATGTTTCCCCCCAGCTCCTGCAACAGCAGAAAGGGATATCAACAACTCAAACCTAGCGTCTGCAGCAACTCATGAGGCACAGCTCCCACGACCGCAGCGGAGCTCATCGCGCACGCGACAGTCGTCGTCGCGGGCGCGGCGACCATTCGTACATAAAGACCGCCCCTCGTATTCTCCTTTCCCGGAGGGGGGGGGGGGGGGGGGGAGGCACACAACTAAAAATGATGCGACCAATTGACCTAGGACTCATGGAACAGCTTCAAGAGGACAAAGTAGGGCCTAAAACGCAAACAAACAAACAAATCGTCGCGGTTGTGAAGACGTCTCGGCGCACAAAGTCCTTTCAAACACAGCTGACCGCCGCCTAACACATTATAACCCGGATACATCATAGTTAGAGCGGCACATAACTTTGTCTGTTCACAACTGCGGCGAAATCGAATGCGATTTTTTGTTGTTGTTTTTTGTGAATTTTGGGTCTTACTTAGATCTAACCAGATTCTCCTGATTCTCGTCATATCGACGTGGCCATTTTCGATATCCACCGACACCATGGTCAGTCGATATAGAGGAGGGTCGTTGAGCGGTCGGTGGCGGATCGCGGCTCTTCCACCGCCGCTACAGGAGAGCACTGGGAGACGGGAGCAGTTCCTGCACGAGCACCTTGGACGCACTACACCCTGGAGTCCCTTCCCTAGCCGAGTTGTGCGCTCGAAGAGCGCACAACCTATCTCCGATGTCCCCCTCAGCGACGAAAGCAGTCTCGGCACGGATTGATGTGCAAGTTTGCGTGGTACTCCAGCAGGAGCTGGCATATTGCCAGCGGAGCAAGTGGTTAGTTCTAATGGCTATCTGAATTTTGTCAGGTTGGGTCCTCTTTTGTCCTCTGAAAGCCGTTACGTTACATGACAATTTGACCCAACACATGTCCCTCCCTCCCCCCCCCCCCCCGACTAGAATATATCCAATATCTCCGACTTAGACCCCCCCCCCCGTACAACGCTGAATATGTAGCTCCAACGTTCATAGCCACATGGAGATCTACTGGGTTAATGTGGGATTGCCGACGAATTATATCATTTATCTAGAGTTTCCGTAGGAGTTTAGTGGTACACTGAATCATGTAGATGTACTAGTTTTTTCTGAATCCCAATTCTAGTTGCCCACATCGTTGTTCTGTTCGAATATGAAAATCTTCGGACAGAATAACGAGTCTGTTCCACTTGCTGCTCTTTACTACGCAGATTTGGTTATAATCATACAACTACGCGTTTGTTGGTGAAGAAGCCAAAATTAAAAATTCCAAGGTGCTTCTATGCCTCGTTATACACTGTGTAGGACACCCAGTGGCCGAATGGATCTATCGTGCATAGTAGGGAGGGGGCAGGCAACCGTAAAGTGTCATTTGCTTACATGATCGCATACCACACAACATCTCTCTGAATAGATCACAGTCGTCGTATATGGTGCAGCAGCTTAAGTTTTCATAGGCCTTTGTCATACCATCGCTCACCCCGAGCGACGCCTAATGATATACTCCCATAAGGCCCATGCACACTTCTGCGACACCGCGGCGCGGCAAGTGGGGCGACGGCTACCTCCGCGAAATCCGGCGGTTGCGACGCGGGCGCGTTAGAGCACCGTTTTAGGCAACGGGACCGACGTCCCCGTGGATGCCGCGCCCCGAGGAATGGTTTGAACCATTCCAGCCTGCGGCACTCAGCGCGGAGTCGCCTGCGATAGCCGCCGCGTCAGTCGCAAGAGTGTGCATGCCCCCTCCCTGCGGCACGTGTCGCAGTGTCGCGCCGCGGCCGTCGCGGCCCTATGCTTCATCATGGCCGCGCCGCGCTGTCGCAGAAGTGTGCATGGGCCTATATCGATCGGGCGGCGCGATGGAATCGATATGGATGCATATCATTAGGCGTCGCTCGGGGTGAGCGATGGTATGACAAAGGCCATAGAAACTGATAGGGAGGGAACGAAGACGCAAACCTCTACATAGCCCTCCCCTCCGATTGGGATCGATCCGGCTCATGCTATTCTCTCTCCAACCGCCGTGTATGCCGTGGTTTCCGCCCAGCTCTCCGGTATTCACATCCCTCCTTCCGACTATTCTCGGCGATGTGCCGCGTGATCGACAGCTCGAGACCGAGGATGCCCACTATTGTGATTTACGATTTACAGTGACTTTTGAACAGTGATTTTTTACGATTTACGATATATTCGGTCGTAAATCGTAAAGAAGTTTCCTAAATTTCATCTTTGATTCATCCACAATAGAAGTCCACAATGAAGCATTTTGTTTACAACGAGGGGCTTATCTTTAGAGCCTCCCACGTAGCGATTCCATTTCCTGTTTGAATGGTGTCCAATTGATATTAAAGGTGTCCAGTTGTCTAAGAAAACTATTCACCTTAACTCTACAAATAACTGTTGATTACGTTTAGATGCCATTAGCAGAAAAAATCTCTAGAGATATAATGCCCACAACACGTCAGATACCTCTTACTATTCCCGATTTACGGCGGTAATTTCGTAATTAAGAAAACAAAAAACATAAACATAAACATAATTATGATTTACGAAATTTTCGATTTCATCTACACACACCCCTGCTCGGGAGGGTATCGCTCCCTGAAAATTGTTCGGGGCGAGCTGGGGATGTTGCTCAAAAACAACGTTTTGGCGGTTTAACACGGCTATGGGAAAGCTATTATGTAGTCATGGGAAAGGTATGTAGAAGGTGGACCCCTTCTAAGACCTTGACTGCACCTCACAAGGGCGAAAACAGGGTCGGGGTACCATGTAGGACTGCCAGGGATGTACGAAAATTTCTCTGGAAAAAGCGGAAGACGAAACGCGGAACGGAAACACTCAAAAATGGCCGGAAACCGGAAGACGAAACGCGGAACGGAAATGACACATGTTGCCATTTTTTCAAAACTGCATCTTAAACTACGTCAGGGGCGGCTTCTAATGCACTTTTTTGCTCAGAACTTTGCGAGCAGCAGAATCTTTCACAGTTTAATGCACATCCTCATCATAACATAACATAACGAAGCAAAAATTCAGAACATTGTTATGATAACCTTTAAGCTATGGCTGAGCAATGAACGAAAACAAATTCAGTGTCTTATCTCATTTTTTCTCACCATTTCAGTGTGCAGTTTTTCCATACCTAGTTCTTGCGACGGGTTTTTCGCTGACTTTTTTGATGCTGGTATTTTTTGAACGGTAGGCTTAACCGACGTAACCACTTGAGGTTACTTACAGACCCGCATTAAAAAACCGACTCTAAAACTAGAATAGCCACTTAGATCATTTTCTGACCAGGAAAGAGATCCCTCTCAACATTTTTAGAAACCTGTGGTATCATGGACGACGTGGTGACTGCACAGATATCTCCACACTCAACATTAGCAGTTACATTGTAATCACAAAAACTGGGACTCAAAATTCATTCTGGGAGCTAGATAGTAACTGGATGACTGACTAGTCATGGTGGGTCCACACTTCCACAAGAATATGTATTCAGTTGTGCCAGCCTAGAAACCCTACGCCCAAGGTGATACGGCTGAACAGTTCCTAGATGGTTCTCGAAGCAATAGTTTTGAGTCAGAAATCAATAAGCCGCCATAGTCAGTCCAAATAACAGCTCAGGGTAGATATTCGTGATGCTTCATTAAAAAATGAATTGCACTGTATGGATGAATATCACACCTAGCGAAATTAAAAATTGAAAATTTCATCTCTGATCAGGAACACTGATGTAGTTTTGGAGCAGACAACGGCCACAATTTTTGTGGCTATTTGTAACCAATGGATGAAGAACTTTATGATCATTCAAATGTTACGTGTATTTTCTTAGCATACAATGCATACATAGCCTTTATGGTACATTAATTTCGAACTGCACCCAGCCGTTGCCATTTTTGACTGCTTTCTTCGGTAGTCTAACCAATTTCAAGAATATTAAGGCTAGAGTCATCAAACAGTATTTCTCTCATAATTATATGAAGGAGAAATTTTTTAACTGATGCGCTGATTGTGTTTAATGGAAAACTAGTGTGGAACAGTGCCCATTTCCGTTTCCGCCTTCCGGCCGAAAAACAGGCGGAACACGGAATGGAACGGAAGGGGCCAAAATGGCCGGAAACCGAAATTCGGAACACGGAAACGGAAATTCCGCACATCCCTGAGGACAGCCCTACACAACGCTTTGTGCCGCACGAAACCAGAACTTTTTTGGAGCAGAGGTTCTTCCCCTATGGTGAACTGAGCTAGGCCATTTCTGCTGTCATTGTACATGCACGTGTGCCTTCCTACCAAGGCGAACATTCTCTTCTTACACGGTGACCCCTCCAAGCCTATTTGGGCCAGGAAGTCTGCTTAAACGACCGTGAAGATGAGGAATCGGAGCCACGAAAAGCTGCGGGGTCAGAAGGCGAAGAAGAAGCAGAAGCAGAGGCCGCTCGACCGGAAATGCCCGACGGTGAAAATTCGCCGACGCGCTCCGACACGTCTCGGCCGCAATTTTTGCTCAAATTCAGTTCCGGTCCGACGTGGAAACAGGTGCAACACGCACACCCGTGTAGGCTATTTCCGCTGGCCTCCCGAGGTCAAGACCCGGGTAAGTAGGGAGGGGTAATGGCATTGAGCCCATCTACACATGCACCGCCGTAATCTGCTCCTAGGATAGCTGAAAGAACGCGCCACGCATTCTATTCCTTGCGGATGTCAACGCAGCACTCGTTCTTTATTTATGCTGCACAAAGAGAACAAGAAATCACTAGAAGAGAAGAAATTATGCAATAATTGTGACGCCTCTAACTACTTGTCATAGATTTAGTTTTTGCCTTCAAGATTCTCAAAGGGGAAACGAAACTGAGACCAAGTAAATACTGGGGACGGACAGGATTATTCACAATTCTTGCATAACAGGAAGTACCACCGCATTTCCCCCAGAAAAGTCAGTGGGAACCACTATCTCCTTATCTCTTTCAGATCAGACAACGAGACTCCCTGAAAAACAATCTTCCATGATGACGTGGAAGATTGTTTCTTATGGATTCAGTGTTTTATGTTTTTTAGTTTCAAATTTTTACTTACTTTTAACAAAGTACTAGGTTAGTGCAAGAGAAATGCAGTTTTTTGTTTTATTGGTTTCAACACTATTTTTAAAATAAGCTAAGACTTTTTCGTAAGGTATTATACATTATTAGGGGACGTGTATAGCGCAGTCGGAAGAGGTGCTGACTTTTGTGTGCACCCGATACGAGACTCCTGATTTGGACTTCCCGCTGGGCCAACCAAGCCTTCCATCCTCCGTGGTTGGTGGGTCGATACCAGACTTGTCTGAGAAGGATTAAGCGTTACTTGTGCATCGGCTGGCCACCGCAAGTCATTGAATGGCTAAAAACGCATTCAAATCACCTTCACGACATCCTGTAGAAGTAGAATCCGAAGTGCATCCCATAAAAGGTTGAGTAACACAGTCCTTTGCCCTTTGTTATACATCGTTCGAAAGCTTATTATTACGCTTTCTAAATATGTAAATGAAATTTAACTCAAGTCGCTTATTTAAAAAATAATTTGCTTTTTATTTTCAGATGTCTAAACGCGAAAGTCAAAATTTCGTCAAAATTACTTCTACGTGTTGAAACCTGGCTGTACTTCGGCTCAAACCGCTCGAAATGTCAACGAAGTAGGGGACCAGGGAAGTATCGATGAATGCGCAATACAACGTTGGCCTCAAAAGTTTCGTGCCGGCAACACCAGCCTTGAAGACAAATCAGATGGCAGCGTTGATAATGATCCATTGAAGGCGTCAGTCGAAGCTGATCCACGCAAAACCACGCTAGTCATTGCCGAGGACCTCGACGTCTATCACAGTATAGTTTTGCCGATCACATTTTGGTCGCCATTTGAAGCAAATCGGGAAGACCAAGAGGCGAAATTGACCGAAATTCAGAAAAATCGTCGTTCTGAGATGTCGTCGGCCCATCTTTTGCGCAGTGCCAACGATCAGTTTCCCGAACGGATTGTGACCTGCGATGAGAAATAGATTCTTTATGGTACCAGGCGGTGTTTGCCTAGTGACTGAACCAAAAGAAGCTCCCCAACATTATCAAAAGCGCAAAAATTTGACGAAAATTGCGTTTAGAGGTCTAAAAATAAAAACCAAATTATTCTTTAATAACTGACTTGAAATAAATGCCATATACATATTAAGAAAACGCGTATAATAAGCTTCCCAACAATGTAAAACACCTTATGAAAAAATCTCAGTTTATTCAAAAAAGTGTTGAAACCAATAAAACAAAAACCCTGTCTTTCTTTTGCAACATTCCAATACATATTTTACAGCACTTCAATCGTCCATACCAAGGACATTGAATCGTCCGCACGCGACAGCCGGCCAATCCGAGAGCACTACATACTACTCCTCCATACCACCAGCACATTACATAAACCTCTTGTGAAGGGATTCTAGTTCTCCACTACTTCTTCTAAATAAAACGTATTTTCTGCTAAATTTGTAATTTCGGGACCTCTAGGTTCCACCACTTCTTACTAGCTTTGCGT
The DNA here is from genome assembly GCA_947396885.1 of Heligmosomoides polygyrus polygyrus. Classification (NCBI taxonomy): domain Eukaryota; kingdom Metazoa; phylum Nematoda; class Chromadorea; order Rhabditida; family Heligmosomidae; genus Heligmosomoides; species Heligmosomoides polygyrus. The sequence goes on along the minus strand of OX377203.1, from coordinate 84,550,493 downwards.
CTCAACTCGCAAGCTGCCGCGTACACTACATTTAAGGTTCCTGGATAAGATTTCCCGCACAGGTCAACCAAGCCTTCCAGCTTCCGGAGGCGATGAATTGGTGCCAGACTCGTCAAGAAATGATAAAACACTGACCTTTTCATCGGCTGGCGATTGCAAATCATTGTATTGGTCAAATACCAATTCAAGTTGCTTTCACGATATCTCATAGAAGTAGAGGGCGCGGCGCACCCCAAGAAGGATTGGCTCACACCGTCCTCAATTGTTTGTTCTCTATCTCAGCACTTTCATAACACTACATACGGTCGAAAATATGGATCCCTTAACCATATCCCGCTCACCACGTAGCCTCTAGCAGAATCGCTCCGGGCGCGGCTTGTCGGATCCGACAGGTTTCGTTTTTTTCAGAAACTAAATTGCGTTGCTCGAAATTTCACTAATTATGATGTTAAGCTATCGCATTCCAAGTGCGATAACGGGTTTCGTTCGGGCGAAAAAAGGGCCGCGCCCTCTTTGTCTGACGGAGATGACGTCTAGGATTGCGATCGTGGAGAAATGGCGAACCCTTGCATGGACGGAATTGATGGTGACAGCTGTCGGAAGCCGTATGACTTGCCAGGATCTTCGCTTTTGCACCGATGGAGATCGAAATCACGCAGGTGGCCGGCCGACATATTCATGAGACGCGTTGGGAATGTGGCTGGTTCCCCTTCTCCTGAATGCCTTCGGCGTCTCTTTCATCTTAGCTCCTGCCATCGTCAACGAAAATAGCGTTCACTTCCATGATTCCTGAACGGTGGCAACAGCTCATTTCCCTATGCGTATTTTGTATCAATTTTGATTCCAAACTTGCATAGAAGGGGTTTCACCAGAATCGGTGGGCAGTGCTGAAATCTAATAAAAACGTTTCAATGCTACGTAATACTTATCCTTAGCACTGAACACTTCTAAATCCGCACTAATCCTTGATTTCGTTTTGTCAAATGTTAAGCTATAACTGTTGAGAGAGCATGCATCAAGATCCGCGTTGTCATTCTCTTCACGGGATGCGCCACGCATTCTGCTTTTACGGCATGAAGGCAGCTTAAACGCGTATTTGGTCCATACAATGGCCTGCGGTAGCCAGGCAATGGAAAGGTATTTTATCCTTCCTAGATAAGTCTGGTGCCAATTCACCAACTCCGGAATGATGGAAGGCTTGGTTAACTTGGGCGGGAGATCCGAACCAAGAACCTGGAATCGGCTCCACACGACAACCGACGCATCCTCTGACAACGCTATCCCGCGCGAACTGAGTAGATAAATAAATAAATATTAAAGATGACGTCCCAAAATCCCAGCAAAAGTCTAGGGTTGGAAAACTCAGTCGGATTTTGAATTTCATGATTCTACCTTAGAGTCGGATACCCTGTAGGTTAGAGTAGAGGGTTGTCGAAAATTAGGTGGGCCAGCTATGATACGTTTCGCTCACACTTGCTGAAGGAGAACCATAAACAATTCGTTTCCGCAGAATGTCATACAAACACCAGAAGTTACATCATGTCCACTGATTGGACTTCTTCTTGAAAGCCCTGAAAGAAAAATGAACCATTCTTGGTGTCGCTAGAAGCAGAATGATTAATTGAGCCACTCTGGCACGCGACAGTGACCAACGGCCTGGAGCAATTCGGTAATCAACAAGGTGATACAGACGCATAATATGTAATTCTAACTTGATCTACAATATACTATGTCAACAAAGATCCCACAAAAGGACAAGTGTTCTCGGTTGGCATAAACTTTTGAAAAGATCACAGTTTTGAAGAGAAGAGATTTAAGATACGTTTTTCGAGTGTCAAGCACTTTTCACTCTGAAAAATTCAAGGACGGGGCGTAGTACGTTTTACTTACGCTGATTTTCGATGGCTTCATGAATAAAATAGAGGATTTGTGTTCCGTCAACACTTCATTCGTTATTATGTATTTATTTATAATCCTAGGTTGTAATAAAATGTGGTTGTTTTATCTATCCAAGTCTTCCGGAAACCGTTGGGGAAAACCCAATTGAGCGAGTACTAGAGATGCTATTTTATGTTTGTCGTCGTTTTTGTTGTTTGATTCAGAATAAACAAACAGCAGCTATTGTTCAAGATGTTGATGACTTTCTGTTCACATTTAATGTCTGACTCCCGCTTCTTCTTTTTCTTTGTGTTTCACACGTGTGGTTTGGTCCACGTCTTTAAATAAAAATAAATCAAAAAAATGTTATTAGAAGACCACGTCTTGGTTGAAGTGACAGCACCTCTGTTTCTAAGATAGAGCCATACTATTCGAAATTTGATTAAATTTTCCAACCCTGGTAGACCTTGGAAGGTATTGTTTCAATGACGAATTTTTTATGTTTTTTATTCACACAAGGTAATCTCATCCTCTTGAGATATGTATAGTAATATGCCACGCACATTCATTTCTCGAACTCCTTCCTAATCATTCCCACGCACCTAATTGGCGCGCTAGTGAAACCCGCCCGCCTCCACACCTGGTGATATCTCAGAGATACGGTGGATATCCGAGCTACAGTAGCCGAATCATCACGCACCTTCCGCTGACACCTCTTTCTTCAGACCGCCGAGTCGATTCGCTATGTGCAATATGCTGTTTCCGCCGAGCAATGACGTCATTTCTGAAACGACACGATCTGGGGTTACTGTAAGCCGGTAAAAGCTCGCAAGATGACGAGGAACGGACACACGCGCGACAAACGAACGACGACGACTAGCCGGTCGGCTATAAAGTCTATAGCGAAGTGAAGTGAGCAAGGGCGATGCGAAAGGCGCTGTGTCCGTCAGCAGCACCTAATCACCACGCTGCCTATTGCATTGTCCCGCATTTTTCCATTGTTTTCCAGAAGACGCGGCGCTAAATTCACCGCCGCGGCTCGCTATTGTGCGCGAAAATGTCAAAAATACCGTAGCCGGACGGCGGGGAAAATTTGCCGTCGTTGCGCGCCTGCGCCGATTAGTCAGTAGTCGTCTATTCTTGAACGCACACACATCATCGTGCTGAGTCGCACGTGCTACCCAGGGCTGGCTGCATGGCTGCGAGGGGTGGAACACCGCTGATAAGGATGATGGTGGTGATTCAGTCTCATACACTGTCATATGGACACTTGTAGGAGCCTTGACAGGATTAGGAAGACATTTAAGTGCTGAAAGAAAACATATGTGAACCCACTGTAGAGTGTGCAACAAAAGCTTTCAATTCTTCGAAGAGAAAAGAATGAGATTCTTCTTTTAGAAAGTGTTCGCAATAGTTTCACTCGTAAGCTGATTTTGAGATGATTCGGGAATAACTATTGGTGCTGAGAGTGCTGAAATATTAAGTTTACGAAGCCTCTCCATTAGAAGTAAAAGATCTGACCACCTCATGATGCTTAATGCACTCACAAGGTAAGATTTCGACCACATTTTGAGAGCGAATTAGGAGGTCTTAAGTCTACCTTTCCATGGTTTCAAGAAAGAAGTCTCATGTGTACAATGAGTGCCTTCAGTTTCAGTATTTATTTGTTTTTGATTGAGTTTGTTGGTATTTTATTCTAACATCGTATTTCTACGTTTGACCTCCGTCCACATCATGAATAAAAAAATAAACGAATAAATATTGCTTATACGTATTAAGAGGAAAACTAAATCTGAAGGTGGCCTGAAAAATTGCCGAACCAAACAACCTGCTAACAAGTACAACACTTCTTAGTATTATGCTGATCTGCGTGTGTGATAGCGGAGATGTCTGGGAAGGACAGTACACCGACCTGTTCATTATTCCTAAGCTGCACCGTTCTATTTTAGTGTACTACTAGACTGTTTAACTGCCTACAAGTTCCACGAGTTGCAGCTGAAACGATTTGAACTTGAAAGAGTTATTGAGCTCCGAACACGCCCGCGTGTGTAATTTGCAAACGGTCGCCCCCTCGATTGAAAGGTTCGATTTTATATGCATTGCTCACGGTGCACTCCAAAGGCTATCTGGACAGCCTTAGAGCAATTTCTTAGTAGGACGGCTGGAAATTTATGATAGAACTCTCCAAATGCTCACTCAATCAGTTGTCGAACCCACTCGATTGATAACTTCATCTCTATACACATTGCACACGGCGCACACTTTAGTCTCGCCGGGACAGATTGGAGCAATTCCCGAGTAGGGCATCTAGAAATTTCTATTAAAAATCTCCAAACGGCTCGAAATAGTCTTGAAGGCTTTACATTTTCCAGTAAGGTCTGAGTTATACTCCCGCGGGAGCGTCCGCGGAAGGGCGGAAATCGCGTCGAGATCCCTCACCTGGCCAATCGCCGAGCCGCGCCACGCCCGCCGTCCGCGGTGCACCCCTAGTCCACGGACGTTCCGCGGATGCTCCCGCGGGAGTATAACAGAGACCTAAGGGAAGATAGAAGCGGAGCGAACATGCTTTCTCCAACTCGATTGATAGGCTTGATTCTGTAAACATTGTGCACGGCGCACTCTAGGAGCATTCCTGGCATGACAAAGCAGTGACAACGTACGCCATGCTTGAGATACTCCGAATAAATGCACGTCCTGGGAAATAAGGCGCTCTAATCGCAAAGGCCTGCTCCAGTAATTTTTAGGTCACCCACGGCGAAAACGCGATCGTCTGGTAAAGCTTTATATATGGTTGTATAGATCTCGAGTAGACAAATCGAACGGTGCCAACGGTTCCTCAATCAACTTAAAATTAAAGGAGTTATGAGCATGCGAAGATTTTTCCGTCGCAAAACGTTTTTTTGACCGCGCGACGCGACGGGGACCTCCTACGGACTATACACAAATGCATCGGGATTCCGAGTAGTTGAGAGGTCGCTCAGTTTGCCGACGTCACCATCAAGGACTGTGAGCCCTCAGAAGCGTCCGTATTTATTATTAGTAAATAATCAATAAATAAATTCCTAACAGAAAATTAAAGAAAGGCAACGGTTTCGTTCTGAATTTTTAAAACAATCTTTTATTGAGCTGACAAAATTATTAACAACAAAATTTTTCTCAAGAAATAAGCAAAAATGGTAAATAAGAGTGAAAACCAGACAAATAAAAGCGCATAAACTGTAGGTCACAGTAGACGTTTTTTTAAAGAATTTCTGTTGATTCACTGTTTCTTTATGACACTGCAGTAAATCGAGAGATGATGATAAGATGTGAGAAATTTTGAAATTTTCGTTTCGTGCTAGGCTCGAACTGAGTGAGAAAAATTTCCTTCAACTACTCCATTTTCTTATTTTAACAAAGTGATTCATTAAAACATCACTTATTTTCATTTACATTACCAGTCCATATAATCCTCCCAATTTAATATTAACGGGGAACTACATTAAAAAATATAGGCAGCATTCATTTATTAAAGAACGAGTCAAATTTTAAAAATATTTTTGACAGATTAATGTAACAGCTCAAACAATTTAAAAGCGTTGAGGGAGATCCACGCGATCAAAATATGTGTACAAACAGGAGTAGTACGCCTGCACAGCCTTATCTTATTAATCATAAAAACCATTTGTATGTAGTCTCCGAAGGACGTCGAAAGTAAAGAAAAGAAAAGCAGCGACCACTAAGGGATTAGTAGCAAGCCAAGATATGTAACTGGCAATAGTTAGAAAACTAAACGGCTGATATTTTATTTATTTATTTATTTATTTATTCAAGGCATAGACAGACACAGACAACTGTCTAGCATGTAAAGTGTTAAAAAAAACGAACAAAACATCACAAATTGACTACTCGAACACAAGTCAAGTAAATAACAAACCACAGGGATCATTTCTTGAGTGTTTGGCATTCAATCTTTGACAAACATTCTACAGGCTTGAGCAGAGAGCCTCTCTAAATCTTCATACTTGCCCAGTAGCAGGTTAAATTCCTTGAGAATGCGATAGGTTAAGAAATCTGATCTGATTCGCGATTTAGCAATTGAGACTCGCAGTTTCAACTTTCCTCTCACGGATCTTGTCAACATCCCGTCAAGGAACTTATTTGTGTCAATGGAAGCCTTATTTGCAACAATTTTGTATAACATGACAAACATTTTGTATAACATGACAATGATATGATAGCACTGTATACAAAGGTGACCCCAAAAAGCCTCGCGAAAATTCAAATATACCTCTATTTCATTTTTAATGTTTTATTTCAAAATCCTTTTATATTAATACTGCCATGAAAAGCCTTTCTACTGTGCTCGAATATTTAAGAATCAAATTTTAGCCTTCACGTCGAGCACAGAAGCACAACACGTCATCCAGGCTATTCAATTTAGATGGAAAATTAAAAATATTCAAGCATCTAAAAGTAGTTTTATTGATTAGGTCATAAAAAGCACTGAGTATACGACGGGTCCTAAAATTTCTACAGTAATCTTGGCGAGGTTTCTGAAGTACAGCATCTTTAGAAACAAGGTGTTCAACAGATTCATGCTAATCCCGCTCTGCGCTAACCCGACGACGGAAGAGCCTTCGAGGACGGGCCGACGAGAAATCAACGCCGAATCGCAGAAATATACGGTGGATGTGGACGTTCAGAGGCGGTTTGTGCGCGGCCGGCCGGCCAGCGGCGGCGTGTCTGCCCGGCTAAGTGGATACGCTTGCTACTCGTTAGTAGTGACAAATATAATGTTTGTTAGGCCAGTGTCGTCGTAGCACACGGTCTGTCGATGTGTGTGTGTGTATGTGTGTGTGTGCGTGAGCGTCGTGTGGTGGTAGAAGCGACGCAAAACCAGATCTAGAATATAGAGGAGACGAGATCTTAGAGATGCGATAAAACGCCACCAGTCACACTCGGAAATGTACAAATTAGCAGCGGAATACGTCGCTGACAGCGACGACGACGACGACTAGGCCAAATAGCTTCTAATAGAGCCGTTTATAGACAATGAAGAAATAGAGCCCCTTTGGGAGGGCCGGCAGACACAAGTTCCGGGCCCCGCTTGATCCGTCCGACAACCTCGTCCCGAAGCGGGTAAGACACAGACTTTCCTTAGCCGACGGCTTCATGACAAAAGATGGAGCAAAGAGCTGCTGCGATTTGTCCGACAAACGCAGAGTCAAGCAGGAAACTTTGTAGGCCAATGGTGCCTTGCAAAACTCAACAGGTCACATTGAAAAGCTCCACAGATTCTGCAAGGATCTTTCTCGTAAGAAGTTTTATTAGGTTGGTGCAAAAGAAGGGCAGGTTTTTTGTTTTATTGGTTTCAACACTATTCTTTAAATAAACCAAGACATTTTCACACGGCATTATAAATTGTTGGAAAGCTTATGTATTATATGCGCTCCTAAATATGTATACGAAATTTAATTCAAGTCAATTATTAAAGAATAATTTGGTTTTTACTTTCAGACGTCTAAACATTGGCTTATCAGGGAGCTTTTTTGGTTCAGCCACTAGGCAAACGTTCCTTGTTATCATAAACAATCCATTTCTCATCGTAGGTCACAATCCGTTCGAGAGACGGATCGTTGGCATTGACCAACGACATCTCAATACGACGATTTCTCTGACTTTTGGTCGATTTGGCTTCTTGTTCTTCCCAATCCGCTTCAAATGACGAACAACTGTAGTGTGATCGATGTCGAGGTCCTTGGCAATATCTCGCGTAGTTTTGTGCGGATCAGCTTCGTCCGAGACCTTCAACGGATCACTATCAACGACTGCCATGTGGTTCGTCTTCGAGGCTGGTGTTGCTGGCACGAAACTTTTGGAACGAACGTTGTACTGTGCATTCGTTGATACTTCCTTGGTTCCATACTCCCCTGACATTTCAAGCGGCTTGAGCGGAAGTACAGTCCGATTTCAAGCCGTAGAAGTAAATATGACGAAAATCACATTTAGACATCTAAAAAACCTAAACTTTTTTTTAAATAAGCGAATTAAATTTATATATATATATATATATATATATATATATATATATATATATATATATATATATATACTTAGAGGGCGCATATAATAAGCTTTCCTACAGTGAATAATACATTACAAAAAAGTCTTAGTTTATTTAAAAATAGTGTTGAAACCAATAAAACAGAAAATCTGCATTTCTTTTGCACCAACCTAATAGTAGTACTAAAAAATAATAAAAATTCGTAGGAAAAAATTTAAAAATCGTCTAAGCAACTATTCAACCTTTTCGTAGGGCAAAGATAGAGAAGAGATCCACTAGAATGAAAAGAACAATCCAGAACATGGCATCGGATGACGATGTCGACTGCAGAATCCATTTCAGAGTTAATCCAACTTTGAGATTCAACGAAAATACACACAACAATTTGAACGTTGCTAGCAGTTCACGCATAGACAGCACTGAGCGAAAGCACGACAACGAAAATAGAAAAACAGATTTTAGAGCAATGCAGAGCTAAAGTGCAACGACCACATAGCACCGTGGAAAACACCGTTGTCGTTTGGAAACACAGCCGCAGCAAAGCAAAGCTTCAAATCGAAATGCCTCGCGCTGAGATTGAGTCGAAATGGCACTACACTCTCATTTCTTGTCTGAGACCTGAACGCCGTAGGGTGGAAGGGAAACGTTATTGGAGAGAAGATACGATTGCATCAAATCCGATATCGTGATAGTGATGGAAACAAAAAGCAAATAACAAGAACGATAGTGACTATAAACAATAACAGTAAACATGAGTTGCTTGGTCTCCATCTTCATTGTTAGAATTAGTTACCCCGAGCCTCTACAGTGAAGAAGGTAACTAATTGGCTTAGTTTATTTATTTATTTATTTCAAGGCACGGATCATAATTACATGTGGTACACTTGTAAAAATAACACGCTAAGTTAAGTATGAAGAACTAGGTGACGGAGCAACGAAACAAAGAGAACAAAACAAGCCTAACGGAACCTTAGTACAATTAGCCGTTTAAATGGAGGCAGTGACATGCTAACAACTTTCTCGTTCTCAGAAAGCCAGAGGGGTTGTTGGCTATTAGTACAGAATAGGACAGCATACTTATTATCGTATTGTTATTCAAGTTAGCATGTAGCACAGTTCAGGGAGATGCCGGCTGTCGCGTGCACCCGATACCAGGTTCCTCGTTCGGATTTCCCGCACAGACCATCCAAGCTTTTCTCCCTCCTGGGTCGGTGAATTGATACCAGACTTTCTGGGGAGAACAAAGCGCTGACTTCTACATCGGCTCGCCACCCCCACTGGCCAAGTCATCGTATAGCCAAATACGCATTCAAATTGCCTCCACGATGTCCCGTAAAGTAGAATACGTGGCGCGTCCCAGGAGGGATTGAACGTCGTCTTTTATCCTTTATTCTTACTATTATTATTCAAATCGCAAACAATTACTGTTCCACCAAACTCTCAAGAGCTAAATATCATTTCAGCAAGCCTCTTCTACATTTCTGAACAACCACACAGTAAATACTCAACGAATGATGGAAGGAGATTTCAAGATTTCATCGAATTCAGAAGTCTAGAATATCTGTTTGTGAAACCCAAGCACGTTATTAGAAGAGACATCTGAAAACTTTCATATAGACTGCCTTTACTTCTGCAGGCGATGATATTTCCTTTTGATTGAGACAGCTTAAATATTTTTGTGTCGCATTAGGTTGCTCCAAAAAATATTTATTTGTTCACTTGCAAATGTCCCGAAGGTCGACATTCGATGTAAAAAAAATACAACTTCAAAAAGTAACACTAACAAAACCTTGTGTAGAACAAGAAACAGGATATCACTATGGAGTAGAATTTGGTAAGAAGGCTGAGTTTTCTAGGTATTAATTTTTAGGGCAAAGTGCTAGAACATAATACAAAATTAGCATGAAATATTAGAAAAATTTGTCAGTTTGCTTTGAAAAAAGTGTATAGGCAAAATCGGCATCAAAAAGTACAAAAACATTGTTGGACTGAGCCGTAACACCGTTCGAGGTTCTTTGTTCAGGTCCCGCAGCAGGTCAACAAGCATTCGATCCCTCTGGGTTCGGAGAACTCGTAGCAAATTTGCATAGAAAGGATAAAGCACTGACTTTTCCATGCTTGCCAACGCAACTCATTGGATGAGCCACAGAAGTTGACTCCGCAATATTCCCGTAGAAGAGCAATGCGTACGGAATTTGATTAACGCCTTCCATCCCTGCCCTTTATCCTAATGTATCGATCAGCGTCTTTTGGTCTTTTGGTAAAGTGCTTAGTGTAGGCGTAAGCAAGCGCTACACAGATGTCTAGGTGTACGGAACTGTATGAAACGCAATAATAAAACGCTTCGATGTAATATCGCTTAGGCTCAGTTTATAGTCGCGCCTTGCTCGGCATGGATATCGATTTTTTGCAAGGCGCGACGTCGCCGCATAGAATTTATCCTCCGCAGCAGCTATACTTTTGGTGCGTGCATGGTAGCGCAGCCGGAGGAGGCAATAGGCGTTACGTGCACCCAATTCCACACTCTTGGTTCGGATTTTCCGCCCGGGACCAACGAAGCCTTCGATCCTACCCGGGTCGATGACATCAGACCAAACTTGCCTGGGAACGATAAAACACTGGATTGTGATGTTTTCGCTTCTGTGCCAGCGAGGTTGGTATGTGAAAAGTTTGTTCCGGGCCTGACGTTTCGACCGCTTCGTCGACTTCAGAGGCCTAAAGATTGCTCGAAGTTTTTGATTTCTAGGCTACTCGACCAAACGCCCCCTGCCATTTTTGACCTAAAATAAAGAACGGCGCAAAACACACGACCTTCCACCACTAAGTGTAGTAGTCGCTACAACTGCTTGCTAGCAGACCAGTAGCGAATGAGACTCACTAGGACCCCATTTCACTCCTGGTCGTTGAGCTCTCAGAACGGAAGCAGATCGTTGGTGATAGGCAGACACTCATTTCTGTTGTTCATACTAGGATTTCTGGTAGAAATCCGAAGTGCTTCGAGCGAAGAAATCTCGGTCTCGAACACCAAAACCTTGCACTCGCTGGCACAGAAGCAGAAACATCGCAGCTGATAACGATGCCGAGGTTTCAAGATGAGAGAACACGGAGACTATAAAACACTGGATTCTTCATCATCTGGAAACCAGGAGATACTGTATAGACCAAATACGCATTCCAATTGCCTCTATGATACTCCTTAGAACTAAGATGCGTGACGAGTCCCAAAAAACTTTTATTTCTTTATTATTTTTGTTCAGTTAAAGCCAGTGATAACTGATTCCATTTCGGAAATAGCTGTACATCCTACTTCTACAGAACATCGTGCGCGTGAAACGGACACAAAAGTCATCCATGGTTTCTGCATGAAATCACTGGCACAAAAGATCGCGTGACGGTAAGTTTGATCCGACTGGGCAAAACGATTGTTATAAACGAGACAAAACTGGGCTTCCTATGCTCGAGATGCAACAAAAATCTCCCAAAAATGCGCTCTAAATAGACAGTCGATGAGCATATGGGCAAGTGCTAAAAGGTCGCATGGGCACAAAAGTTCTGATGGTGGAAATTTTTTTTTAGAAAATTGGAAGAAGTGTGGAGACCAATTTACCAGTTAAGATGAGCAATGCGTTTGTAGTAAGTTCTAAGAAAAATGTCGCGAACGTGGTAAACATTGAGAGGTGGGGACGCGGCAATCATTCAACCCAGATCCACTTAGAGGGCTCTAACGGTTGGTAGCGTGGATGGCAATCTTGTGTCCTTTCGGTGCTCTGCTCAGTTGTCATTGGCTGACGCGTTCCCGCCTTCCAATGCTGCCCACTTTCGGGACATAGAAAAAAACTACTACAATACTACAACTCACTCTTAAGTGGGCTGCATGAGTGTCAAGGGGGCACCAATATGAAAATTTTGCAGTGGTAAGCACAGTTGAAAAAGAGTTTTTAACTAGTTTTGAACTAATGGCCGCACCGTAACCTGCATACGTGCCAACTGGGCGGTGTAAACAGTTGGCAAACCTATGGTCCAACCTCAAGAACTGAGCCGGAATATACGAATAGAATTTTTAAGAGTTTACCATTAAATATTAAATCAAGCTAATTAAATAATGTGGTTGAGGTTGAGTAACTGAGCAAAGAATATAGTGAGCGGTCCCCAGATTCAAGGAAGATCCCATTAGATCAGCGGGATCGTATATCCCATATTTTGGACGGCTTATGTCTAGCTGATGCAGCTAACATGCCATAAACCGGTTCAGTCAACGAACGATGTCTGAGCGACTCCCCAACGGCAGAAATTGCATAGTTCTTCTGCGTCAAAAGTCATCAATGGGCCAGACACAGAAAATGGATAAGAATCTATCATCTGAAGGTCGACTTCTACTCGGCCCGCGGACTAACTTCTACATGGGATAGGTCTAGTAATTGATGTAGTTTGTTCCGGATAAAAAATAGAGAAAGGACAGCGTTAATGCATCCCGTGCTGGATGCGCCACCCATTCTACTTCTACGGGATATCGTGGAGTTGATTTGAATACGTATTTGGTTTAACCAATGTCTTACGGTGTCCAGCCGATGGAAGGGTCAGTGGGTTGTCCTTTGCAGACGACTTTAGCACCAATTCGCCGACCCATAAGGGATGGAAGGATTAGTTCTGGGCAGGAAACCCGAACCAAGAACCTAAAGTCGGGTGCATGCAACAGCTGATACTTCCTTCGACTGCGACCCATGCATCCAGATAATAACTAACAAATAAAATGAATACACACAATAACGACAGCAAAAATAATTGCTCTTTAAAAAATGCCATTTGTTATTTCTTTATGACGGGATTTTTAAAATCACTTTTGCTCATCTTCTCTCAGAAATCATGCTGTAAATTTAGCGATAATAGCATTAATAATTCTGAAACTAAAGGAGGGCAAAGTAAAAACAACGACTTTCAAAATGTTAAAAGAAGAATGATGAGAAGCCAAAATGGGTGGAAAATTCGAGCCACGAGCCTGGAATCAGGTGCAAAACAAATATCGTAATGATAATGGTAGCGAAATTTATTACTATTTTGAACAAATGTTTCACTTATTAAATTGTTTATACAGAGGGATTTTTTAGAAATTATTTAGGTTATTTTCCCTTGAAAATCATGCTGCGAACGGAGGGAGATGAATGAATGTCTAATCATACTAATAACAGTTATCGCTCTAAAAGGTACAGAAAGTAAAAAAAAACATTTCCAACAAGGCAAAGGTAAAATTATGAGAAAAACTGACCTCGGTGAGAAATTCAAACCTAGAATTTGGAAAAAGGTGCAGAATAAATAGAATAATAATGGTGGTAGTAAAAATTATTATCATTTGGACAAACACGTCGCTTGTTTTGTTCTTTATATGGTGAGATTTTTATATTCATTTTCTATTATCTTCTCTAAGATTTCTGTAAGTTGAGCAACAATAACAATAATAGTTATGATACCAAGAAAAATGGAATGTAAAAGTTAATTTTTTCAATGAGATGAAAGTAAACGATAAGAAGCTGGCTTGAGCGAGAAGTTCGAACCAAGAATCGGGAATCGGATGCACGCGACGGCTGGCACCTCCTCCGACCGCGCTACCGCTAGTCTTTCGCTTGTTCTTGGTGTTGCTCCACTGATAGGATGTTTAGTTGTGCTTCCGTTTTTCAGTTATTAAAAGCACGTTTTTGGGTGTAAAATGAATAAACTAAAAATGGATATACCATGAACATAAAATTGTATAGAAAAAGGCTCAACAAAAACCGAATTCTTAAGAGCCTAAATGCTCATTTGAAAAAGCTGGAACAAGAAGCTTAGAATAACCCTAATACATAGTCTGTATAACACAAGTTATACAGACTATGTATTAGTTACTAGAACTTGATAGTAGTAGTAACAGCTAACAACTTTTGGTTGCTGGGACCGAAACACAATGATAACCAAGCCCCTCATTTAAAATTTCGCAGAAACGATGCAGTGCAACATTTTTGAAAACACTTAAGGCGAAAAATACGAAAGAAGATAATAATAATAATAATAATTTATTACGACGTATGTATAAGACAGACGTGAGAGAAGTGAACAATGAAACAATGAAACAATGAAACACAAACCTGAGAAAAGAAAAATGGTAACAGATAAAAGGATAAAGGACGGCGTTACTCAATCCTTTTTGGGATGCGCCACGCATTCTACTTCTACGGGATTTCGTGGAGGCGACTTGAATGCGTATTTGGCCATACAATGACTTGCGGTGGCCAGCCGATAAACAGGTCAGCTCAGCGCATTACCCTTCCCAGACAAGTCTGGTACCAATTCACCGACCCCGGAGGGATGGAAGACTTGGTTGGCCCGGACGGAAGATCTGAACCAGGAACCTGGTATCGAATGCAGGCGACAGTCGGCGCCTCCTCCGGCTGCGCTACACGCGCCCTGGTAACATAACAACTTTGTCTAACTAGTTTTACCCTTAGTATCTGTTACCTCCACAATGAGGTAACAGATAACAAGGATAAAAATAGTTAGAGAAAGTTAGACAAAGTGGTGAAGTAGATGAAACACGAGAAGTAGTCTTTAAAAATTTAACATGCTTCTCGAGGCCAGTCGCTTAAAAGCAACAAAATTGGCTGAGGAGTGGCTTAGCCCAGATCTCAGGAGGATAAATGCCGATCCACTCTTACTGCAAATGAGTGGGCTCGAATACTAGTTCTAGGCCCGCCGTAGCTTAATTTTACATTGCCACCTCTGGATATGGACGGTAGTATTTTATAGAAAGCTGTACCGTCCACATCACAAGCCAGAAATTAATTTAAATAACATATAGACATCCCTTAATTTTCTACGGCTTTCTATAGTGTGAATTCCTAGAAATTTGTTCCTAATTCCAGATCTAGGGCTCGAGAGTAGAAAAATTCACCGTATCTAATCATAATCCTTCTTGTAAAATTATTTTGAATCTTTTCGGCCGCTTCTATATCCTTTTTCTTCCAGTGAGACGGAGTTTACAAAACCTATGTTAGACCAATTCTAGACTGTAGTACCACATTCTAGAATTGGTCTAACCTAGGTTTTGTAAACCTTAAGCAGTACGTTCGTTCTTCGTGGCCAAACCCTTGAAAATTATGTATGTGCGTGCGTACTCCTTCCCGCAAATATTTTTGTAACGCTTGGAGAAATCCAGTTTATTATTATAAGAAAATCCTAAATCCACGACGCTTTCAACTACAGAGATACCATTTCCTTCAATATTGAACCGCGATGGGTTATTTGAGTTACCTAGTCTCATATGTAGCGTTTTCCGGGTGCAAAGGGTAACGACGAGGTTCGGGCCTACTAAGCAGCGGCATTAAAGCTGCAAATTACAAGCTTTAACCTGAAATGTTCGTTCCGTGATGAATCATTCTATCCATCTAGCAAGCATTGGATGAATTCCATATTTAACAAGCTTATATATGAGTTTACTGTAAGAAACACGGTCAAAGGCTTTTGCAGAATCGAAGTAAACTACATCACAGGCCTTTTTGTCATCCAACAAACGCTTCCAGTCGTTCAGTGATTCCAGTAAATTGGTCTGTATTGAGCGACTCTGAACAGGCAATGTTGGCTCTTAGGAACTACCGAATTTTTGTCCAGGTGATCTCTTAAATGGCCTTTTACTACTTTTTCAAATACACGGCAGAACACTGATGTGAGGCTGACAGGTCTACATTTACTAGGGTCGCAAGATGGTTGCTTCTTTAAAATTGCTGTAACATATGAATGCTTCCATCGGCTGGGAATTTCGGCATACATAATGCTTTGATTAAAAATGTAAGCTAAAGGTTTTCCGATGACATGAGATACTTCCTTAATGAATTACCATGGAACATGGTCTAGAGAGATTGCGAAGGACGCTGGCCATTTTTGCAAGAGTTCATAGATCTTCACTTCATGGTACAAAGAAAATGAATTCATCGAAAACTCAATTGTGGGATCAAAATCCGGAAAACTGTTGTCATCGCAACCAAAAAGCTCCGCAAAATTGGGCGGCGAGCATGTTCGCTTTGTCGTAATCTGAAATGGCTCTGACATTTCCATTGCTCAATGACGGTACGCTACTCTTAGATCTAAGTCTCTTTTTCAGGTAGCTAAACAGTGATCGTTTTTCTCCTGATTCGACTAGTCTTCGTTCTACACTACGTTTGTATTTCTCTAATTTTTTCTCGAAATTTTCTGAGAACGCTCTATAATTTCCCCAATCATCCGGAGATTGTTCTACATGCGTTCGAATAAAGGCAACCTTTGTGGTGGAACATTCCTTGGCGATATTGAGGCAGTCAAGTGCTTGTAGCGACGACACGATCCCATGGAACAAACACCTCAATGGGGTGATGTAAAATATTCAAAAACATCTCATATTTCTCATCAATGCTTCCTACTCGCTCAAAACAGTCAACCCACATAACGTTCCCTAGATAGTGGAAGACTTTTTCATAATCGCATCGGAAGAAAATTTGACGATAAGTGGCCATTGATTCCGGAAATTCAGCAGAGACGTCAAAAGAGACAAAATAGAAACTATCATCGAGGTTTGAAGCAAAATCGGAGCAAGTCCGATTCCCATCCTGTTGAGTCGTTTTATTAGGCCATTTTTGCCACTTCCTTACACTCTGCACCGACTCAATTCTCTCTTAAATCATTTAGTACGCTCACTGAAAACATTCCGCGTACCGCTTTTCGCACACATCGACCAGAGAAACGAAGTCTGACTCGTTTTTCAGCTGAAGTCAGTGAAATGCTGAAGAGCACTGGAAATAAAGAACCACACTGGTGATGGATAACTCGCAAAATTAACTGCACTGCACAGCTACGTTGCACTGTAGCCGCGAAAAGGGTTTTGCTGAACAGTCGCTCTAATTCTGCTGAACGAATGCCAGCAAATGTACATGGCAATACTGAGGTAGGAGACACACATCTACACCGCGTAGGCCTTTCAGGGGGTAGATAATTCTCTCGTAGCCACATGAGGTAAGGATAAAGGATGCCGCGACTCATTCCCCTTTAGGACGCGCCACGCATCCTACTTCTAATGTCGTAGAGGCGATTCGAATGCGCATTTGGCCACATAATGAACTGCGGTGACCAGACGATGAACAAGTCAGTGCTTACCGTTTCCCAGGCAATAGAATCAGGTGCAAATCTATACGCAAAAAAAAAAGAAAAACAGTGACAACTAACGACAACATTATTAGGCATGTCTTGCTTCGCCCCATCTTCTTACAAAACATGCTTCAAGCTAGTTGCCCCGATGCTCATCAGTGAAGAAGGTAACTAACTAACATAGTTGTTAGCACCGTACAGTGTAATACATATACTGTTGTGTTTTTACTTATGTACTTACTTACAAGTCTGGTACCAATTTACCGACTTCGGAGGGATAGAAGGCTTGGTTGGCCTAGGCGGGAAATCCGAACCAGGAACCTTGTATCGGGCGCACGCGACATCCGGCACCTCATTCGACTGCGCTACGCGCGCCTGGCCATTCCCAATAGAGGGGGACAACGTCAGAGTGCTGGATCTGGACCCGTCCTCGCAAGCCACACCACCGAATCTTGCCCCTTTCTGATCATGGACACTCATACCAGGAGCAGCAACTACGTTTTGTGAGAAATTCAAAGGAAATAGTGTGTTGCGGCTAAACACCCTATGAATTTGGCCATCTTACAAGAATTGGCATACAACCCTTATTGTTAGAATAATGGTTTTTTTCATACAATGACTTGCGGTGGCCAGCCGATGAACAAGTCAGCGCTCTATCCTTCCCAGACAAGTCTGGTACCAATTCAGCGACCCCGGAGGAATGGAAGGCTTGGTTGGCCTGGGCGGGAAATTCGAACCAGGAACCTGGTATCGGGTGCACGCGACAGTCGGCGCCTCCTCCGACTGCGCTACACGCGTCCACAAAAAAATTTATTCGTTCATACATTTGTTCGATAACATTTCTCAAAAGCACGACTATACCTGCTAGATGGCGGAAGGGCGTTGTTGTTTTAACAATTATTACATTCACGCCAAATCTCCTTCCGCTTCGTTTCCGTGCCAGACTTCCTTCCTATCGCAGTTTCCTGCGTTGCACCCTCAGTCAGCTAACGCAAAGAATCTTAACATAGGGCGTTCTTTTCTTGGGCGCGTGTAGCGCAGTTGGAGGAGGCGCCAACTGTCGCGTGCACGCGATACCAGGTTCCTGGTTCGGATTTCCCGCCCAGGCCAACCAAGCATTTCATCCCTTCTAGATCGGTGAATTGCCACCCCACCAGACTTGTCAAAGAAGGATAAAGCGCTGACATCTTCATCGGCTGGCCACCTCAAGCCAATATGTACACATTCAAATCGTCTCAACCACATCACGGGGAAGGAAAATGCATAGCGCATCCCGAAAGGGATTTACTAGTGCCGTTATTCATCCTTTATTCTTTATTCCTTTTAATTTGAGACAGTTTCAATACCTCCCTCCCACCTAAGTAAAGTTATAATTATTGTATTGCAGGACCTTCTCCTAATCGACGAGGTCACCATTAGAAAAGCGAAACATTGGACGGTAAGACCTCCTCAAGCTAAGAAATTACAAAGAAAGGCCTTAACGTATGCCATTTTACGATGTTGCCTTTGTGAATAAGTTAGCTTTTAGCTTTTCCATCGTTGTCAAAGAGTCAGACAGGTGTGTCCCCCTCCCAACTAGGATAGACCCGCATTATATGGTATAGTAATGTTCTATCAAAGATAATCGCTTAGAGACACAAAAATTTCGGTACTAGTGACCTTCACGGAGAGGCGAGAATGCGCCCCCTCACCACAATCAATGAGAGTGCTGACCGAACATGCATCAGCCAATCATGGCACTGAACGGACACGCAGCTCTAGGTGACACTCCCATTCTATGCGGCTTGATCGATCTGATGACACTCCCATTGACACTCCCATTTAATGCGGCTTGATCGATCTCCCACTATTCACCAAGTAGTCTACATTGGCGACTAGTAAAAAAATTCCTCTCACATACAACCAGTGGGGGCCTCGTAGCACAGCTTGAGAATTCGAGTTCAACAATATCGCGTAGAGGAAGAATGCCTGGCGCATCCCAAACAAGGTTGGATTGACGATAAACTTTATCGTTTCTCCGTAATCACTACAACTTCAACAAGAAGACCTGGCATCTCATGCTGATCTGATCAGTCTGGGAAGCAGCGCTCTCTCTTTTTCCTTCCGCCTTCGTGACGAATTAAACCCGACAGATGTCAGCTTCCACTGCTCCAGACGTCTGCATAAATTTCGTAGAAAACCATTCAAGGCATTTCAATTGCTCGAAAAACAAACTAAAATTACAGAGATTGCTGTTTAAAGATCCTCCGTAAACAATATTTTCCCCTACACTCCTTCCCATTCTGGAGTATTACGATGTCCAGAAATTTTTAAAGAATCCGGTCAGATGCTCAACAACAATTATGCTATCTTGGTGTTGTCAACGCCCTAGTTTTTCATCTTGCTCTTAACGACGCAGTTGGATAAGACATTTTACTCTGTTACTGGGGAAAGATATGTAGTTTAAATCCATATAAAATTGACTCCAAAACAATAGATTTAAAGAAAAAGGGTCAATCCTCGTCGGGAGGGGGATCAGCTAACGTGACCGTTCCGTCCAGCATCCAGCGACAATAAACCGCATTCTTTGGGTTCGCATGAGTGTTACCATATATCATTGGGCAGTAGCTGAAGCTCTGGAACGATTTCAGAGAAAGGGTTGGAGAGACGATGCCCCGCTTCGACTAGGATAGATCCAAAAACCCTACATCACCTCTGCACTGTCCGGGGTTTAATCTGACGTAGTCACTAAGAGGCTCTCATCACTTATTCACCACGCTCAAGTTGGATTTGGGTTCAGGTAAATCGACCGTGCATTACACTTTCCTGCGGTCCAATTCCAAACTTCGTTTCTTACATAGCATATTGCATAGCCTGTGACGATGTGAGGGAAATAACTGAGCGTGTACCCGTCACAACTTCAATATTTATTTCTAACCATATGGTAAAACAGAGCGAACGTCGCACTAGTTGATCACCGCGGGGTGCGTGGCCGGAAAAACGCAAGCGATGCGCGGTATTAACGTCCGCGCTGTCGTCTGGAAGTACGTTGGGCGAAATAGATGCGAGTACAAGATTAGTGCCCTATGCTAAGATTCTTTGCTTGAGGGCCTGTTCATACTTTGCGACAAGAGCGACTTGTCGCCCGTGCAAAATATTCATGTCGATTAAAACCGAGCGCGCGCCGCCGAAAAGTGTTCATACTCGAGCGCCGGCGTTGTCGCTCCAGTCTCTCTTGTCACTCTTGTCGCTGCGCACGCCACGTGCGCTGCGCTCTCGTCGCTCCCGTCGCCCGTGCAAAACATGCGAATCGATTAAAACAGAGCGCAAGCCGCCGAAAGGTGTTCATACTCGAGCGCCGGCGTTGTCGCTGCAGCCGCTCTTGTCGCTCTAGTCGCCTGTTCTTAATTCCGTGGCTGCGCACGCCACACGCGCTGCGCTCTTGTCGCTGCTGTCGCAAAGTATGAACAGGCCCTGAGCTAACTGAGGGAGCAATGCAGGAAACTGCGGTAGGAAGGAAGTTAGGCCCGGAAAGCGGAAGGAGATTTGGCGTGAATGTAATAATTGGTAAAACAACAACGCCCTTCCGCCATCTAGCAGGTATAGTTGTGCTTTTGAAAAATATTATCGAGGGAATGGATGAACGAATAAATTCGATATCGAAAAATTTCGAGCGAATGAGCGTACGAATCTATTCGCTCATCAATTTTTTCGAATGACCGAAAATCGAATAAGCTACATTTATCGTTTATTCTAATAGTCGAGCAATTTGTTCGAATCAGTTTCTGTGCTCAAAGGTTGGAAGACCATTCGGTATTCGAATAAAATTATTCGATTTCCGAATAATATTCGAATGCGGCTCCCTCTCGAAGTTCGAATTCGAACGAATATTTGAAAACCTAGGAATATGGTATATCCGACTATTCGATAATTATTCGAATAATCCTTCGAATGTATTCGTTATAGCACAGTTGCGAGTAATTTTGGTTAATAGCGTAACGCTCAACCATGAAGGTCTATTGCTGCAAACGACGATACAATGCGGAATAGGCCTACTTTATACTTGAGCCGCCGCGCAGCTCAGCGCGATGGCCGTCGTCGCTATCGATTTTTGGCGCCGCTCGGCGTCGCCGGCTTGAGAAATCACTTGTATGCTCTGCCGCCTCAGAACATCATATTTGACGGAATTTTGGGTTACTGTATTCGCGCCGCTGAAGGGAAGGGTGCGACAGGCGGCAGGCTCAGCGTAAACTCACAGACTCGGATTCATTTCCAAAAAGGCCTGATAATGGAAATTTCACGAAATAATTCAAGGAACGGCGGGTTTGAAATCGACTAATTGGAGGAAACAAAAGAAGGTGTTAAGGGCAGATGTTGGCGGTATTTAATTATTCATGGAATGCGCCATGCTGTTACTTCTGAATGGTGTATTGATTTTAAATGATACCCACAACTCTGGTGCCAACTCGTCGGCTTTCTGTGCATAGTAGGCGTGTCCTTCGTCGTCCTTAGCACATAGTCCGCAGTACTCAAATGCTCGTGGTCGCGCCTAGCTGACGTCCGTATTTCTAGCTACAATCGCGTAGCGGCGAGAGCATAAAAGGCCTCATAAAACAGCACCTCCGACAGCACATTTATTCATTCCTGAGTCCATTCAACCTTAGCTAATTGAAATTATTATCATTGATCGTATTTGTTGGAGAAAAATTGAAAAATAAGAAAAAAATAACTTGGAGAAATAACAAAGAATATAATTAATCCTAGCCGAGCTGACTGATATAACTGATCGTTTTCTTTGTAACTAACGGATAAGATAAAGGATAAAGAACGGCGTCACGCACTTTCTTTAGGATGCGCTACGCATTCTACTTCTGCGTGACGTAGTAGAGGCGATTTGAATGCGCATTTGGCCATCAAATGGCATGCGGTGGTCAATCGATGAACAAGTCTGCACTTTATCTTTCCCAGGCAAGTCTGGTTCCAATTCACCGACCCCGAAGGGATGGAAGGCTTGGTTGGCCTGGACGGCAGATTCGAACCAAGAATCTGGAGACAGAGGCTCGCGATAGTCAGCACCTCCACCGACTGCGCTACTCATCCCATAACAACGTACAAGATAGGAACAGAAAAATAAGAATAAGAGAAAGGATACGACCCTATAGTATTATAACATTGTGGTTCGTCTGAAGAAAGGTGGTGAAACGAATCCATTGTCTCGTCAACGTTTGTCCATTTTAACTTCTACTTCACTATAAGAGAAAGTGACAACTGTACGTGGTCGTCACAGCAGGTAAGCTTGAAAAATCCCCTTAAGTCTGTCGAAGCTGTTGTTTCTAATAATCAAGAAACCGAGGAGAAGAAATAAAGAGATGAATCAGAAGAGTAGAAAATACAACGGAGCAACCGTTAGTTTGGCGGATCAGGAGGTACGTCGTCATCCTCTACTCGCATCCCAGTGATAGCCTAATGGCGCCGTCGTTCTGGTTTAAAAAGTCGGAGCTAGGAGAGGGGCCGAACTGAAAGCCCCAAATGAGGCCGGACCCCTAAGCTAAAAGTTCACCGAAGCAGTTCTGAAAGGGAATTAGGTACGCGATAAGAAAAAAGAAATTTGGTGCAGAAGAGCCCTCTGCTGCAATCAATAGCCAGACGAGCTAATCCTGATCTCCTAGGCAAAAGGGGCCTCCTTCCGTGACCTGCCATCTATTACAAACGCTTCCTTTTTTTCTTCATCGAGGCTGTTCTACAGTTATGTTGGCTGACGCTAGCCAACGCTTCCACGATGAGCTATACTCACCTAGTAGAGCTTCAGCTGCTCAAAACCTCATCTTCGTCAAGGCGCTCCTTAGAGAATGTGCACTATGTCTGCTAAAGCCTAGAGTGCTTGTTATTTTTATACAATTTTCATGTTAAAAAGAACATTTTCCAAAACAAATTGGACACGTTTTGTTTAAAGTCCCTTTTCCTTAATTCTTTATCGCTTTCGCTCATTTTCATTCAGTTCATCGTTTCATTTTCATTTTTCGGATCTATCCTATTCGGGAGACGGCAACCGTAAACTGTAAATTGCGGACATAATCCCATGCTGGGCGCGTGGAGTGCAGTCGGAGAAGGCGCCGGCTGTCGCCTGCACCTGATACCAGGTTCCTGGTTCGAATCTGTCGTCCAGGCCAACCAAGCCTTCCATTCCTCCGGGGTCGGTGAATTGGTACCAGACTTTTCTGGGAAGGATAAAGCACTGACTTGTTCATCGGCTGGCCACCGCAAGTCATTGTATGGCCAAATACGCATTCAACTCGCCTCCACGACATCCCGCAGAAGTAGAATGCCGTGGCGCATCCCAAAGGGGATTGAATAACGCCATCCTTTATCCTTATCCTTAATTCCATGCCATACAATCATATCCCATAAAATTTAAAGGAAAGCCCTCGTGTCATGCGACAGCAGCTGAAGCTCTTGTAGAAACTTAACGCTATATTCCCTCCCCATCCGATTAGGACAGATCCCATTTTTATTACAGTTTATCGTGGTCTCTTCCTCGTTGCTGTTGTTACCGTACCTACTACTTACCATTCTCGGTCACTAGCAAATGCCGAAAGCGTAGAGCATTCTGCGAAGTAGAACGGACTTATAAGGAGACATTTCTACGAGTTGGCGTCTGAATAGGGAAATAAGCACTCAAGATCATCTGGAAACAAAATGCGTGGCTTACCTTCAGGGCCGAATTGATAACTAAACCTAATGCTTACTATTCAGAAGTAAACGCATACGAAAGGTAGACCAAACTTTCCTTATACTCTTGCCTTAAGCTAGCGCTGGAATTGTGTAGAGCAGTCGTAAGAGGTGCCGGCTGTCGCATGCACCCGATACCATGTTGATTCGGATTTCTCGCCAACCAAGCTTTCCATCTCTCCGAAGTTGGGGAATTGGTGTCAGGCTTTTCTAAGAAAGACAAAGCGCTGACTTGTTCATCGGCTGGCCAAAACAAGTCACTACATCCGCGTTCACATCGCCCCCACGATATCCCGTAGAAGTAGAATGCGTGGCGCATCCCAAAGGTGATTGCGTAACGTTGCCTTTTATCGTTTATCCTTAATAAGCGGAAGATCAAGGCCTCCTATGAAAGGCGTCGGCCCTGTCACTCCCCATCATAGCGTTCTCAATTCTTCCCAGATCTGCTGCGAAGTAGCTGAACGCATCTACGCGCGGCCTTGAATTTTTACACGAAAATATTTAACGTCGACGTTATGAAACCGTTCACACACAACCCATTTATCGGTGTGCATGTTGGTGGTTTTGATGTGGACGATCGGTCGATGACGTTCTTGACCTTAAAATTATGACGCCGAAAAACTCAGAACATAAAATTTCCGCCGCCGACCTTCGTCGAAAATCTTTTCGATGTTTGCAAGCCTGGCACCGTCGGCACGGAGATACCGGCACAGGTACAATTTAACTTTCATCTAGCATTGGGGCTCTAGGAACATCGAGGTCTTCTGAAGTGGAAAATATCCTCTGCAGTACCCGAAAACCTACTAAATACCCATACCGAACCTTCCTATCCGTCCGGACTGGAATATGAGCTAGGATAGTTTTCACTGACAGCGCAGCATCATTTATGGAAAATAAAACAGCGGTAATAATCACCCATTTTGAGACAAGCCATTGTAATTTTGAATGACAATTTACTAATTAAGGGATAAAGGACGAGTTACTCAATTTCGTTTAGGATACGTCCCGGATTCTACTTCTATGGGATGTCGTGGGGGCGATTTGAATGCGTATTTTGCCTATAGAATGACTGGCGGAGGGGAGCCGATGGACTAATCAGTGCTTGATCTTTTGCAAACAAGTTTGGTACCAAGTCAACACTCCGAAGGGATGGAAGTCTTGGTTGGCCTGGGCTCGAGAACCGAACCAAGAACATGGTATCGGGTGCATGCGACAGCCGGCACCGCCGAGTTTGCTACAGCACGTATAAAACGAATAAGTATGTATACAACTACTTTATTAAACCGTATTCAACGTCTAGGCACGCTGCGAATCTTACTACCACATGCGAACGCAAAAGGAAGCGCAAGTTCAGCGAATTCGTAGAGACTAGTCTGGGAAGGATAGATCGCTGGCATGTTCATCGACTGGCCACCAGAATTTCATTGTAAAGGTCATATACGCATTCGTACTGCCTCCACTACATCCCGTAAAGGTAAGATGCGTGGCGCAGTCCCTAAAAGGATTGATTAACGCAGCCCTTCATTAATTATCCTTTAATATAAAACCGACAGGAGGTTTACGCGAGAACCAGCCTCTTCAACCAACTACTAAGATCCTTTATTCTTTATCCTTCAACCAAACATGCAATCTTCGCAAAAATGGAAAATGTGAGGGTGCCGGATGTACAATAAGCTCACAAAATAATTTTGGTTTTACAGTCGAGCTTCTTAGTGGCTTTACAAGACAAAACAAAAGCAAAAAACAGGATAAAAGGAAGAGAACAAACAAAAATATGGTAGTATTCTTAGTAAGTTCTTAGTAAGTTTGAGCTACATGGAACCAGCTCTGTTTACGAAAAAAGTGGAACTACGTGAGCTCTTCGCTCTATCAAAGACAATTTTGTTCTGTTCACCACAAGTGATAAAGGATAAAAGGGTAAAGATCGGCGTTACTCAATCCCTTTTGGGATGCGCTACGCACTCCACTCCTACGGGATGTCGTGGAGGCGATTTGAAAGGATGTTCAGCTTATACAATGACTTTCGGTGGCCAGCCGATGAAGAAGTCAGCGCGTTATCCTTCCCAGACAAGTCTGGGACCGATTCGTCGACCCCGGAGGAATAAAAGGCTTGGTTAGCCTGGGCGGGGGATCAAACTAGGAACCTGGTATCGGGTGCATGCAGCAGCCGGCACCTTCTCTATCTGCGCTACACGCACTACCACAGAACAATCCTAAAAGCCGTAAAGCCCAACTTAACTTGTACTGATTTTGCGAACACCAAAGAGATCCATTCTTAAGCTAAAACAGAAACTGTTGAAGTTTTTATTCCTAATTGACGCTCGGGGTATTCTAGGGTAGTAAAAGCCACCAACTCTAAAAAGAAGTTCCCGTGTGTAATTATTCTAAACTCTTCCTAAAAGAATTACTTCCTTCTTTTTGTGAAGGATTATTGCAGCTTTTGGGAGCGTGTAGCACAGTCGGAGGAAGCGCCGACGGTCGCGTGCACCCGATACCAGGTTTCTGGTTCGGATATTCCGCCCAGGCCAACCAAGCCTTCCATCCCTCCGGGGTCGGTGAATTGGTACCAGACGTGTCTGGGAAGGATAAAGCACTGACTTGTTCATCGGCTGGCCACCGCAAGTCATTGTATGGCCAAATACGCATTCATATCGCCTCCACGACATCCTGTAGAAGTAGAATGCGCTGGCGCATCCTTGAGTAACGCCGTCCTTTATCCTTATCCTTTATCCTTTATTGCAGCTTTCGGGGAGCTATTTCTACAGGTGGGCAGCGTTGCAGTAGGAGAACAGCTCGTTCTGACACATGGACCGTCTGGACTACATTTTTAATGCTTATTCAGGGGCCTAATAGTGCAGCCGAAGGAGGCGGCGGCCTTCGCGTGCACTCTGAAGCATGGGTTCCTGATTTCCGAACACTTGAAAACACATCGTATTCGAAATCGATCGAATGTTCGAAAATCTGCTGGAAGCATAAATCTATACAGTACACCATGACTCACAAGAAATAAAGTTAGGCTGTCCCAAAATTAATCGCCGAAACGAATAGCTTACTTCAACCTCCTATAACTCAGCTTAAACACAACTATTTTAATCGAAATAAAAACCACCAGAATCTATACAACTTTGCAAACAAACACGTAATAAACCTAATGTTTATCACAAAAGCTGATATTAACTGATATTAACGAAATCAACGAGGGCACATCCAACATCGGGCAAGTTAGTTAGTTGTTCCATACGCAAATGAGAATCAAGAGTTTGGAAAAAGCGGCAGTCAGTGGGGGAAGGTCGGGAGAATATGGTGGGTGAGGTAGAACTTCGATGCCTAAAGGGGTCAATTTTCGCCAAGTGATTTGCGAGGTGTGTGGCCTCCTGCAACAGAAGCAGTCCTCCTCTCTCTCCTCTCCTCTGTGACCACTGCCGGCTACAATTTTTGGGAACTTCTCAAACATTTGGACTAAATCACAGCAGCAGGACTCTGCTGTGACTACCTGATCAGGTTGCGAAGAGCTGTAGTGGCTTACACCTTTACAACACCACCACAAAATAAGCATAACATTTTTAGGGTGAAGGTCGGGTTTAGGAAAGGATGTTGGAGGAGCATCCTTATCTACCAAGACAAATCCCGCTGCCTGTTATCGTAAAGGACCCATTTTTCATCCACAGTTATAACTCGGCCTACAAAAGGCTCACTTTTGAAGCGAAACAGCAGGTTGCAGCAAGTGTATAAACGTGCCAGACGTTGCTCATCGCTCAGCTCTTGAAGCACCTACTTCAACATCTTCTTCACCCTGCTGATTCTCCCCGAATGCCCTACTCACGTATGATGTACGCTAAGGTCCTCTGCAAACGTACGTCTCCGGAGCAGCTTGGACTGCTCTCCTCAAAGCTTCGTCGTCAAGCGACAACCTCTGCCCGCGACGCGGCTTTTTTCGAGATCAAAATCGCCGGAAGCGAATTTTTCGAAGCAGAGCCTCACCGTTCGTTCGCAGGGACGGTCCGTCGCAAAAGCGCTGCTAAGGTTAGGGATGCCTCTGCCGCAGAATGATCCCATCTAAATGCTTAAAGCATGATGACTCGATAGTCGCGTCGGTTCATGAATTTACAGAGCACTGAGAAGGTCGGCTAGAAAAATTAGAGTGACATCCACATACGCTTTTTGAAAGGGCAGGAAAAAACCTACCGAACAGTAGGCCTTCCCTGAGGCGGAATGATTTAACGTAAAAAAACTTATTTGTTTAAACATACCTCGAAAAGGAGATTAATTTTGCGACAACCTAATAAATAATGACGATTCTTCCAAGTGAAACTGTAACATGGCCGAAAAGAAGCCGGCATAATAATGACAGGGGTGTCTTTGAGAAGTATAAAGCTGCTTTTGGGCCTCCTGTACAAGCCGGTCTAGCTGAGCATCTCCCTGAGTTCAACGACAGCAAAACCGCCCTGAGATCAGGTAAAAGCTTCCAGAAGCAGCGCAGTTGCCACGGCGAGCTGCTGCTCTACTCGGTCGGCGAGGAGACGGACGGACGGCTGCTGGCTGGGCGAAAGGGGCTGCGCGTGCGCTTCGGCGGCCAGCACATATACATGCCCATTTACGATTATTTTACATGAAAATTAATGCGACTGGCTGGCTGGTTTCAAACGGGATTTTCACGACACCGACAAAAACCCTCCTCGTACACGCGCGCCCTCGGCCGCCGCCGCCGCGCCCACGGAAGGCGTGCGAACGTCGCACGCGCGCCATGCGACGCCGCGAGCGACGTGGAAAGAACTCCGGGGGTATAATTTTATGACCGTTTTGATGGGGGAACACTGTAATAGGCGGCTGGCCCCCCGGCCGCGTCAGCCAGCCTTGAGGCCGGACGGCTTCAAACGCGTGCGCGACGAAGTGGTAGAACGAGTACTCGTCCTCCTTCCACTGATAACCGACGAGGAGCGGTTTCGGCATCGGTTTTTCGGCGAGCAGAATCTGCTGACTCCCTGACGTTAGCCGAACTCTCTGGACGTCACTGTCATTTGAGGGTAGGTACATAGGCCTGCCGGTAGCCTTGAAGGACTTCTGCAACCAACAGGGTGCTGCCCGGGAGCTGGCTGCCCCTCTCGCCAAGCCGAGACTAGTCGACGCACGCGCTTATTCCATTTCTGGGATGAGAACAGGATTCGCAAGCCAGGGGAGAGGCTGTCGGTCGCAAGCCTCACTTGAATCTGCCCAAGTGTGCCTACTGGTTCCCTCTTCGCCATCATCGACGACGATAAGTGAATGATGCCTGGAATCTCACCCCGTCGGGGCACATTCCCAAAGACACAGTTCTGACGCCTAAGCGCTTAACTAAGAGCAATTTAATGGAACTTAGCAGTAAGACTTAAGCACGTCTCTTCATTCTTACTCCCTTACTGAACTCCAGTTCTCAAGCGATACAATTTCCTAACCAAATTAATGGAACAATTCAGTGGAATTTAACCAACTTAGTCTTATCGCTTTCACGTGAAATTGGACCATTCAAATCAAATTGGACTGTTGTTAAGCAGTTTGACGCATTTGAAACCAAACTACACATCTTGCAAATCAAATCTGGAAGCCTCCAGATTAAGCTAGAAATTCTCGGAAAAAGTTCGATTAATTTCTTGTCCAAGCAAAAATTTGTATGACTCTCTTTTAAAAAACATTGCACCAACGCCGAAACCTGAATAGTCCCACTGAAACTTTATAAAAATGTCATTTTTTGTTTGGAAATAACGTGAAAATAACAAGAGGAGAAAGAGTAAAAAACAGAAAGTTTGTTTTGAAGCGCTGAAAAGCAGCAACTATTACTGTATGAAAATAGGAAATCGCGCAATGCACCCGTCAGGACGTCGAGATTTTTCTTTGTTTGGTAGGTGAAGCTCCTAGCCTTTTGTAAATTAGTTTCTGAACACAACAAAGCATTCCAAGCGTCATTTTCGCCTTATCAGCTCGCACTGAAGTGATATCGTTTTTTGCCATTTTTGGGCCACCCAAGAAACCGCGGCAAAAATAAACTTTACCACTGTGCTCCTTATTAGAGGCCCTATAAGATGAAATAGGTCTTGCTGAGAGTCGTTGAGGTAAGTTCACAGACGTTCCTTAATAGATCTGATTTTTTTTTCAAAATTAACCCAAAAATAACTATCATATTATACATGGTTAGCAAGCCACCTAATATATGTATGTACAAGCTGCAAAAGATGGATGAGTGCAAAAGGAACACGGAAGCTGATCGAGTCATCATCGTGCGGAAGTGGACAGCAAGCTGCTGCCAGGCGCCTTTGTCGGCCGGTGGGGCACCGAGCGAACCGTCCGAGACCCCGTGGAGACATTCGATAAAAGTGGCGAAAAATTCACGATCGATTGGAAATAATGTTGATAACACATTCAGAGCCGGCACACACACACTCTTCGAAGCAAGGCCGACGACACACGACATGGGACGGGCGTTTTTCGAGCCCTCGCGAAAAATTTCCGAGGCCCGTCGGGCGCATTCGGGCGGACATTGACTCTGTAGAAGCGCTGACTTGGCCGCACCTCTTCGGCTATCGGGTGTGAACGGTATTTTTGAAGCGTCAATATTTCATGGCACTACACCGAGCCGCGCTCAGAATGTCGAGAAGGACTGACGTGAAATCAAAATAAAAGCGGAAGCCCGCAGCCGCAACAAAAAGGGCTCTGAGGACGAGAGAGCAGTGAAAGAGAGGAGCGGATGAGGAGGAAAGCAATTCGGTGAGCCGATGGTGTGACCTGCCTGACGACGATGGAGATAAGCACGAAGAGGAACAGTTCGTGTGAGCACCACTTGTACGATCTGCTGCTTTACGTATCGAGAAGGGTGGAGTAGTTGACCGTCATCTCGACATATTTGAACTCCACCTTGAATAGGCCATGAACCCGGTTGCGAAGTTTAAAAACAGAGCATCATCCACTAGCTGAACGACGCCTTTAATATACCGCCACTCCCGTGAATACTGACTACACTGTGAGACTTGTTCTTTTTTGGCACGAATTTCGGAGAGATGGAGGCCACTTTCTAGGTCTTCATAAGTCTCCAGACATTGTTCTAGCCTTACAGTTTGTACGGAACCCGCAGTGCCGTTAGAGGAGGCGCCAGATGTAGCGCATGCACTCAATTTAAGGTTCCTGATTCGCATATCTAGCCGAGGCCAACCATGCTTTCCATCCCTCCTGGATCGCTGAAACGGCACCAGCCTTGTCAGCGGAGAATAAAGCACAAACTGTCCATCGTCTGGCTTCCCAAGGTCATGTATATGTCAAAGGTGTACTCATATTGTCTCCACAACATCCTATAGAAATAGAATTCGCGACTCACGCAAACGTTATTGACTATCGCAATCGTTTTTCCTACATTTTTATGGTCCTGGATTTTTTTACTTAACTAGGTTACGCTTCTATGAGGTGGAGTCGGAAGAGGGGTGTGATCTCGTGTGCACTCAGAATCGACTCAAGGAATTTAGAGGAATTCTCCTTCTAGGTTTTCAAATGGAGTACCACCATTGCATGGCAGAAAAGTTTGAACGCCTAATTTATCTAAACAGCCACAACAGTTCGAAATCTAGAGCAAGTTATACGTTAAAGCACCTCCTTGAAATACACAAGGTCCATTCTTCGTTATGCTATTCAAATTTATTTATCTAATTGGATGTGCAAATATAACAAAAATAAAGACAAATATAATAAATATAAGTATTATTTTTATGATTGTAAACAATACTACGCATAACAACTGGTTAGTTACTCTGGAAGATATCTGTCAAGGTTGAGAGCCTAAGCCTCTTAAAATGGGGTAGAGAACTAGGAGGCGCTTGTTTTTTGTTGTTGGGAATGTTAGAAGCTCAGACCCTGCCTTTTGGGTGAAAAAGGAAGCAAGGATAGAGCTTCCAGCCTTAGAGAAATAGATTTTCCACAGAGCACCTCTTGTGTTTGAATTTTGCAGCGTGTAGAACTCGTCAAGTGGTAGTGCTACCACATCAGTAACTCTTTTGAATATCATCAGCAGTTCATTCCCGCTTCCTACGAGTGTCAAGACTGAACACATTGAAAATTTCGTCGTGATTAGAGACAGAGGACACGGTTGTGTAATCATCATAATATAACACGAAGCTTTTAAAAATTTTCAGAAATCACATCTGAAGCATAACTTGCTGATGCCCTAGAGGTTGTCCATCATTTACTTTTTCACCTAGATAATGTGTGTAGATTGTAATTGCTTTTCTCGTTTGGTGAATTTTTTACAGAGTTTGCGCACGATTGTACATGTACTCGTGTAAATAAATAAATAAATAAATAAACATCTAAGCGCATCCAGAGCTTTCTAGTAAACGGTTTTGAACTACTTCGAGCCTTTGTACACTACTCTTGAAGTGAGGGCTAAAGATCGTTGTACCGTAATCAAATATTTATTTACTTATTACTACTATTATTTTATTATTTTTTATTTTTATATAAATTCGCATTTGGGCGCATGTAGCGCAGTCGGAGGAGGCGCGACTGTCGCGTGTGCCCGATACCAGGTTCCTGGTTCGGATTTCCCGCCCAGGCCAACCAAGCCTTCCACCCCTCCGGGGTCGGTGAACTGGCACCAAACTTGTCTGGAAAGGATAGAGCGCTGACTTGTTCATCGGCTGGCCACCGCAAGTCATTGTATGGCCAAATACGCATTCATGCCGCCTCCACGACATCCCGTAGAAGTAGAATGCGCTGACCCATCCCAGAAGGGATTGAGTAACGCCGTCCTTTATCCTTTATCCTCATCCTTACTATTATTATTTTATTCATTTTTATTATTTTATTTTATTTTTATCTTTATAAAATTTCAAATTGGGGTTTATCGTTTCTGTTAACAACTAAGAACTACTCAAAAACGGTACAGAACCACCGGTCAAGAGAGTCTGCTTCGAATTTCAGAGGAACACTCAATTCCTTCCTCAGTATTGTATTTAAGTGGAATGTGTGGCGCTCCCCATGACGATTTGTCAAGGACGATTCCTATTTTTTATCCTTGCTCCGGGTGTACAAATAAAAAGGGACGAATTAAAGCATTGTGAGTCCGATTCTAATCTTGGGCTGTTTCCAGAGGTTTTTCCCTTTCCGCCTTTGTTAGACGACAAAACGGTTTGGGAGATATCTCGTAAAGATACAGTTATTGTGGAATGGACAGCTGTGTAGATGGAATCAGCCGAGTCGGAAAGACCAGCTGAAAATCGCCGGATTAGTAATGGACAAAACGGGTTTCGCGGTTGAATTTTTTTCTCTACAGAAGCTGTCGACGGAATACAACGAGGAACGGCACTGAGCTGGGAGTTTTCTATAGTCAGTACTAGCCAAGTCTTTTTTCCAACAAAAATTTATAAACTTCAATACGAATGCAAAATAATTAAGTCTCAAGAATAAATAATAGATGTTGGCATCAATTCACTCCGTTGTGGGATGCGCCGCGCACTCTACTTCCAAACGATGTCTCGGAATACCTTTCAGGCAACTTAGACGTGCGTTTAACCAACAAAAAGACCAACAAGAGGTGCATTCAAGAGAAAACTCAAAAGGATTATCCTGCTAGATGCATTTCCTAGAAGGCCTAGCAGAGAATCAAACTTCGAATTGAATCGAGATGCGCACGAGAACCGGCACCTTCTCCGATTGCTCTTCAGGGTCCCTAAAAGCTTAGGGAGGCAATTTACACATCTAATCGACCATGCGCCAGGCATTGTACTTCTGCATGATGTTGTTAGGTCAGTTTGAACATTCACTTGAGCTACTTAATCAACTTGCAGTGGCCAGCCAATGAAAAAGTCAGTCTTTATCCTTCCCAGACAAGTCTGATACCAATTTGAAACGCCGGGATGATGGAAGGCTTGGATGGCCTGGGCAGGAAACCCGAATCAGGAACGTATAGCAGGGTACACGAGATCGTCGGCACCTTCTCAGACTGCGCTGCCATGCGAGGAAATCTTTTTAAAAAATCTTGGCACGCCGTTGCTACACTGCTAAAATTCTCACGTCCTTGACGAGTTTCGTCTCTCTGCTGCTGGTCAATCGAATGGGAGTGAAGTAGAGTGTTTATAGAAGACAAAGAAGAAGGCATCCTTCGGAAGTTGCCAGAGTCACTCCTCTATACCTCAAAGGAATCATCGATGAGAAATGGTGCGGAAGCCTTTTCTTCAGGTTCAAAGTTCTCCTAGAGACTTATGTATACATATCCGAGACCAACGAAGATGGCTGAAGATTCAGCAACTGATGGTAACATACGTCAGTATGCTCTTTGGCGAAGAGGTTTTTTAAGTGGAATTTTTACTTACGTCCGTCTTTCGAAGCCTAGAAATAAAGGATAAGGGACGGCGCCACTCAATCTCTTTGGACGCGCCACGCATTCTACTTCTACGGGATGTTGCGGAGGCGATTTGAATGTGTATTTTGGCCAAACAATGACTTGCGGTGGCCAGCCGATGAACAAGTCAGTGGCTTATACTTCCCAGTTATGTCTGGTACCAATTCACCGACCCCGGATGGATGGAATGCTTGGTTGGCCTGGGTGGGAAGTCCAAACCAGGAACCTGGTATCGGGTGCAGGCGACAGTCGGCGCCTCCTCCGCCTGCGCTACACGCGCCTAGTGACCTAAAAATGAAATAAAAATTCTGCTTAAAAGCCTCATTGGCAAAGAACATGCAAGTTGTATACAATTCCGGAGTTTCAAGATGAGAGAACCTATATTTTCTGGTAGCAACAGGCTGCTTGAAAATCTTGAAATTTAGTCTGCTGATTGAAAAGATGTGATGGACCATAGGCAGATGCTTAGAACAGCTCGCTAGAACGCAGTTATAATCGTCCTCCACTGGCCAATAAAGCGTGAAGAAACCCAGAAAATTGCCTCGAAAATTCTGGAGCGGAAGCCGAAAACTCGTCCTATTCGAGCGTATTACGTGGAGCTTACCGTTTAGAGCGCCGACGAACGCAGAGAAGCGCTCCTCTGACAGATCGCCGTATGCGTGGTGGGATAGCTGAAGACGGTGGCGGACGGTGACGGTGTGTGCGCCGCGTGAGTTTGTTTACAACGGCGATTTTTGCATGCGATCGAGGCGGTCGACGAAATAATTATATGACCCAGATATACGGTGGAAGGCGCTCTACACACTGACCGCCCAGCAGCAGCCCACCACGCATCTCATCAAGACCACAAAAGATGGCGACAACCCGGCTGGCGGCGGGTTTTACTATCAAGCGATCAAAAAACCAAAAAACGCCCCCACGACAGAACCAGGAGAAATCAGCCAAATCATCCTGGTAGCGGACTGGACAGCTAGAAGCCTACTTGCGCCACAGATAATGCCGACGGTTCTTAGGAAGATAGGTGGTGATCTCTTGCGAACTCTTGCACGAGGCGGGCCTCGAACTCGCACCTCCTTCCCGGCGTAAGAGTTTTGATCGCTCCCAAACATCCATCCAAGAGCTTCTGTCTTCTATAACAGCCGCCCCATGCTTATGCAAAAATGTATAAAAAGCCGACAGCGTCCGCCGAAAAACGCCTGCGACGACGGGGTGAAGATGACGACGGGGCAAGGAGCGCCTACCCCCGCTTTCAATTTGAGAATCGATGCGCTCAGAACGAGAAAAAACGCGCACACCGGCACAAACCGTTTTGAAGGTCTTTCGGACGATTTTCCATCGAAATTTCGGTTCAAAAACCGCCCATCGCCGCCGCGGCGGGGACGGTCGTCGGCCGCCGCCCCACCCCTAGTGACAGTGGAGGCGACGGCGACGACGACCATCATCTTCGAAGCAGTCCGTTGCCGTCGAGGTCGTCGCCATCGGGAGCACACACTTATCCGTCGTTGAGTCCAAAAATTGCCACCTTACGAAGTGATAGATGCCCGAGGGAGTGTAGTCAGCGCAGTGCCCCTCTGACTTCAGCGATTCCGAATGAGCACCTGTCCTTGGGACTTTCGTCTAGAGAAATGGAGCCTCCGAAAAAAGTTCCGACAATTTTTTAGCGAACGACAAAAACGCCGAAGAATCGTCGCTGGCACGTCTGAGAGCAAAGCGAAATTCCTGCGACCATAGAGGGGTGGCATCGGATAGAGGACGATGCTCTTCAACTCTCAAACGATACCATGCTCATCAACGCTTCCTAGCAGTAAATCGTCATATAAATCATTGGAGTCCACACCTTCGCAATTCTGTTAGGCTGTCCAGGTTTGACTTTCGATCAATCTTAAAATAAGGATATAGGATAAACAGCAGCGTTACTCAGTCTTTTCGGGATAGGCTACGCATTCCACTTCTAATGGGCAGCATAGAAGTGATTTGAAGGCGTATTTGGTCCAGACAACGACTTGCGGTGACTAGCCGATGAACTCGTTTTTTTTTCTCTGTGTTTTTGTTTTCCTTCTCAGACAAGATGACACAGATGGGACGACTCCCGAGGAAAGGAGAGCTTGGTTGACCGAAATAAGAATCTGGAGTCAGGTGCACGCCACAGTCGGCGTCTCCTCCGGCTGCACTACCATGCGACTAGGTGTTTAAAAAATCTTGGCATACCGTCTTAGACTACTTATATGTCCTATATGTTTTGATTGCTGAGTCCACTCGGAAGGTAGGTCTTCCACTTGGAACCGTACGAGGTTTGCTATTTTCATTCAGATGAGTACTCTGCACTATGAAACACATAGCGTTTAGGTTGATAGCATTGTAGGCGCTTCCGACATTTCCAAACCCCGACGACGCGAAATCGCCGAAACATAAGCCAATTAAAATTGGATAGCAATCTTGGCCAACGACTGAAACAAGGGCACATAGGACGCTTTAGCAGTTGATTAGGTTCTCGGTTCGGGTCCTGCTCACATACTTCCGGGGTCGGTGAATTAATATCATGCTTTTCTGCGAGGGATAAAACCCTGACATGTCCATCGTCCGGCCACCGCAAGTCATTGTATAGTCCAAATACGCTTTCACATCGCCTCCACGACATCCCGTAGAAGTACAGTACGTGTCACGTTCCACAGGAGAATTGATTTAGGCCGTTCCTCATCCTTTTATCGGTAAAAGAAGGCACAGAACTAGATCCTATGATAAAGCAGATAGTGGTAAATAGTGGTCATCTATGATCTTGAGAAAGAAACAAAATTCTCGCCCCGGCGGGACTCAAACCCACATGTGAAAAGATCAAATCCGGGAAGCATGTGATACGGGTTCGTATCCCGCCTGAACCATTTACCCGTCGATTAACCTTTGCTCCAAACTGTGCACACATTACTGAGGGATCCATGTCGCGAATGTGGACAGCATTGTGAGGTGGGAGCGCGCCAGCCAATCATAATGAACCAGTGCACCAAACACTGATCATTCGTTGAGGCCTAATTGGCTCACTCGTTTCAATGCTGTCCATAATCGCGACATAACCAATCAGCGCACCAAACACGGACCTTTTTTCAGTTTTTAGAAATCTCTGTCTTCTCGATTTCTCATTAAAAAATTTTGAAGCATGTGTATTCTAATAT
This sequence comes from Heligmosomoides polygyrus polygyrus, assembly GCA_947396885.1. Taxonomy (NCBI): domain Eukaryota; kingdom Metazoa; phylum Nematoda; class Chromadorea; order Rhabditida; family Heligmosomidae; genus Heligmosomoides; species Heligmosomoides polygyrus. The sequence goes on along the minus strand of OX377203.1, from coordinate 84,513,196 downwards.
TTTATGTAGGAATTCTGAGTTGCGATTATGCATTGAGCTAATTGTGGAAGAGTTTTTGAAAAAGCCTTCAAATTCTAACTCAATCAATATTTTGGGAATCTTTTTCAAACATAATTTCTGGCTACGCCATCTTCGAGGTTAGATCGAGATGATGACAATTTAAGGTCACAAAGGTTCCTTTTTTAGAATTCGAGAATGAGTGACTCATTGTTTTCGTTACTCCTTAATGCTCAAGTGAAACTTAGAGCTTTTTCAGAATGAAATAGCGTTAACAAATGCTGAGGGAGTCAGGAAACGGTAAGGAAGACTTCTCCACTTTGCCATTTCTCTGCGATTGTTGAAATTCTTCTCGGGGATGATGACATCAAGATTGCTATCAGCACTTTTTGCTCGACCGCTGTGGGAGAGTTTGCTTAGCGGTGCTTCAGTAACAAATATTCGTCTGCCGAACTACGCGTGAACTCAGCTGCCGTTTCCTCTAGGCTACGCTGCTATAATAAACACGTGGTGCGGACAAACACAATTTTCTCTTTTATTATCACAAAATTCCATCTAAATAAAAAATTCTTTTGCACCTAAATAGAGGATACCTCAAAAGGAATGTTAACCAATAAAGCCTCCGTCAGCCGGAATGGCCGCCTTCATCCTTGGCCTTAAGCGCTTGCACGCTCTCTTTAGAGGGGTGCAGTCCATACTTGTGAATGCCGCTTCAAAAGCGGTGAGAAGAGCTGTGACATTAGGGTGTCTCGTCTTGTTAGCAACCCTTTTGACTACGCTCTCAACACAACAGTCCGGGAGATTCAAATTCGAGCTTTCGGGAGGTCAGAACTCCTTGGACCAAAACGTGTCTCAGTTATCGGACAGCTTGAGGCTACAGCCACCATCCACGGTTTCTCTCCATTCAGCAAAACTCGCAGATCAATCTCTTTGGTGACAGTCTGTCGTTTCTTAAAGAAATTTGACGGCATGACATCACCCTCACTGACCACAGCAGGATTGACATGAAGACTTGCTGGAGAATGTGTTCTAGCAACAATCGGGACGTCCTAGGGATCGTAGGCGAGCTAGCGATCATTTCTACGCCTTACCTTCGTATCAACTGAAAACATTTATTCGACAGAATTCCCTTAACGATTGCCCCGGGTCCTCCAGAATTATCGAGGTGTCCAGAAAGCATCTGTAGAAAGCTTCGGAATGCTCCAGATTTTTTCCAGAATGTTCTGAAGATTTCAACATAAGTCTTATATAAAAACTGCTCCTGCTGTATCTGCATAACATACCCAGCTCCGTCTTCCCTGCCTATTTCACTCTACGATGGCCGAATTGTCTACCCATATTAGACACGTACTCCTTTACGAGTTTGAATCTGGGCACTCCGCTGCAGAATCCTATCGAAAATTGTGTCGTGTATTGGGCTCCGAAGCTCCTTCTGTACGGTCTGTGTATAGCTGGTTCAAACGCTTCAGAAGCGGGAACAGGAGTCTCGAAGATGAGCCTCGCTCTAGTCGACCGACAACGATACCTTTGGACGAACTGAGAAAACTGGCGGAGCAGCAGCCATATGAGGGTGTGCGTTATTTTGCTGCTGCTCTTGGCTGTTCCCGATCCACCGTGGGCAACGGACTGCGACCTCTTGGAATAGTTAAGAAGCTCGGTCAGTGGCTCCCACACGAACTGACCGACGACCACCGGCGAAGACGGCTGGACATATGCACTCAACTGCTCTCCCGAAGTCACACTTCAACTGGCTGGACACCATCGTCACAGGAGACGGAAAATGGGTCCTCTTCGTCAACCACGCTAGTAAGCGTGCGTGGTGCCAACGCGATGAAGTGCCGAAATCTTTCGTAAAAGGTGGAATTCATGCGAGGAAAGTCATGCTGAGCGTCTGGTGGGGGTTCATGGGATCTACCATTTCGAGCTGCTGCCTGACAGCACGACGGTCGCTGCCGAGGTCTACGCTACCCAACCGCAGAGACTGGCCGACAAGATGCGCAAGGAACAGCGCAGGCTCGACAAAGTTTGCTTGCTGCACGATAACGCGCGCCCACACATTGCGAGACAACTTCTCAGAAAATTCTGGAACTCGGATGGGAAGTTCTGCCGCATCCACCGTACAGCCCAGATCTGACCCCAAGTGACAACCATCTTTTCCGATCACTTCAGCATCATCTGGCAGGGAAGCGATATGAAGATCGTGACCACCTCGAAAATGACTTTCGACCTTTTTTCGCCTCCAATTCGCCGGATTTCTACGTCAGAGGAATTCGAAGTCTTGGGGAACGTTGGCGGGGAGTAGTCGATGTTGATGGAAATTATTTGGTTGATTAATAAAGTGTTGATAAAAATTGTGTTATTTCTGCAGATACTTTCTGGACACCCTAATAGCATCTGAGCGTTTTCCACGACATCGGGGCTATTCTGAGGTTATGCCTGTTTAGTAGAGGTTTATGGATCCGAATTTAAACGCTGCACCTTGTAGGTGGAAGGGTAGATGCAATACATAGTTGTGCTTATTCGACTATTCGAATAATTATTCGAATAATTTATTATATTATAATATTCGAATTCGGAACTTCCTGGATTCGAATATGCGTTTTCGAGCGGTTACTCGAAAATCAAAGTTTCGAGTATTCGAAACCAGGAACTATTCGAGTAACTTATTCGAATAATTACTCGAATGGTCGAATAAGTACAACTATAGTACTATAGATGCCAATCATTCTCGCTTGAAGAAATTCTTGAGGACATAACTTGACACCCTGACACTGATCTATCTTCAAACGTTAAGAAGCTAAGAAATTGAAATTTTATTTTAGTATAAGTTGAGATTGAAAAATTCCCTTAAGAGTGATTGACCTAAAATATGAAGTGTTGTTCAAACATTACTCAACAACTAGCTGAAGGTGTGATCAAATCTTAGAATTCTTAGATAAATGTTCGAATATCCAAGCTTCCAAAAAATTTAGAGAAAAACTACGACAGAAAAATTTTTGTGCACCAATTTACATCATTGCATAACAACTGCACACATCGAGGTTATGTTTAGCTGTATGCCCGCGTTAACTTTTACGCTTTGTTTGTTTCACCTCAATAAATCAGTCAATCAATCAAACCATCTGCGCTGGTATCAGATCCACTTCTGAGTGTTTATTTACCGAAGGGGGAATGGGGGAAAAAGAAGTGAAGGATAGAGGATAAAGGACGGTGTTAATCAACGTTTCGCGGAACGCGCCATGCATTCTACATCTGCAGGTGTGTGAAGGCTATGTGAATGCGCATTTTAGATATCGATGCAATAGCTTTCGCTGAACAACCAACGAAGAAGTCGGTATTTTATACTTTCCAGACAGCTCTGGTAACAATTGGTTCGGCCCAAGAGAGAGAGGCTTGGCTGGCCGGGGCGGGACCCTAGCCAAGGATCTAGAATCGGTGAGCACGCGACAACCAGAGCCTCCCCCGACTGCGCCACAACGTGTCCAAGTAACCGATAAACGGAGCTCCCGCTTGACATGCAAATTTTGGACCGTCAAGCCTGCGCAGAGACGAGTTGAACTGCATTAGGATAAAAGTGAGAGGTCAACGGTACTGAATTTCTTCGTGGAATTCGCCACAGATTCCATATCGTGGAGACGATATGAATACGTATTTTTCTATAAGATGTCTTGCAATGGTCAGTGTTTTTTTTCCGTTTCCAGATAAGTATCACGGAAGTATGGAAGGCTAGTTCGGTTGCCTTGGTGGGAGCCGATCCAAGCACCCTGAATCGGAGTGCACGCGGCAGTCGGCGCCGTCTCCGACAGCGCTACCGTGCGCACTATTCAAGAATATAAATTTGCAAGAATTTCAAAAGAATAAAAACAAAATTGGGAATCCAGAAAGCAACCAAAACCGCACGAACGACTTAGCTCAAAATCACGCTATTAAAAGCGATTCAACCCGATCGGTTTTCTAGGTCGCCTCGATCGCAAGGATACGTCGTTGTGCATGTGAGCGGTGCGGTGTCTTGATGACCAATAACTGAGGAGAGCCAGCGAAATCGAACAAAAACACGGCGCGAACACTACCACACCATCCAGGGTAGGAAATGGAACACTCTTGGTTGGTGGACAAGGCAGTTTTGCGAGATCAAACACTCACGTCAACATGGAAGACCCGGATCTATCCTAATCGGAGGGAGGCATCGGTAAAGCGAAACAAATGTAAACAGTGAGACATTCTTTCTCTGAAAGTGAAGATTCTCTTACAAATAACTTTGTATTTATAAGAGGCTGTGCTCAACTTTTTTGTTGAAATTAAAATTGCTTCCGTTTCGACTGAATGAATATATGTATTTGTAAAAAAATGCTGGCCTCCGTCAAATGCGAAACAGCACTCAAAGAAGTTTCAGGAATCGTTTTCGGCTGTTCTTAGAACTTGTGATGGACTTCCTACATTGTTTCTCAGTTCTTTGTCGACGACGTTCAACTATAAGTAAAATACTTTCGGCACAGAAAGAGAAAGGGCATTTGAGAAATTAGCAACAAAATGGTTAAAAAAAGAATAAACCATATTTTGATGGATGCCCTTTTTAGTTAGTCAATGCTTAGTCACTTTGAAAAAAAGCACTTAAAGCACTTTAATTCCCGGAAAAATCTTTTTTGCCAATCTTTAAAAAGCAAGCTTTTTCAGTAATCTTTTGTGATCAATTGATTTTGTGTCCCTTTTAGCACAATAACTGCTCTTTGCTTGCTTCAGAAAACCAACGTTTGCTGTATTCTTGCTCAACTGATTTTGTATCATTTTTGGCTCAATAAATGTTCTATATTCTATCGTCGGCTAGAAAATTGCAGAGGAAGGTTCCTCCGTTCATGGTATTGTCTTTGTATACTGGTCCAATTTCAGTTTCGCTGCCGTTGTTAAAGAGTCAGATTGGATTGCTCTCCCCACTAGGATAGATCTGAGGGCCATTAATATACTTACGACTTGGAAGAAATCATCTGAACCAAAGAAGGGGTAGATACGATGCTGTCTTGTTATTTTCAAATTCGTAGTTCTGTTTTCATATAGACAGTTTTCGGAGATATCTTAAACGATGCTCCTCCTCTTCATTGAAGAGCCACGGGAGGGGCATAACACAAAGGTTCATCTGAAGATAGTGGCGGAACGAACCTTTTTATATCTCTACCAACCATCAGAGTGGTCTCTCGGCAGCACTGACGGCTTCTTAACGGCTTCGCCGTGGTAATAACTTCTCATCATCAATTGTACCTTCCACCTGTGTCATGGTTTCCCCAGGAAGAACATCTTGACTACGTCGATTGGGGCAAGTTAGAAAAAAATCGAAAAATAATCCTCATCCACAAAAAACGATTATTTGACCAATATCGATTGATGGCGATCAATACTTCTAAAAACAAACTTTAGATTCGTGTTCAACAACCTCGGCTGCCCCAGGGCTAAAGTTTCGGGTCGCTGTTGATCGCCATCAATCATACCCAATACTAAGGCTTTCCCCATTCCAGTTGTGATGGAAACACACACACACACACACACACACACACACACACACACACACACACACACACACACACACACACACACACACACACACACACACACACACACTCACACTCACACACACACACACACACACACACAAGCAGCACACACATACACACACACTTACTCCTTTATATACAGGGTGCGTAAAAAGTATTGACGTACCTACTTTTTGTTTCAGCTCCAGCTTTCTGTTTCTACCCCCTAGGTTTTTATGTGTTAATTTTGTTGTCTGTATTGTGCTCAAAAAACACTCACGAAAAAACTGAAGAAACATGATCGTCACCGTTACGGTGGCCCTTTTTTTGTCTGTTACCCAGACAGCTGAATACTTCCTTAACAAGAGAATTTGGCGCTGTTCGAAACGGTTGGTGAGGAAAGAGGTCAGCCACGGCTCTGTCATAACAGATGATGATTACAAGATGTTCAAGCACGATGACGTTCAAATCAAAAATTGTCAACCTCTGTCCCATAACGGCAAACAGATAACGCGCGCAGGTGTGAACAGCTTCTCAGAAGAGCACAGCTTGAACATGAATCCGCTGGATTACTCTTTCTAGGCGATTTTGAAGAACGAGGTCTGTGCTACTTTCAACAGAAGTGATCAGTCGCAGAAGGCTACCCTGTCCGAAGCACGGAACAAAATGCAAGCGAATACTTGCGGCGCGTGCTCATGAATTTCTCCGCCGTTTTCGCTCCTGTTTTCACAGTAAAGGAGCCGATGTCAATTACGACTTATTCTGTCGTGTTTGTAAGATCATTTTCCATGTTTCTCAAGTGAATATTTGAAAACTTACTGCGCAATACTATTTCCACAACCGCCATTTACTGCGTCAATACTTTTTACGCACCCTGTATACAATATGGTGGGAATACATAGTAGGATAAGTCAAAATAAATCAAAAATGTATATATACATAATAAATCAATGAATGATAAAACCAGATATAACTCTTTAAACCTTTCTTTGCTCCTTTGAACATCTACCTCGGTATGCGTTCGGCACATCGCCTTAGTCAGAGTTTGAATGTTGAATTTCTAGGACTCTACGGAAGCGACAGGTGATAGTCGCCCAACATAAATTTTTCTAGGTTGCAACTTTGCTTAATTATAAAACAAGGAAAAACTATAAAGACTGATAGTATGAGGCTGCCGGAAAATTAATCGCCGAAACGGACAGCTTACATCAAACTGCCACAACTCAGCTTAAACACAACTTTATTATCGAAGTAACCCCCCCCCAGAATCTTTACGTTTTTTGTCAGCGAACAGGTAATGAATCTAATACTTTACAATAAAAACTGAAATCACAGGAACTAACGAAATCAAAGAGGGCACATTCAACATCGGCCAAGTTAGCTAATTGTTCCTGACGCAAATAAGTATCAAGAGCTCGGAAAAAGTGATAGCCAATGGGAGAAAGGCGGAGAGAATATGGTGGGTGAGGGAGAACTGTGATACCTGAATGCGTCTATTTTCGCCGAGTGATTTGTGAGGTGTGTGGCCTTGCGTTGTCCTGCAAAAGAAACGGCCCTCCTCTATTCACCACTGCCGGCCACAATTTTTGCAAATTCTCATACATTTGGTATAAACCACACCACTAAGACTCTGCTGCGACTGCCTGACCAGGTTGAAGAAGCTATAATGGATTACACCTTTACAACACCACCACAAAGTAAGCATAACTTTCTTAGAATGAAAGTCGGGCTGAGGAAGGTGTTAGAGGAGCGTCCTACCCACACAAACCCCCGCTTCCTGTTGTAGTAAGAGACCCATTTTTTACCAGCAGTTGCGACACGGCCTACAAAAAGGTCATGTTAAAGCGAACTGGAAGGTTGGAGCAAGTGTCGAAACGGGCCAGACTCTGCTCATCGGTCAGCTCATGAGGCACCCGCTTCGACGTCTTTTTGGCCTTGCCGATTCTCGCCAAATGTCTTGCTACCGCATTACGAGGTCCTGTGCTAACGTGCGTATATTTGTCCCCGGATCTGCTTCGACGGCTCTCCTCAAAACTTCATCGTCAAGCGACTACGTGCGCCCGCGACCCGGTTTTTCTTCGAGTTCTAAATCGCCAGAAGCGAATTTTTCGAAGCAGAACCTCACCGTCCGTTCGCAAGGACAGTCCGTCTCAAAAGCGCTGCGATGTAAGGTTATGCCGGGATGCCTCTGCCGCAGAATGTCCCAATTTAAATCCGTAAAGCATGATAACTCGATAGCCCCGTCGGTTCATGATTTTACAGAGCCCTGGCAAAGGTCGGCTAGAAAAATTAGAGCGACACCCACATATGCCTCTTGAAAGAGCAGGAAAAACCTACCGAACGGTATGTGTGGCTTTCCCTGAGACGGAATTATTTAAGGTTAAAAAACATATTTATTTGTACATACCTCGAAACGGAGATTAATTTTGCGACAGCCTAATATACTGGTTAATTAAATCGTATATGGTACACCTTGTATACCTTATATGGTATTGAACTCATGCGCTAGGATCGTCACCGCTATCCCAACCACTGCTCCGCTATGACTTCGCAGCCTGTGTTCCGCCAAAGGCGTGGAGACCTTGCACTTGTCCAGTCCATCCACGTGCTCCTTCACTCTGACCCAAAGAGGTCTGCCCATCTCGCTGATGTATTCCTCGCTGCATTGTCTGCAGGGGTGTGCGTAATTACGATTTACGATTTACGATTTTACGATTTACGGCTATTTTTGCTAAATTTTTTACGATTTACGATTTACGAAATTTTGGGTCGTAAATCGTAAATTTTCGTAAATGTGACCTTTGATCAACAACCATCTGGAAGTCAAATTTATGTGGACTTGGTTGTAAAGATGTGCTCACTTTAATGGTCCCTCTTATAGCTTATACCCACCTCCCCTTAGAGTTGATATTTGATGGTCTGATGTTACTGTGTTGTACAATACCGTCCTGTTCACAGGCGTCTCGAATCCGAAACACTAACTTGTTCTTCGACTTTTCTCTTCGCTAACTTTTCCATTTCTCCAACATTGTCAGGGCTCCCGTTTGGAACCGGACAGGTTCAAGAGGAGAAACAAGTGCAATACAATGTTTTAAAAAAAAGCTCCTGCCTAGGAGGGTGAGGAGGTTGGGCTTCTCCGTTTCCGATCCAGAGCTAGCAAGGCGCATCGGGTTCCTACTGCGGAAGGTTTTTCCATTTCAGCCCATAGTCTGTGTTTTGTTTGTATTTATTTTTCTCATGACTGCCTTATGCAGCGTATTGAAGAAATAAATGAATGAATAATAAAAGGACACTGGAAGCAGTTTCTTGGAGAAAGAGAGACGAGTATTCTAGCTCCACGTCCTGTTTGGTAATAACGTCGAGTTAATGTGTTTGAACAGATACATGCTAACCGTACCGAATAGATATCCATGATCAAGTATCATTCGTGATTGGAAGCGGGGTCCAGAAAGTTGCTAGCTACACTCATGTGGAAAGGATAAGCCACTAATGTCTCGGTATATGTCGCGAAGACGGGCAGCATTGTAAGATGGGAGAGCCCATCCAATCAGACCGCATTGAATCGGCATATCATTGCGAAAGGGCGTGTACATTCGGTACCCTGATCGGCCGGCTGTTCTCTGTGCTCTGGTTATTATTGGCTGGCGCGCTCCCACCTACCAATGCTGCTCACCTTCGCGGCATGTACCAATGTTTTGGAATCGGTTTGCATTATGCTTTATAGGGCTGAGCAAATTGGTATAAAAAGTGCGGTAAAATCGAACGCGTAGAATTCCAAGGAAAGGTCGAACTGATCTTAACGGTTCTGATCTCGATTTCCGGTGGCGTGATTGAATTTACCGTATTCACCCTAATCCGCTTACGATGCTGCAGGTTCTCGGAGAGGAAACGGAGTTGGCGAAGGGTAGCCTGAGCAAGCGCAGGGAGTTATTAAGTAGTAGAGCAATATTATAAAGTTTTCGAAATCTTGCAAGTGCAGGCTTGAGCAGGAAACCGGCGCATTGGTCAGTGGTGAAACGATTTTTTAATTATTTGTTTTGACAGCGAATTTTCTTTTCGCAGTTGTTTCTGCTAATTGCAAGAATAATACGCAAGCTAAAAATTGGAGTAAGTTAGAAATTTAATGAATATTCAAACGATGCAAGCTTTCTGTTGGAATGCCAGGCATAGGCTTAAGTACAGCTTTTGAATTGACAGTTTTTTGACTTTCCTGAAACGTGTTTAGTTTGGTTTGAAAGATGTTTTACTAGCAAGAGGCCGTGAAAAGAGAAATACTTTGGTGAGAAAACTGTTCAGCTTAAGTTGAAAATAACACAACAGTTAAATAAATATTGAATCACAGCTGATTAAAATTCGCAGAAAACACCTTCAGGAAAATTAGTTCTACTACACTGCAGTTCAGGTGACTCTTACGATTTACGGTTTACGATTTACGATTTACGATGATTTTTTCGTAATGACGATTTACGATTTACGAAATTTCGATTATCATTTACGCACACCCCTGATTGTCTGCGAGCTATGAGGCGCACCGCTCCCGATTCACGACAGTCACTTTCTCCACCGTGCGGGCAGAGCATGCAGGAAGGAGTGAACGTACCGTCTTAGAGAGGGTTTCTAACAAACGGCGCTCTAAGGTTAGCGACGGTATCTCCACGATCCTTACGAGATCATCTAGCTCAGCCTGTGAACACAGTCCCGCACCTGGGTGCGGAGTGCATCCGTGATAAAAGGCACTGAAAAGGGAACCTTGTTACGTTCTTGAGCGTTGTGTTCGTGCTGCTGACGGTCGACACCTTTCTTAGGGATGTTGTCGGGCATATACCCATTTGGCAAAGCAATGCGAGAAACCATTTCCAACGACGAAGACCTCAAGTTCTCCTTGAAAGACACTAATGCAGCTGTGCGGAACATGCTCTGAACAATGGCCCTTTTAATATTGCGAGGATGCGCAGCACCGAAGTGCACCATGATGTTCTTGCTACTAGGCTTTCCGTACCACGTAGTTTGGAAGGCGGTCTGAGAGAGACGGACTTCAGCGTTCAGGAGCTGCAGCCAGTGAATTGTCGGCTTCTCCCTCATGAGCTTAATGTGCTTCGCCCCATGACTGAGCAAATCGAAACAGTTGTCCATTTCGTTTTGCGTGGGCATAAATATACCGACAACACAGATAAGCTCTGCGATCCAGAACGGGGGCATATTTTGGGCATAATAGCTATGGCTAGCACTAGAGGCAGACGCTGACCCAGGGTGAAGATGCTCCTATCCAGGGGCCAGATTCATCAAGAGCTTACCGATCGGTAACGGTTTGTATTTGTATCTCTGCATCTCTGTATCTCTCCGTATCACTCAGGCTGGTATGGTGAATCGGCAGTGAAATGATACCAGCAGTATTGATGAATCTGGCCCCAGCTGTTGTGGGGAAAACCACAAACTTTCCTCTTTTATCAATAACTCCCACTCTAGTAGCTCCCAACGCCGTTAGGGTCCTGACTTCCCTCAAATCCCTGCGCTTCTCAGCAGTCAAGACATCACCTCCAGGGACCAGATTCATCAACGATACCGTCGGAATCATCTCACAGCGGATTCACCATATCGGCCTACGTGGTAAGTGATACAGAGAAATACAGCGATGCAGATGCAATAATCGTACAATAATCTTTATACCGGTAACGAACGGTGGGCGGTTGATGAATCTGGCCCCAGGACACTAGTGTCTATAATCGATCAACCCATGAGAATGTCGTCAAGCAGTTCCGCTCCCTCAACCGAAACCCTCCTTCGTGGCCAAAATGCGCCCAATTACTTGCACCGCGCACTCTAGTACTACTGGATGTCGTGGAGACCTCTTCTTCAACTACTCTAGCTACACGCACCCACACTGGTACATAGAAGACAAACTACCTCCATCTTCACAAACGATTGTTTAGCCAACACGTGAATTGGGATTAACGGTGAAAATTTTTCAAAAAAATCATTCAAACAGCAATGAGGAAAGGGTGTACCGTGAACGAGCGAGAGGAATCGATTTACCCAAATCTAGACTAGCCGGCACAGTGTGCAAGAAGTTCTTCGTCAAGAAGTGTGGACCTGATTGAGCCAGCTCGGCAGTGGCGGCGACAAGAGCTCCACTGCCGCAAGAGATGCTGCGCTAATAAATTCCTCACATCGCACGAAAATCTTTTTCGACGAAAGGAAAAAATGGAGAACGGGGAGCCGTCATCGGCTGGAAAGAAAGCCGTCGCCGACGGGTGAATCATCCGACTCGGGTGTTTCAGGTTTTATTCAGAGCAGTGGTTTTTTTTCGAACAGGAATTTCTCGAGAATTCCTAGCGAATTACTCTTACATTTTGTCGTGTAAATTCGGATAGGAACATAAGTACGTCCACATTTTCACATTGCTAGAAAAAAGAAATGGCTTCCCAAACCTGCCTTGGAACTCCTCTCTCATTCTAAAAAGATCATTTTTGGTGCTTGATGATTCACTGCGGCTACAGTTTGAAAAGAAATGTATTAGGCAGGCTGGTAGATTAGGTTAAAATATGCTGATAAATATCGAAGAACAGAGCCTGAAGCTCTGTTAAAAATGTGTCCTGCTCTAATAAGTAAAGGATTTCTACCTCTCAAAGCGGCAACTTCTAATAATACGCCGCTAAAGTCATCATCAAAAGATTTAGGATTCGAGTATGAAAGCTATAGGCTATGCCTAGCCTACAAGAGTTACCCTGCTGCATTCCTTGGAGAGCTTTCAGAGAAGAAACTTCACCATATAGAAGAAAGGGAGTGTCAAAAATATTCTCAAAGACCCATCTAACCGCTCTTCCCACCAGCAGTTTCTAATGGCAGAAATAGATAGTTTTTACCATAGTGTTATACAACATTTTTACGTCAATTGGACACTTCAAATCAAATTGAACACTCTTGTAAGCAGGCCTAAGACCAGCGAAATCAAAGCGAACTCTTTCAAATCAAAATAAGCTTCTTCTACATTAAATCAGAGACTCTGCAAGAAAGGATTAGAGTAATTGTTTGTCCAAGGAACATTTTAGCATGACTTTCTTTGAAGTTTTAATTCAATTCCCAATAAGCACGTTGTTTGAATTTTTATAAGCATCTCATTAGTATATTTAAAAAAAGCGGCCATTTTTTAGTAATAAATATAAAGATTGCGCCATGCCCCCGTCCAAGACGCCGCCATTTCTATTCGATTGATAGCAAAATTTCTGCTTGCATCTAATTTCACACTTGTAAACGATACAACAAAAACAATTGCAGAAAGCAATTATATGCTCATTTTGATGCTTCACGTAAGCGACTTTACTCTATCAGTCAAATGAAAATCGCGATGAGCTTTTCGAGTGCATGGCTCGATCTGATCTTTTAATGCGCTATATGATTGCTTCATTGCTGTGCTTTAAAATAGAGTGTTTTTTATGTTTTCCCAAAAATAAGAATTTTCCTTGAACAGAAAATTTTTCGATATATGTCGCGTAGATGGGCAGCATTGGGAGGTGGTGGCGCGCCAGCCAATCAGCCCGCATCAAATTGGTCCACCATTCGGAGAGGGCTTGTGCGGTCAGTATTCTGATTGCCTGGTTTGTGTTCGACCGGTGCTCTGCTTGCATATGATTGGCTGGCGCGCCACCATCTCCCACTGCTGCCCATCTTCGCGACATGTACCGATTTCCGAAGTTTTAAGCTAGCTAGAAGAGTGTCCAATTTGACGTGAAAATTGTATATGTTAGTAGTTTTTACGATAAAGGAAAAGGCTGACTCCGAATTTGCGATCATTGGAATTCAGAGGCTAACGAAGGCAGCTTTGACACACAACCTGACCTAATACAAGCAACGAACCTACAAATCAAGCCAAGTGTGAACTGAAGCACTGAACGAGAAAAAGCGCTTAGGTTTCGGAGAGAGAAGCGCTGTTAATAATAATGCAGCATTGGAGGAGAATGTTGAGAGATTCTGAACTAAAAACGACCAATGAAATGGTTCCGCCTGGAACGAAGACTGTAGTGGGTTTGCAATGACATAGATTTATGACTCTCGAAATTCCCACTGAAAGAACCCGCCTAGTGTCTGCTCGATCCGACTGCAAGGGTGATGTCCCAGATGAAGAGGGTCATTCAGTTAAGGGGTAAAGGATAAAGAAAGGTGCCAATCAATTCCTCTTGAGAAGCGCCATGCTTTCTACTTCTACGGGATATCAGGGAGGCAACACTCGAATACGCATTTGGCCTATATAACGACTTGAAGCAGCCAGCCGATGGAATGCTTTATCGCTCCGAGACAATTCTGGCACCGATCCATCGATCCTGGAAGTACGAAAGTCTTGGTTGTCCTAGACGGGAAATCGGAACCTAGAGACTTGAATCGGAATGCACGTGACAACCAGCGTCTCCGCAGACTGGGCTACTATGTACGAACCTAAATAAAGTCAATACAAAACTTTTAAACCACTAATAAAGAAAGGTTCCCAACTCATTGTGAGCTTTTGAGATGCTATTTTGACAGGATGTAGGGCCCTGTGAGCGGAGTTCAGGACCACAGTTTGCTGGACGTTTTTTGAAGACCTGAAAAAGAGATGTGAAAGTGTGTGCGCAACACTCATCAACCTCTACGACACCCCACGAGATGTGTCTCGGTGGCGCAATCGGTAGGAGTGCGCCTCGTAGGAGCACACTGGCGGACTTCCGAGTTCGAGTTCGAGTACTGCCAGAATTTTCGCACGCTTTGGTTTGTTGTTATTACGCTTAATCATCATGATCACAAGAGGCAATTTTAGACCATCAATACTTGCAACAAAGCAAGGCTGTCTATTTGCGCCTTCACATGTGCTAGTTTTTCAACTATTCATATCTGCACCATATTATTTCTCTGGGAAAAATAGTTAAAAAGTCTTATATATTATTAAATTAAAAGCCTTATATTTATTATTTATTTCCCTGTCGGTAGGTCTGGCTTTATAATCGGCAGTCAAAAGAAAAGTCACGGATGGTACCCTTTTTGTATATTTTATCCCAGTTACCTACTTTCGATATACCATCTCGGCTGCATGTAACGTATTCCGAATGGAAAGTAGTCAGCCGACAACACGTTCAGATAAGAACATTTTTAGTGCACTTATGTACCGATATGGCCCGGGTTCATAATATTCAACCCTAAGGTAAACGCATTTGTGTGCAATTACGGTATCGTTGGAGATACGGTTGATATGGTGGTGGTATGATATGAATAGTTGAAAAACTAGCACATATGAAGGCGAAAATAGACAGCCTTGGTTTGTTGCAAGCATTGATGGTCTAAAATTGCCTCCTGTGATCATGAGAAAGCGTAGTAACAACAAAGTAAAAGGTACAAAAACACTGGCAGCACTCGAACTCGAACTGAAAAGCCCGCCGGTGTGCTCCTACGAGGCGGTGGTGTTACCGGCTTCGCCACCGGGGCACATCTGGTTGGGTGTCGTAGGGGTTGATAATAGTTGCGCGCACGCTTTCAGACCTCCTTTTCAGGTCTTTAAAGAAGCGTTCAGCAAAAACTGACTGTGGTTCTGCACTCCGCTCAAAGGGCCCTACATCCTTTCAAAACAGCATCGCAAAAGCTCACCATGTGTTGGGAACCTTGTAAGGTTTCATGGTAACCAGAATGCTATAAAGTGAGAACGACAATAGCTCGGATCGTCACCGTTCCTTACGAACCTTTACTATGTGTTAAGTTGGTAGGAACGTTCTGGCGGTTTTTTGCAAGCGCTTTTTGTTCGTTTATTACTGAATCAATATTCAACTCACTTCGTGTTTTATATAACACCTAACACGGATTTGTTCGCTCTATCTGATCGAGTAATTTCTGCTTCACCTATGCTTGATAGTTCTCCTTCTCCAAGATTTATTGAAGTATGTCGAAAGAGCATTTCCGGACGATATTTCATTTCAGTTTCAAACTGGGCAGACCGACCTCGACAGAGTCCGCCAAATCAACTATGGGTGGGGCTCCAATAGTGTTGGAAAAGGACAGTGCAACGGTGGTTCGAGAAATTTTGCTCTGGAGATTGCAACATTGGAGATGTAGCCGAAGCGGCAGACCTACAGCGGTCCAGGCCGACGATTTGAAGGCCTTCGTGGAAGCTGATCCATCCCAAACAGTCCGCAAAATTGCGAAAGCTCTAGTAGTCACTAAAACTGCTGTTACAGCCGTCACAGATGGCTTGAAACGTCTCTGAAATGTGAAAAGCTCCAAATGGGTGCCCCGCGATTTCAGTGATCGCCAGAAATCGTCGCACTTCGAAATCTGTTCTTCTTTGCTTCGCAGGAATCCAAACGACCCGTCTTGGATCGAGTTGTCACAGATGATAAAAAGTGGATTCTGTAGGATAACCGAAAACGATTAAGACAGTGGGTTGATATCGAAGAATCCGACACTTCCAAAGCCGCAATCCCACCAGAAATAGACGACAGTGATGGAATGGGACCTCTTCTGTTGACCAGTGTCGGCGACTCACGTGATTCAATACAACTTTCTGGAACCAGGCGCAACCAGCTCAGTAGAGTTCTACTGCGACAAAACTGACGGGGTGTACCCTAAAATTGCGTGAGCTGCAGCCGGCACTGGTCAACAGAAGAGGTTCCATTCCTTTGCACAACAATGCCCGCCCACACGTCTTGCAGATCACCATGCGAAAATTAAACGAAATAGGAGTTGATGTTTAAATATACAGATCAATTTCTTCATAGCGACACGTTCTGATTATAGATCCGGCTTTCTACCGTTTACCAGTACACTATTTTCAATTGCTACAGTGGTACCGTCTACTGCAAATATATCACAGATGCTACTGCCTATGCGAAAGCCTCTGCAATACGCAACGATCCTCTTCTGAAAAACTCTCTGTTGCAGGATGTGTGTTGACATGCTAAGACTTTTCTCTGCATTTGTGCTTACCATCTGGCTCCGGTTTGGTACTCGCGCCGCTAGTGAAGAATTGCTATCTCATGTGAAAGTCTATAATAACCTCCAGTACTACAGATATCATGCCGATATATTTTTTCTCTATAGTAGTTTCCGAAAATATTATTCCACTTATTGCTAGGGAAGGTCAACAAGTGATTTTGTCTATACCAATTCACTTGGGCCTGGGTTTTACGCTTGGGTTCGTACCAGATCAAAGAGGCGTCTGTGTTGCCCCGGAATAACGCCCGTTAGTTGCGTTACCCAGGCTGACCTCTCCTATCTCACTACTGCTCCGACAACATGTGAAACACTTCTGCTAATATTTCGACTATCATACATCCAACCTATGACGAGCTATTCATGAGTTAGGATAGGCTTATAATTCTTTCCAGTTACTTCTTTTCGGCTCATAGCCTTCTATAAATTAATTACTACTATAAGGCATTGCGACGGGTGTTGCCACCGGATCGGTGCAGCCAGATGGTAACTACTAAATTAGTGCGTTTTGTAGTTTTAATATAGTTAGCGTTCATTTTGCTGTCGCTCTTTAACGGTTATTTTGTTTATTCGATGAATTTGTTGACGTTGTAGAGCTCCATTTAGTGCATTTAAAATAAATAAATAAAGTTCTGCCTCACCCACCATACTCACCACACCCTTGTGGCCACCGACTACCTCCTGTCTAAGCACTTCCAGAGCTTCCTCGTGGGTAGACTTTTGCAAGTCAGGACCACGAAGAAACAGCCTTTCACCAATTTGTCGCATCACGACCTTTCAGTTTTTTTTCGCTGATGGACTTAAATAAATGGTATCGCATTTACATTGCTGCTCTGACTCGGATGGTGCTTACTACGACTGAATCCGGTGAGCTTAAAGAAAGTTATGTTCGTTTGAAGTGGACCAGTAAAAACCCGGGCCATCCTAATATTATATGCACTCGACCCGCTCTGGCTACCTAGAACGAATGAATGAATGCTATCATAAGCTAGATGGAGGCAGAAAATGGTTTGCCAAAGAAAACAGGCTAAGGTTGAGAAATCTAGCGGAGGACTCGTCACCTTCTTCAGGGAGGCGGAAGGGAGAGGAGCATTTTGATGTTCCCGAATCCGTTCAAATGTTCCGTTGTCAGCGTCCACAATGGTCTCGCCTCGCAAATGCATTGCTGACCTTCGCACAACAGCGCCGATCTCCGACCTTAACCTGACCACTCTGAACCCTTCCTTTCGCTTTTGTTTCGCCGGCCTTGAGCTTAGCTAGCCCAAGTTGTTTTTCGCATTCGAGACAGATATGTGAGAGCGAAGAAATATGCTCCAGCAAAAACCTACATTTGCGGAACTAATAAGTATGTATGTAGAACAGTAATTTTTCGATTAATTTTTCCCGACTGAAAATACATGGAGGTGTATGTGTAGCAGGTCTTTCGTTTTGCAGAGCATCAGTTCAGGCATCGCAATTTCAAACTGCTATAACATTCCAGGTAAGAATAAGCTATGAACTTTCTTACATATAAAGGCGTATAAGGTGATGTGCGTCAAGAAAAAAAAGCAAAAACTCAAGCTTCATAGAGACTTGTCGTGACCCTTGTGGATCACGATGTTCAATCCCAACTTCGCCCACTTTTTTACGGATAAAAACGTGGCGCTGAAGGGGGGATCGGCTTCACCTCTGCATCGCGGATTGGTGCTCAGCTCTTCGCCTATAGTTGACGAGTTTCCGCCCGCTTCCTCGATCAGCGGTCATCGGAACCTCTAACTTGTGACTTCACTAGTGGACCCACTAGGGAGCCTATACGGGTAGGAAAGGTAATGATGAGGGAAATGGAAATAGGTAGAAGGGAAAGGAAATGGTGAAAGGAACAAACTCGTTAATGCATGGTCGATTGTAGTTGTGTAGAGTATGAATGTGGTGTGATTATTGTTGGGTTTAATAAAAATATAAAATGAATTGTGTGTAATGTATATAAAAATAAAGGTAACTTAATAAGAGAACCACTAAAGTGTATGAAACCGCGGCGCAGTTCCAAAAAGATTGAATAGAAAATATAATTACATAAAAAGTAACAAAAAGGCATGTTTCGCCGTTGTCCTCAGAAAAACCTTTTTATTACTTTCTTTTATAAAGTTGGAGTCGTCTTCCTGATTCTTCATGAAACTCCTCAGATATTCAAGAAAGCCTCAAAGATAACAATGTAGTTACTAGAAAGCTTGCAGATAAAAAAGAATAAAAGGCGGCGTTGTTCAATTCATCTTGTGATACGCCACGCATTCCACTTCTACAGGATGTCGTGGAGGCTATTTGCGGACGCACTTGGCTTGTACAGTGACATGCGGTGGCCAGCCGAAAGACAAGCCAGCGCTTTGTCCTTCGCAAACAAGTTTGATAACAGTTCACCAACTCCAGAAGGGTGGAAAGTTTGGTTGGCCTTGACGGGAAATCCGGACCAGGAAACCGGTATCGGGTGTACACGACAGCCGGCACCTCCTCCGGCTGCGCTACACGTTCAAGGCGCACTTTGATGCCTCATGTTGGCCACAAACATTCGAACTGACAATTTTTAGAATGCAAGCTTACATACTCAACAACATGTAGATGTCCCATCCGTCCCACCGTGGAGATTACCTGATGCCTACAAGATAGAATGTTTTCAACTACAAGTTAGAATGTTTTCTTAAACAGAAAGGATGCTTCTGAAGTCAGCCACCATAGACTTTTTTATTAGAGTTGACAATATCTTGTTCAAAATATATTACAGCTTTTCAGAGAATGAAATACTAAATCGCTATGAGAGTAGAACACTTTCCACATTAAACAAATCTTCGAAGATATCACTCTTGAGAAAAACAAAACGCCAACTTTTGCTATAAACTTTTGTGCAGATTTCGTGTCACTTTTGGCTTAATAAATTTGTTCTGTTCTGTTCTGTTCTGCCGATCTTTTCTCTCAGCTCACGCTCGGAGACGGTGGAGAACGAGTGAAGGCGAGGCAACTACATACAATGCTCCGACCTGCGTCAACACGACTGCTCCCAGAACAAAGGCTAAAAGAATAAAGGACGGCGTTATTTAATCAACTTTGGGATGCGCCACGCATTCTACTTCTACGGGATGTCGTGGAGGCGTGTTGAATGCGTATTTGGCCATACAATGAGCTGCGGTGGCCAGACGATGAACAAGTCAGCGCTTTATCCTTCCCAGACGAGTCTGGTACCAATTCACCGACCCCGGAGGGATGGAAGGCTTGGTTGGCCTGGGCGGGAAATCCGAACAAGAAATCTGGTATCAGGTGCAGGCGGCAGCCGGCGCCTCCTCCGACTGCGCTTCACGCGCCTACTCCTACAGACCAATTATGGGTTCTACATAAGGATTTTCACATCTATCCTAGATCGATAGGAGGGGGTATCGTTAGAAAAGCGAAACAAATGCAAACAGTGTGGCCTTTTCCCGGCTAGGAAATTGCAAAGAAAACTCTCGTAGGCCAGCTCATGGAATTCTGATCGCAAATAAGTTTGCTTTTAGTTTTGACCCCTTTGTCAATGTTAGAGTGGAGTACCCCCTCCCACTGAGATAGGTATCATATGCCTACTTGCTGGTCTAGTGTTCCGCGTGGCTACTATTAAGGCGCACCCACCGGTAGAAGGCGTCTCGCAGATTCTGAGAAGGCTGGCCGATCAAGACAGAAGTCTTATGAACAGTATAATTTTGACTTTTCTATAATGGCACAGCTTCGAAAGACGTTAGCTCAAAGGAACCGACGGGTGAACACCCAGCTCCTGCGACGCACTCCAGCTACGCTAACACGTTTTTCTTTTCTACTCTCCTCTCCTTAGCTGAGCCCTCGCCTGGCTTGTGGAGTTGTCCTTGAGATTTTTTTGAGAATTCTCTCTATGCGTCCTCACAACGGTGTTTTGTCACGATCAAAACTCCAGCGCCAGGTGAAACTTGAACCCGCAGCTCCTGCTGACCAGACCGGAATGCTCAACGCCATAACACCATTGGTGGTATTTTACTGAACGCAACATCTACACCTCGTGGGACCCGTCAGCACTCACCCGTATGTCGGGATGAGGAGGCCGCTAATGTCACCATGGAATCAGATAAGCTGAAGGTCTTGATTGACATGATTCACTCCATCAACAGCGCCGTGGTGTAATGGTGTAGAGCATTTGCGACCAGTCAGCAGGAGGTGCGGGTTGAGTCCCGCCTGGCGCTAGAGTTTTGATTGCAACAAAGCATTGTTATGAGAGCTCACTAGTTCGATATCAGCCACTTGAGGCTTAAAAAAATGATTCAAATCATTAGTCTCTATGTAATGATGAACTATGCACACTACTGAAATTTACACTTGTTACATCTCGTTCCTTCACTACGTACGATCTGCAAACTAATACTAGCAAACTTAACGTTAAAATGTAGCAATTTAACGTCCTATTGCATGCTCCTCTTCTTTACCGAAGAGCCACGTGAGGAGCACAAACGAAGGTTTGTCTGAAGAGAGTACCGAAACGAACCTTTCCCTGACCATTTCATACCTATGAATTTGTCTGTCACGTCTTCTTTGGTCTTGCCTACTCTACTATTAGGTTGTCCCATAAGTCCCCGCCCGCCGTTTTTTCAACGATTCATTGCGGATTCCACCAGCGGTCTCTTGCATATCGCTGCATAGTTTTCGAAAGAGAATGATTGTATGTATTGCATTTCTTTTTTTATTTCTGAATTTTATCAACTCTTAGGTCGTTAAAGTGAAAAGTGAAAAAGTGAAAAAGCAGCCATTTGTGCACTTGGTCTCTCCGGTTAGGTTTGGAATTTTTTGCGCAGTTTTTCATAGCATTTGGAAGACAATGTTCTGTACTACAAAAGCACGTGTTGTTTCTATTTGCTCGTTTGTCCGTTATTGATTTTTAGGTCATCAAATTGGGACGTCCGACTTTTCCGTCCGAACTTTTACCGAAACTCCTGCTCTGTGGTAGGGCCTTTTTGCTAGGTGTTATATGTCGTTCGAAAGAGAATGTCTTGCTCTATAAGAAATCGTGTCGCGTTTATTGGCTCATGCTGAATTCTGTCGAATATCAATAAAATTCCAAAAAGAAAAAAATCGTCTTCACCAACAACTCCTTCTCCTTGTTCAGTTGCTGATATTCGACAGAAATCGGCATGAGCCAATAAACGCGACACAAATTCTTATTGAGCAAGACATCCTCTTCCGAACGACATATAACACCAAGCAAAAAAAGTCCAGAGCAGGAGCTGTAAAAATTCCGACGGAAAAGTCCGACGTCCCAATTTGATGACCTAGAATTCAATAAACGACAAAGAGCAAATAGGACCAACACCTATTCTTGTAGTACGCAACGTTGTCTTCCAAATGCTATAAAAAATTGCGCAAAAAATTACATCCCTAAACGGGGAGATCAAGTGCGCAAATGGCTACTTTTTCAGTTTTTCACTTTTCACTTTAACGACCTAAAAATTGACAAAATTCATGATGAAAAAAGAAATGCAATACAATCATTCCCTTTCGAAAGCTGTATAGCGCTATGCAAGAGACCGCGGCGAAATCCGCAATGAATCGTTGAAAAAACGGCGGGGACCTATGAGACAACCCAATATTTTGTTCTCATCCTCCTCAAAGAATTGCATGCTTTTCCTTTCTTTTATTTTCAATTCTTCAGCTGCAGATCTGATCCATTCAGTGTGTGAAAAGATGAGGCTTTAACTTTAGGAAAAGCATGCAATTCTTTCTAACCTATATATGTATAAAGGATAAAGGATGAAGGACGGCGTTACGCAATTCCTTCTGGGATGCGCCAGCGCATTCTACTTCTACGGGATGTCGTGGAGGCGACATGAATGCGTATTTGGCCATACAATGACTTGCGGTGGCCAGCCGATGAACAAGTCCGCGCTTCATCCTTCCCAGACAAGTGTGGTACCAATTCACCGACCCCGGAGGGATGGAAGGCTTGGTTGGCCTGGGCGGGAAATCCGAACCAGAAACCTGGTATCGGGTGCACGCGACAATCGCGCCTCCTCCGACTGCGCTACACGCGCCCAGCCTATATATGTAGGTTTTTATCTAGAAACATAGAAATCTTCTTTCCGTTGAGCTCGGTCTTTGTTTTCAAATAGACGACGATACGATCGGAGACGAGCAAGAACCACAGCCCATGTATTACAACTGACAGGGCAGGGAGGAGAAGGAGATCGTCACCAACATCACGTCCCATCTCGCCCAATTCCAACTACTGGAGGACTACCACCTGAACGCAGCGATATTCGTGAGTTGTATTTCCGCCTGAAGCCATGTCCAGGGCCATGCAGATAAAACTTGTCACGACGAAGTTGTGGAGGTAGAGGCAGGACCTCCGTGAGGCCAATTGGGGGCGCGTCCGAGGTAAACCCAGGTAAGAGGCGTCCGTGGGCGACGGGCGACCTTTTAAGTAGTGTCTGTTTTGTGGAAGGCTCTCGAGTTACCAACCAGCTTCTATAACACTGAATGTTTCAGAAATTTATCCGTGTGAAAATGGGAATAGTTCAACCTGAAATAAGAGAAGAGAGAAGGTCGTCTCAAACGAGCTCCCACTGCTCTTTAATATACTGGAGCTGGAATCACGATAAACATCGAGAGCACAGTACCAAGGGGACGCCGGTAGCGTAGTGGGAGGGGTATTGGCTGTCGTGTGCACCGTACGTATACCAGGTCTTGGTTCGGACCCAGCCCTAGCCAACCAAGCTTTCCATCCTTCCGAAATCGATGAATGGGCACCAGATTTATTAGGGAAGGAAAAACACTGACTTCTTCATCGACTGGCCACTTCAAGCCATTGTGTAGACCAAATACGCACTTAAACTGTCTCCAACACGCGAGACGACGTCTTAAGCACACCTCATTTTCCTCCCAACACGCTGAAGTAGAAGGAGTGGCGCTTTTCGCAAAATGGATTGAATGGCATCATTCTTTGTCGTTTATTCTTTATTCACCGTTTTTACGTTGAATTAGACACTTCCAAATCAAATTGAATATTTTTCAAACCGAATTCGACACTTTTCACGTCAATTTGGACACCCTCGTAAGCTGGCCTATGATATTTGAAATTAAATTGAACGTCTTCCGCGTCAAAATCTTCTTACAGATTAAACTACAAACTTTCTGAGATGGTTAGAATAATTTTTTGTTCAAGGAAAATTTGGCATAACTTTTTTGAAATTTTTTAGTACAGCTGCCCGATTGGTTGTAATAACTGTATAAAATTTTTGTTTTCTTGAGAAAATAATGCATTGCATCTTGTTTTAAAACGCAACAAAGCAGCAATTATATAGAACACTAAAAAACCATATTGCTCCATGCACTCGAATACCTCGTCGCGATTTTTACATAAGGCATTAAAGTAAGGATATCTGTGTTTTTTATAATTGTTTATGTTGCATCGTTTGCAAGTGTGAAACTTTATGGAAACGGGAATTTTGCCATCAGTAGAATAAAAATCGCGACGTCTTAGACGAGAGCAGGGCGCAATCTCCTTTTTGGCACTAAAAACTGCCGCCCACTTGTTTTTTAAACAAGCCCTAAACCATTATTTTCTATAAAAAATGAGAATTTTATAACATTTTGAAAAAGCTGTTCACTTATTGGGTATGTCAATTAAAAGCTCAAAGAAATCATACTAAGTTTTTCTAGAACAACAAAAAATATTCTAACTTTTTGGAGAAAAGGTAAAAAAGGTAAAAAATGGTAAAAGGTAAAAAGGCTCGCTTTAAGTTGGAGGAGTTTGCTTTGATTTCAAAAGTCATAGGATAACTTAGAAGAGCGTCTAATTTGACTTGAGATGTGTCCAATTTGGTTTGAAAACTGTCAATTCGACGTGGAAATGGTACATATATAGTACCAAGCATATGCTAAATATCAGTTGTAAGGCAAACGACAATGGCCTCCTAACAAGGTCGCCAAACATTGTCGCTGGATTTATGGGAGACCTCGTATAGTAAGATGTCGATTAGACTCCACGTCCGACTTCCCTTGAATCTCGGCATAGTTCTCCTTTAACGGTCGATTTCGTGAGGCTATGCACCAAGATTGTTACAGCCCATTATTCGGCTTAGGTTTCGATGGTTTCGACTTCTTCCGAGCCTAGAAGATTCCAAATACCACTTAAGGAGCTACTGCCCTAAAGGTCATATTATCCTACCGAAAGAGATTGCCAAGGTGAATGGACAGAAACGATGTAGGAACGTACATGGGATCCGAGCCTAATTCTTCCGATATAGGACTTTGTCGAACCCCGGACAGAGGATAAAGGATACATAACTGCGATGCTTGAACCCCTTTGGAATGCGCCACGCTTTCTATTACTACCTCGTGAAGGCAATATTAATGCGTATTTGGTCTATACATTGACTTGCGGTGGTGAGCCGATGTACATGTCAGTGTTTATCATTCCCAGGCGAGTCTCGTACCATTTCACCGAGCCCGGAGGTATGCAACCCTTGGTTGGCCTAGATAAGAATTTCAAACCAGAAATTTCTGGACCTGGAGTCCAGTGCACGCGACAGCCGGCACGTTCTCCGATTGAGCTACACGCGCCCAAAAGGAATTTAAAAGGCGCAACGGACAAACGAAAAATCGCACGGTCGCAAAGGGAATAAAGGTTCTCTTAATAACCCCCAGCAAAGTCAGATCCGAAATTTTTGTCATCTTTACACCTCGAGAGGTCTCACCTCTTTTTCTGAATAAATATTGGGGGTGTCACTGTTTTGCATTGCTGCGGGTTATTCGGAGTACCTTTAACCCCTTCGCGAAAATGTGCTTTTTGGCTTGCCCGTCGCGCCCGTAATTGTTATTGACAAATCTCCTTTTGAATGTGGAATAAAGAAGTTAAAATGTACAAACGTTAAAAAAAATGATAGCCTCGTTTCACCGCCTCTCTTCAGACGAATCACAATGTTATAATACTGCGGAATCCTACCACTTCTCTTATTCGTATATTTCTGTTCCTATCTTATACGATGTTATGGGACGAGTAGCGCAGACGGAGGAGGTGCTGACTGTCGCATGCCCTTGTCACCAGGTTCTTAGTTCGAATCTATTGTCCAGGCCAACCAAACCTTATCTTCCTCCTGGGAAGGTGAATTGGTACCAGACTTGCCTGGGAATGGTAAAGCTCAGACTTGCACATCGGGCAGCCACCGCAAGTCATTTTATGACCAAATGCGCATTCAAATCGCCTCCATGACATCCCATAGAAGTAGAATGGGTGGCGCATCCCAAAGGTGACTGAGTTAGGCCGTTCTTTATCCTTTATCCTTTTTCAATAAAATAATAATAGTAAAAAAAATTATTTATTTATTTATTTATTTGAATACGGTACACCAGTCTTCAAAGAGTAGCGTACAAAGGCTCGAAGTAGTTCAGTACCGTTTTACTAGAAAGCTCTGGATGCGCTTACATGATTATGATTACACAACAATATTTTCTGATTATTCTTCTGCCTCTGATCGCAACAGAATTTTCAATGTGTCCGGTCTTGAGACTCGTAGGAAGCGGAGTGAACTGCTGATGGTATTCAAAAGGGTTACTGATGTGGTAGCACTACTGACTTGTTCACCGGCTGGCCACCACAAGATATTGTAGGCCAAATAGGCCAAATATGCATTCAAGCCGCCTTCGTGTCATCCAGTAGGAGCGGAGTGCGTGGCGCACCCCAAAAAGGATTGAGTAACGCCGTCCTTTACCCATATGTCGACTGGATATCCAAAAATGATTAATTTGGATCCAATATATAGTAGAGAGACGACCGAAGGGGAGCCGAGACGCTCCACCTGTCACCGCCAGCCACCGCTTTTGTTCCGTTCGTCTTTGATTATTTGAGGAAGCCAATAGTCTTTTCGGGACGCAGTTTGTCAACTGTTATTTGGATTCTTTAAACTGTAAAGGAGGAGAAACCGCCGAAACGTAGGCCGAATAAGGAATCAGCGCTCACAGCTCCATGAAATCAACATTTGAACATGTCGATTAGAGTTTTCTCTCACCCTTACCAGCGCTACCTATAAGCTAATCGGAGCACCGTCGTATCGCCGAAGGTCGCGCTACCGGTGACAACAGCCGCCAGAAGAGGAGCTGTAGATGAAAAGTGCTGTGCATGACGACGACGGCGGTGTTCGACGTTCGCTGCGGCTGAGGCCTACTTTACGTCACGCACAAAAACGCCAATCGACAAACAGGAGAGCGATCAAAATAATATTACCCGCTGACCTAGTATATGGTGAAAATCGCGCGCGACGTTAAAACCGACGAGCGCCGGCCGATTGAGCGCAGGGCGCTCAGCCACGGACGCGCATCGCAACGACGACGGCCGTTGAGAAATTCGACGAGAAGAAAACTGGTATCGTCTGAGCGAATAAAATCGAATATTCGAGAAGTCGGCCAAATCGGCCAAATTGCTCGGCCAGATTATGTGGAACGGTTAGCGGCTGCTAGGGGACCGAAACCGTTCGGCTAGCAGACCACTTCAGCTGGCAGCTTCTTGTGATAGAGCAACTTCCATCCCTCAGTCCCTCAACTATTCAGGAAATTCCTTAGCGAGGAATCAATACCGAAAGAAGGCAAAGAGAATACTAGTACTTGCATTATTAGCAGGTGAAGGTGAAGAAGGTCAGCACACGTAGATTACGCGCCGATCCAGCTGTAGGGTTGTCACCTACCATCGGTAGTCCTTTCAGGCTCTGGGAGTTAGGGGTGTGTGAGGCCCTCTGGCCAGGTAGTTGTAGTAGATATTCCACAGAATTAGCTGTATGTCCTTCTAATTCCGCCCCTTACTTCTTTGTAGAATGATAGTGTAGTTAGTTAACCAAGGCTGGTTTGTGTTACTGATTATTTCCAATTTCTTATTCTCCCCACTTTGTTATCTGCGCTTTACCGCGTCCATATTGTTTTTTGTGCGCACTATATTGTGCAAATAGATGAGTAAATAACTTTCAGAATGGGTGACATTGCCTCATTCTTCACTTATAAACAAAATTGCAACCTGAAGAAGCACCGACTGGTGAATAAATGACAACCCTTCAAATGTACACTTTTCACGTCAAACTGAACACTTCAAATTAAATTAGACATTCTTCTAAGCAAAGCTTGACGTATTTCAAATCAAACTGAACATCCTTGAAAATAAAATGAGCTTCTCCTAGAGTAAACTCTCCAACACGGTTAGAATAATTTTCTGAATAAGGAAAATTTAGTATAATTTTATTCGAAATTTTTAAATTCACTTGTCCAATAAGTGAAGATGCTGGTTACAATTTTACAAAAATTCGATTTTTGAAGCAAAAAAAGAATTCAAATTCGCTTTACAGAGTAGAAAGGCTGCAATCATTCATTGTAGCGGTACTTGTACTCGACTGGAGCGTAGCTATTTGTACTCGACTAGATCATTATTTGATTAGTGGTAAAAATTTTGTTCGCGTGCACAAATACAGATGTAAACTGTACATACAACAAGAACAGCTATAAACAAACATATCCTCACATCTTTGTTTAAAAAAGAATGTAGTATTTCACTATCAATCGAATGAAAACCGAACTGAACAAGACCAGTGCATGGCGCGATCTCTTTCTGCAACACACTCTGCCTTTAAACGCTTTAAAACAATTTTTAAGTTACAGTTTTCCCACAAAAAATAAAATTTCAATAAAATCTCAGGCAGTGTGCTTAAACACTCACTTGAGAATTTAAAAAATTTCATTGAAAGTGGTATTAAATTTCCACATAACAAAAGACAATTCTATGCTTTTTAAGGAGTTCATCTGGAAAGCGCTCGCTTTAACTTGAGAGATGTTGAATTTGATGTCTTGCTTAGAAGAGCGTCCGATTTTCCGATGGAGAAACCTGTCACAAACCATGATCAAAAGTCGCAATGGAATCAGTATAAAGGCTAGGACGTCACCCGGAAGTGACGCGCAGAACCCCCGCCCGAGTTCTGCGGTCAGTATGCGAGGGCTACCGAGGGCAGAACGACCTCGGCCAAAGAAGCTAGTTCGAGTGGGGACTCTGAATGTGGGAACGCTGACCGGAAGATCCAGAGAGGTGGCCGACTTGATGAAGCGCAGAAAGATAGAAGTCCTGTGTCTGCAAGAAACGAGATGGAAAGGAGCGAAGGCCAAGGAGATTGGAGAAGGGGTCAAGCTGTTCTACAACAGAGAGGATACGAAGAGGAACGGTGTCGGGATAGCTGTCGCAGAGTCCCTCAGGGATTCGGTAGCTGCTGTCCAAAGGATAAACGACCGCATCATGTCACTGCGGCTCGACACGAAGGAGGGTTACTGGACTGTCATGTCCGTCTACGCCCCTCAGACCGGATGCCCCGAGCACGAGAAAGATGATTTCTACTTCACGCTCGAGGAGGCCATAAGGTCCGTACCAGAAGGCGATTACCTGTCCATAGCAGGGGACATGAATGGCCACGTAGGGAGTGGCAGAAGAGGAGTAGAATGGGTTCATGGAGGTAAAGGGGTCGGCTTGATGAACCCAGATGGAGAAAGAATTCTCGAGCTGGCTATCTCCCACGACCTGGTGGTCTGTAGCACCTTCTTCGCGAAGAGGGAGAGCCAGAAGGTGACCTATGCTAGCGGAGGAAGAAGGACGGAAGTCGACCACATCCTAGTGCGAAGACCTGCCTTGAAAACTGTCCGGGATGTGAAGGTCCTTCCGGCTGAAGATGTAGCACCACAGCACAGGCCATTGGTAGCTGACCTGGCCATACCTCTACCCAGCAAACCCAAGGTAAGAACAGAACCCAGAATCCGATGGTGGAAACTGCGGGGTTCAGAGCGCAACGAGCTACGAAGGAGGGTGCTCGATGCAGGTCTTCCGGATCCAACTGGTCCCGTGAACGAGACCTGGAGGAGGGTGACCCAAACGATTCTACGATGTGCCAAGGAAACCCTCGGTGAAACAAAGGGAGGGATCAGAGGAGATAAGGCTGCATGGTTCTGGAATGAAGAGGTGCAGCTGCGGTGAGGAAAAAGAAGGAGGCCTATAAGCAGTGGCAAACGACAAGCGCACCCGAGCATCTTACAGTCTATAGGAAGATGAAGAGCCTGGCAAAAGCAGCTGTAGCGAAAGCGAAGAGAGCGGAGATGGATGCCCTATATGAGAAGCTAGACGGGCCACAGGGAGAGAAGTTTGCTATCCGGCTGGCTAAGGCGCGGCATAGAGCTTGCGCCGACATTCGAGTGGTCAAGACAGTGAGGGGTGCTGACGGCAGGGTACTACGGAGGCCAGTCGAGGTCAGAAAAAGATGGGAGGAGTACTTCAAGGAGCTCCTGAATGAAGAATTGCCTCGTCGCGAAGTTCAAGAAGAACAACCAACGGAAGGACCCATCCCATCCTGGATGCAAGAAGAGGTTCGCAACGCCGTAGGAAAGATGAAGGTCGGGAAGGCAGCAGGGCCTGACGGTGTGCCAGTAGAGGCTTGGAAGGTGCTCTGGGACCTCGGAATCAAGTGGCTGACGCAGTTCCTCAACAGAATCACGAAAGAAGGTAAAATGCCGGATGACTAGAGGAACAGCACCATAGTCCCCATCTGCAAGCAGAAGGGAGACGCTTCCGAATGCTCCAACTACCGAGGGATCAAACTCATCTCACACACGATGAAGATCTACGAACGACTGGTCTACTCAAGGCTGAGGGAGATGGTACCCATCTCCCAGGTGCAGTGGGGCTTCAGGTCCACCACAGACGCCATCTTCATCGCTCGTCAGGTGATGGAGAAATATCGAGAGAAACGAAAGCCCTGCTACATGGCCTTTCTGGACTTGGAGAAAGCCTACGACAGGATACCCCGGGCCGTGATCTGGAAATCGCTCCGAGGTAGAGGTGTCCCGGAACGTCTGATCACAGTCGTAAAGGACATGTACGAAGGCTCGAAAGCGGCGGTACGAACCCCACACGGAATGACAAAGAAGATGGACATCACAGTGGGTGTACATCAAGGGTCGGCTCTGAGTCCGTTCCTCTTCGTGCTGACGCTTGACTGCATAGTGAAACTCCTGGAGGAAGGCCCTCTCAGGACCATCCTCTACGCGGACGATATCGCTCTAGTAGCCGACAGCCGGGAGGAGCTGGAGGAGAAGGTGAGGCTGTGGCAAGTAGCCCTCGCGGATAACGGCCTGAGGCTGAACGTGAAGAAGACCAAGTTTATCAGCTCTGAGCAGTGCACTAGACCGATCCTAGACTGCCAAGGGGAGGCGATCGAGAAGGTGGAAGAATTCCGCTACCTCGGAAGTGACCTATCCGAGGAAGGAAGTGTGGACCAGGCGGTCAGGGGACGGATAAACGCAGCCTGGCTCAAATGGAGGGAGTCCACAGGAATCCTCTGCGACCGTAGGTGCTCCAGGACACTCAAAGGAAAGCTCTATAGAACAGTGGTGAGGCCTGCCCTCCTCTACGGCAGTGAGTGCTGGGCCCTAGGTAAAGCGCAGGAGCGGCAATTGCACGCGGCGGAAATGAGGATGCTCAGGTGGGCTTGTGGATGGACCCGTCGGGACAGGGTGCGAAACGAGGATGTTAGGGCAGTGATGAAGACAGCCCCGATCCAGCTGAAGATGAGGGAGCAGCGCCTGAGGTGGTATGGACACGTCCTCAGAAGACCAGAGGATCACCCCATAAGGTTGGCCCTAGATTTCGAGGCACCCGGAAAGCGTCCGAGAGGAGCCCCAAGGAAAAGGTGGAAGGATGTCATCAAGAAAGATCTCGCTGAAGTCGGCGCCATGCCAGACGACGCCTTTGATAGGATGAGGTGGCGACGGATCATAAGAACAGCGGACCCTGCGACTGCGCGGGACTAAACGCTCGGGAGAAGAAGAAGAAGAAGAAGAGCGTCCGATTTGTCGTGAAAACGATATATGATAGAGCGAACCGAAAGTCCGCTATTTTCGGCTTTTAGTTTTGAGTGACCACAAGTGTTGGTTGAACAAATATTCGTAAAAACACAGGAGCTATTAATTGGGCAAATATCTACCAATAAAAGCCGCTGGTAAGAATTTTCTGGTTGTGAACATTTGGACAGTTGGATGCCATGAGCTGTAGGAAAATTTGCGATTCCCTCTTGTACACGGGGACAGAGCGATGCTTCACCTGAAAGCTTTCCAAGTAATCCCATAGAATAACATTGCAGAAATGGCACGCAGTTGAATTCCTGAAGTCAATCCTGAAGTTAAATTAAGCTTGATAAAATATAACTTTCAAAACCAAATCCTGAAGGTTTTGTGTAAGATGGATTTAACGACGTCTTATTTGGAGCTACCGCTCCGATGGGTAAGATCTCTTTTTATTTATTTATTTATTTATTTATTTATTCTAGGAGTAGACATGCGCGTTGCCAACTAACAAAAAGAACTGAACAAAACAACTAAAATACATAAACATCTCACTCCGATATCAATTCTTGTGCTACAATTTCAGCGCATCTCGTGCAGTACAGTATTGAAATATTTATCAAGCGAGATCCACAGGTACGCGCATACAAACTGGCCAGATCACCGCACCTTCCAAACAGCAAATTGAAATCCTTCCGGGTCCTGTACGTTAAGAAGTCTGACCTAACTCGCGTCCTTTCTGTCGAGATTCGGCGTTTGAGCTTCCCCCTTATGCATCTCGTCAGCATCTCATCAAAGAATCCTAGTGCATTGTTGGAAAGCATGTTGGCAAGAATTTTGTCCATCACAAGAAGGTCAGCGGTTCTCCTTCTATTCCTAAGGAACGACAGACCAAAAAACAGAGATCGTTGAGGATCACGAGGTAGCTTAGTTTCGCTTGTAGTTCATCGAATAACACCTCATCATAAGTTTCCTAGAGAGCTGTTTTGAACGTTTTCCAAGAGGTTTGTGTCCTTCTACTTCGTTGGATTAAGAAGCACTGTAGTTCCCGATTCCACAACCGGTCGCACGCAGATTTCATAGGCACGTATATAGACGTCGAGGGGCTCCGATTTCAAAACCCTGAAGAAGTTGTAGGTTCGATAATTGGCCTTTTTTCACCAAAACTCTGCAATGTTGAGAAAACCATAGATCACTGGTAACATTGTAGGCTAAATCTCGAGCTTCATTCACTCTGTTGAGCAGCTCGACGTTAATTCTGCATGTCGGCATCCGAGTCTGGTTTTTGAGTCCAAACATCAAAAGACGAGTTTCTTCCGTTGAACGTGGCAGTTCCCATAATTCGGCCCCGTGACTAACGAAGTGAACCGCTGACTGAAGGGACTTAGAGCCTTCAGGCCCATCAATTCTTTTGTAAATTTCAACATTGTACTGCACTTGACGCTCAAGTTGTTGATGAGCCCCAGGAGTTCATAAATACACGGCAAGAACAAGAGTGAGGAAAGCACTCCGCCTTGCGGAACACCACTTAAGTCGGGAAAGGATTTATAAAATTTATACTTAGTACGTTCTTCCAGACAGTCCTGCTGCTGAGTCCAATTCGTTATCATAGGATTCATTATCTTTATGTAACAGAGTAGGCCATATTTGCAACAGATGTTCATACTTTGCTCTTCGATTCTTATCCACACTCTGTTCTAAACCACTAACCTGCCCACTATATTGCTTTTCGAACTACGCAGGAGATAAATATCATACACCATTTTCACATCCATTTTTCTTTTCTTCTTTTTTCACCACACTTTTATCAAATACGACACTTTTCAAACCATTGTACACTCTTCAAAGCATCGCTCACGCTTTTCAAATCAAATTGAACACCATCAAATAAATACCAGTTTCTCCACATTGCCCTAGAGATTCTCCGAATAAAATAGAATGATTTTTTTTTGACCAAAGAAAATTTAACATGATTTTTTAATTTTTTGAATCAGTCCCAAATAAATGCTTGCTCGCTTGAAATTTTATTAAACTTTTATTTTTCAAGGAAACACTGATGCATTTGACGCATGAAAGCTATTTTTAATGTATGGAAAGCCAACAATTTGTTAGTGTGTTATAGGAACAGATCATGCCATGCACTCGTACACCTCGCCGCAATTCTAATTTGATTTGTATTTTAAACGCTGACTATTTGAATGCGCGAAGCGAAAGCACGTGTGTTTTCTACAATTATTTTCGCTACACCGCTTACAGGAGTGCAATTCCATGCAGACAGAATTTTGGCCATCCATCATATGAAAACACCAACGTCCTAGACAACTGCATTGCGTAATTTCTCCTTTTAACACAAGCAAATTACCGTCTTCCTGCCTCTTGAAACAAGTTTAAAACCATTACTTTACCTTAAGAAACAAAATTTATACACAGCCAAGCAGAAAGTGGAAGAAGAACAAAAAATGTGTCCGGTCCGTTGCGGCAGATAGCCGCACGATCGCAAATGGTCTAACCAGGATACTATCTCAACGGTAGGTCGGAACGGCGCAAATGTTGTATATGGGCAGAACCGCCTCTCCCTGTGAAGTAACAAGCTGCAGGTATCTCGACCCCAATACAACTCTGCGCAAAGTTAGGGGCGACGGAAGTCGTCTGTTGGCGCCCTGTTGATACACGTGCTACACAGCTGACGGGCGCGCGCGGGATGAGGGCTGGTATCGCGGTTTAGGCAGTGCACAGGTGGCGTAGTAGGGGAGAGCTTGGGCTCATGAACGAGGGGTCGGGAGTTTGGATCCCGCGAACTGCTTTTGTTTTGCACTTTTGCAAAATCCATGTTTATCATCATATAGGTAATCCACCTAGGGGTATTATAGTGTGTTATAGAGCATGTTTGCATATAACATATGCTTCAAACTACAAATTAGCTAAAATGTTCACTTCTGTGTCACTTATGTTAAGCCTATTTTGAGTGAAGCTGTAGTTATGTAACGATAGATATTTTGTGGCACTAGTTAAAAGTTCCGACTCCACCAACAAGACTTCAGTCAAAAAAAATTTTTTTGCTGAAACTTCGTCTAGGGGGTTATTTGGACTGCTGATCATGAATGTGATATCCGTTCTTCACGATTCCGTCGGAGGCCACCCATGCCGTAACAAGGGTGGTCCAGGCAGGGTAACCGATTTCGCTGAAACTTCGTCTAGGGGGACATTTGGGGTGCTGATCACGAATCTGACATCCGTTTTTCACGATTCTTTCTCTACCTGCCGTCACCGGCAGAAACGTTAGAAATGTAATCCTGTGCCTTCCTGTATTTATATTATCCAGTCGAATCGTGAAGAATGGATATCAGATTCGTGATCAGCACTCCAAATAACCCCCTAGACGAAGTTTCAGCGAAATCGGTAACCCTGCCTGGACCACCCTTGTTTACGGTATGGGTGGCCTCCGACGGAATCGTGAAGAACGGATATCAGATTCGTGATCAGCACTCCAAATAACCCCCCTAGACGAAGTTTCAGCGAAATCGGTAACCCTGCCTGGACCACCCTTGTTAACGGTATGGGTGGCCTCCGACGGAATCGTGAAGAACGGATATCAGATTCGTGATCAGCACTCCAAATAACCCCCCTAGACGAAGTTTCAGCGAAATCGGTAACCCTGCCTGGACCACCCTTGTTAACGGTATGGGTGGCCTCCGACGGAATCATGAAGAACGGATATCAGATTCGTGATCAGCACTCCAAATAACCCCCCTAGACGAGGTTTCAGCGAAATCGGTAACCCTGCCTGGACCACCATTGTTAACGGTATGCGTGATATATGTATATGTAAACATGCTCTATAACACACTATAATACCCTAGGTGGATTACCTATATGATAAACATGGATTTTGCAAAAGTGCGAAACAAACGCAGTCTGCGGGATCCAACCCTCCGACCCCTCGCTCACGATCCCGAGCGCTTCCCTACCACGCCACCTGTGCACTGCGCTGTCCCGCGATACCAGCCCTCATCCCGTGCGCGCCCGTCAGCTGTGGGGCACGTGCATCAACAGGGCGCCAATTGGCGACTTCCGCCGCCCCTAACTTTGCGCAGAGTTGTATTGGGGTCGAGATACCTGCAGTCTGTTACTTCACAGGGAGAGGCGGTTCTGCCCATATACAACATTTGCGCCGCTCCGACCTACCGTTGAGATAGTATCCTGGTAAGATGTGCGGTTCCATTCTGGAGCGCGGAAATTGTAGCCACATAAGGCCTGTTATCCAAGTTTTTCTGGATCATCGCCTCTTTTCTTCAGAGGCTGAATAACTGGAGGTTCGGATAACAGCGATTCTGAGAGCGCCACATATTTGGAAGATTCGTATAAGGACGGTTGTGATCTTATTTGTCGGTGAGCTGGTACGCGCTACAGCTGCGCTCGAATGACCTATTCGAATTCGAATGATTTTCATTCCTATTCTAGTACCCAAAATATATCATTTTTCGAACGTTTTCGTAGTCGAATAATCAGAAAAACTGCATTTTCTGAAGGTGTTCGAATACGAACACTCGAAACTTGCCAGCGTTCGAAACCATTCGAATAAAATAAAGAGTAAAGGATAAAGGTCGGCGTTACTCAATCCCTTTTAGGATGCGCCACGCATTCTACTTCTACGGGATACTGTGAAGGCGAGTTAAATGCGTATTTGGCCATACAATGATTGTGGTGGCCAGCTGATGAACACGTCAGCGCTCTATCCTTCCCAGACAAGTCAGACAGTGGTACCAATTCACCGACATCGGAGGGATGGAAGGCTTGGTTGGCCTCGGCGGGGAATCCGAACCAGGAGCCTGGCATCGAGTGCACGCAACAGTCGGCGCCTCCTCCGACTGCGCTACACGCGTCATTACCATTCGAATATTCGAAAATTTGAACGTATGCCTATAGAACACATCCACACACACCGTGCATCAACATGCGACGCTCACACACCGGGCCGACCCAGCACAGCAGTCGCAAGGAGCCCAATCCCAATACCTGCATAAGCGGGAAGCTTTTGCGATGTAATTTTTACAGGATGTAGGGTCCCATGTGGGGAGTACAAAACCATAGTTACTTTTTTCGCAGTGCTCTTCTGTGGTCGAGAAAAAAGTGAGCGCGAAGTTCATGACGCCCTGCTGCCACTCAGCCCAATGTGGTCGGTTGGCGTAGTGGTAGTGTTCAAGTTTCACGGGTGCATGCTCGTGGGTTCGATTCTCCATTGTATTGCTGTTTTTGTATTTTGCGACTTATTGTCAATGGAACCCTTTATCCTCATTTCCAACACATTTTTAAACAAAAATACGGCAACAAATGTCGTTTACGTTCATCGAGCTCTTTGATAGGTGAAAGGTGAGAATTTTTGACTTCCAGGTTGTGCAAGTAGAAAACTGATGCCAGATTCTGATCAGCACCCCAAATAAACCCCACGCACCAAGTTTGGGCGAATTGGTGCATCCGACCTCACCACCCTCACTTACTCACACCTTCTCTAACCTGCCACAAGAAAACGGGAAATCCAGAAACCGATGTCAGATTCATGATCCAAGTAACACCAGTAACTGAAATATGAATAACTGCTTTTTTTCGACCTCGTTATTACAGTGCATGGCCCCTTTTGATTTTCGAACAGTCAAGCTGTTTCAAGATGATGAGGTGTTGTAGATAGCAAATTCTATTATATTCTTCACACGAATGGAGTCAAAAGGTACTAACCATCTGGTAAGAATAGCTGATGATTAACCAACCTTCTTCAACAATGATAGAGGTTTGGAAAAAAGGATGTAAGCGAAATACACTGCTCACAAACTGAACATCTACGCTTCTATCCACCACCCGTTCAAAAATATGACCTAGTAGCACTGATATTTTACTTTCTGATAGCCCTCCACCGCTTAACGTATTCAATTGGCGTCCACTCGAATGGCTTCACACCTCAATGACGTGCCTTGCTTGATCATGAAGTGCAAAGCCCGCGCTAGGCCCAGGCTCGAGTGAGGGCGATGAGGTCAGAAGCGCCAATATCGCCCAAACTTTGTGCGTGGAAGTTATTTGGGGTGTTGATCACGAGTCTGGCACTAGTTTTTGACTTGCTTAACCTGGAATTCAAAATTTCTCATCATTCCACTTTCAAAGAGCTCTATGAACTTAAGCAACATTTGTTGCCGTGATTTTGTTCAAAAATGTGTTGAAAATGGAGATAAAGCGTCCCACTGACGCAAATTGCAAAATGCAAAAACACCAGTACAAGGGGGAATCGAACCTATGATCACGCACCTGTTAAGCTACAACACTACCACTACGCCAACCGACCACATCGGGCTGTGTGGGGCAGGGCGCCATGAACATCGCGCTCACGCGCCTTCACGCTTTTTTCGACCACAGAAGTGCATTCTGAAAAAAAGTAACAACGGTTTTGGACTCCCCACATGGGACCCTACATCCTGCAAAAATTGCATCGCAAAAGCTCACCGCCAGTTTGGAGGCTCTCCTCTTGTAAGGAGGAAGATCCTGGGTACTCGAGATTCACGCCGCAAAACCATATCTCCCGAAGATACCACTTTTCAGTTCCCATGAAAAATGGCTTGAATTCTTTAGTTTTTTTAGAGAGTGTTACAACTGTAACAGAGGAGCAGTTTCTTCAGCGTAGCCAAAATTGTTACAATTCATTACTGCGTCTTACGTTTCGTTTCATTCTTTTCCGTTTTCGACAGCACTGAAATATAGTCCACAATAAAGGCTTGTAACAATCTTGGCTTCGCTAAAGAAACTGCTGTCTATTAAACATCGGAGATGCCAAGATTCATCGAGAGCAGGACATGGAATGTTGCAATTGCTTTATGTGTTCAAATCTACATGTCTTTTTCACAATGATACCAAAACATCCTACCAATTCATGGAGAGTAAGAGCTAAAGAAATGTGGGAACATCGAAAGCGCTAAAATGCCGGAAATTTTCGGATCGACCTAGGATTTAGAAGCGTAGCGACACGACTTCGAATTCAGCTGCAGTGAAACAGTTGCTCAGTCAGTATCAGCTTGTATAAAAAACAAAGGACGGCGTTGCTCAATCCCTTTTGGGATGCGTCACGCATTCTATTTCTACGGAATTTCGTGGAGGCGATCTGAATGAGTATTTAGCCATACAATGACTTACGGTGGCCAGCCGATGAACAAGTCAGCCTTTCATCCTTCCCAGAGATATTCTAGGGTATAGTTGTGATTTGGCGAAATTTTATTGAACGAATAAATGAACGAAAAAATTCGATGTCAAAAGTTTCCGATCGAACGATCGAGCGAATTTATTCGACGTCGAAAATTTCCGAATGAATGAACGATCGAATACATCCGACGAAGTTCCTATCGAATGAACAGTCGAATTTATTCGATGTCGAAAATTTCTGAATGATCAAATAGTCGAATAATTTGTTCGAATGAACGAATAAGGAATAACCGTATTTCGCTGTGCAATAAAACGTGTCTATAGTGAACAGACCGATTGGTTTTCCAATTCTGTAAGCTGTAGAGGGAGTAAAAGATGATATTGCTATAATTTTTGAAATGTGCCACGCACTCTAGTTCCGCATGATATCGCGGAAAAATTGGTCCTGTTTCTGCCCTTTCAAAAACATCTGAAGATCCTATCCATAACGGCCTTCCCTTTTTTGCCTTTGCTTTCAAATCTTAGATCGTCTTTACAAGATAGCCCAGTCAAGTACAAGCTTGCCTGTTACGACGGGTCGACCACTACTCCCATTGTCAAGGGCACCTCTCTAAGCGTATGATGTGCTTTTCTGCTTCGCCTACAGATTGCGAAAGCGAAGCCAGCAATATACAAAACAAAAAGGTCAAATTGCGTTTCTCAACAAATTGAAAGCCTAGTTTAACATGAAACTACTCTGATTTACTACTTCTCCATGAAAACAACAGACCTTCGGAATAATCTTCACGTCTAGTTGGGTTGACACATAACAATTCCTTTCACATCAAGGCTGATATCTAATGATAACTAATATCCTTGAGTAGTCCTCAGTATTCCTTCATAAGGTTATTCGCAATCTATGACTGAAGGTCACAACCAGAAAGATATCTGACTTTGAGAAAATCTAGTCTGATATATGCCGAATTGACTACCAACGTAGTACAAACATACACAAAATAGTATTGGATGGAATATGTCTTCTTCAATTCTGTTTGGTCGCTGTTGTTTGGCCATCTTTCATCTTAAAATCTACTTTTCTGTATCCAGGAAAGTCAGAAAAATACATCAGAATTGAGAGAAAGAGTAATATTCCAGTACAAGTCTAGAAAAGGGGTGAACCCTCGTTTCCAACGTACAATCGTAGGAATTTATTCAAATTTTTAAAGCGGAGACATTAAGCTTAAGCACGTGCATCTTGAAGCCGTGGAAGCTCATGAAAGCCCGTTTCAACTAGAGTAAACCCTCCAGGTGGAAGGTATTACAACGTGAACTACTAGAAGGGATAATTGTTGAGCTCTAGTGCGGATCCCTCGCTCTAGACCCCACCAATATTCCTTCTAGTAGTTCCGGCTGCAGATTTATTCGATATTTGATTACAATTAATCGATCGAATAGTTTAGTTATTCGATTTTCGAATAATGTTCGAATATGGCTCCCCTCTACGTTCGAATTCAAACTATTCGAAAATCAAGAATCCTACTATATATAATCGGCTAATGTCACGCGTCGGTCACGGGGAGCGGGGACTGAAGCCAAAAGATGCCTTTCTTCGAGCTTAACCATGGGCGATCGCTGACAAACTACAAAAAAACCTTGGCGGCTAATCGCCCAAGTTTACGAGATATTCAAGGGGCAACGCGTCAGGGTTATGAATGGCGATCGAGTGCAGAGCGTAGGGATTCAGGAGGTGTGCCCTAGACGTCGTTCAGATGCGTCTGAATTCAGAAGACGCGCTGAAGACGTCGTCTAACGTGCGTAGGGATTCAGAAGACGTGCTGAAGGCGTCGTCCAACTTGCGTAGGGATTCAAAAGACGTGCTGATGATGTCGTCTAATGTGCGTAGGGATTCAGAAGACCTGTGCTAGACGTCGGTAGTCAAGACTCAGAAGACCTGCGGTAGACGTCGTCCAACGTGCGTAGAGATTCAGAAGACGTGCTGAAGACGTCGCTCAACGTACGGAGGGATTCAGAAGACGCGCTGTAGACATCGTCTAACTTGCGTAGGGATTCCGAGTAATAGCGACCAATAGGAGAGGACCAACAAAGGGAGACCATTAGACGAGAGCGTTAATAAGGGGGACCAAATTTTTCCCCTAACATCGTTCAGTGTATGTCGGAAATCTGAAGACGGCTTACAGAAGTCGTAGCACGTGCGTCAAAGTCAGGAATGCATAGACGTCGTGGCAACGTAGTGACACGTGAATCGGTACTCAGTGTCACATGTGCGTGCTTGACTCTCACACCGTTTCATTGCCAGCACATAGGAAAGGAAGTATTTCGGGGAGGGGTAGAGAGAGTGACCATGGGACTCGGAGGAGTATTATTGCCGTCGGACAGTAAGCGGTGTCGACTAATGCCGATTAATTTTAATTATGATTTCGCTGATTAAACACCGGATTGGGACTCTCTTACCTGTTACTCGACACGTAGAGAACGAGCGCTTCGGAGAATAAACCGCCTGCACGCGATGGAGGTGGATGAGCTTCGTATGCGCAATGAAAATTCAGCCCTACCTTATCCCACTACACTAATCAACATAATAAAACCAGTTTTTAAACTGTAAGAAGGCTTAAAGAAGAAAGGAGGAAGATTGGGGTGGTTCTATTCTCGGAGTTTGGCGGCGAAGCCCACAACCAAATGCGATGGGTTTTTCTATTCTCGGGGTTTGGGGACGAAACCCCCAATCAGACGTTTGGCGGCCGCTAGGCCGCTGAACGTCTGGTTATCGAATGATCGAATAATTATTCAAATAAATTATTCGCATATTTATTCGAATATATTCGTTCGAGCACAACTATGTCTGGTACCAATTCACCGATCCCGGAGGGATGGAGAACTTGGTTGGCCTGGATGGGAAATCCGAACGAGGAACCTGCTATTGGTTGCACGCGACAGCCGGCACCGCTTCCAACTGCGCTACTCTCGCGCTTCACATTGTATGTAGCTGTCTAAACCCTTCTTCTGTACAAGCAGCATCTTTAGAACGATAACTCCTTTACACCGTTTCCGAAAAACTCCATTAGAAAACCACAACACACAGAAACTTCAGCAAATGTGAACATTTAACTTGGGCGATGTATGACGACGGTACACATCTTTCGATGAAAGCAAAGATGATGAATAAGAAAAGGAAGAAGAGTACACCATGAAAAGAAGAGGAAGAGGAAGTGGCTAATAAAAGAACAACGTGATTAGTCTCGACGTAGATGACGAACTACACACCTCGAGCTAGCCCTCGTCACTCTAGCCCATGCACAAAACCACCCAGATAGATCCGAACTGAACTGAACTGAAGAGCGACAGACGTGCGACGCGACAACGCAGAGCATAAACGTTGGAGAGAGCGAGCTAGAGCAGAGGCAGACACGAAGACGATACATGAAGTGCACTGTACAGTATAGGCTATAGTATATCTCCTTCATTCATTGAATAGTATTTACAATTGGCTGGAAACGAGAAGAAACATCGGTGGAGGATGTGGAT
The DNA here is from genome assembly GCA_947396885.1 of Heligmosomoides polygyrus polygyrus. NCBI lineage: Eukaryota > Metazoa > Nematoda > Chromadorea > Rhabditida > Heligmosomidae > Heligmosomoides > Heligmosomoides polygyrus. Next base: position 84,471,161 of record OX377203.1, on the reverse strand, counting down.
CTCGCCGGAGGACAGCAACGGTTAGACGACTAGAACTCCTTGCTGGCGCTGGCCTGCTTGTACCACGCGACATGTTGAAAGGAGCAAAGAGTGGAAGGGAGGGGGTTCAGGAGAGGCCAATAGAACTCTTTGGAGAACGATGAACACGGAACGGGTGGGGGAGAGGGGCCATGCCCGCGGATGGAAAATAGAAGTTTAGAGGAAAGACAAGGGGCATATGTGCGGCGATGCGACTGAAGGGCGCATCACATATTTGGAGAATGGAAGAAGAGCATCTCGAGACAAGGTCTTTCCTAAACAACTAGAGACACAGTGATGAAGAGGATGAAGATGATGATGATGACGATGAAAAGGTTAGACCTGTAGATGCGACGAACCAAACAACAATATGAACGGATCTCAGAGAAGCAGCAGCAGAAGTCAGACTCACTTAGCAGCGCGTAAGAAAACTCCCCATCTCTCTAGGACACAACAACAAGCAACCAGGGTAGGCGATGAGAGAAGGAAACAACGAGGAAATGGAATCATACGGTGATTATTCACTGACCCGACATTACACCATAGAAGAACGATGTGCAAAAAATAAGCGAGCGAAACGAAGATGGAGACGACAAAGCGAGCCGGAGAACAAGGAGGAAGGGATGTCAGAAGAGACTGACGAAGCTCTAGAGTATGAACATACGTATACGCCTTGTAAAGCGAATATTTGAGCCGCCACACAAGCACGACGGGAAGAAGCCTGTCCGACGACCCGGATGGCGGCGGGGCGAAAAATAGATCGCAACACGACAGACATCCGCACACAAACCGCACACAACACACTGTGTGGCAGCAAAATGACAACGAATGCGGGGCATTGCAACGACACATAAGAAAAGCACAGACATAGACGAGCGCATGGCAGGGACACGGGCAGGGATACGCGGTGACCACCGCTCGGGCACCAGCGCCGATGACGATCGTCCATGACCAGCCGACCGACCGACGACCGCCACCTCTACGAGGTGTCCATCAGCTCCATGCTCTCCGACATCAGCTCGTCGCCCGAGCGCTCTCTCTCCGAGAGGGTTCGCCTGCAATTTCAGCACCTTTAAACACCTAATTGTAAGGGTAAAATGAATTAAAAACATAAAGGAAAAATGGGGGACGGTCAGGAGGAACGCGATGGGCTCTATTCGATATCACCGGCTGCCGTGTTGCGACATGCCTACTGCCGCGAGCGACGTTGCAGCGCTTCTTAAGGCCCCCACGCGCTATCCTTAGCCCTATGTTATACTTCGGGGACGCGTCGGCGACGCCGTCGGCGGCAGTGTTGAGCGGGCTGCTACGCACTGCGTAGCTTCCGCCTAACATTGTCGCCGACAACAGCGTCGCCGAAGTATAACATAGGCCTTAACCAGGGTGTGGGGGCCTTTAGTGGGTCAGCCGCTGCTTTGGAGAGCGCAATTCTTACGGGTATGAATTTCATCTTCAACAGGTGTCTGTAGAAATTGCATTGAGAAAAGGGACAAACGCTAAGAATGGAAACATTCAGGAATTGGAGGGAACCAAAATACCAGTCTGGAATTGAAAGAAAACTCCCATTTCCCTAAAAACACTATCAAGATGGCCGCAAGTTCGACCCCTTAAATGTCTACACCGTTGGAAAGATCATCAGGCTCTCTTGTCGCTTCAGTTAGAGAAGTGTCTATATGGCTCACATGATATGTAACATTACTTTTAAGGAACTATTTGCCATACACCTGTTCAGATTACTCCACAAATGGAGGAAATCCCGTATAAGTGGAGTTCTGTGGTAAATAGTCCAGAGATTTTCTTTGTCTGCTTTAACCAATTCTTAAAGCAGTAATCCCGATTGCTTGAGCGTGCTCCCGCAACTTAGATCAAACCTACAGGAGCAGCTGAAAATATAGCAGCCTAGTTCTCCAAATAACAGTGCAGGACCAGGTCTTTTGCGTTCCGAAATAACGCCTTCAAGTTTTTGTAGCTAACTTTTATGGAAAGATTTCCATGTTCTTTCGTGCATTTCTTTGTGCTGGCGTCGCGCACAACGTTTTAGGCCTATGTTGTACTTCGGTGACGCTGTTGTCGGCGACGTCGGTGGCAGTGTTACGCGGGCTGCAACGCAGTGCGTAGCAGCCCCCGCAACACAGCGTCGCCGATGCGTCGCCGAAGTATAGCATAGGCCTTAATTGCAATGAGCACAGCAACAGAATAAGAAGAGTAACAGAAATCTTTTTCAAAATCGAATCAACAAGTACCATAATCGTTTATTGACGAAGACACCCTTTTCCGTATCCTCCTTCAGCTCCTAAAAATCCGGAATATAAATGATGGACATATATGAGAACGTCGGAAACCGGATTCATCAGAAGTGTGTCCTGCTTTTAATTCCCTTTTAATAAGCCCTTATCTCTCTCTTGATGGAGCCAAAGCCCCCACTGACCACTACATCACTTTAACTTCAATCACAACAAATGTTTCTATATAGCCACAAGAAAAACAAAGAACCAAGCGCAGGAAGTCAAGGATGGAAACATGCACATTCCTGGTTCTCACCTTGAGCAATCACTTTATAGTACATTCCGCGGTCATTTCTACTAACATCCCTACTTATCGGATCCATGTTGCTTCTACTACCTGGTAAGGAACCTGCACGTCTATACTTGAGCGAGTCATGGAACACATCAGGGGCCGAATCCATCAACGACTTACAGCAACTTAATAGCGAAAATACAGCCGAAATCCCTGATAACGCGCTCATCAAGCGACATGGTGAAACATTTCGCCGCGCTATCAGAGATTTTGACTATATTTTCTCTGTTAAATCGCAGTACATAAGTTGTTGATGGATCCGGCCCCAAGTCGGCGAAGCTGTGCCGCGCTGCGACCGCGTCGCAGCCGATGATACTGAATAGTGTCCATCGGAGGGACACCCGCCCTCTGCTAGGGTCGTGTGCTCGATATAGCTGTGCTTTTGAGAAATTTTATCGAACGAATGAATGAACGGATAAATTCGATGTCGAAAATTCTCGAACGAATGAACAATCGAACTTATTCGCTCGTTAACTTTTTCGAATGATTAAAAATCGAATATGCCTCAACCTTTCATTTATTCGAATGAACGAATAACGAATAACCGCATTTTGCTGTACAGTAAAATGCGCCTGTAGTAAACAGACCTAATTAGTATTTCAACTCTGTAAAATGTTAAAGAAATAAAAGATAATATTGGTATATCTTGCTGAAATGCGCCATGTTCTCTAGTTCAGCATAATGTCGTGGAAAATTTGAACGAAACCTGGGCCTTTCCAAGGTCTATGAAAATTGCCCATAAATAGTCTACAGTTTCATTGTGTTCACTATTCAGAAACAAATATGAGAAGATCAAACACATAGACATTTGAAAGGAATACTTCGAATGCTGTTTTCAAAGGAGGGAACCAGGTAAGCACTTTTGTATGCTATGTTGTATGTGTTTATCTTCAAATACTATCTACAAGTGACTATTGAATGCCTCTCCCCCTTGGGAATGCACCTGTGACTGCTTCGTTTTCATGACCCATTAGCATCTCCCTCGTTGTAGCTCGAAAGTCATCTCGTCCTGCCGCAATTATTGAACTCTCAAGAAAATTCAGGGAAAGGAACAGCGAAGTTGGTCATCTGGGGCCGAACTCATCAACGAGTTACAACAATTTAACGGAGAAAAAACCGCCGAAAACCCTAATAACGCGGCTTATCAAACGATATCACCTCCTATATAATAGGATGAGTCATAAATCTTGCAACAAAATTTGCCTTCCAGTAAAAATAAGACTATACCACAAAAGAAAAATGATTGACTTAAACCAAGTAGTTGCCGTCATTCTCAATGAGTTTCTTCCGCTTTTCATGTACTAAGTGGATTATATCTCTGTAGAATTTGGTCGGTTTCGATGTGATGAGCCGTGACCTCATCGACTTCGGCGAAGCGCCCAACACGGAGGAAGTGTTCCATCGACCGAAGCAGATGGCAGTCAGACGGCGCAATGTACGGGGTGCATGGTGGTTGCTTGATTTTGGTCCAGCCCATTTCCTAGCTTTTTGCCGGTGTCTGAAGCGCCTAACGGCGTGTCGGAGCACTTGTGGTGGAACATTTCAACATTTCACTATATCGCTTGTTGATAAGCCGCGCTATCAGGAATTTCGGCTGTACAGGGTGTCTCAAAAAATGTATACACTACTTTAAAGCCGATAACTTTGCCCGCAGTTAAGGCAATCAGAAAGTTCAAGGCTCATATGAAAGCTTAAGAACGTAGAAATTTTCTGACATATGAGCAGCACGGAATGCGCCATCCATTCGTCTGAAATTTTGCATTTTACACTCGATTGACTGTGTTTCGCTTGAATACATGCTATAATTTCTTTACACAGTGGCCATTTCGATTGATTTGCGCTTCTTTTAGGGTACAAAACTTAAAAAGAACTATGGCTAGCGAAAAATGCACGCTATCCCAAAAATGCAGGTACTGTTTGAAACGTACTAACATTGCTGCTAGTGAAGCACTTGAAGATTTTTGAGACTCACATAGAAGCGCAGTATAACGAGATTACTGTGACGTGCAAATAATCTAGATTGCGCCATGCTCCCGCCAGAAACCTTGCACTTCAGACTCGACTGATTGTGCATGGGCTGAATGCCTGTTACAATCTTGTTACTACTTGGCCAGATTAACCTATGTGTGCTTCTTCTAACGCTTTTGAACTTGACAATCATGTGAAAGACACGTGACGTGCGAGTTTATTGATCGCACAATTTAAATGTGGTTGGGAGCCCCATTTTACGTGACTTACTCTGCGGACTGATGAAGCAAGATTCAAGCTGAATGGAGAGGTTAATCGGCATAATTGCAGCCACTGGATGACTCATAATGTTAAAAGAAGCACAGGTTAAAGTGGGCAAGTAGTAACAAGACTATTACAGGCATTCAGCCCGTGCACAATCAATCGAGTCCGAAATGCAAGGTTTTAGGCGAATGCATGGCGCAGCAATCTTTACCACTTGCACGTTAGAAAGCTTTCGCTATTCTGTGCTTTCATATCAGCCTCAAGCATCTTCAAAAGCTTCAATAGCAGCAATGTTAGAACGTTTAAACAGTACCTGCATTTTTAGGATACCCTGCATTTTCCGCCAACCGTAGTATGTTTTTTAAGTTTTGAACCCTAAAATAAGCGCAAATCAATCGAAACGGCCACTTTATGAAGAAATTATAACATTATTCAAGCGAAACACAATCAATCGAGAGTAAAATGCAAAATTTCAGACGAGTGCATGGCGCATTCCATGCCGATCATATGTCAGAACACTTCTATTTTCTTATGCTTTCATATGTGCCCTTAACTTCGTCAGTACCTTTACTGCGACCAAAGTTATCATCTTTCAAACAGTTTATACTTTTTTGAGACACCTTGTATTTTCTCCGTTAAGCCGTTAAGTTGCTGTAAGTCGTTGATGAATCCGGCTCTTGTCCTTCCCAACCACTCACAGACATTTTCTGCTCCTGAAAGGAACCAAATACGACTTCTCCGAAAAGTCCGTGTGAAATGCATGACGCAATCCCGACGGAGTACGCTGACATATTTCGATTAGTACTCCTTTTTTCGAAACATACTAGAGGTTTTCGCGCGCCTGAGTTATGAGCCGATAAATTTTATTACCCTTTGATGAAAGCCACCGCTACAATAGTAAGTCGAATTAGAGGCTTCGTCGTACGCCCATCGGCTGGCTTCCACAAGTCCTTGTATAGGCCAAATACACCTCTCTCCAAAGGTCTACGATAAAGGGTAGAAGTAGAATGCGTGGCGTAGCCCAAGCAAGTGCTGATTAATTTAGTTCTCTATCCTCTGTCCTTCAGCGCACTTCCCAGCACCCGACGTCTATCCTGTTCAGATTTCACTGTTCGTCCTGCGTCTATGTGAGATAACTTGGACTATATTCCATCGGCGTTTTCAAAAAATTTGCATCAAATTTTTTAATGACCGTTCATCTGATGACATATGATTAGATAACTTCTTATCTGTTTGAACATATTCCCGCCTGAAAAAGGTGACTCTATGCACTTTGGTCAGTTGATTGGAGTTATTCAGTCGCTTTGTGAACAGCGCCACGCATTCTACTCGGTATCGTGGAGGCAATTTGAAAGCATATTTGGTCTACATATACAATGACCTTCGGTCGTCATAAGTCGACCGTCAATTGCAACCTTCATAGATTTCAATTTTCAAACTCAGTTTCTAACTTTCCTTCCATTGTGATTTCTTCTTACTGGTCGCCTGTTCAGTGCTGTTTTATTTTGCTCTATATCTATAGTTCTTGTTTTTTTCCAAAATAATTCCTCCCAATTAGTAGATTTCTTGTGTTGTCAGCCGACGGAGTGCCAAATACAAGGCCACAGTGAAACCCGACCAACCCTCTTTTCGAGGTGCATACGACAGCCGTGGCCACCTCCGGCACAGCCACGGCTGTTGCCTTACGTGCCCACAGGGCAGATGACGTCTGGAACCAAAAAAGTTTCAGATGGGGTTTGAACCCTCAACTCCCTGCTTTCTTGTGAAACTATTAAAGGGGTTCACACCAGGGGCCGGATTCATCGATTACGGCAATCTAACGGTGAAAATACTGCGAAATCCCTGGTAGCGTGGCTTATCAACAAGCGACATGGTGAAATGTTTCACCATGCCGTTTGTTGATAAGTCAATGCGCTATCAGGGATTTCGGCAATACTTTCACCGTTATATTGCTATAAATCGTTGATGAATCCTGCTCCAGAACTGTTCTTTTACCCTCATTAGTTCCAGCTCTTAAATTTCATATTAAAGAGCAGCAAAAAAAATTAAAAAAGTCGATGACGCCGCACAGCATTTCGGTCCGAACGATCAAACGAAAACTCATTTCGATCGACACTGACTGATTGGAGCCGGACCTGGATATCATGTAAAAAATCACTTCAGCCCTGATCAGCGTTCAAAAACGTACCGAGCGGATGTACCGAAAGCAATCCACAAACTGGATTGCACAGGGAACTAATCATTCTTGCTGCTTCAGCAACGTACGAAAAACATCATTCACACGTACACACGTATGGATCATCCACAATTGAAGACACAACAATTTATTTGGATACAGATTACCCGGACATTAAAAAAAACTAGGAACCCAATATCTGCCACGGACCGGTTTCGCCACCGGCTTCGAAAGTTGGCGCAATTTCACGGTTCACGTCTTCTTCCCTCTTCGCAGCGATTTTCTCTCATTTTCCCACTTCGCCTACATCTCACAGCAATACATTTGTTCAATTGGATATAGCTGCTTGTCAGTTCCGAAGGATGAACGACGTCGGCAACAGCACACGTCATGCAACGTATGCACGGCCATAGTTTCCACCTCAGGGAACTTTCCGCCAGTTTAGCATAACTCATAACTTGAATTTCACTTCCCATTATCAGATGTTAGTAAAGAAAGCAAACCACCATATCTACAACCTCTTCAAAATTCTCAGAACTAAAAACGTCAACGTTTTCCCATGGCTTATAAAACATACGTCCGCCCCATAATGAAAATGGAACTACTGTTCCCAACCCGTGCAAGCAAAAGGGTATTAACCTACTCGAAAGTGTACAAAACAATTTCACGCGGAAAGTAGCTATGCGCTGCCTTGGCCTCAGTTACTCTCTGATTCCTAGTGGCATCGAGAGGGCGAAACAGCTTGGCTTGCCCACACTTAAGAGCAGGAGAACGAAATATGATTTAATGATGATGCATAACATTCTTACATGGAAAACTGTACTTAACTCCTCCGACTTTTTTGATGTAACCATAAGTAGAACTGGAGCTGGAGCGTTAAAACTTGCCGGTTCGGTCGCAAAAGCAAGGATCAATGTTCTAAAGGAGAGCAAGGATTTCTTCTCCTTTAGAACATTTCGCTTATTTATACCATTGATTAAAGACAAGGTACTCGAAATGCCCAGTAATGTATTTAAGAGATATCTTGACCGAAGGCTTAAGAAGACATAATTTTAATTTCAAGTAGTCTTCCATATTGCCACTTCTGCTTTATATCTTTGTGTGTTTTTATTCATTTTTTGTTTGTCTGTTTCCACCGTTCATTTGTACTCCGGTTTTTACAGCTGTTGTTTTGACACGCGACCTTGCTCGCGTCACGAAATAAATAAATAAATAAACTCCGGCTCTCGGTTGTTAACAAGGTGTGACTTCCTAGCCTCCAAGTTTCTGAAGGAGTTCAGCTTGCCACCTGGGATCTGCACAAGCTTGTAGTTGTGAGTTATGTGTTTTAATCTTTGATCGTTAGGGTTTATAACGAGGTTTTAATAGTGTTGATGCCTTGTCCATGACTCAGCGTCATATCGCAACGCGTTAAGACGATGCTAGACTTTTGTCTACGCCTTAAAGGATAAAAGGATAAAGGGCGGCGTTATTCAATTCTTTTTGGGAAGCGCTACGCACTCTACTTCTACGTGGAGGCGATTAGAATGTGTATTTGGCGATACAACAAATTACGATGGCCAGCCAATAAACAAGTCAGCGCGTTTTTATTCGCAGACAAGTCTGGTACCAATTCGTCTACTCCGAACGGATGGTAGGGTTGGTTGGCTTGGGCGGGAAATCCGAACCAGAAACCTGGTATCAGCTGCACACGACAGCCGGCACCCCCACTGCGCTACACCCGCCCTAAACTCCGCTTTCTTACCATTTATAGCTTTATGACATAAATGCCTCTTCTCTGTATGAATCAACCTAATACTCGGGTGCTCTACTTATATGAATGGAAAAGTGGACACAACGACAAGGCCGCAGCTCGTAACATCAACGCCGCATTTGGGGAGGATTTCGCTAAGGAACACACAATTCGCCACCGGTTCGAAAGGTTTCGATCTGCAGATGAAGGTCTCAAAGGTGAAGACCATGGTAGGCCGTCACCACTCCTTAACGATAACCAACTCAAAGCGATGGTGGAAGCGAATCCGCATCAAACTGTGAGACAACCAGCACAGCATTTCCGCATTGACGGCACTATCAGGCGCCACTTAAATGCGATCGGAAAAGTGAAGAAATCGGATAAACGGATCCCGCACGACCGCCGGGCAGATGCTGGAGCGCCACGACACCTGTGCTCCCTCGAGGCTGCAAATTAAGGGAACCTTTTTCGAAGAGGATCGTGACATGCTACGAAAAATGGATCCTTTATGGCAATCGTCGTCGCTCTGCACTACGGCGGTTGAATAAGAATGAGAGCCCCAAGGAGGTGGCGAGACCAAGTCTCCAGGCGAAGAAGACCATGGTGACCGTATGGTGGACAATGGCTGATATATGTAGCCAGCAGATGATGTCGAAAATGACTTCTTGCGTTTCCTTAATTCTCGTAGTTGGGATTGTTAAAAAGATGGAATGTTTAAGCTATTATCGCGCTGGGAAAAGTGTACTAATCGTAATGATGCTCACTTCAATTAATAAAATTGCTTCTAAGCAAAGTTTGTCAAAGTTTTCAGTCAAAATCGATCATTTCATATGCAACGACCTAATAATAATAAATAATAATCCTTTGAAGGATAATTGCTGTTTTGTGAACTGCATTATGATGCCAGCACAAATCACAGATCCTACCAACGTGCACACATATTTGCTTATGCTGGAAGACTTTCTTGAAAAGTACAGTTGAACACTGCGGTATCTTCTTGCACCCTTTGCATAATTCGTCCAAACCTAAGCACTTGCTTGACATGAACGGAAGGTACAAACTGAAGACGACAATTGCTATGATAACTGCAGGAAATATGGATTACATCCTTACACTCGAGCCGGAATTAGAGTTAGAGCACACCTTCCTGTCGACGACTCTTAGGATTAGCGTTCCAGGCATGCATTAACTCATAAAATTAGGTATGGATGTTCATATGTAATGTGATATGATGTATGTTCAAATGTAATGTTCATATTATACTTATTATTACTTAACAGGGTTTAAGACTCGTGGTAGCGCATCAGAGGAAATGCCTGGCTGTTACTGGTTCCGATTTCCCGCACAGCGCAAACAAGCCTTCCATCCCTAAGGGACGGTGAATTGCTACTATACATTGGATTTCAATCAATCAATTTCGGATATCCGATTCGGATATTCCGATCCGAACCATTCAAAAATCTGCTTACGAAATTGCTCGTATCCGAATAATTCAAGAATTTGGAGCCTGCGGAATCATAAAAATATCTGAAGACTTTCAATCGAATCTTTAAAAGCTTCACTAGCACCAACGTTAGAACCTTTCAAACAGCACCTGCAATTTTAGTATACCTTGCATTTTTGCAAGCCGTAGTGTGTTTTTAAGTTTTACACCTTAAAAGAAACACAAATAAATCGATAAGCTCACTTAGTGGGAAAATTATAACAAGACTTCAAGGGAAACACAATCAGTCGAGTGTAAAATACCAAATTTCAGACGATTGCACGGCGCATTCCATACCGCTCATATGTCAGAAAATTTCAATTTCCTTAAGCTTTCCCTTATGAGCCCTTAACCTCTTCAGTATCTTTAATTTGAGCAAAGTTGTCACCTTTCAAACAGTGTATACATTTTATGAGACACCCTGTATAAGATTGATCGTGTACCAAATTAGTTATGGATGATGTGAAATTGATAGCTGATAACCCATCCTTGCAACAGTTAACCTATATCTATAAACTGAATAGTATTATAATAATTGACTATGAGCGATTCCTGGAGCCATCGATACTAGTCAATCCCTTCCCGGCTCGCACAGGAATGAAGCTCAGTTCCAGCAATGTTCGAGCCCCATTCTAGTGTAGTGTATGAAAGGTGGTAGGAAATAATAAATCGATACCACTGTCATGCTGCCACATAAGTCATAACAAACGCAACGCCATCATGTTTCTCTAGCTTCTAACGTTAACTTGTATAAAATTAGTGTTTTCACCGCTCCAAAAAAGTTTGGCGCCAATTCACCAACCTCTTAGGGATCGTTTAGGGCCTGTTCATACTTCGCGACAAAAGCGACAAGAGCGACTGGAGCGACAAGAGCGACAAGAGCGACTGGGGCGACGGACATAGGGTGGCGTACGTAAATGATTGCGTACTCCACACTCCGTCCGCACCCGAATGTAGTGTGAAATGCGTAACTATCTACGTACACCACACCACATCCGTCGCCCCAGTCGCTCCAGTCGCTCTCGTCGCTCTTGTCGCGAAGTATGAACACGCCCTTAGTGCGCACGCGTTGCGCGTCGCGATGTTATGATAGGCTCCCATATCGATTCATCGCGTCGCGCAACGGGCACACACTAAACGATCCCTTAAGGATGGAAGACTTGGTTGCCGGACCAAAAGCCTCAAATCCGGGTGCACGCGGCAGACGGCTCCTCCTTCGACTGCGCTGTCATTCCTTTTATTTTATATCTTCGACATTTTGTATTCTTTTACCTTTAACATGCTCGAACGAGTGAAAATGAAACGTGTTCGTGTCTAGGTCTTTTCTTTTCAGCTCTTCGATTTCTGCTTACTTGCACTGAGATCTAGATACTATTTCGAAAGCACTCACTCTATTACAGACAGCGAAAAACGTGTTGCAAATCGATTGCCTCTGCTCTGGAAAACTTTGCATTTTGGTTTCGCTCTTCGGATGTATCCTAGTCGGAGGGAGGCATACGGGTTTAGTCACAATTCCTTTCCTTGAAGTGGTCCAAGAACTTCAACTGCTACCCATGATATTGACGACTCTTGGACAAATTCAAATGAGGTGGTGGTGTAGTGCGATAGTGCAGACACAAAGTCACCTTATGGTTGCCCCTCCTAACTAGGACAGATCCTACTTTTCCTGACCGGGATATTGCTACACATCCTATACACAATCCTACTGTTGACAAATCTCAGTGTAAACTCGTTAGAAGTCCTCGTTTCCATTTTCCCGTCGTTATCCGGCACCAGAAAGGGGGGGGGGGTGCACGGCATCTTTTTACGATTACGCCTAGCTCCGAACACCACTTGTGATAGAAATCAGTTATTTGTTATGTGTGAATTCTTGAACAAATTAGGTCCAGGCATCGTTTAATTAATTTTTTCAAGTCCAAAACACAATATTGTTCAACAGCCGTAAAGCGGTCGATTTCACCAGCTTAGCGAAATTTAGATAATTCCGCAATTTATGGTGAGAATTCAAGTGGCGGCGCAGTTTGCATCAAAAATGTTCAATCATTATTGGTTCGATTTAGCGCTCACCTACGCAAACCTCCCCTATACTAAAGTTTCAGACTTATCCAATTTTGTACACACATTGCATTGCCTAGCTCAATCTCTCAAGGCTTTGCTCAAATAACATTTAAAAAACAGATAATTTCAGAGGCCACGATTCTTTTCATTTTCTTCTTTCCAATGACACATGGGGCAGTGATTGTGGTATATTAGTTTTCTAATGCAATTCTGTCCTGCTTCATTTTGGTCAGGTTATGCCGACATCCAACTCCCACGAAGCGGTTATTTTGGCTCAAGAAAGGTGCTTCGCTCTACCACCGGTCATCCAACGTTGATCGAAAGGTCGCCGATCCCGAAAGTTTGGAGATGCTTCAACATAAACGGAACGGGTACAATGGTCCCCTATGCCAAACACTATAAATAAGCAACGCTCTGAATGTCTAGAGGCACCTAAAGTGCGTGCCAAAATATGCGGAAGGTACATGAAAACTGCTGAGCTCAGCGAAAACATGGGATACTTCAACTTGTCAACAAAGCCTGCCAGCTCAACTCCTTTAGAGTTGCAAAACGCCCAAATATCATAAGCCATCGGCGCCTGTACAGTAGCGTACGACGCATAGTGACTCTATGCATAGCGTCACCATGTCTCCAATATTGCTCAAGGAACCAAAATTCAATAAAAATGATGTGTTGTAGAGGAAAACGATGTAATGAACGAAGAGGAAACAATGATTTAGTTGAATACTCACCAGCTCTCAATGTTGACGAGTACCACCTTTGCCAGACGACGTACCGGCTCTGTCGTACGCGCATCGCTCACCAACTCTTGCAGCAACGGAATGCCACCCTCGTCCGCCACATATGCACAGTACCTATAAACAGTTGATCATAGAAATTGAGAGCTTTCAAAACTAAGTAACGTCTTTTATCAACAGTAGTTTCCTTTATCCATCTCAACTTCAACTGTAGTCTCTAAAAGTTATTTTGTGCTCATTCTTTTACGCGGGGCGTGTGTAGCGCAGTCGGAGGAGGCGCGACTGCCGCGTGCACCCGATACCAGGTTCCTGGTTCGGATTTCCCGCCCAGGCCAACCAAGCCTTCCATCCCTCCGGGGTCGGTGAATTGGTACCAGACTTGTCTGGGAAGGATAAAGCGCTGACTTGTTCATCGGCTGGCCACCGCAAGTCATTGTATGGCCGAATACGCATTCAACTCGCCTCACGACATCCCGTAGAAGTAGAATGCGTGGCGCATCCCGAGGAGGATTGAATAACGCCGTCCTTTATCCTTTATCCTTTTATCTTTTACGCGATTGTTCGTTCAGGTGCAAACCTTTTCAAAATGATCATTACGAGAAGCGAATATAAACTGTGACAACAATAGCGTCCGGTCACTGAGTTCACCGATCTGATAAAAATTTGATAACATGACTTTTCATGAGTTTCCGAAGGATGAGTTTATCATCTACGGTTGCCTTATAATAAATGTTACTCATCCAGTTATTAAAGCTCTACATATATATATTTATATATTTATATTTATATGGTATATATATATATACTTTCATGGTTTATGAATAACTGCTAGAAATTGCGCGGGTCGATCTCATACAGGAGTTGAAACCCCCATCAACTTTTGCTTTCTGATTAGGATTTAATCAATCAATTCAAAAAACATCTAAGGAGAGTAGAGATCGCGTTCTATTCATACAACTACACTTTCAATACAAACCTTAATAGTGAAGCTTCCTACTGCCGAAGTTCATAAGAACATCCCGTTTGGCATAACCCCATGAAATACTAACAGAGTTGTTCTGCTGGCTGTCGCGTGCACTTCAATTCAGGTTGTTGGTTCGAATTTTCCGCCCAGGCCAAGCAGGCGGCCTACCATCCCTTTCGGGGTCGGTGAATTGGTGCCATGGAAACTACACACTGGATCCGGCGTCGATTCGGATTAATGGGACCCGTCCGTTTTTTTTTTAAGCATAGATAAATGGATCAAGCGGTTAATGGGACTTTTGGAAAACTCGAATCGTAGGATGATTCAGACGAGGGTGATTTTCATTGGCCGGATTTTCGGATGATTCAGATTACTTTTTCTCCCGATTCAGATGTCTGTCGGATATCCGTTTCTGATCAACTTCAGTTATCTGTATCTTCCTAATATCGAGCCTGATAAAAATACCCTTGTTTGAACCATCCCAAGATCTGGGCTTTTCAAAAATACCATTCCCTATAGATCCATTTATCTCTGGCTTGAAAAATGAAAATTCTGAAGTATCCTAATCTGCGTCGGATCCTATATGTAATGGCTAGACTACACAAAAGCTGTACTTACTTTGCTCCATCGGTTGTGGTCAGGTTAGCCAGCGCCCAAACGGCCCAGTGTTGACTGGCGTACGCATGCCACAGAGGGAGAAGGCGAATGATTGGCCGGAATGAACGGTAGTTGATGAACCTTCTTGTGTCGAGGCGCCAAGTTTCGGTAGCCTAAACCAAACATCTTCATGTTCAACGCACCTCACTTCACAACAACACGACCACATGTTCCTTCCTAGAATCGTCGCTAGACACGGCTGAATCCCAACACTTTTTAGGAGAGCTGACGGATCCTATTAAGTCTTAGGAGAAACATTTCAAGCAACTGTCATTTTTTAGCCACTTCTGATTTCAGCGCTGCAACGTAAATCACAGTTGGGAAATCTCCAGTTTTCCATCGAAACACTTAGAGCTGCGCCGCTCCAAAGATGGATTAACGATGTAGGAAGCACTAAGAAATCGGGGACCGCCAGACGCACCTTGACAACACTTGCCATCACTTGCTCCCTCTTCACGGTCAGCCCGCTCCACGCCTCTTCTCCATCGCTGACCATATGGGCAAGAACACCGGCACTATTGTAGCTGATCTCAATCGAATCTTCAACCACATCCAGCAAAGCTCTGTAAACGACCATTGGAACTCCTGTCGATGCGGTTGGGTGAGAAAAATGAAGGACACAACTTACGAGAATATCTTCACATAGTCGTCATTCATGAGCTGCGACCGCAGACCGTCCACTTCAGCGATATTTCCAATCAAGCCCATCATGTTGCGAACAAGCTCCCTTGAAAACAATGTTCGACAAGGAAACAGGATTATCAAGGAGTCGAATAAAATTGTGTGGGAACAGAAACGGAACAAACAGGATATGCACCGCTAGAAAAGCGAAAATTTGATCAATGTGGCATCCCCCGGCTAGGAAATTGCAAATAAAGGCACTCTCGTAGGTCAGCTCACAGTAATGTCTTTGTAAACTACCACTCTGCCTTAAGTTTTGCCACCGTTGCCCAAGAGTCGGAGTGGACTGCTACCCCACTAGGATAGATCCTACTAGCCTTTAAAAACTACGACGCGTTAGATTGCATTCGTTTCTGCGCATAACAGGCTTCAAAGACGGAGAGCTCCAAGAATAGTTGCTATTGTCGACAAAGTAATTCCCATCACATAACCAGTAGCAACCTCGCATTCCATTCCATAATACGCGTTTCAAACACCGTGTGCGATATCACATGGGAATAAAGTTCAGCACCCACCCCCTATACGATCAGCTTATTACCAAGCCTCATTCTTTGAACAATTGAAAGATAGATTAAAAGAGAATTATTCGACGTTTTTTATTAGCAATCTCAGCGACAATGGCTTTCTGTTAATGGCGATCGCCACAGAATGTTTGAAGGGTGAGTAAGGGAACATCCTCAATAGTTGGCCTGCGAGCTTCGCTGATGAAGGGGTTCAGTTCGTGTAGACCTCCCACTGCTCCATGTGCTCGTCGTCCACTTCGACGAGTGAGCCGACCATCGCTCTCCTTCTCGGACACGTTGCTGTAGTGCGTGCACACTTGCGGATGCTCCAGCGGAGGCAGCTCCAGTTCCTGCAAGGATTAGCGAGAGCGCGGCGATATGTTGATCGCCGAGTGGCGATCGTAGGTGACCGTCTTGCACGTAGTCACATGTCGGTTTCGTCCGCCGGCTGTGTCGGTATACGATGAGACGTCCTGCTTGTTCTCCTGTCCACGCCCGACACCTCGTAAATGGCCACCACTCTTCTGACTGCTTTGTCCGAATCCATAACCGCTGAGTTGCTGTTCATGGTCGCTCGCCTCTCCCTGACGCTCGGACATCTGATCACATGCTCCACTTCGTGTTGCACTGCTTGGGGACCCTGCCTGCCCCCGTCCGCCGCTGCGTGTGTCTGCATTGCTTGGAGGAATTCCGGTTCGGGTGCGGGTTCGCTTGTCAGTAGTAGGAGGGTTAAAGCTCTTTTGATTAGTTCTCCTTTGACCAGTAGTCCCAGAAAAATAGACTGATTTGAAATATAGATTAAAAGAGAACTATTCGACGTTCTTAACCCTTTTCCAAGAAGAAATTGCTTACCTTTCATTTCTGAACGCGTCGAAGCACTTGTGGAACAGCAACAGGCCATCCGCTTTCAAAAAACGTTCACAGTTCACTGGCGTTTCGTCTAAACAACACACCATTGACTATGCAAGAATATAAGCCACCTGAGAGAAATAAAAACGACATCGACGTAAAGTAAAGAAATTCCAACGAACCTGTGATGTTCCATAAGAAACTCCAGCCGACCTCCATCACATCGTCACACATGTTTGTCGCCAGCTTTCGTCGAATTTGATCAAGGATCATCTTAAAAACGTACCTTTCAAATTAGCACATAAATTATTCCACAAGAACCCGCGTAGAATATTTGGGGGGGGGGAGGGAACACGTCATTTGTCTGCTTGACGAGGGCTAAAAAATTAAAATTAAACCCATGTTATATATATTTATTTATTTATACACGAAAAACAGCAAATAACATACCAATCCTAAAAGGAATATACATAAATGTATTATTTATGTTGTCTTTTCGGAATACCTCGGCATCGTCGTTATGGTAGATGGCGAGGCCTAAATATATGCTCTCCGCTGACGCGGTGGAGAGCATATATTTAGGCTATAGCTATAGCATTGCTTGTTTGTATTCTTTACTACCAGTGTGTCACCGTTTCTTTTTTCGTGTTATTGACGCTTTTTATAAGATGTAAGATGACTCCTCCCCCCTCCCCCCCCCCCCCCCCCGGCTCCCCAATTACCATAACGGCTCGCTATCTCATTAGTGTATTAGTGTTCCTGTGCCAAACGAGGTTGGAGCAGGATTACGTTTATTAAGTGGCCTAACGTTTCCACCTATTCGTCGTCTTCAGAGGCCCAAAAATGAGTCAAGACTTTATATTTGTTACCTACTCGACCAAGCGTCTCGTGCTCCCCGTCCTTTAGACACCGCTCCTCTTGCAAAACGAAGATCTCCAATTCACTCGCGTACTTTGAGGTACGTATAATACGTTGGGTCTTTTTTGTTTTGTACCTAGAACGGTGCCTGAAATACCAGGAGGAGACGCTTGGTCGGGTAGGTAATAAATAGTCATGAACTACTTTTAGGCCTCTAAAGGCCACGAACAGGTCGAAAAGTTAAGCCGCACAATAAACAAGATCCGCCTACAACGTCGCTCGGCACAGAAACATTAACACATTTCAGAATAAACCTTTTTATAAATGCGACAAATTGGACTTCTATGTGAGAGGATCTTTCTTTCCAATTGTGTTCGTTTCGCCTTTCTAGCGCGCCCGCTTCCGACTAGGACAGATCCCTCGCGTACTCCGCCAGCTCACCTCAATCGCTCCAAAGCTGCCCACTTGGACCTTTTGATCGCCCTCCACGTGGCAGGCCATCGAGTTCAGCAGGAACACGACGATTCGTTGCGTCAAATTGTCAGCGTTGTGATGCTGTAGAACGGTCACCAGCAGGATGGCTAGGCGACTGAAATTGCTGCGATTACCTTCTAGTAAGTGACCGTGACATCTTGAAAACCAACGCGGCTCCTACTCATTATCAGCAGTTAAAGCCAAATAATAATATTTGTACAGATATGTCCTCTTCAAATGTTGCAAAGATCGACCATCTATGAGCCTTGGCATACAAGATTTTGGTTTATTAATAAGGCACAAGAGAGATTATCTTCCTTCCCACTGACGACAGACTGCACATACAGTCAGCATTAAACACTGTGGGGATCTATCCTAGTCGAGAGGGGGCAACCATAAAGTGTCAATTGTGGGCGTAATCTCATGTCACACAACCATATGCCCTAAGGCTCTCGTATCATGGGACAGCATCTGAAGCTCTCGAAAAAACTTAAGCACGGGATTGGAGACCCAAAGCACTCTATGCTTCCTCCGATTAGGATAGATCCCATTGTGGCCATCGCAGCAGTATCCGACTCGACTTTTTGCACATATCTTGCTACTGTTTTCATGCAGCGCACTCAAAGTACTTGGCATAGCCTAAAAGCTCCCCTTAAAAACAAGATCAGCTTTCGCACCAACCACTGCTAGCGTAAGCGTTTATAGCTAAACCCGTGCGAGGTCTTGAAAGAAAAATGCGGCTGGTGGTGCTCCAAATCGTCTGTCTGAGGGGTTTTTTTTAATCAGATTCTTTCAGCTTTCGCTCTTTTATCAGATGTTACACAGTATTGTAGTGGTTTAAAGTTTAAACACCAAAGGAAGTTTTACAGATATTTATTGGCCAACGCTTCGCCAACATCGTCTTCTTCAGAGCATCAGATGAAGGATTAAGTCAAACAGTAGCTGCCGTGTGAACTGCCTGCTCAACCTTAGCTGTCTGGCTTTCTGTAAGCTGAGGTCTCGCTCTTACTACTAGGTGACTGAAAAATCGTCTAGGCTTTGTAACGCTGAGGCGACTCCTGACGAGCTAGCCATAATTCGAACAGAGCCTTTGTTCCAAGTTCTGAAAAAGGCGACACCGCCGGAGCTCTAGTTTATAGTTGAGCAGTGGCGCGGCGTGGCACCATGATCGGAAGAGATATCAATATCAATCGGGCTGAGTGAAGGATTGATAAACATGGTGATTGCAGTGCCGCGCCGCGTAACGACGCAAGTATGAACTAGAGCAAACCCAGGGCCATTGAATATCTGAAAAACTTCGCTGTGGAGTTCAAACTATGAACCACTGCAGTATTGTATAGCAACTCGTAGGTGGACGATAGCTGAAGAAATTTTATAATCACCCCAAAGAGACGATGTGGAACACGACCAGACATAATTCTTCTCCAGGATGTCGCGTTGTTTTAGCTACAGTCTCTCGCGCCAACAGTGGCTGGTGATAGAGCTTCTTTTGATTTTTAAGAGATTTTATGTTAGTCATGCTAAATGCATTACGGTGTTTAAAAAATAACGAGAAAATATGTATAACAAGTCGGATTAGGTGCTAATGTGGTGACCGTAAAGTTTAATACATCGGCTACCGTGAAGGTGAAGTGAGCTCATCTCCCATGTAGCTTAGGAATGAGCGCTTCAAACACTTTCAGTTTTCAATTTAGATCTTCTCCTCACGTTGTTTATGCAGTGACAAAGCTAATTAATGCGTCAGCATGCACGGTATATTCGAGCAATTTCACTGCTGTGTCAAGAAATGTGCTTAAAGGGCATTTTAATTTCATCACAAGACATCATTATTAAAGACCAGAAATCACTAACCTATAATCGAAGAGAATCTCTTGGGGAATTTCGAACTGACACAACGACAGGCAGCAATTCCTAACCATCACTTGCTCTTCCATATGCGTCTCCATTCCTGTAATCGTCCAAATTATAGACAATATACGTTGACAACAAAAATTCTGCAATCGCCGAAATTATAGACAGTGATACACTGACATAGCTTCTCTGTTAGTCATATCTCGGAGTTATGTTGGCAACACCCAACAATGTCATGCACATAAGGGTGTGTCACTGCATTATATAATGGCATGCCGGGGAACTGATAGACACTGTTCTGTCCTTCCCATGAACATCTGGTGACAGTTACAACGTCAATGTGGCTAACCTAGAGTATGAAACCGCGCCAAAGAAGATGGGAACGGAGGTCCCACAAAGGTCTCATTTCAAGAGGAAGAACACTCCTCTCTTACCATAAAACTCTTGTTGATCGAAACAATAACACTAGAAAGTACAAGGGGATAGGCCAAAGAAGAAAGAGCGAAAGCTACCGGATATCCCAAAAATGACCGCTGGAATTTACACTATCTTCATGCCAAATTGGAGACTCTCTCTAGTCAAGTGCGACGCTTTTGAAACCAAACTGATTATCTCCCAAATCAACGCGATCGATTTCCATGTTAAACTAATGACTCTCCAATAAAGGATAATGATAAAGGACGGCGTTACTCAATCCCTTTTAGGATGCGCCACGCACTCTACTTCTACCGGATGTCGTGGAGGCGGTTTGAATGCGTATTTTGTCATACAATGACTTGCGGTGGCCAGCCGAAAAACAAGTCAGCGCTTTACCCTTCCCAGATAACATTGGTACCAATTCACCGACCCCGGATGGATGGAAGGCTTGGTTTGCTTGGGCGCGAAATCCCAACCAGGAACCTGGTATAGGGTGCACACGACAGCCGGCACCTCCTCCGACTGTGCTACACACGTTCACTCTCCAATAAGGTTATATTAATTGTTTGTTCAAGAAAATGTGGCATGACTTTCTTTAGAACTTTTTATTCACCTGCTCCAATAAGAGAACACTGTTTGAAACTTTGTAGAATTTCTACATTGAAGAGAAAAACAAGCTAAGTGCAGCAAAAGCTGCATTTGCGTGGAGTAACGCAGATGTAAGTGGCACAATAAGAACAGTTATAAAAAAAAACACATCCTCACACCCCGGTTTCAAAAAAGCACCATTTACGCTATCAACCAAACGAAACGTCCTAGTCCCATCAAGACGACCTAGTTGAGTGCATGGGGTTATCGTCTCTCCCAATATACTAAATGATTGCTGCTCTTCTGCGCTTTAAAACAAATTCTAATTTATTGTTTTTCTTGAAAAATAAAAATTCTACAAAATTTCAAATAGTGCATTCACTTATTGGGGTATTGGGTATGTGAATTAAACATTTTCAAACGGTCATGCAGGACATTTCTCGAACTAAAAATTATTCTAACCGCGTCGGAGAATCTCTATTTTATGTGGAAAGGTCGCCTTGATTTGGAAGATGTTCAGTTTTATATCAAAAGTGTCAAGCTTGATTAGAAGAATGACCAATTTGAAAAGTGTCCAACTTGGTGCAAAAATGGTATGTTGATTCTATTTGTATAAAGCTTAATTACCCGAATTTGAGGAAGCGCAACAGCGCTCATGGCTCGTGTCGTTGGAGCGTGACAATACCTGCACGGCGTTAGAATCAAGCTGCACTACCGCCTCGCCCTTTAACCCAACGGCTTTTAATGGTGACAAATAGGTTAGGAAGATGCTTCCATGAATTGTAGCTACGTGGTTCTTGTTCGCGGTCTACCTCTTGAACTGCATGTGCCGCACCCCGCTGAAGGCCCTAATATTATGCTCAGTACACGTTCATAGCCACCAAGGATTTCATTTCATTGTGAAGAAGAAACAATGCCAAAGTGCATCGTGATATTTCCCAGAGATGAAAAGCATATCGCTCGCCAGTAGTATCATATTGTACCTTGATGTATCCTCAAATGAAAGCCACTCACCACTAAGCAAAGCGCTAACCACACGCTTCTTCGTGTCCCTATTCATCGCCACTTTTCGGATGATGTAGAAAAGACTGGCCGAGCCGGCGATTTGCAAAGTGCTATCCTCGAGATGGTTCTGCATCGCGTTCAGCACCAAATGAAGCGCTTCGGTATGACGTACCTGGAGGCGGTTCTATACCACACAACTTGAAGAGAACACGGTCAACCTGTACTCACCAAAGGATTGCTGTTTCCAAAGCGGTAGAGTTGATAGCTCTCGTTCAGTACAGACTGCAGTAGCCCGGCACGATCTTTGTACATTTGCAACGCCATAATGACCTAGACAATTGCTGTTAGCAGGTGAAAAAAATAGAGGGAAGCACACCTAGGAACGAAACTCCTTACCTGGTCCTCATTAGCATCCCCTGATATGTGTTTTGCAGGAATCTCACCAAAGTGACTGGCGTTCTCGCAGTTGAACAAACCAATGAAGTCCAACGGTTTGCTTAGGAAACGCAGTCCAACAATGTCGGATCGAACATTGCCTTGGCTGAAAAATAAAGGAAGCTGTTTGCCGAAATGGACAACACAGAGACCCAGATTACCGCCGCCAGTAGAACACGAGTGGTAGAATCACAGAGAAGGGTGGAGAGAGAGGTGAGAAGGATACCTCAAGGTGTGATGATATGTTCGGCTAACTGCTACACGTAGTTTGTTAGTTATTTTCTGGTGGTGGTTATTGTTCTTCTGATTGATGATACCACTATGAACACACAGGTTTGCCTGTGTAATAAACCATAATAATATTAAGGGGAAAATAGCATAAATAAAGAGCAAATGAGGCATTTCAACAGAGCTATCGATATTAATTGTGATCTAGGAGCTACCCATAAAATTGCTCCCTGCTCCTACTTCTTCAAAACGTTTCAACTTAGAGGATCTCATTTAATATGACAACTACAACTTCTCCCACCCTTACCGTAATCACTACTCTCCCATGATGTAGGATAAACAAGGATAGACGTTATGTAATCTCCTTTCCGAAGACATCACACGTTCTACTTTACAGATTGACCTAGAGGCCGCATAAATGTGTATTTGGTCTATACAACGATTCCCGGCGGCCAGCCGATGACCAGATCAACGATTTGTCTTCCCTACACAAATGTGGTACACGGCCTCCGGGGGGAGAACGCTTAGTTGGCCTGGGCGGGACTCCGCGCCAAGAATCTGGAGTTCGGTGCACATGACACCCGGCGCATCAATTCACTACGCTACCATGCGCCGAGGAGATATCGGAGGAAGAGCACGATAAGGACGAAGGATAAGGACCCGCATATATTTCGACGCCGAGCGACGCGACGCCACGTATTATGGCCATATTGACCGAGTGAAGCGATCGATAAATTTGGCCACTACACATGTCATCGCTTCGCTTGGCGACGAAGTATAAATGGGGTCTAAAGGGTGACGTTACCCATTTGGGATGCGCCACGCATTCTACTTCTACTGGATATCGTGGAGACGATTTGAATGGGTATTTGGTCATGCGACGACTTGTGGTGGCCAACCTATGAATAAGTCAGCGCTTCACCGACCCCAAATGGATGGATGACTTGGTTGACCTGAGCGATAAACCCGAACCAAGAAATTGGTATCGGGCACACGCGATAGCCAGCACATCCTTCGACTGTGCTACACGCGCCCTCCTCCGAGGATATAATACTACACCGAAAAAAGCCTAATAAGAGGGAAGTGTAAAGAACAAGCCAACATATCCAATGTACGGCAGATTGTGCAATGATTCACTAGAACCGCATTCTCATCTATACGCTTCATCCAAATCCTACATGGTTAAGAAGATCCAAATTCCATTCCAACGCCAACCAGAGCAGACCCAGAACCGATAACAAAGATGATATCAAGAAGAGGGCATGAGATCAGTAGCGAAGCGCGAACAGATAACAAATTCAGGGAGCGAAGAGGAATACAAAAGGTTTCGAGAACAGTTTCAATACTCCCAGAAACTCACTGCATGTCCGGTTTCACCGGCCAATCCTTGGGACTCGGTTGAGCGGCCAAATTCGTCGACGATATGTCGAGACAAGTGAGCTGCTTCAAATTCGTGACCAATTTATGCAACGCAGTAACAGGACGTGGATATAGGCCAGTGTCGCGTGACGACTGAGATAGGTCGAGGAATCTGAAGCGCACATTTTAGTAGACACACGATCGAGAGGCTCATATTCCATTCAAGCACTAAAACGTACCTAAGCTCTGTTAAGGTAATGATACTGTCAATGGTTCGATACAGATCAGGAACATCGAACAAAATCAACGTCGTCAGATGGAGGGGATGAACACATCGAAGGTCCTCCATCTAAAACAACTACCTCACCTTCGGTATGAAAGACAACAACTTTCGCATTTCGTAACGAACAAGTACGCACCCGGTTCCAGTAGGACAGGTCAAGGACCCTCAAATCTTTCAACGGTTCGAAAACGCGGCGCAACAAGTCGTTTGGCGAATTTTCCTCATCCTCCGGGAATCTTCTCACCTAAAAGATGCGCTCAATTACATGAAAGAAGACTTGAGATCCATCAGATGAAAACAAGAGCCAAGATCCCTCGTCAGAGGAAGAAGAAGGCCACTGAGACCTACCTTGGGGAGGGCCAGGGCTGTGACACCAGGACATCGTGACGTGAACACAGGCGGTTCGCGTTCTTCTTCCTCTATTATCTTCTGATGTGCTATTGGAGAGATGCCACCGATAAATGACGACGAGCACCTTAAAAACCTCATCTCAACAAGAACAAAAAGCAGCGGAAGACTACTGGAGGTCCTAAAGCTAACCCTTCATAGATATCCATCTGACTCGAATGCATCAGATGAGACGGGCCTCCTCGATTCTCTCTCATCTGATCGAGGCCACCGGCTCCTTCTAAATCTTCTTCGCCTAGTACCGGTATGTTTCGAGTCTCCATGCTAGCAACGCCATTTTTCCTGAAACAGCTCAGGTTCTTGAAACTTGGAGGCGAATGTGAACAAAATTTTGACGTAGGAGGGACGCGAACCATAGTCCTTCCTTTTGACAACAACGATCTCCGCATTGTAGCATCGTAACCATACTAAGAGTGGTTATCACGAATTCCCATCAATGTCACAAACAAACCGCAGGGATATGCATACCTTCGAGGGGGAGGCCTACTCAGCAGCTCCATGGACGTCATCTTAAGCGATCTGAGGTTTGGAAACGTGACATTCCTTTGGTCCAGTAACGCATTGGTCTCATCCGAAATACCCTGGAAATACTGCATGATGCTACTGTTACAATCTTGGATCTACCCTATTTGGAGGGGGGACACCGCTAGAACAGCAAAACAAACACAAACAAGGTAGTCTATCCTTGTAAGAAATTGCATAGAAAGCTACTCTAGACTAGCTCGGTGTGAGAGTCGCTACTGAGTCTCCCCTTAATTTTTCAATTTTACGGCCGTCGTCAAAATGTTGAGTGCCATGTCTCTCCCCACTAGGATATATCGAAGACCTTAAGGTGCTAATCCTAAGGTGTGGAGCTCAAGTTGTATTCTGTGTTCAGTCAACGGAAAACAATAAACACCCACCCTACCACTAAAAAGGCCCAATATTTCACGGTTTTCGAGTATAAAATGAAGGCGCTGCAAGGGAAAGGACTAGCGGATTTTTTTACTGCTTCAGAACAGGAGTTTCAGAGCACTCTTGTAGTATTTCACCTCACTACTTTGATTGCGAGTTTGATCTGAATTGTTTCTTCCATTTTTGTTTCCCACTTGTCATCTTTTTTTAGAAAGTTGTATTTTTTTGTTGTTTGCCAGCAGTTTTTTTTTGCGGTCAGTCTGGATCTGTTTTTGAACTTGGTTTACGTTGTGTTCGAGGTTACGCGCACCTATGAGTGCAACGAATAAATAAATAAATAAATAAATATGGTTCACCACAATGATACAGGACTCCAGAACTACCTAAAATTTCAAAGTTTAAGCGACTTCTGTCTGATTTGCGAGGTCTCCAAATCGACGTCCCAGAACTAGCAGAAGAACAGTCTTAACATTCAAGAAACAGGAAAAATGTGAAAAGCTCAAGACGATAGACATCTCAAAATATAGGCTTATACATAGCCATAGTTCGCGTAGTACTTTCATCGAATGCGAACCTTGAAGTAAGAGGCTCAAGACAAACACGAACCTTGACATTGGTAAGGTCAAGCTGGGTGATTCCATTCTGATGCGCTTCCAGTAGATCTGCTAGTAGTGAGTCTGTCAGGTCCGCTCCAGTGAGATCGAGGTACGACAACGGCAAACGCGATGAATCGCACCACGCTCGCAACGCCTCCGCCGCAATCGGTTCTTTCTGAAATATTTGTTTATTAGACAATAAATGAAAACACGACAAATATGAGGCTGAAATTGGGGAATATTAGCTCAATAATTCGTTGTGTAAGGACGTTCTCAATCAGTAAGACGCTGGGGCGAGAAATCATTGAGAAGCAATGGCAGTATCAAACGGGAGACAGGACAAGCCGAGCAGACTGAAGACATAACCACAGGAACTATACTCGACCAAACGTGCTACAGAAGCCTCTTACCCCTCTGGACAGATTTCGCTGCGGTTTTAAACCGTTAGCTTGCAAAGCTGTATACTCACTCAAGTTGTTTTCGAAGTTGTATGTGTGACTAATCGAATTTCTGTAGGTTGAAAACTTGGACAACGATATCTTCGCTGTGTTGAACACTTGTTTACCAAAAATTTGCCAAATAGTAAACAATTTACAATATGACCGGCCGACCAGCCACAGTCGTCGGTCCCCCTCTCGGACTAGGAGCCAATGCAGACCAAGAAGATCACGACGGTACCCCAGCAGTCCCAAGGACTTGCGCTCTAATAAAATGTGAGGACTACTCAAGTCTTGATTATTTTTAGACACCCATGGCGAATCGGCTCAGTCAGATCCGTCAAAACGAATGGATAGGATCAACCTGATGCCCACGTACCGCCATGAAATCATTAGATCTAGACAAAACCTCCTAGACCACCCATTGCGGAACCGGTCCTCCCATTTCCGATCATCAGCCACCCTCACTCAGTCGAAAAACCAGATCCCACTCACCGAACGCTGCCATTCCTCCTTCTTCTTGTCGAACAGCGAATGACTGATGGGCAACGGCAGATGCATTTTCAGCACAACATCCTAAAAACAACGTCATTTGCCATCGCTCTTCTACTTGTTGAAGACGATTCCACCTCAACGATCACGGGAAAACCAACCTGGAGCTGAGTCTTAGTGCACAGGACCCCTGCCGAAAGGTCCCGTAACGACGGCGCCGACAATGCGACGTCTTCCCCGGCCGTCATACGCCTGAAACAGAGACACATAAGGGAATTAGTCAACGCCTCCAGACACAACGAGCACGGATGGAAATTCTATACGATAAACTCAGATGCATAAATCCACGTTAATGAGATAGAGAGATGGAGAGAAGTAGTGCATACACAATGTCGAACAGGTGAACATACACAGAGCGCTTAAGAAAAACTAAAAAAACTCACGCATACGGTCATGAAACACAAAGGCACGCAAAATCTCTACAATGGAAGCCGCTTCTTCCAGCCGCCCACCATCAATAAAGCCGTATAAAAGCTTTAAAAAACGCGAATACCGTATGGTACATATCACATCAAAGACCACGAGGGACCGCTGGCATTGTTCTCTTGTGCAGTTTCACTCACTGGATTTCAAAATGGGGAGCAGCTTACTGCTTAAAGGTCTGTAGTCTGCAGGGAGTACGAGGTAAGAAAATCAGAAGAGAACATTCACACACTAGCTAAAGATGGGTTAGACTAAGCTAATCTTCCCATGAGCTTTGAAGAGCATTGGAAAAGCTAATTTCTCAAAGCGGACTTCTAACGAGTTAAGCGTACCATTCCTACGGATCTGACGAATTGGTACCTGACTTCGGCTCGGCTCGCCACCAAAAATCATTGCATAGACCAATGACACTCAAATTGCCTCCACGATATCGCATAGTAGAATGAGTGGCGCATCCCGCAAGGGGATCGATTAACGCCGACCTTTCTCCTTTATTCGAGCCTAATTTTGTACAGCATTCAGCGCTTCATTGTAGAGTAAGCACGAAAATCTTCTTGGACCCCCAGCACTTTTTAAGGGTGTTCCCAGACCGTGACGTCAGTGGCATAGTCACCTGAGCAAAGTATGGAAATCGATGACCACCCAAACGTAGTCCTGTGAAGATCTATGCATACGCCTTTCCTGGGTGGACAGTCGCTGCTGATTCGAACTATGAACAACGCCTAATGCTCTCGTCATGCCCTATTAACGAAGCTACTACTGCTCTAGTTTTTTGCTACTTTCATCCTCAAAAGGCCTGTTTTTAGAACAAAAGCGGCGGCCAAGTGTTAGTGCGAGTCAGCACGAAAGCAAATCGTTCCCACACTGTCGCAGCAAAGTCCCCATATTCTTCACATTATAATTTCCTTTCTGTCACCCTTCTCCTCGCCAGTTTGGGCGTGCTCTTTTGGAAGTTTGAACTCCAAAACATGGTGAAGTCAAACCTCTTCAAGGACCAAACTAGCTGCTGCCACTACTTGTCAAGGGCTCTGAATTTGATTTAGACTTGATCATGTTACTTTCTGTTTATAATTTTTAGATATGGAAATAACGATCAGCACTTTTCTGCGACAACCAGTCGAGGTCCGTGTAAAAAATCTACGAGAGTATCCGTATAAACTGCGTGACTGACGAGTGGTAGACCCAAGAAAATATCGATTAGCACTCATACAGCGCTAATACTTGATTTTAATTATTGAGCAAGCATAGCACGATTTCTATAGCACTTCACGCCCACAAATCACTCTGACCATGTAAGGATCATAGAACCTCGAGAATAGAAAGCTCAAGCTTCGTGGACTTAAACCAATCCAATCCACAGCTTAATGGAAAGAAGCGAGAAAAAGCAAGCGATGAGCACTTAAATACATTCACAACGACCTGGATTTGAAATTGCAGCAGGAGGGTCAGGCGTGCAGTATTTCGCAAGCATAATGGGCTAAGAACAGCACACGCACTGCACATATGCTGCGACAGGCTCGCTCAGGAATGTTCACAGTGTTCCTGGTCGCTGCTGCTGATGATGATAATGCCCTTTGCTATAGTTATAGTACAGCTGTTCCGAATGTGTATCTCACTAGAAAATTCTCGACGCTTTAGTTACCGTAAAACGGGCCGGCACGATCGCCTGCGACTGATTCGTTTTCGTCGGAAACCCGAAAACGGAGAATGTGAAAACGGAAAGTTTAAGGGACTAGCACTAGCACGCAGTGGGTGACTAAGGCGTGACTTCTGGCTCACAAGACGAATAGAACGCGGAACACTCGCACTCCTCGTGGTGAGTGCGTGGAGATCAGCTGCTCAGCGGTCAGTTGCCGCTTCTTGTTCTCGACGAGGAACCTCAGGATGATCGGCTGATCAAGGAATAGGACCGCAAGTCGAATGGAATTCGAAAGCATAGGAACGTCACTCTTCAAGAGCGTATTCCAACTGCTAAAATTATCGACTCGAATCGGTATGACCTCAGTTGAACACAAACCTGGCCTCTTTATTCCATACGTAAATCAATTTGAATATGAACGCGGAGCTCCTCGTCATAAAATGAGCCAAAAATGTCGACTTCGACGAGACTATTTATTCACGTCGTAAAAGAGGAGATGAGGTGGAGAGCGATTAGCTTTCACGCACTCCTCGTGGAAAGAGGAGGGGAGGACTGTCTCTTAATCTGTCCGATTACAACGACAAAAATCAAAGATAAGCAAAGGTACAAGAACAAACAGCTAAACCACAGTTTCAAGCCTACGAAAAGACAACACTGAAAAATTTCCCACTCGAAGAAAAGACACGGTGGAAGGGTTCCATCGGCTTTTTCACTGGTGTCCCTCTATCTGCAGAGAATGCATCCCACCTTCCTTCAGCCAGAAACACGAAAATACAGGAAGAATTTCTGCTGAAAGACTTTTGCGATGCGGTAAGGGTATGTTTATAGTCTGCAAATCCCGCGACCGAGCCACCCGAGTAAAGCATACGAATTGATTAACGCCGCGCGATCGGCTGAAAATCAATGAGGACCCTTTGCTCTGTTCCCTGCCACTCCCGTTGCGACTTTGTAGGCCTTGAGACGTTGGAGATGCTAAAGCGTGACTTGAGGCTCGTTAGAACAACGGAACGCGGAACATCTGCTGCTGCTCCCGAGATGAAAACCTGCTGATGAGCGGTCAGTTGTTGCTCCTTGTCCTCAGTCTCCGGCAATCAACTGATAGAAAGTGCACGAAAGTCGAGTGAAATTCAAGAGCAGAATGACGAGATCACCTGAGCAGATTAGTAAGCCAAAAACCAGGCATTATACTGGACCGGAATCTTTAATTTAGTCGTCCAGTAGCGAGGTGTTATGAAGCTTTTAATATCGATCGCCCGCACTGCCTAATCAATATTGTTGGCTTCCATAACGCCACCTCGCACGATGACCGAATTGTAAATCCCCTATTATTATAATACCTAGCTTTTAACTTACTGACACCCTCAGGTGAAGTTATACAGGTGAAGGAAGTAAGGGCATAAAAGATCGAGAATACACTAGGGAGCAGTTGGTGCAAAAGCATGACTTTTGGCTCATTGCAGGGATAGACCATTGAACACCTGCTGTATCCTGAGCGGCTGGAAATCAGCTGATCAGCGGTCACCTGAGTCTCGAGACAATGGGCTGATGAAAAAGTGCACGAAAGTCGGGCGAAATCCAAGAGCAGACAGAATGACGAAATCACCTGAGAGGGTCAGTTATAAGAAAAAGTCAGGCACAATGAAAAAAAATCAGCCGTCAAGCAACGCGACGTTATGGGAGCTACCAACATCGATCGTGTGCGCCACGTAATCGATAGTGTTAGCCCTCACAATGTCGCTTCGCCCGAATACCGAAGTATAAACCCTGCGCTAACCAAATCTACAACATGCATTGAACATACGCTCTAAGCCGATCATGCTAAAGTTGTGTACCGAAGTACCAGAATGCTGACCACAAGGATCTGAAGCTCTGAGTTGAGTTAACAAGTTCAGTGCCGATCAGGTGCTTCTCAACGGAAGAAAAAAGGATGGGCAATGAAGAGTGCAAGTGCACAAGTGGAGCAAAAGCATCGCTTTTGACTCGTTAGACAGACAAAACGATGAACACCTGCTGTGTTCCGAGCTGCTGGAAATCAGCAGATCAACGGTCAGTTGTCACTTGTTCTCAGCCTCAAAAGAATCGAATGATGAGCAAAGGGCAAAAGTGGAACAGAATTCGCGAGCCGAGCGTAGAGTCCGTCACTAGAGTCGGTTCGCCAGCAGCTAAGCATTAGTCAATCACACCTGCATAACCGCTACTGGATAAGCTCACGCTCTGTTCGCATGCGAGAGAATAACAAAGGTCTCGCAGCCGACAGCCGCCACGATAAACAAACATGGAAATCTGGCCGCCGAGAGCTGCCCCTGGTGATGACCGGTGGCGAAGAGAAAACACACACAGACAGACACTCTCCATCGGGAATGACGATAATGACGCCGGTGACAATCAAGAGGCGAAGACGGAAAACCCCACCCATCCAAACCAACCAACAGCGACGGTTTCGCCATGTTTCTCTCAGTCCTTTTTCAAGAGACTCCTCATGAATCTCCCCTATTCTCGCGAAATGATAGGTATTCTCTCCAGTATCAATGCAGTAAGACCTAGGGACAGCTAGGCAACCCTGTCGCGAAAGTAACTGCCGCATCTGTAGTACAACAACCTACTACAGAAAGCGGAGGTCATCAGGAATCGACCCATCTCAAAAATCCTCGGCGCAAGCAAATACAAGGTAAAGGCTAACTGCCGAACCACCTTTGGACTCAACCTGTTCTCGAGGGAAGCCTCCTAGTCAAACAGAGATCATAGTGAGTTTAAGCCAGTCCTAGGTGTCCTCTCGGGAATACCAGCACCACCACTATCCAAATAATGGACCCACCATACTCCACAGTGCCTGTTCACGAAAACACTAACACACGAAGTTTACAGTTTTCCATCAAATAGTTCTTACCCCAGTTCTCACTCCATAGATAGTATAATAAGGTACTTGTTAGTCACTTATCAGTCACTGACGGATGAGTTCAAAAATGGAGATATGAATCAAACCGTCCCCCGAATCCACGTAGAACAGCGGTCAGACGACCCGACGAGCTATCTTGACTGGAATTTCGTCCCACTCCCAATTCGAGGGCAGCCGATTTGAATCGGTTGCTCGCAAGACACTGTTTATACGTTGCGAAGCTTTCCAATAATAATATAGGCGTGAATCTTTCCTTCAATGGCCAACCCCACCGACACATCGAGATCTGAAGCACGATGAACGACAACATTTGCGCAGGCGGATGAAAGATGAAGCGATTAGATCTTTCGTGTATAGCAGGATATCGTGCAGCATAGTAGGCAGTACGTACAAACGAAAGCAGAATGAATACCTATTCCAGTTCTGAACAGAGCTGGAGTACAAAATTTAAACAACACCTTAATTTCTATTGCACAGAGCATCCCAACATGCGCTTGAATGGAAATCCCATCAGGAATACTAGGAATGGTTTTCTAAATACTCAGTTCTCTGGAACCAAAAAGACTTCTGCACAAGTGCACTCCTGACGAGAGTAGGCGATTTGAACTACGCGTATTTATATATGCCTACGCAGCGATTTACAGTGGCCAGCCGACGAACAAGCCAGTGTTTTATCCTTCCTAGGCAAGTCAGGTAACAATTCACCTACCCCGGAGAGATGAAAGGGTTGTTGACCTGGGTGGGAAATCCGAACCAAGAACCTGAGCCGCAGTGCACGCAAAAGCCGGCGCCTCATCCAATTGCGTCCATGCGTCCTAACGAAAGTTGTGGTTTATACCCCAGCTGAAACCTCAGCTCAGAAACCGGAGTAATAAGCCCAGCAAACTAAAGGTGAAAGCCATATGTACGAAAAACATATTCGATAGTCAAGGACCAGTTCTTTCACGGCCTCGCTGAAGCACGGACACAGGCTACTTTGTAGCAGCCTTCATCCCAATACTTCACCCTTCCTAAAGGGAGTCATTAGGTTTCACCAGCACATGGTCTGACTAGCGCCTTTGGAACTCCCTAAGGAAGACTCTTCGATGGGCCGCTGACTAATCACCCCTTCACGTCGTTGTTTTTCGAACGTTTTCCCACAACCGGCGATCTCTGTATCAAACAACTACTAGCCAAATGAAGCCTACGAAGTGAAGAGCCCGAATGGCACGAAAAGTCAGAAATCCACTATGAATAAACCAAAGCGACACTATACACCCATCGTTCGAAGGTAGAGAGCTTTGCTAGTTTACCCTTCACCACTCTGTCGCCTTCCTGAAGGAATTCAGTTGAGAGTATGGATGCATCTTCGCTGGTGCTTTAGCTCTGCACATACGCAGTTCTGTGTGAGCAGTACAAAACGGAGGCACTGAGGTAAAACGAAAGAAAAACTCGTGCAAAGCACCCGAATGAGATTTCCATCTTGAAACAAGCTTCCAAAGAAGTTGAACCTCACCATTAACAGGAATATACGAGGTTTTCACTGCCAAAGATACACGTGGAACATGACAAGCCTTCCACATCGGTCAATTGGAATGTTTCACGCGAAAAGTATTCTCTAGAAGACATTTGAACATCCAACGAATAGAGACGGCGTTCCGCAACCAGTTGTATGCGCACAGGCAGTATCCCCCGTCGTTAGTCACCATCGGGTATTAGTGAAACGACCGTGACTGCGACTCATGACCGCTTCGACGGCATCGTTGGTGCAACGACGGCACCAGATTTTAAACGAGTGACATCGATTACCAAACGTCAGCATAAACAGATTGGCCTCATCCAACTACCAGACAGACGGCAGACACTGCAGCAACTACTTGTTCGAAAAGTCTCGTGAAAAGATTGGGCGCAATGTGGCTCGGGGGGGGGGGGGGGTCACCCCCCTACTCAGTGGTTGTCCGCCTTAGTAAAGGATACGTGTGTGTGAAATTACATCGGAAATGGCCTACCTCAGTTGCAAAAAAATTCCGGTTTCAAAAAGCACAAACCGTTATGTAGGGGGGTGACCCCCCCGAGCCACATTGCGCCAAAGATTGGCTACTAGGATAAAAGATAAGGATAAAGGACGGCAATGATCAGTTACAATTTGGGATGCGCCACGCATCCACCTTCTATGAAATGTCGTGAAGTCAATTTGAATAGTTGGTCCTTACAATGACTTGCCGTACTGAGTCGATGGACAGATCAGTGTATTATCGTTCCCAGACAAGTCCGGTACCAATTCATTGATCCCTGAGAGATGGAAAGCTTTGTTGGTGTGAGCGAAACAAGAACCAAGAATATGGATTGGGTATGCACGTGTACGACAGTCCCGACTGTGCTGCCACGCTCCTACTGTTAGAATAGGCTCCTTCAAGCTAATCCACTTCTGTCTTAAAACGTCTGGGTCTTTTTTTTCGCCCACGACCTTAGGTGAAGGTGTTCGAAGATTTTGTTCACTACCTTAACCAGTGTGCGACGCGGCGATTCTGAAGCCACTAATCTCGCTCCTGGGTGCTACCTAGCCGATATAGATGATTTTCAACATTTATTGCCGCGCTAACGTAGGTGTAAATTTCCGTTCAAAAGCATTCTGAAAAGTCGAACTCATCCCTCGTCATTTCGAACTCGGCCGTAGGATACAGTAAAATAACATTCCTGATCTATTGAAACTATCTAGCAAACTATGTCTAGGACTGAGAGCAGCATTTCCAACAATAGTGATTAATGCATCATTTTGCTCAGCAGTGCTCAACCAGTGAAATAAAACGAGAAAACCGGAGAAAACACCTCGCTGCACATCCCATCCAGGAATCAGTTCGCGTCGCGAAGACTAGAACGCTGACGCATTCTTCATAAGAAGTTGTGAATCAAAAAGACAAAGCCGAATAGAAGAATACCGGATTCCTGGGAGAGAATGAAATAAAGAAATTATTACAGATAGTCTGCCGACTAGAAGCGAGAAGCAAACCAAGTGTAAAGCTTTGACATCGAATTGAAATGACATTCTCAATGTGCGCAGCTACCCGTGCGATGTGAACTTTGCATTCTTGCTTGCTACCTAATCGGCACCAGTTTATTCCATGTGACGCGATAGCACGACGGGGTGTCGTCAGCTGATAAGGAAAAAGCAGCCTTTTACGGCGGCACGACATCACTTCACATAAAGAACAAAATTCATGGTCACCACCAGTCCGTGTGGTGAAATACTACTAGACGTAAGGAAGCAGAAGAAGGAAAACAGTCACGAAGTGACCGAATAGTCATCCAATAGTGAATACCCGCCACGTAGGTTTACAACTGCAGTCACGCACGATTGCGGGTCACTGGGTCTGCGGGGTGGAGAGCCGCGTTCGGGTTGATCGCGCCGGCCACAACATTCCGGTCCCGCATGCGGTCCGAACGAATTAAATCATTGTATCACGCGAAGTCAGTTAACTGGCAACGGGCTTCACCCACGGATGAGAAACAGTGACCCGAACACCGCAGCCATACTCTGAACAAATGGTCACGTGGCTGCGACGGTCTACGGAGAAAATGTCCGGATCTCACGGCGCGCGTTGCGTGCGGAGAAAATGCCCGAAATAGGGAGAAAATTCCCGGGGCCAGGGGAGAAAATGCCCGCAACCAGGGGAGAAAATGCCCGCAACCAGGGGAGAAAATGCCCACAGCCAAGAGAGACAATGTCCGCGACCAGCAGTCTATTTCCGCAACGTTTCATTCGTACCAAAGCTCTAATAAGAAGTTGATCGCAAAATTTCATGTTCGAAAAACACTCTACAGGGTGGCTGAAAAGTTCGGGCAATTTTTCAAAGTATTTCAGCAGTACGAAAAAACTACATAAACGCCAAAGATTTACAAACAAAAATAACAGAAACTTCATTAGATCAACAACAACATAATACAACAGGAAAATTCACAACAAGTGCTCAAAATTTCCTCCTTTGGCTTCAATACATTTTCGCAGTCGTTTTGGGAAGTCGCTGATGATGGTCGCACACTGCTCCGCTGTAATCTCGTCCCAGGATCTCAACAACGCCGATTTCAGCTGCTCAACGGTGGCGTATCTTGTAGTGGAGATCTTCTGCTCCATGATCGACCACACAGAATAATCCATCGGGTTGAGATCAGGCGAGTTGGATGGCCAGATGTCCCTGCTCCAAAACCCTGGGAAGAGCTCCTCGCAAACGGCGATCGTGGATTTGGCGGAATGCGCTGGTGCCCAGTCCTGCTGAAGAGAAAATCCGGTTTCGCCAAAATGGCTCGTCGCCCACGGCTCCAGTACGTCGCGGAGGACATATTGCTGGTAGCTGGCAGCGTTAATTTTGACGTTCTGCTCCATGAAGACCAGCGGCGTCTTTCCGGTAACGCATATTCCAGCCCACACCATCACCGAGGCTGGAAAATGGCGGCGGCTGATGGTCCTTGCGGCCGACGTCTTCTGCTGACCCTTCTTAAGCAGCTGCCGGCGATTCTGATGGTTGTGAACCGGCTGGGCCGTGAAGATCTTCTCGTCGGTGAACAGCACCTTCGACAAGCGACCATCGCCGACCAGCTGACGCATTCGCCTGCATTTCCTCAACCTCTCAGCTTTCATCGCGTCGTTGAGGAAGTGAATACGAGCTACTTTGTAGCTGCGTAATCCCAGCTTCCTCCTGGCAATATGCTGGACTCGTTCCCTACTGATCCCGAGATCCGTAGCCATCTTGTTCATCGATACCTCAGAATTCCGGCTAATGCGACAACGAACCTTGTTGATGTTCTCCGGTGTTGTCGCAGTGGTGGGACGGCCGCTGCGGGGACGGTCCGAGGTCCCGCCAGTCTCCTTGTAGCGTCTTACAATCTTGTAGACGGTCCTTTGTTTGAAGCCGGTTTTTCGAACTATGTCCGCGGTCCTCATTCCCGTCTTGTGCAGCTCGACGACGGTGATACGCTCACTTTCACGAGACATAACGCAAGCACAACTGAAAACGAGAAAACTGGAGCAACAGATTCTAGATCAAAATTGCGCGAGGAATACAACGGAAACAACAGAAATAACAAAAAACCTCAATTTCAAGGCCAAAAGTAGCGCCGCAAAAAATTGCCCGAACTTTTCAGCCACCCTGTATATTTCGAGAAGGCCTTGAAAATTTTTGGCGAAGTGCTACACCGTAGGTTCTGGTCATTTTAATAGGGTTTTTAGTAAAACCTATGTTGCAAAGAACCATTCAGATATTTAAATCCTTTATTCAGATATAATGATTGGTCAAAAATGAAGACATCATCAGAAAGACTCAGTAAAACCTCAGTAAAACCTAAAAACCAATTTGTAAACAAATTCCTAGATAACTGTTCACTCCATGTGGCGTTCATATGGCTCAAAAACAAACTCAAAAGTTGAGGTGGCCTACAGTTCACAGCTCAATGTTTCGAAAAGTAATTCTATGTTACCAGGTTCCGTTGATGTGTTTGTTTTCTAGTTTTACGTTCTAGAAATTGAGTTCTGGGCAAACGCTTCTTTCGCTTCATTCAGTGTTTTCAAGTCTTTTTTTTTACATAAAACACTGTTGGTACCAATTTAACCGTTGAGCATGCCTGTTGTAACGAGAATCTTTTCTCACATTCTCCAAAGCTTCCCATCACGGCAAGGCCATCAAGTCTGCTAAGTAATCCAAATGATGGTGCCAGATTTCCAGCTGCCCCGCCCACGATTTCTCATGCCCTTTACTTGACGGCATGAGAAAAATACCGTATCCCTGTCCACGTGATTATCATGTGTTTTGTTGTAGTGGTTGTTGTAGTGGACCCTATCGAAAACCGCTCAGTGGCTGCAGATATTTTCTCCCCTGGCGGTGGACATTTTCTCCCATGGCTGCGGGCAATTTCTCCCCGGGTCGCGGGCATTTTCTCCCCTGGTCGCGGGCATTTTCTCCCCTGGTTGCAGGCATTTTCTCGCACCGAAACAGACGCGGCGCGGTTCGGGCATTTTCTCTCGTAATCGGCTGCGACACAGCAGATACTCGTCGAACCATGCTAGCAAATAAATACCGCATGGGTCGGAGCCTGTACGCATTACAGCCAGCATCTTCCCCTTCAAAAAGCATCGATTGTGTATGAAAAACCGTTATCATGAGCAATCTGGACTTCTTATAAAACGCAGAATACAAAATTCGGTGCAATCCCAGTTGGTGGTGGGCGCTTTTAATCGATTTCATAAGAACCGAGTGTGTTCAATACTAAAAAATATTGAACCCACTCATTTCATAGAAAACAAGCACTAACGAAGTCAAAACAACACAGAAAACAGAATATATAACATTCGTAAGCTAGGTCAGGACATCTGGAAATGATCAGGAAGTGAAGTACATTGTCTTGTATGCCCTGTCTATGTCAAGAACGTTAACTAAATGGTGGTGTCTTGGCCATTTTTTTACTTTAGTGATTTTATCTGTCCTAACTGCTAAAAGATCATCCGTTCTCGGTGCAAATCTAGTGAGAGGGTCCTTCCTCATTAGATTTGCACCGAGAACGGATTCTCTTTTAACAGCTAAATTTGCGAGAACAAGGTGATTTTTAGATCTAACTGGTCAACCAGGCAGTTGTACTTCACCTATTTGTATTTGTTGTTGTCCATTCGTTGTGTCTCGTTATGTCAG
This sequence comes from Heligmosomoides polygyrus polygyrus, assembly GCA_947396885.1. NCBI lineage: Eukaryota > Metazoa > Nematoda > Chromadorea > Rhabditida > Heligmosomidae > Heligmosomoides > Heligmosomoides polygyrus. The sequence continues at coordinate 84,432,495 of OX377203.1, read as the reverse complement.
AGAATCGTTTTAGAGCGGTCGCCACCAACTAGGATTGCGCCCAAATCATCTTTGTGAGGTAGCTCCGATGACTTATCGAATATATGCAACTTTGGTACAAAATTTAGAGTACTTCATGAGCACTGCGAGGCACCGGCATTGTCGGCAAAGCCGACCCTTTTAACTATTCCTTTATCTTTTCTTTCCTCTTGATCTAGCGTGCAATCCATTAGGCTTTGTTTGGGAAGCGCGTCGACGTTGACGGCATTGCCGTCTCCTTCGAGGCGCCCGTAGTGATCGCAAACGTGACCTATCGACAATCGTTCAGGTCGATGCCGTTGTGGCGGGAAGCGAGTGTCGATGGACGGGAGCGCGAGGCAGTGGACTGCCGTCGTCAGCCGCTAGCCGGTCTTTTCCTCTCTTTCTCCTTCTAACTCTTCGGTTGGGTGCCTCTGGGGTCTTCACTGGTCCTGCGACTGTGGTAGGGAGCGCTAGGATCCTGGGTGGCAACCATGACAGGGAGCACGGTGGGTCTCAAGTCAGGAGTTAGAAGGGAGCGAGTTTAAAGGGGGGACCAGCACTTAAGGAAGCAAGGGTCTGGTGCAGACAAGGGGTGATGAATTCATGGTCCCCTATTGCTACCCTAGGGAATGATCCACGTAAGAAGTCGGGAAACAACAAGTCGTAGTGACCATCATCCTTAGTGTCATTAATCGTGCATCTCATTATTGTCTGTTAATTGCGTTATTGTTATGTTGTGTTATACTTGTTAATAAAGGTTTAATTACCCAAGTTTAAGGTTTTGGCGTTGCGGTTTGGCCGCCCAGTATCTGTCTGTATTCCGCGTGGCACCCGTTTGTGGTGAAAGGCGAGCGATTGTTTGAGAGCGGTACCAGACTTGTCTGGGAAGGGTTAAACACTGGGTTTTCGTTCGGCGGCTACCACAGGTCGTCGTATGAGCCAGATCTGCGCTCAGATCCGCAGAGACCGCAACGAGCCGAAAGGCATACCTTACTCTACAACCCTGGTAGCGCAATTGAAGGAATTGGCACTGGCTGTCGCATGCACTTCAATTCCAGGATCTTAGATCACCTTCCTGCTCAGACCAACCAAGCTTTCCATCTCTCCCAGATCGGCGAATTGGTAATGAACTTGTCTGTGAAGCACGAAACACTGACATCACCAACGGCTTACTACCCTAAACTGGTGTATAGGCCAAATACGCATCCAAATTGCCCCATGATAACCCGTAGAAGCAGAATGCATGGCGCATCCCAGAAAGGGATTAACGCCGATATACTTTATTCGTGACCCTACTATATGTAAAAGAGTTAGCATCTTAACGGCCTTTGAATGAACTTCGTCACATTTGTATCGACGTTATCGATAACGATGCAATTCTCGTTAGCAAGACGGCAGAGCGTCCAAGAGATGTTTCAGCCCAATACGCCCTACCCTGAGTTCACCGAATGGCCTAGTGGCTTCATTATGCTGCTTTGAGACACCAGTAATTTCAAGAAAGAGCCGGTTAGACATCAGAGAGTGAAGCAACTGCTGTGATTGAGGATTGGGGATCCCCCAACTAGCACTGCACCTCGATATCTGCTAAGCGTTACCCATATGAGGTGGACAGCATCCACAACAAGTAAGCGGCATAACCAACCGGTCAGCACCGATCGATTTTACCGACTTTTGTACCGAGTAGACCGTCTGAGGTTGAAGTTACGTGAACATGTTGGCAGGCGGGTATGGCTTACAACAAGTAAGCAATATCGATCCGCTGACCGTCATCGATAGATTTTATGTGGTTTTTTTTCGGATTTGACGGTTTGAGGTGGGATTGCGCGAGTATATGCTCGATAGTAGAGGGACTTCCCTACAAATAAACAACAAATAAAGAAATAGAAAGATTGTTTAACTCTCAACAACAGAGACGAGGCACTTCACCACTTCAGATGTTCACTAACAGTTAGACAACACCACGGAATCGACAGAGTGCTTGACCGCCAACAGACACACCTCACCAAGCCTACGAGCCACTTATGGGAACTACATCTTATTAGGCATCTACGGCGAATAACGAATTCTGCGACCTTTCTAGAATGAGAAGCGGACTTTCCTGGAATTCATGCCCCTATCCAGAATCTAGGGAAGGTTTGGAGGGGTGCGGCTGCTTCGATAAGCCCAGCTACAAATGAAAGCTCAATGGATATGTAAGAAACCCCATGTAGCCAATAAAGGCAAAATATCCTGTCTAGATAGTGTATCAGCCGCTAGGCTAGACAGCTGCTCCATATCAGCTAAACAATAAACCCAATCGACATCAACACCCAAGGACGGTACCCGAAAAAAGCGTGTTAAAAGAGACTTCTAGACGTAAACAAGATAGATAGGCCCGAGAACAACACGTAAACGCTTGCAATACAGTTACAAGTCTCAAAGAACAAAAGCTCTCAATGAATCTTATACTCCTAAAGAACAAAAGCTCTCTATGAATCTTATAACTTTCCTTTAAAAACCTAAACGAAACAAGATGCATATCAAAAACGTCCGTCCATGTAAAGAAATACTCCCGCCTGTAACCCTATGCTTTCTTTGCTGCTCTTCAGAAAAAGAACACAGAAACATCGTTCAATTCCGAACACAAGGTCTCCGGCCAGCAGCTGTTTCCTTAGAACGACCAGCAACTCAGAGAGCACAGAACGAAAAACAGCACAAAAGAACTCGCGATGGGATCCATTAATTTAACACATTAATGCTGGCAGTGGTGGAAATAGTAATGGCCGCATGTTATCCAAATGGTCTGCACGAATTAGCGAATGGATGCACATGCATACGAAAGGAGGATGGCGGTGTCATTATTTTGCGGCATTTCCTTGGATGAAATGAATACCCGGGAGCCGCGGATGGTTTGAATTCTGGTCATGGCTTCAGTCAAAAAGGTCACCGGGTACATGATTCGCATAGGGCAGCTCCCCATAAGGAAAGGTTAAAAGCATAACCCGAGCCTAACCTAGTCCCGTGGTAAAGTATTTGGGAGATACTACAAGCCATAGTGAACTGTGTGTGCCTGCGGAATTTGTTCCGTTCCTCTAACTTCCCTTAGCCTTTGAAATATCTTTTAACAACAATCTTAAGGATGATAGTTGAAAACTTCTAAGAAGCAGTGATCAGACTCGAGTTACACCTATACCCGCTCGGAGCAATAAGTTTAGAATGAAATGAATGAAAAATTAATTAGATAGATTGAAAGTGCGTTTTCAAAATGATATACTTAACCAATACGTAGGAGGATCCGGCAGAATCAAGCGAAGATATTCAAATTCTCGCCACTATACCTCCTTTCCGGTCCAATCCTCACCACAGGTGAGCGGAACATATATGAAGTCTATCGTGTTCTTCGAAACAGCACTCCCACATATTCGAAAACAAGACAAACACCTTATTCACCTGCGAGGCAACAGAGCCCATGGCTTGAACAAACAAGCAGAATCACTATCATTTTCACGGCTGCGCTTGCAAATAACCGCTGTGTATAGCATAGGATATGACAACACTAGTGGTAGAAAACTAGCAGGTAGTCAGCAGATCTAATAACACGCCAAGACCCTCTCGAGAAAACACTAATTAGGAGTGGAAGCCACATGTCGTGCAGGAATCGTCAACATGAACCAACACTACGACGACATCGACAGCTCTTCGGGTGTGCATAATCCAGCGCTTGACCCCGGATGCATACCGGCGACAGTGTCTAACTCACGTGATGCGCCGCACTAGCTGGCGCGATCGACGGAGAACTCGACGGCGGCACCGTCAGACATCCTATCTGTAACGATCGATATCGAGCGACATTGATGTCTGGTCGGGAATTCGGGCAGCTGTTTCAGAGCAAGGTACACGACACTTTAATAAAAGTACAATAACCTGGCCAGACCATCTGAATATCCTTGGATTAGGATAAGAAAGTTAGCGACATAAAACGGCGCTAACCAATCACTATTTGTGATACACCATACATTATACTTCTAAGGGAAAACAAGGAGGTGATCTGAGCGCAGATCTGGCTCACACGACGTCCTGTGGTAGCCGCCGAACGAAAACCCAGTGTTTCACCCTTCCCAGACAAGTCTGCTACCAATACACCTATTGAGGAGCGGTGGAAGGATTGGCTGGCATAGACGGGTTTCGAATCAAGAACCTTTATTCGGAACCCGCCTATGCCGTCTATTCCACAGCCGGCGCCTCCACGTGCGCCTTTTTGGGATTTGAAGGGATAAAGGGCCGCGAAGAATGAAGAATGCGCCACGCACTCTACTTCGACGTAATGATGTGTGGAGACCATTCTGGAGAGCAGTCGAAGCAAACACATATGTCACTCACGGAGATCCCATGATGGAAAAGTTGGTGTTCTCGGACTATACTGACTCCAGTTATCCAACCACTACATGAATTTATTTACCAGAGTGGTACCAGACTTATCGGGGAAGGACAAAGCGCTGACTTGTTCGTCGGCTGGCCACCGCAAGTCATTGTACGGGCCAATAACGCATTCCGTAGAGGTAGAATGCGTGGTGCATTCCAAAAGGAAATGAGTAACGCCATCTTTAATCCATCTATCTTTTTTATTTACTTATACATCCAAGATAGTGCGCCCGAAGTCAGGGCTAGAAGAGGGAGGAAACTAACTAATCAGAGGTCTGGCTGATCTAACCTACTCGTTTGGAGATGCCTTGTCGGAGCACGGTGTGCGGGCATCAGCCAATTAACGGGTTCGTACGTTAGGCATCTCCCTGGATTACGGTAGCGTTCCGTCTTCGCCTTCGATTGCGGTAGGGTGGCGGTTGTTGAGCCCGCCTGAGGGCTTGTTCAAACTTCGCGACAAGAGCGACAAGAGCGACTGGGGCGACGGATGCAGTGTGGTGTACGTAAATAATTACGCATTTCACACTACATTCGTCGCGGACGGAGTGTGGAGTACGCAATTATTTATGTACACCACACTATATCCGTCGCCCCAGCCGCTCTTGTCGCTCTTGTCGCTCCAGTCGCTCCAGCCGCTCTTGTCGCTCTTGTCCCGAAGTATGAACAGGCTCTGAGACGGGATGAACTAGCTAGACTATGCACCGTGGAGCACACTTTTTACCATAGGACGAGGACTGTGGACCCTATTTGTTTCTTTCTTCTCTGCTTTTTCTAATTGTCTTGTGTCATGTTTCAGAGTGCTGAGTGACCGAATGGTGCGGGGGGGGGGGAGAGAGGCTTATAATACGCCTTAACGAAAGAAATAAAGATCGAATTCACCTCATTCGCACATTGGTAAAGACTACACATACTAACAAACAATAGAACAAGCAAAAGAAAACACAGGAAAAACTGAAAAGAGAAGTTGGGCTGATCACAGCCCATGAAGCTGTAGTAGACTGAGAAAGCGTGGAGTAGGAAGAATCTTCGTGTGTTGTCCATTTTCCGGTTCCGTTTTTTTGTGGTCTCTACAAGGCAAAAAAAAAAAGAAGAAAAAAAGGCTCCCCCTTTCCCACGAAATCTGTTCCACGGCAGCAATGAGCGCTCTTCTCGACTACACATATTCGCCTCATCTCGTCGTGAAATCCCGACCGAAAGGGGCACGGTGTCCGATTACCGTACTGAAATCGAGCACGTCGCTCCGCCTCCTACAGTAATGGGAGATGCCTAACGTAGCGCATCCGTTAAGTACCGTACTAACATATGAACTAAAGCACGCAAATGGGCACGGAGGCAGTCACTGTGTACTCAATGGATATTCCCCTCAGTGAAGCCACATGCACGTCTAATTTCATTGGAAATGGCCCAGCTGGCTCATTAAAACAAAACGCATAAGGCTGTCCTACAAGGTGACCCCCTTCGAGCCTAATTGCGCGAACTAAAGAATTACTATGCTAGCTTAATGGTGACAAAATAAGCCGATTATACTAAACCCTGGAACGCTGGAACCGAAGTCAGCAAGAGACCTAGGAGAAATACCGATTTCAGGGGTGTGGAAGAAGCGCAGGACGACGCGAGTCATGACGAACTGAGACGATCTCATTTCAGACCGAGCGTGACACATCTCGCATACAGCAAGGGAAGACGAAATCATCGTTCGCTTGGGTGCACAAAAGCAGCAACACGAAAAATTTGCAGAACGCTGCCTGCTGCTGAAATGATACAGAAGACGGACGCATGCTTCTCTGTTCTTCTCGTCTCTGCCTACGTAAGCCCCCGTCTCTACATGCGAAGCTGATTAACAAACACTTCGACGGAGAATAGGAGCAGGACGTTGCGCCCCAAAAACAAGACGAGACTCCGCACCGGACGGACAACGGGACAGCGCCCGAAATCGATGGCTTTCGTCGTCAACTGCCCGCAGCCGTTTTCTAATCCTGTCGTTTTCTCCACCAGTGGTGCAGCCGTGGTAGTCGTCACACTCTGTCTCCTCTCCGAAAATCACCTGTTCTATTGAGCACACAGACAGCATCGCCTGGGCGCTCATACTGGTAAGACTGAAAGTGGCGGTGGTCATACTGGAATGTTTTGCGGATGAGAGAACAGTACAGAAGGAAAAATCAAGCCGAAACCGAAGTCAACAGATGAATGAATCTTACACTCCCCACCCGTAAGGAAGTCATGGGACCATGGAACCATTTTGGAATGCGCTAAGCGTTCTTTTTTTACGGATTAATGCAGGGGAGCTACTAATTTGTGACTGGCCCAAACAACTTCCAAAGATAAGCTGATGAACCAGCCCATGTTTCACTGTTCCCAGTGCCATCTGTTAGTAACTCAACGACCACATCAAGGAGAAAGAATATCGTTGGCCCGGTCACGATTCGACCCTAAAGTCCATCCCTGGGGCGCGAGGGCTAGCTCCTCACGCTAACATTTCTCAAATCAAATGGGACGGTCCTCTAAGCAAATACAACGCTCTTGAAATAAAACTGACCACCTTTTAAATTCAGTTCAAAACTATCACCTTCCAAATTAAAACGGACTCTTCAAGAAGGGTAAAACAATTTTCGTCCAAGTAAAATTTACTGACTTTCTTGAAATTTTTTTTAAAATTCACCTGCCCCAAAAAGAGAACATGCTGTTTGAAACTTTATAAAACGTTTACTTTTCAATAGAAAATAATACTTTCTAGTTCGTTTTAAAGCGGAGGAACGCAGAAATGTTAGAGCTCAATCGAGAGATTGCGCCATACACTTGTCCAGAACAATGATTGATAGCAAAAATCCCGCACGTGTGGAGTTACACATTTGCCAACGGTGCAGCAAAAAGTTGCAAAAACACAATTATCGTCACTTCGCGGTTTCAAGTGAGCAGCATTTACACTATCAAAAGGAAGCTGCAGCATAATGAACAAGGTATACCTGATGCAATCTCTTGCGTTAGCACTAAATAATTGCTGCCTTCTTTAGGCTTAAAATAAACTTTAGATCTTTATTTTTCATAAAGCATGTCAAACAGTGCCTTTGACTTCTTAAGGCTAGCAAATTCAAAATTTTTAAGAAGTGACACTAAATTGTCCTTGGACAACAAATTATCCTAGCCTTCTTGTAGCCTCTATCCCAATATGGAAAACAATTGTTTGCTTTGGAAGATGTTCAGTTTGGTTTTAACAGCGCTTCCTTGTTTGAAGGAGTACCAGTTTTTCCTACTGCAATATGGGAAGGTCTTAGGTAGAAAAGAAAAACTGCTTCAGTCAACGTGGCAGATGACAAAGACTTTAGGATTCTCCGCATTTTTCATTATATAGCTTTCTTAGTGTAGTGTAGATGATTGTTTGAGTTGTCGTTCTTTTGCGTCTTGTTTTTCTTTCACTGCTTCGTAACGGGCTACATTTTCCAATACAACTACACGTCGATATTATGTTAAGTTGGTTGTCTACGTTGACTTTTACGTTCTCTTCGTTTCATGCAAGTCAATAAATAAATAAATAAATAAATAAATCAGCATGTACTATTTTTTGGGTTCGGGTCAAAGAATTCTACCAGACGTTTGGCAGCCGCAAGACTGTTGAACGTCGGGTCGGAGTTTGGCTCAAGTAGTCATCAGCTGACTAATTGGGACAATGTCGTGTACCACTAAAGTCAAGAACTCCCAGAACAAAAACTTGCCAACTCGACACGGTATCGACGCCAGTCCCTAAGCAGAATAGTGCATTCACAGAGGTCCACGAAACTTGGATGTTTAAAAAATTCCTCCTAGGTTCGATTGCCTTCCTGTTCTGCTGAAGTAATCACCCATGTTTCTGCAGAACATAACAACGTAAACGATATTAGACACCGGAACTTCTCGAAAATATTGTTTAAGCATCGGGTTCCAGCTAACCAGCATCATAAAAGATACAAAGATCATGGAATACATACACTAACCATCTACCGAAACAATACCACTCTCGTAATAACACTGATGCCATTAGGAACAGCCAAAAAGAATAAAGGTAAAAAGAATGGCGTCAGTCAATTTCTCATTGGCATGCGATACACATTCTACTTTTACGGGATGTCCCGGAGGCGATTTGAATGCGTATTTGTCCACAAAACGACTTGCGGTGGCCAGCCGACGAAAAAATCAGTGCTCTACCCTTCCCAGACAAGTTTACCACCAATTCACGGACTCGATGGGTCGTAGCCTTAGGTGGCTTGGACGGGACTCGAACCTATTCCTCGATCCGGTGCACCCGACAGCATGCGCCTCCCCTGGTCGCAGTACGATGCGCCGATCGCCGTGCACGGAAAAAATGACGCCAGAGGATCCGGACATAGCCTATATCACGTTAGATCGAGCGACCTTTGGTGAGAATGAGAAAATCGAGGAGAATAACAAGGGCAGGTACAGTAGAGGACCGGCTGACTGCCTTATGCAGTAAGAGACGTACCACAATCAAGAAGAGAATCTATCCGTCAGCAAGCAGTGCAATTGTTGCATACGTCGTCGCAGTCACACTGACTATGAGTGAGTCGACAGCTCGTCTACTCGAACACGGTCAGTTTTTGAGCGAAAACATTGAAGTGTGAAATCGAAACTCGTCTGTCAATGTAATTCCGTGACTCGTTGAATTCACCGATAAACCGGAAAATTCGAGGAAAAACCTGATCGCTACGCCTATCTCTACGCTGTATCGCAAAATCAACAACGCTTGATTCAGTTCTTTGAAAAGTTACATCTGTGGTGGAAGCAGTGACGAAAACCAAACACTCGTGTGCTTGATTTACTATGCAGTTTCCACAAAATTATACAGATCCAACCCCACGATATCTTTGTAGGAGCAGGTATAAAGGGTAAACGATGAAGGACGGCGTTAGACAATGCCTTTTGCGATGTGCCACGCATTCTATCTTCACAGGATATCGCGGAGGCCAGCTGAATGCGTGTTTAGCCATACAATGGAATGGACTTGCGGTGGACAGCTGAAACACAAGTCAGTGCTTTATCCATTCCAGACAAATTCGGTACCCGACACCAATTCACTGACCCCAGAGTGATGGAGGGCTTGGTTGGTCTATGTCGGAAATCCGAACCAAAAGACTCGATTCGGGGTACACACGACAGCCGACGCCTCTTCCGACTACACTACCCCGCATCTTGTCATCAAATACGTCGTGGAAATGATGAAGATTAGAAGAACATGCAATAATGTGGCTCCTTTCTCGTTATTAATATAAGCTCACTGGATCCAGGTGACTTGGCATAGGCTACAAGCCGAAGGAGACAGCAGTTCTCCATGTACACAACGTCTATACTGTAAGCTCTAGTTCAGTATACGCTATCACGTTGCTGCGCAATTGGAAGAGGCGCCAGCTGTGGCGCTCACTCACTATCGAGGTTATTGGTTCAAGCCCACTCCGTGGCATTTTCTCCGACTGTGCTACACGCGCACATTTGATCTCCGCGCCACAGGACAGTACCCCTCCCCTCCCCTCGCTTAAACCATATAGTCTATCGAGCTATATCTCGAACTTCACAGTGCGTGTTGACGTATAGCTTGTCGGAGAAGGCTCCGGCTGTCGCGCGTATACTCCGAATGGAGGTTCTGGATCCAAGTTCCGCGCAGGTCAACCAAGCATTCCTTCCCTCCGGGGCCGATCAATGGCACCAGGCTTGGCTGGAAAGGGTATAACACTGATTTCACCATCAGCTCTCCAACTTAAATCACTATGCAGATCAGATACGCATTCGATTTACCTCCGCGATCATCTGTAGAAGGATGAATGTGTGACAACTGAACGACGTCGTCATTTAAACATTATTCTGTGTGCTGTTTAACGTAAACTTTTTCTAATGAGCTAAAGCTTCGACGATGCCATCGTCGCACTCTGAGGCGATTCGATTCACCGAGACAATTGAATGCGCTAAAACGACGCCCAAATCCGGGGTCGTTAAAAAAGGTCCACCATAAAGAACCGGCACACGAAACACTGGCACGAAGAAGAAGTCGGAGCGCTTGACCTTTATAACATCAGATATAGACCCGCTTCTACCACGTAGAATATCAGGGGGATCGGTGTGCTTTCTAGCGGGAATCGCTCGGCGACAGGCGACCAGGAACGACTGGAAACAACGAGACGATAGTGAAAGCCATGTCGTACAGCTGCGAAACTGTTGAAGTCACGTTGTTAATCTATGACAAACTGGAGTTCTCTACGAAGCTGAATCACTTCACTTTGGACACGGACGGCGCATTAGGGTGACAGATGACAAAAAGAACTACTCACAGATTGCTTTTCCACCCAGAGACCGGATTAAAAACATTAACCCGAGGGGGTATAAGGGGTAAAGATGCCTACGATGAATATTCACGTCTTAGCTCGATCCCATATATCTGCGGGTGTCACTGTTGATGAATCCGCTCAGATAACCAAGTATTTCGCCCCAGACGTGTCTGAAAGGGATACAACACTGAAGAGACCCTACCAGATGCCCTGGTAAGCCATACTTACCATCTCCAACGTGGGAACATTTCCATAGAAGCGTCATAATAAGCAGTTGCAGGTTGACATTTCGTTAACCCCTCGTCTGCAATGAGGAACCAGCAGGTACTCATTAAAGCAATTGAAGAGATTGATGACCGAACTACAGCTACATAGCAGTTAGAGAGGACGAAGCACGTGATATTTACTAGCGAGTAGTGGTACGGGAAAGGAAAGAAAAAGAAAAGCCTGACTAGGACTACAACGAGAAGGCAGAGGCTGTAATTCGCGGAACCATTTCAACTGCACGTGGCAGCTCACAGATGAACGACTTCCATCGAAATGGCTAATAGAGTTCTTGAAGGGCTAACTTCATTCGTTAGGAATTTCGAAGCTGCAGCGTTCCTTGGGTAAACCCAGGACAAATGCTTCGATGGAAAGGAAAGAAAAATTCGAAGAAACCGAATGCGAATGGAGCCGCTCCCGTGAGGTGCGAGGACATGAACCGATTACATGAACAAGCACATGTAATTTTCTGCCGCGAACAGCATTGCCTTGTTGTGCGTCGATTTCGTATCTCCAAGACAACAACGAAGCTGCTAGTCCCATAGAAATGGAGAGTGATATATACGTTCTCCTTCATAACATGATCACCTCAGGTGTCCTTGAAATTCACTCTTCCTATTTCATTATGTTTTTGTTTGTATAACTAGAGTGATTCGTTGGAAATTACATATTTAACTTTCAACTCGAGATTACAGATTTCCAGTTCCTCGGCTTGCAGATGGACTGCACGAAGGGGTTATTAAGCTTCAAGTAACCCGTGTATGCTTTGATTTGTTTATATACATAAATACACTACATAAGCAAGACATCAGAAAAAAAAGACAACCTACTAATTTGTATATTTATTTATGCGCCAGAAGGCGCACTGATACATCAAAGAACAGTAGCCACCTGACCAGCTAATACCACCACAGCTAGAAGTGAAAAAAATCGAAATCAAGGAAAACTAGATATAACATGGAAGGCGACACCTAGGGCCCTGTTCATAATTCGTGGCAGCGACAGGGCAAAGCATACGTATCGATTAGTGCTGAGCTATCGCCTGGCAAGATCGATACGTACGCTTTGTCATGTCGCTCCTATCGCAGAGTATGCACAGACTTTAGCTTTCCGTTGGAAAGATGAGATACAAGGAAGGATCGGATCTGCTTCCCTTTTCGAAGATATGAATATAGAGCCTGCTCTGTAAGTACATGAGTAAGACTTCATTGATTGACTTCGATCATTCACTTGTAGACCATAACAGGGGGCGCGGGACCATAGAGAGGTCACTACTTGAGCTCGACGTCTGTAACTGGGCGCCTCTGAGCGCAAACAAAGGTAAACAGGTCCTCTTCCCGATATCCATTGCAGATATGGAACACAATCACGCTCAAAGCTGAATTCGATGACACACATATTATTTTTAAGACAAGATCTATACTTCGAACGTCTGACGGCTCAGCGTTAGCGGTATCGATTGGATAGCGCAGACGATCGATATTGTTATCTTTCATAACGCCGCGGCGCTCCGCGACAGGAGTATGAATCCCGCCTAAGACACAGGTTAGCTGCTATTGAACACGTACAAAGGACTAAATAAAGAATAAATATATCTAACGGATCCTACAAAACGACATACAGGCAAAACAAAGGACAGTAGTCTGCGTAATTCAATACCTTTGCAAGCTGCGCCACGCAGCACTTCTACGACATAATATCAAGGTGATTTGAATGAGTAATTAACCTATACCTAAATAAATAAATAATGACTTGCGGTGGCCAGCCGACGGGTAGTCAATAATTTGGCGCTTCCGCGCTATAAACAAAGTACACACTCAAGATTCATTAGCATCATTAGCGGTGAAACGCTTGCCGTACTCCTAAGGGACTAATCAACGCCTATATTTTAAGCATCCACAATAAACCTAGAGGTATTCCATCCAGTCAACTACAGTGGGAACTACAGCTAACGTCCAATTATCCACCAATTCATCCCTCTTCTTGTTTAGCAAAGAAACCGTTGGCGAACCAGCAACAACGGGAAGTGATCAGGTGTGACGAGATGAAATTCGAAGATGCGAACAGGAACCGGGAGTGAGTAGGAACGAGCGAAGAAGCGGACGACCACACACGAGAGGCGAACAGATGGAACACGAGACGGGGACGGGGGTCGACCGTTCGCGACGGGCACTTGAAGCGCCGCTAATCCGCATCGACGATGAGAGACCGAAAAGGAATTCGATTAGGGCTTGGCTTCGGGCATTAGAGCCGACATTACTCGACTGATTCAGTCCAGTCGGCTTCTAAAGGCGCGTCTGCAGTTGAGAAACAGCAAGAAGGACGATAGCGGGTTCCGAAGGCGAATCCCATGCAAACTGAACCACTTCGTCCGAGCACGTAAGGTAAGGATAAGGTCCCACACACATGTTATTCAGTTTTTTTTTTTAAATTAAAACAGAACGATATAGTGCACTTTGAAGGGAGGCTTTCCAAAACAACAATTCACAAACGTCTGAACTGGAATGAAAGCTTGGGAGTGTTAGGACATCACTGCCGTCCTAGCCTAAGACTTTGCCGACGGCACATTCAAAAAGCTCCCAAACGACCTGCTCTTAAGTAAAACTGACGCATCCAACACAAAGCTGAACACTGCAAACGGGCGAAGAACCTGTCGCTTTTCTGAGTCATTAGAATGCGGGTAGCAATCCTAGTTCGAGAACAATCGGTGCTTCCCCCTACGACTACCTACCCTGAATCCCCATGAGAGCCCAGCGATCAGGGGGATTCAAGGAAAGGGCAGTTATGAATAGGAGAAGGAAACAGTAGTTCTTATTGAAAGTACCTCTCCCCATCCCACTAGGATTGCACAAGAATATGTGCCGAAGACCAAACACTGCCATACTGTTCACGTCGTTCGAGAGTGCACGAAACGACGAAACGGAGGAAGAGACCGTACTTGATTTCAAACAGGAGTCAACGAACGATGAAGCGTCTGAACTTCACCCATAATCAATCCTGATATTTTTTAATTCGAATGAGGAGGAAAAACGTTACAGTGAGGGGCGGTCTTTATGTACGAATGGTCGCCGCGCCCGCGACGACGACTGTCGCGTGCGCGATGAGCTCCGCAGCGGTCGTTGGAGCTGTGCCTCATGACTTGCTGCAGACACTAGGTTTGAGTTGTTGATATCCCTTTCTGCTGTTGCAGGAGCTGGGGGAAAACATGCTCTGGTCCAGAAATTAAGTTCGAGTTATAAAACTAAGTAACTTTCTAATGCTCAATGCTATATGATGCTTCTTCAGGAAAAGCTGAAAATATGACACACTATCGCAATGAAACTGAGTTTGTATACACTTTCTAACACTTGGTGTGCAAGTTTTGATGCAGGTCTAGATACCACTGGCCGCTGAAGTCACCCAATTGCGACGTCTTCTGCCGCGCTCGCCGCGCAAGTCGCCGCGTCCGCGGCGACCATTCGTACATAATGTCACGCAGCCACGTTACAGTATACTGAAAGGACAACTGACCCATGCTTGCATTTGAGCGCAAAACTGACACTGGAGCACGCTTCGCCACAGTCGACGCGCTACACACATGGATTGCACCAGCGTCAACGAAATTTAATCGATGATATCACACCGACACCGTTTGTCTCACAATGATTCCCGCTACTGGTAAAGCAGATTCCCACTACCTGGCCTGTCGCGGCAAAAAAATCCGGTGTCGAAAAGCAGAAACCGTTTTGTAGTGCTGTCCTACATAACCTTACCTCCCCACCCCATTTGCGCCTAAGGCCTCGTGCATACTTCCCGTCGCCGCGATCGAATCGCGGCGATGAGTTTTGCAGAGCGACGCGAAAGAATTTGAATTTCTCTGCGCTCGTCGTGTCGCCCATCGCTCTGCAAGGGAGCGCGACGGCGATCCGTCCAGGACCAACGCTAAACACCGCGCGCGGCGCGAAAAAGTATGCCATGCCCGCGATGGGCGCGGGAAGCTATCGCGCATGCCGACCGCCACTGTTGCGGCGGCCGCGGCGATATTTTCTTTGACTGCTCTTCCGCGTGCGGCGGAATGGCCATGAACTGAGCGCCGCGATGACATCGCGGCGGTGGAAGTATGCCCCCGGCCTAAAAATAAACCAAGACACCAACACCATCAGTCAACGTTCCGGGCTCAGATAAGGCAATGTACTTCATATACAAATCATTCGCAAACATCCCGCCTAGCTCACAAAAGTCCTACATTCCCATATTTTCTATGTTACTTATTTTGATTTCGTTTGTGCAGTTGTTTTCTATGGAATGATTACGTCAAATATATTTCAATAGTGGACACATTTAGTTCTTATGAAATCGTTTAAGAGTGGCCACTGTTAAGTAGGATTGCACCATGAATTCTAGTTAAAAAGGAAGAGAAAAAGATGGCAAGCTATTTTAAGCGCAAAGAAGAAACTACGATGACCATGACAAGGAAGCGAAACGAGCAGGAACAACGACGGAGGCCACACTGTGTATGAAGGCAGACGTTTAGTGGCTATTCATCTAGACCTATTTTCAGCGTAGCAAAACCAGGCGCATGAAAAATGTGCGGGCACTAGTTAAAAGTTCCGACTCCACCGACAAGACTTCGGTCGAATTTTTTTTTTCGCTGAAACTTTGTCTATGGGGGTTATTTGGGGTGCTGATCACGAATATGACATCCGTTTTCATCATTCATCACGAATGAGACATCCTTACTCACCGGTACCTACCGTAACCTACCGTACTCCAGCGTAAAACGAAAAACGGATGTCATATTCGTGATCAGCACCTCAAATAACCCCCCTAGCCGAAGTTTGGGCGAAATCGGCGATCATGACCTTGGCAGCCTTAGTCACCCGTACCTACCGTATCCTCCCGTAATCGGCCGTAATTTTGAAAACGGATCTCAGATTCGTGATCACCACCCCAAATAACCCCCCTAGCCGAAATTTGGGCGAAATCGGTGACCCTGCCTGGACCACCCATGTTAACGGTATGGTTGGTCTCCGGCCGAATCGTGAAAAACGGATGTCAGATTCGTGATCAGCACCCCAAATAACCCCCCTAGACAAAGTTTCAGCAAAAAATTTTTTTCGACCGAAGTCTTGTCGGTGGAGTCGGAACTTTTAACTAGTGCCAATGTGCGAGTTCCACATGTTCACACTGATCGGAATCTAACGTTTTTCGGTTGTTTACTCTCTCTTAAACGTGCACTTTGCCAGACCCTCAGTATTTTTGTTCCAATGTGGGTATTTGCTAAAGCCCTCCTCTCACCTCATTTCATAGTCTGCAACAGAATGATAGGAGCGTCTGGTCTCTTGTGCAAAGAACGCATTTTGATATTTTCTGTGCGACCGCTTTGGATCAGTCTATTTGCACGTTTTACACGGGCGACCCAGTCACTCCCATCGAGGATTATGAAGGAGGCCTTGAGTGGCAAGTTTGATAGTACAGTATCGCTTGTAAGAAACGCGAAGGAAAATCCACAAAGTCGTTGTGTCTTGATATCATTCAGGCTTATCGAGTCTGCCTATGATGATATACCATGACGAAATCCAAATTTCAAAGATTAATCTTACGATCATTCTTGTGAGCTGCCACTTTAAAGAGCACCCCATAATTTAGTAGATGAACAGCGCGACATATGATGTGGATATCGGTTAGGCTATACGAAGAATGGATATCAATGGATCCCGGTAAGAAAGTGCCAAGAAACAAATCGATGAATTCAAACGAAAATCGGCCGATTTGCAGGTCTTACCCGGGCTACCATTGACCGTTGCTCGCGGACTATAAACGGATGTTGCTTGTGAGATCAAACAGCGCCGGTCGTGTAAGGCCTATGGGCCTGTTCATACTTCGCGACAAGAGCGACTGGGGCGACGGATGTAGTGTGATGTACGTAAATAAATACGCATTTCACACTACATTCGTCGCGGACGGAGTGTGGAGTACACAATTATTTACGTACACCACACTATGTCTGTCGCCCCAGTCATTCTTGTCGCTCTTATCGCGAAGAATGAACAGGCCCTATGTTATACTTCGGCGACGCTGTTGTCGGCGACAGTGTTGCGCGGGCTGCTACGCAGTGCATATCAGCCCGCGCAACACAGCGTGGCCGAAGTATAACATAGGCTTAAGGCGTAGCATCTTGCCCGGAAAGCTGAGGAGGCCGGATCGTGTCCTGCCTGACGCAAGAGTTTTGATCGTAAGGAAACATCCTACAAATGCTTTCTATCCTAAACCTTTCCACAAACCTTCCCCTCTATCAAAAAGAAGGGAAATCCTTGTCGGTCGGGTTCATCGTCCTCTACCCTGGCGGCGATTGCGACGGCAAAAATGAAGAAGAAAATCTGTGATAAGTGGGCCTATGCCCCGAATGCAACGGAAAAGCGTCTTAACGCGGATAAATTAGATCAGCCACATCCCGAAGCACCTTCCCCTGCCCTGTTTTGTGATTGGAAACAAGCGCGTGCGATCTCTAAGCAGCCACGTGCCCGTTCAGTACAACAACAAAAAACGTCCCTTGGAAGACAGCACACTAATCTAATCTAGCGGGAGAGAGCGTGCTGGAACTGCCTATCCGGAGGCGGGCATCATCTGCTACGTGCTCGACTTAAATGATTACCTTTACTAGACGTCACTAACCCAATCCTATTTGGGGGGGGGGGGGGGAACGACCGTGGTTGTGAATGTTGATTCTGACTTCATTGTCCTTCAAATCGCCCGAGTTAACTTAAGCAGGTACTGGGCCCTAAAGTGATAATCAGGATCACATCAAGAACTCCTTCGGCGGAGGAGGGCACAGACTCAGCAGGGGAAGAAGCTATCTATCCTAGTGTAAGGGAGGGAGCACTTCACCCCAGAAAATAAACGAATTTACGAGAATGACGCACTGAATGAGCCAAATAAAGGGCTTCTCTGCAATGTGCAAGCCAGGAGAGGCCGCGCTGTTTGAGTTTGTTTCGTATTTATAGTGGTGCCCCCCTCCCACCCCGCTCCTACTAGGAGGTCGGGGAAAGCTAAAGGACGTGGCCGTCTTCGACAAAAGTCCGATAGGCCAGAAGCTGGAGTTTCATATATATGCACTGGTCTGCTTTCGTAAAAGTGCCGTTTTTACTAGATTATTGCCTCGGCGCAATCTTAGTGCTGCTGTTGGGAAGTGCAGCATGCCATACTACTGCAGGGTGTATATCAAAGATACTCACGCTTAGATGTGCCTCCTTAACCTGTAGTGTACCCAATAGCCATACGGTAACCTCACAAACCCGCAGTTTTTTAGAGAATTTCCGGCTTTTTAGACGAAAATCGCCAGGAAAGGGGGCAGGGGACATCGAACCCGCTCATCAGCCTGTGGAGCACCTTCCCAAGACCCCCGAGCAGAAGAATCAGCCGGAGTACGGTCAGAATTTCCATGGGAAAATTGGAGAGATGACGAGAAGGGGAAGCGGTTCAGCGAAATGCGACGGCGATCGATGCGGCTGCGGCGAGTGCCGGCGAGAGTGCGGAGTGTGCAGAGAGGCAGAGTACGTCAGGGTGCCGACGGCTGCGCGGACGCAGGTGTGCAGAGAGCACGTGGTGTGCACGTGGATCGCGGAGCGCGCAGAGAACGAGAGGACGAACTCCCGGACACAGTACGCCGAGGACTCGTCGCAGGCGATGCACCCACGTGCGTGCCCAGAGGAATTCACATGAGCTTCCGACGATCCCGTGGCGACGTCGGGCTAGATCCACTCCTTCTCCGGCTCATTGGACTGATTCAGGAGTGCTGGAGACGGCGCTCACATCAGTGGTGGATTTCGTCTGTGCGTCGCCAGGCCCTTTATACTGATGCGATGCGATGCCTTGCATAGTGGCCAAATTAATCTGACGACGAGATCGAACAATTTGACTTGTATGCATGCGATCGCGCCGCAAGTATAAACCAAGCCTTACCGGGGAATGCCTTCAGCTTCCCATGAAATTCGGACAGAGACTTGTGTCATCTGTACCACCTGTTTCACCTATCGTTCTGTGATCATTCAGTTGCTCGAGCGGACTCCAGCAACGTCTTCATTCGTCCCTGCCGCGTGCCGGAGCGTTCCAATGGATCCTCCTCGCTTAAGAGGCACGAAGAGCGTCACATCGTTCGTTCAGGGCTTTCACAAAGAAATCCGATAAACGCGTTGGCGGGCGTCCTGGTGTTCTCTTGACATCCCCCGGTATGGTCCAGCGGGTGTCTGCGAAGTGCACTACGGGCCGGCCCACCTAATTTTCGATGACTTGGCCCATGTGACAGCGTCTCTGACCAACTTCGGAGTTTTCCCCTCGCGTGAATTGTGTCACTCGAGCATCGTCCTCTCGATTCCCGCTGTGTGAGGCTGATCGTGTGTTCATCCTGCTTTCGTATGGTCCAGGTCTCTGAGGCGTATGCTAGGGTATGAAGAACAGTGGAGTCGAGTAAGTGAGCACGGTGTCGGACATTCTTCGTCTTCTTCACGACTTCTTCGACTCTCTTGAAAGGTCCCTAGGCGCTCGTTTCCTCCTGCCCTGTTCCGGCACTAGGTCATTAGCCCGCCCGCGGACTTCCTGACCCAGATGCCTATAGCTGGAACCTTCGGAGACGTTCATTCCGTTCGGCGCTAACGAGACATCAGAAACTTGCCAGAAATCAGATCAGAAAAAAAAACTGTGCAACCTGTTCCTCATGAACATCGCCTTGGTAAGATTCAGCTGCAGTCCAACGTCCGACAGAGACCTATGTCATGTAAAAGAGCTTGAAACGCTGGTTACAAATATGCAGACCAAATTTCGTAAGTGGATCTCCTAAGCGAGTACTGGTCGGTGGCAGTTTGCGTTGTCGACTGCATGTCGTGTGCACTGATAAAGAGATGGGCGGAGCGTTTGCGTGATCAGCCCAGCAATTAGCAGCATCGCTGGGTGAGCGTCAGCGCAGTGGTAGTGTTCTTGCTCTACAGGGATGTGGTCATGGGTTCGACTGCCGCATATTTAGGTGTTTTGCATTTTGTGATTTTTCATCAGTGATACCCCTTATCCTCATTTCCAAGACATTTTGAAAAAAAGCCTGGTAACAACTGTTGTATACGTTTTTCTAGCTATTTGATGGTGGAATGATAACAAAATTTGATTTTCACGTAAGGAGAGTAAAAATCGGATGCCTCAAAGCCTTGAGCCTATATTGAGGTTTTTTTCTTTTGCTATCGCGGCAAATCAAAATATCGACGTGGTTACGATCAGTCGTTTTTTTTTTTGAACAGTAGAGAGAAGCATGTTTTCAGCTCGTGAGTACAATATTTCGCCTATATTTTTTTGCAATCTTCCATCATTCTTAACACATTCGCGACGCGCGCACAATGCGGCCCGCTGCCTTGTTGGCGCGCGCGGGTGTCCAATCATTTGTGTGGACATCGTCCCTCGCGAGAGTTACTTTCTGTAAGTAAATTTTAATCGATCTTTGGAAGAAGATCTGAACATTGGTTTGTTACTACAATTTGGGAATTTGAAAAGAAAATCGAACAAAAACATCAAAAAAGGAAGTTTTTTTCCAAAAATTCCCGTCCACACATATGAGTGGACACCGTCCATCGCACACTCTCCGCTGTCCACTCATATGTGTGGACACCGTCGCGAATGAGTTAAAGGTTGGTACATCGGCGGCTACCCTACAAGTTGGACACTGATTCCGTGCACGTCAAGAATAAAATATGGTATCTAGAACGCCCTTTCTTCTTGAAATGGTTAGAGTGTTCTAAAATGAAAGGCAAATGTTCTGTACGACTACCGAGGTAAAAAAAAAACTTCCGCCATACTTCGGATAAGGGAGTTGTTATTTAGGGTTCTGAACACGAATGTGACATTTGTTTCCGAATTTTCGCCTTCCGAAATTCCATCGAGGACGTAACGATCAGGGATGGGCGGAGTTTCTGTTTTCTGTTTTCTTATTTTGTGGTCATTTTGGGCAAATTTTTTTCTGTTTTCTGGGAAGATGGCCAAAAAATTGGCCAGAAAACAAAATGGGGAGAGGATTTAATGTTATTCATTCTTGCAGCCGAACCAAAAAATTCAAGGAAAGTTGTGTCAAATCTTTGAGCAAAAAATTATTCTAATCACCTTGGAGGGGTTGTAGTTTGACCTTTAACGAGGAGGTCATTTCCATTTGGAGGAGTTCGTTTTGATTTCAAAACTCTTACCATTAGACTAGTTTAGAAGAGCGTTCAATTTGACATGAAAATGGTACACACTTCACCGCCGTAAACACCTCACTTGGCGGAATTTTGGGGTACGGTATTCGGCTAGTCGCACCGCAGAATAAACGGTCGCTGCGCGGCGCCATGACCAGCGGCTGGAGGATTTCGAGAGATGGAGTGCTTCAAAATTGACGCGCCGCTCCGCGACAGACGTATAGCGTTGCTCAGTCGCTGATGGGATGCGCCACTCATTCTACTGCTCCGCGATGTCGTTCAAGCGATTCGATTACGCATCTGGACATACAATGACTCGCGGTTGCCAGCCGATGTACAAGTCAGCGCTTTATCCTTCCCAGACAAGTCTGGTACCAATTCACCTACCCCGGAGGGATGGAAGCCTTGGCTGGCTTAGGCGGAAAATCCAAATCAGGAACCTGGTATCAGGTGCGCGTGACAGCCCCCACCTCCGCTACACGCGGCCATCACCGAAACTGCTAAGGGAACATACTAGTCCTTTGCACACAAAAAAAGATGGCGTCTGATACAGAACGTGGTCATTTCTTTAGAAAGCATTTCCATCGGTTGAGTGTCGGTTAGTTTCATTGTCCATGTAGTGGGAAGTCCTCAACACAAGACAGGGACAGTTTCCATGGCAATAGTTAGAAGAGTCGTTGAAACTTTTTACTTTTCTTTGCTTGACATACTGAGCATAGCGATTTCACTAGAAGGTAGACTTTTACTTCTGAACAGCCATGTTGTAAACTAGCTCGTATTACATAGATTTAGATCGATGTGTGGCAGGGCAGCCGGCTGCCGTTTGCATTCGGTTTCAGGCTCTATGTTCGGATTCCCAGCTCAGGCTAAACAAGCCTTCCGTTCCTCGGTGGACGGTGATTTAGGTGCAGACTTGCCTTGGAAGGGCAATAGACTGACTGACTCGTCCATTAGCTGACCACCACAGGTCGTTGTAATGGCCAAGTACGCGTTCAAATTGCCTATTCAATATCCGCACAAGCAGAATGCGTGGCGCATCCCACAGAGGGGTTGACTAACTCTGTCCTTTACTCTTTTCTTTTTATAGATATCCAGGTTTTAAGCACTTAACAGTTAGATCGATAGATCAGAGACTGTCGCATGTGCAAGTCGTCGAAAATTAGGTGGGCCGGCCACGTGCTACGCTTCGCAGACACCCGCTGAGCGAGAGCCACCACCGACCTGATTCCTTGGGATGGAAAAGAACACCAGGGGCCGGATTCATCAACGACTTACGTAACTTTAACGGAGATTTGTATGCTTATCAAACGATATGGTGAGCGTTAAAAGCTCAGATAATGCGGGTTATCGGGTTACCATATCGCATGATAAGCTTACATTTCTCCGTTAAAGTTACGGAAGTCGTTGATGAATTCGGCCCCAGGGCGCCCACCAACGCATTGGTTGGACTTCTTCGTGAAAGCCCTGAACGACCGATATAACGCTCTTCGGTTCCCTCGAGCGAAGAGGATCCACTGGAGACTCTGGCGCACGACAGGGACGAATGGAGACGCTGCTGCCGCCTACTCGAGCAAGTCGATGATCAACGGAATAACAGGTGATACAGGTGACGCGTATTAAGCACAGTGGTTGAAAATTCTAGCTGTACAATGCCCAAGAAACTAGTGAAACGCTCCGATATCCTACTTTTTGTCAGAGGAGGTGAGCGAGCATTGCGAACAATCGCGTTGCAAGGTCGACGAACAGGAACAGGAATGTGTGATGGTGATGAAAATATTGCTCCCATGCAGACCCATTCTGCAGATTGCAGCATTCGATAACATCGTCTCGTCTCTATGAGGTGCAGAATTCGGACTCATCCTAGTGGTGAAGTGCCCTTACGAACTTCTTAAACTAACACACCATCAAATACATAACATGCAGACTTGGTTTCTGAGATGCAATGTGGAAAAGATACGAGTTGTAATCAGGGAACTAGAATGAAGTCGCCATGTAACACTTTTTTTAAAAATCAAATCGTCTACACAAAATGCATAAATTATGTAATTCGCTTGGAGTGAAGACGAGCAATAGTATTCT
This sequence comes from Heligmosomoides polygyrus polygyrus, assembly GCA_947396885.1. Lineage (NCBI taxonomy): Eukaryota > Metazoa > Nematoda > Chromadorea > Rhabditida > Heligmosomidae > Heligmosomoides > Heligmosomoides polygyrus. The sequence continues at coordinate 84,409,256 of OX377203.1, read as the reverse complement.
ATTATTAGTATTAATATTCTTTAAAATGGTTAGACTCCCAAAAAAGCACTTAAAAATGGGGTGCAGGGCAAAACTAATGGGCCACAAAGGCTATGTATGGATTGTATACTAAGATGCACTCAGCATTTGAATGATCATAAGACTTTTGATCCGAACAGTAGTTACAAATAGCTACAAAAACTGTCATTAGGAGTGATATTCCTCCATATAGAGTTATGCAATTCGTTTTTGATGACGAATTACAAATATCTACCATGAGCTGTTATTTTGTTTGACTATGGTGGCTTATGGAATTCTGACACAAAACTTTCCTTTCGAGAACAATCTAGGAACTGTCGAGCTGTGTAACCTTGGACGTGGGTTCCAGGCTGGCACAGACTGAATATTCCTGTGGAAGTGTGGACCCACCATGACTAATCAGCAGTTATCATCTCAGATCTGGGTACTAGTTTTGGTGATTACAATGTAACTGCTAATGTTGGGTATGCAGGTATCTGTGCAGTCCATTATGCCTCAGGTTTCTAAAAATAATGAGGGAAATGTCTTTCTTGCTGGGAAAATTATCTATGTGGCTGCTCCAGTCCAATACTTCGCCCGAGTGAGTTTTTAAATGCGGGTCTGTAAGTAGCCTCAAGTAATTAAATCGGTTAAGTCTACCGTTCAAAAAATATCAGCATCAAAAAAGTCAGCGAAAAACCCGTCTCAGGAACTAGATATGGAAAGACTGCATGCTGAAACACTGAGAAATAGTGAAATAAGCCCCTGAATTTGTTTTCGTTTATTGCTCAGCCATAGCTAAAAGGTTATCATAGCAATATTATGAATTCCTGCTTCGTTATGTTATGTTATGATGAGGATGAGCATTAAAATGTAGAAGATTCTACTGCTCTCCAAGTTCTGAGCAAGAAGAAGTGCAATAGAAGCCGCTTCTGACGCCGTTTCAGATGCACTTTTGAAAAATGGCGAGCATGTGTCATTTTCCGCGTTTCGCATTCCGGTTTTTGGCCATATTTGAGCGTTTCCGTTCTGTCTTTCGTCTTCCGCTTTTTCCATAAAAAATTTCCGCACATCCCTGTTGGTATAGTTCTCCTACTTCTATATGTTGTCGGCTACTTATTGTGTTTCGTTATGTCGGGAAATTATGAGTTAGCGACCACCACCAACTAGGATTGCACCTAAAAAATTTCAAAGAAAGTTATACCGAATTTTCATCGAACCAATTTTTTAAAAACCAACTTGGAAAGTATGAAGATTACAGTGTAAGAAGCTCAGACGCTACCCGACTATGATGGGTGCAGAAATTTGGTGAAAAAAATCATATAGCCTGTTAGATAATTATATAAGGAATTTGAAAACACTCACTCTTTCTCCGAATTTCTGCAATCCAACGAAATAAAATTCAAAATTCGTCGATTTCTTCGTCGAAAGAGTGTTTTTAAATTCCTTATATACTATACACTATACATAATCTAATTAGCTATATAAATTTTTCGCCAAACTTCTTCACTTACCATATTCGGATAGTGCCGCAGCTCGTTTCGACTTGGAAGACGTTCGCCTTGATTCCAAAAGCATCAAGTTTGTTTAGAAGGAATCCCAGTTTGACGACTAAATGATACAGAAAGCGCTGCTGGCACGTGAATGCGTAGTAAAAGCAATTCGAAGCAGACCACATCTTCCGAGTTCGACTGTTGTTGAAGCGGGATGCCTCTTATAGTATCAATGTACCACAAAGGTGGAGAAGTTTCAGATTTCGTTGATGACGACTGAAGCGAAGAAAGCCTTACGTGCCTCCAGAAAATGTTGGGGTCGGCCTGGCGGACGGACGGCGCGAGCTGCAGCGTTCGAGTGAATGACGCCGCGATCAATCACGAAATGAACGTTGGAAAAGCACTGCTGATCGTTGTTCATATAGGAGTGATCGATATCAGGAGATAAGACGCGAGAACGGCTCGTCACTGATTCTTTTGAAGAAGCGAAGCCTTTTTGATAACGCGCCGCTCTAGGGAGGGGGATTGGTAGAGGTCGCTCACCGCCTTCTTCAAAAAGGAATCACCCGTTGGCATCAAAAATGTCAACGTCAAATCCGAAGAGATCAATGTCCATTTCCAATTACATTGATGCCATCTTTGATAACTCGAATCGGACGCTAACCTCTAAAACACTGTGACTCCGTACCGGCACTTACATGGAGAGGGTCCGAAATGTATGTCTGAACTGGGAAAGTGAGTCACTTCACGGGAAGAATCTCCGCCCTTTACTTAGTATGAAGGTGTGTTTCATTTTTGATAACTCGTTAAACTAAACGACTAGGGGCCCCGAATTTACTATGAAGTCGCGGCGGTGGCGGCGCCCACGAGCGCTCACTTGTATGCCTTTGATATCTCCCCAATCGGCTTTGAGAGCAGTGGATAGTGGTGTTGCCTCATAGGATAGAGATCGGTGGATCGGTTCTCGAGTCAAGAGTGCTGAATCATTTTTGCATTTCTACGGTCGGTTGTCTGAAGGGTCCTGACCAATGGTGTGCGCAATTACGAATTACGGTTTACGATTTTACGATTTACGGCTATTTTTGCCGAATTTTTTACGCTTCACGATTTACGACATTTTGGGTCGTAAATCGTAAATTTTCGTAAATGTGGTTTTTGATCGACAACCGACTGTCATCCAAATTTATGTGGACCAGGTTATGAACATTTGCGTACTGTAATGGTCTCCTCTTACACATAGCTCATTCCTACTTCCCTTTAGAGTTGTTTTTTGATGATTTAATATGTTACTGTGGCAGAAGACGCCTTCCTATGCACAGGCTTCTCGAATCCAACGTATTTCTTGGCTTAACTAACTTTTTCATTTCTCTAACATTGTATTGGGCGCGTGGAGCGCAGTCGGAGGAAGCGCCGGCTGTAGCCTGCCCCGATACCAGGTTCCTGGTTCGGATTTCCCGCCCAGGCCAACCAAGTCTTCCACCCCTTCGGGGTCGGTGAATTGGTACCAGACTTGTCTGGGAAGGATAAAGCGTTGACTTGTTCAACGGCTGGCCACCGCAAGTCATTGTATGGCCAAATACGCATTCAACTCGCCTCTACGACATCCCGTAGAAGTAGAATGCGTGGCGCATCCCAAAGGGAATTGAATAACGCCGTCCTTTATCCTTTTAACATTGTATTGGCTGCCGGAACCAGACAGATTCAAGAGGAGAAACAAGTCCAATACAACATTTAAAAAATATAAGCTCCTGTCTAGGAGGCTGGGCTCGTCCGTTCCCAGTCCAGAGCTAGCAAGGCGCATCGCATTCCTACTGCCGAAGGTTGTTCCAGCCCACAGAAAGACATTGGCGGCAATTTCTTAGAGAAAGATAGGAGTAATCTAGATCTACGTCCTTCTAGGTACTAACCTCTAGTTAAATTGTTTATATTAGATTCATGCTAACATTGGCGGATAGAATTGACGGAAATCCACGATCGAGCATCATTCGTGATTGGAAGCGGGATCTAGAAAGTTGCTACACTCATGTGGAAAGGATAAACCACTGATGTTTCTATCGGTTTGCGTTGTACTTCATAGGACGGAGCAAACTGATATATGTACAAAGTGCGGTAGGACCGAGCGCGTAACATTTCAAGAAAGGATCGAACTGGTTTTGACAGTTTTGGCCTCCATTTTCAGTGTGATTCTGTTTATCGTATCCAGCCTACCTAAACTGTTTAGGAGGCTGCAGACTCTCGGGGAGGAAGGGTTCGTTACAGAGCTTTCGAAGGGTAGCTCGAGTGAGTGCAGAGAAATACTATTTAGTGGTGAAATATTATAAAGTTTTCGAAATCCTACAAGTGCAGGCTCGAGCAGGAAAACGGCGCCCTAGGTAGGCTTCGGTTCCCGCGATGGTTGATATTGTCGGTGGTTCAGAACTTGAGAGCACTTTTAAACTTACGAAATGCCTTCGCGTCAATGTTCCTACAATTAAAGAGCTGAATCCGAACATCGTGCTGTGGTTATTGCTTGTTACCCTCTCGTTAAACAATGGATATCTAGTTACCTTCCTGCAGCGGTCCATATACCTTCTTCACCTGCTGCGTTAAAATTTTATTTCAAAAAACGTTAGAGCAGACTTCTACAAATATATACTGAACCGGTTCAACTTACCGCGTTTTTCCCAACTCAGAACTCAAACGGGATTACTTTTAAACCAAACTGGACACCATCTAAATCAAAATTTTCTTGTCTAGCGTATAAAACTGAAGATGCCTCAAGAAGGTGGTCTCTTGGATTAAAGTGACTACAAAAAGGTGTGGACGCGTGGAGCGCAGTCGGAGGGGGCGCCGGCTGTGTTGCCTGCACTCGATACGAGGTTCCTAGTTCGGATTTCCCGCCCAGGCCAACCAAGCCTTCCATCCCTCCGGGGTCGGGAATTGGTGTCGGGTACAAATACGAATGGATAAAGTATGAGTTGTATATCAGGTTGATGAATTGTCAGACTTGTCTGGGAAGGATGAAGATCTGACTCGATCATCGGCTGGCCACCGCAAGTCATTGTTTGGTCAAATACGCATTCAACACGCCTCCACGACATCCCGTAGAAGTGGAATGCGTGGCGCATCCCAAAGAGGATTGAATAACAGTGTCCTTTATCCTTTTTATCCTTTACAAAAGGGTGTGCAAGAAATGTGGTCATACTGTTTCGAAGGCAAAAAATTTCTTATCCCTCTGCTATGGGAATGTTCCTGGACTAATTTGATAATGTAGAAAAGCGGAAATCTTTCGGTGCTTCACGAAGTGATTGCGCCATGCATAAAATTAGCACGCATGGAGCAACCTTTTATGACAGTATGCTTGTTGGATACTACATGCGTGGCTGCTGTTTTCGACGTATGCTCAGTGGTGAAATGATTTTTTTTCAAATATTAGCTTTGACAAGGACGTTTTCCTTGTTGTGTTTGCTAAATCCTCAATCTATACGCAAGCAAAAAATTAACTGTAAGTAACGAATTTTATGAAATTCAAACTCAAACTCTTCTCGGAATACCATGCATATGCTGAAGTTTTTAAATCTACAGTTTTTCGACTCTCTTGAAACGTGTAAAATTTGATTTGAAAGGTGTCTTACAAGTAGGAAGAAGTGAAAAAGGGACATAGTTTGATAAGAAAACGGTTCAACTTGAGCTAAAATAAGATGACAACTAACTGAAACAACCTTCTGGAAATTTACTTATATTGCACTAGAGATCTGGTCAATTTTACGATTTACGGTTTACGATTTACGATTTACGATAGTTTTTTCGTAATTACGATTTAGGGCGAAATTTCAAATTCATTACGAAATTTCAAATTTCATTTACGCACACCCTGGTTCTGACATCCACACACTTTTCAGGCGTTTTCGGCAGTTTTTCCATCTGCATCCTGTAGAGTGTGAACTTGTTGCGACCGTTTTTTTTTCAGACCTGTTTTTAATCACAAGACAATGAGGAGGGCATCCAATATAATTGTGTATGAACGCTCAACTGCTGTTACACGGACACAAAGTGCTTGAACCGGAAGTACTGGTCACAATACGGGCAGCACATAAGAGTCAGCATTCGTCCGTATTCATATCTTCACATATTGTTTCCCCACATATGACTAGACCAATGACTTCTATCGGTATGCGTTTGCGTTATCTTCCAGACGAGGAATCCTTTCATCGTCGCAGGCTATTCACATGTCATGACGACTCGAACGGCCTGCCGTTGAACGTCTGATTGGGCCTTCGCCCCAAACCCGGAGAATAGAACACCCCGAACGTCTCCTTCTCTTTAGGCCTTCTCTCATTCATTACAGTAAAAAACTGGTTTTGCTATATAGAATGGTATAGCGGAATAGAGCAAAACAGGTCCCCCACCTTTACTGGACCCCCTTAGCTGGCCCCTTATCACTGGTTTCCCTTTATTGTCAGCCCCTTTCCGGTTCACCCTTCACTGGTCCCCCTCCCCCTTCGTCGGTCCCTACTACCGCTCCTACCTTCATTGGACCTCCCTTTACTGGTCCCCTCTTCGCTGGTCCCCTTATCCTTCACAGATCCCCATTACTGATCCTACCCTCACTGGTCCCCTTTCATTCATCAACCCTTTTCCGGTCCCCTCTTCACTCGACCACTCCCCCTACTTCACCGGTTCCCCCTTCACTGGATTCCCCCCCCCCTCACCGGTCCCTATTGCTGGTCCCACCTTCACCGGTCCCTCCTTTATTGGTCAACCCTTTACCGATCCCCCTTACTTGAACCCCATCCTTCACTGGTCCCCCATTACTGGTCCCACCTTCACTGGTAACACGTCGTCTGAATCCGGAACCCTCGCGCGACATCGGTGACACCTCTCCTCAAACCGAACGTCCTTGGTAGGACCTCGGTGACACGTCTTCTGAACCCAGACACCTGTTGATCCACCTCGCTGACACTAAACCCGGACGCATGTTGAAGGAGGTGGGGGACATCTCTTCCCAACCCGCACCTCCTTTGCGCGACATCGGTGACATGCCATCCCTCCGGGGTCTGTGAATAGGTGCCAGACTTGTCTGGAAAAGAGAAAGGCTGACTTGTTCATTGACCGGCCACCGTAAGTCATTGTATGGCCAAATACGCATTCGATCGCCTCCACGAGAAGTAGAATGTGTTGCGCAACTCAAAAGGGTTTGAGTAACGCCGTCTTTTATCCTTTATCCTCATCATTATAGTTCATCAAGGTGTGGAAAGTGCCTTCATTTGGCCATTTGGCCTGAAGTTTCGTAGAATAAAGGATTGAGTAAATAAATGCTTGAAATAACTTTGAAACTTTTGAAATAAATGCTGTCTCCTCTGGTAGCATATTCTAGATCAAGTACCTGCTAGAAACTCGGGAGCAAACTTGTATGTTCACTATTATCACGTCATGTTGTTGAAATTTGAAGAGAATTTAATGTGATTACTGGCCTAACCGCCACTTAGGTTTCCCATCCCTAAGTGAGAGTTAGGTCAGAAATGTTTATTTGCTGGTGAGCAAAAAACGCTTCCACTAATTCGATGATGTTGCAGACGATGCCGCATCAAAATAGCCAGAACTCAATGTGTTCGGCATCAGCGACGCAGGGTTTGTGTACAGAGTGTCTCAAAAAAATGTATACGCTGTTCGAAAGGTGATAACTTAGCTCACAGTAAGGGTACTGAAGAGATTAAGGGCTCATATGAAAGCTTAAGAAAATTGAAATTTTCTGACATATGATCGGCATGGATCACGCACTCGTCTGAAACCTTGCATTTTACACTCGATTGATTGCGTTTCACTCGAATACTTGGTATAATTCCTCCACAAAGTAGCCGTATCTATTGATTTGTGCTTCTTTTGAGGTTTAAAACTTGAAAACATACTACGGCTTGCGAAGAATGCAGGTATATTTGAAAGGTTCTGACATATTCGATAATGAAGCTTTTGAAGATGTTTGAGACTCATATGAAAGCACAGGGAAGCGAAATTTCTGTGGCGTGCAAACAGTCTAGATTGCGTTATGAATCCAAATGATGCTTTACATTTCAGACTCGATTGATTGTGAATGGGCTGAGTGCTCGTTGCAGTCTTGTTACTACTTGGCCAGACTAACCTGTGCTGTGCTTCTCTTTTCCTCGCTTGTTGGTACTTTCGCCAGTTAGCGGCGTCTCCGTGCCGAGAAACGCGTGATAGAGCGACTTCTTCCCTCGAACTTTTCCTTTCACGTCGTCTGCCAAAACCATGCTTGCTTGCCGACTTTGCGTAGTCCAGGCTACGTAGTGCCGAGTTCCAACTTTGCAGCTTGGCGTATCACGTCGGTTGCTTTCTCCAAGTTTCATAAACAGTCGTAACTGTCGGTAACCGCACGCGAGAAATCACAGCTGCTTCCTTCTCTCTCATTCGCCACCATTTGATTCTTGGTGCACCGCATCATTCGACCTGCTTATGCCTTGAAGGGGCGATCATTAGGGTACAGATCAGCGGTTGATGCTTTGGCACGACCTTCGCGTTTGTGACAAGATTTCGGTCGCGATCCTTCACAAGGACAAAATCTATCTGAGCCTTGGTACTACTACTATATTATGAGATGGGAGTCGCGCTTTCGGAAGGCGGTGTTCACTAGTGAGGTTATGATTCCGTATAATCAAGACTACGCTCACCATCGGCGTTACGTGACCCGTACCCGAAACCACCATGACAGCTGTACCCGTCTTTCGTTGCGCCTACGTACCCATTAAGGCCACCAGCGACTACGATGACATCTTTCGACGGTACCTCTGCTGTCTTCTCATCCAGCAGGCTCCAAAACCCATCCTTGGTTTGATCGTAGCAGGCAGTCTGCGGAGCATACGCAGAGCAGGAGTGATAGAGTCGCTCACTATCGGCGACAACGATCTTCATTAACCGATCGTCAAAGCGTTCGAAGCTTACAATCGAGTCACGAAATCGTTCGGAGACGATTATTTCGACACCACCGGTCGTCTTGGGACTTCCGCATAAAAGGCCTTAAAGCCTCGTCCTATGTCCCTTAACTTGCTGCAGGAGCACCTCGTCTTCTGCACCGCACAGAAATCAACTCTTCTATGCTCTATTGCTTCAACCAACTAGCACGAGCGGCCCGTCAACGTACCCACATTCAGCGTTGCAACGTGGGTCCTGCTTAAGTTACGGGACTTTCGGACCAGTTCAGTTACCCCCTGATGCCGTCCTCGCATCAGGGACCCTTGCATACTTCTCACCACACTCGCCGGGCCCTGCGAGTGCGCGTCGGCTCCCGCGGACGCCGTAGCACTATCTCGAAAAACATGACTCATCATACACCATGTGATGTGATATGGGTCTTCTTAGGCCGGCCTGTCAGAAGGGCCTATCGCCTGCAATCGAGTGTCCGTGTTTGGCTTAGCTCGCAGAGGAGCAGTTTGCAGTAGCACCACGGAGGAACCGACATCGCCATCTTTGTGTTTCTAATCAATGTATTATAATTAAACATTTTCTTGGAGAAAAAAAGGTGTGACTTAAATACATGTCTAAAAGGTAAAATATTTTACTTGAATGGTTAGCTATAAGTTCTCGTATATAACTGTTATTAAATATTTTGTTCAAGTTAACTTCATCTAGAACACTATTTATATAACTGACTCCAGCATTACATTTTTGTGTTTTTTGTTCTGGTTTTAAATGTTTACTTTTATTTTCGTTAGAACATAATTTGCTTAACATACTGACAAGAATTCTATAATTATTCGGATCTACGTTATTCGTACGCCCTTTATTACATGTTATTTTTATAATTTTTAAAGATATTTTTCTTTGAAGTATTAATGTGTCTATACATTTCCACTATCGAATTCAGTTGATTAAAGCTATTGAAGAATTCATCAAGATTGAATGCATTGCCTATGTTATTATTTCCTGGTTCATTATTCTTTTGCTTCCTGTTTTATTAATTTTTAATTGATGAATTATTACAATTATTTTCAAAATCGTCGTTAATTGGGGTGATGTCGTCCGAAAACCTAATAGCTGATAGGAGACGTTCGGGGAGCGCACCTCATGGGGAACTCCGAAGTGATTTTTTAGTCTGTTCGGTTGTGGCGACAGTTGAGGGAAGGACGTGGATTCTTTAAATTTTCGCCACAACTAGAGACTGTGGGTGATTCCAGTCAGGAGTTGGTGGTCTCTACGTTGAAGGCTTATATGAAATTGTGCGCAAAGAGCGGCTCACCGTCTTCTCCTTTTAAAGGATCAAACATTGAAGAACTTTCTAGTGAATGATCGCGTTGTTGTCATGACATATCTCGTCAAGATGTTGCTGTACTTGTCGAAAAATGTGGATGGCGCCTTACAAGGGAAGGGTCTAAAGCATATGGTTACCTAAGAGCCACCGATCCAGTTATGAAGAGCCAAAGCCAAATCCGATCAAACTTTTTTTCGAACAGAACCATTCGAGTTTTTCGACCACTGCTCAAAGATAATGTGCTTCAGATGTCCCTCGGCCGATTTAAGAAACTTATTGACCAGCGATTGAAATAGTTCTGAATTTAGTTCTTTTATTTTTATCCAATTGTCTGTTTTTTCAAGTAATCTCTCTTGGATATGTTTGTGTTGTCATGCTATTTCTAATGGGTGTTGCATGTGGGTGTGTTGTATGGCACCGCGCGATAATTCGCGCCACAAAATAAATAAATAAATAAATAAATATGTCTGAACGGGGGAGCGAGTCATATAGGAACAATCCTCACCCCTCCATTGGTTTGAAAATGTGTTCATTTTTTGCCAAGTCGCTAAACCCAAGGAGTAGGGGGTCACAATGGGATACGGCGCAGCACGCGTTTGTCGGTCTTGTACGCCCGCGATGCCTCTGCAGCCAGTGGCTCGGAGCGCAGGTGGGTAGAGGGTTGACTCGTGCGGGGGGTTAAGGGGTTTGGTTCCTCTGCGCTGCTGCATTTTTGCATTTCAACTGTTTGGTTGAGATTTGGGGGATTCCGACGTCTACACCATTTTCAGACGTTTTCTGCGCATTTTTCCAGCAGTACGCTGTGGTATTCAACAAGGTGATGAACGTTCAGCACCCGTGATACACAGGTACAAAGTGCCTGTGTAGTGAATCGCGATGTCTTCCTCCATGGTTATCAGCGCGCAACCGGAATCCAATTGAAGACGCACCCTTTCCTCCGAAACGAGAGTTCCACCCGAGAACGTTATCATATGCCCACTGCTTGCTTGCCTCTCCACGTCCATCAGTTCCTTCCTCTTCTTCGTCAACTTCAAGTTGACGTGCTTCGAAGTCCTTGAGTATGCTAGCCATCCGTTCGGCCAGCTTGATTTCTTCCCTCGAAGATTCCTTGTCTAAAGGTGGGCCACACTTCAGCGTGAGCAGGTGGATCACCCCTCGACCGTCGGCGGACATTGTCGGTGTTAGGTTCGAGAAAACTTTCAACAGACTTCTGATTTCCAGGTGACGGGCAGACAGGGAAAGAGTGTATCGATGCCGTTTAGCTTAATTTGCGGGATCCGCACACCTCATTTCTCATTTGAACCACCTCCGACGTCACAACGTGGTCTCCTTTAAAAATCCGAGCAGGATGGTTCTTCCCGAAGCCTTTGTCCATGTATGGAAACAGACTATGGGGAGCCTGTAGCCTTTATACGCTACCCGTAAGGTGCCCAGTGTGCTTCATGCACTTTGCACCTGTGTATCACTGGTGCCCAGTGGTGCTTCATGCACTTTGCACCTGTGTATCACTGGTGTTGGACATTTATACATCACCATGTTGAATACCGCTGGAAACGTAACGGCTGGAAAAATGCGCAGAAATCGTCTGAAAAATGGTATAGGCGTCAGAATCCCCAAAATCTCTACCAATCAGTGAAATGCAAAAGTGCGGCAACGCAGAGGAGCCAAACCCCTGACCCCTCTCGCGTGAGTCAACCCTCTACCCACCTGCGCTCCGATCCACTGGCCGCATAAGCATCGTGGGCGTACAAGACCCAGAAACGCTTGCTGCGCCGTATCCCATTGTGACCCCCTACTCCTTGGGTTTAGCGACTTGGCAAAAAATAAACACATTTTCAAACCAATTGCGTATTCTGTTCAGGATGGAGCTGCCAGGTCAAGGGAAGTGACTAGACGTGCGACACCTCAATGTGATGGCGTGGACGCGGACATCTTGTCCTTGCCGCGCCCCTTTTTGAGGGCAGTGTAGGGGACACCTCTTCGCCGTTAGGTTCGGACTAAACTGCACCACACAAAATTGGATCTGAAATTGGACAACAATAAAAATCAATCACCTGCTTTTCATTCTACAGGGTGCGCCAAAATTATGGCGACAAGGTTTTCAATTCGCCGAGAGAGAAAATGCGGTACTTTCGAGAAACCAACGATGAGACAATGTTTATCAGTCTATTGTAAACTATATGCAACATTGAGATTCGAAGCTACCTCTATCGGCATCGATATAGACTTTGAGACGCTTCGGGAAGGCATCGACGGCGGCGCACAAGTAAGGCGCGTTGAGCTCATCCCACGCCTTTCTTCAAAGGATCCACAGGGCGGTGAGGTTTCCCGCAGGCTTTGGCTTCCAGAGCTGGCCAGACCGTGTAATCCATCGGATTCAAATCCGGAGAGTTGGCTGGCCACTCGTGGAAGCTGATGAATTGTGGAAAGTTGCCTTTGCACCAGTCTTGCAGCATTCTTGCTCTGTGAGCTGGAACTTCTTCCTGTTTGAAGGTCCAGGAGGTGCACGTGGGTCTTCTTGTAGGCCTTAAGTCCCAGTTTACGGAAGATTCTTCTCAACGACTTTACGATGATGTCCATTTTCCCGACAACCGACGGACCGAGCGCGCCGGCTTCATGAGAATTCGTTCACGTACCTTCCTAATTTTGTCCGTAGTTGTCACAGATACGTGTCTTTCTCGTCCGGATCTATCATCCTCGATTCCCAGGTCTTCTTAGCGTCTGATGGACCTATTCATAATACTTTGATGAACTCCAAGACGGTGGTGAATGTAGCGTTCCGAGAAGCTTTGACGGTAAAGCTCAATGATTTAAGAACAGTGGCACGAACTTTTCACTATCTTGAAAAACGACTTATTGTTATACTTGACTGAGGTGAGCATAAACTAATTGACTCAATAAAAACAATAAGAGCACGAAAAAAAGCAGACGCCCCGAATAAAAGGTCAAATTGTTTGCGCATGTGCTGTCGCCATAATTTTGGCGCACCCTGTAGTACGAGCAGCTCTTCCGAAGGCTGTATACTACCAATTGGTATAGGAAGTTTTTTTTATTACAAACCGTACAAAATATTATAAGGCACAACAAATAAATGGGAAAATGCATGTTATTTAAGCAACGGCAGTAGCGAGTTTTGAAGCGATGCGAGGCAGGCAGATGCTGATTTTTACACTTGGCAAGCTTACGTTTTTACAGAGACGTTAGATTATTGGCAGAGCACATGACCTCCCAACCTTAAACGAACAATACAATCACATCACTTTCTGTCATGCTCTCCATTTGGAGCTTCACAGCTACAATTTCTAGAGTCACATAATTTGACCACGCAGGGGCTTTCTTCGGTAGAATGATAAACTTAAAGTATTACTGGGAGACTGTCAAAACATAAAAGCGTAAAATCCATGGTAATACCAAGTTTAAACGTCAACATCTTTTCATCTCTGGTGGAATGGGCAACGATTCCACTTCCACTAGACGTCCTGGATGCAATTCGAATGCGTACTTGGCCCATACAATGACTTGCGGTGGCCAGCCGATGACCGAGTCAGCGCTTTATCCTTCCCAGACAAGTCTGACAATTCACCAACCCCATGGAGGACTTTGTTGGCCTGGGCGGACCCCAAACCCAAAGCCATCGAATCGGGATGCAAACGCCAGCCGCCGCAGCGCTCGGCTACGCCATCACGCGCCGATCATCCCATTTAATCTGTCCAGAAAGATATTTAGAACGCCACGTGGTGAGTTATCGTATGGTACTGAAACCGCAGGCAAACGCGTGTACCTCGAATAGAGGTTCTTGGCTCAGATCCCGGCCTAGCCAAGCAAACATTCAACCTTTCCAGGTTCATTGAAGAGGTGCCAGATCTGTCTGGGAGGAACTGAACATTGACCTGACCGAAAGTTATTGTATAGGCCAAATCCGCACCCAGATTGCCTCCGCGATGTCCCTCAGAAGTAGAATGCGTCGCGCAAACCTGAAAGGGACTGACTGACGTCAATTTCAACGACTTATTGTGGCTTAACTAGTCGCCGTTTCTCGAGAAAGGAGCATCTCTGCCTCTCATCAGCTCTTCTTAAAATATAAAGGAATTGGCATACAGTTCAAACCAGTCATGGAAACGTTCTACAAATTGAACGAACACCATGCTGCAGTTCTAGAGAAGGCACGAACAGCATAAAAGTGCATGTGATTCAACGGAAGAACAAACATAAAACGAAGGCGAATTACTCAAAACACATTTGTAAGAACAGTATACAAACAAACAAGGCCTTGTAGGATAACAAACCGGTAAACAAATACAATCACTGGGTATCAGACAAAGCCGGGTGCGTAAGTATCCAAGGGAGTAATCTCGAGACAGCGTTAATTAAATACATAACTAAATTCGAATACAATTATGCCACAAGAAAGGCACAAAACATTGTTATTCGGCAGACGATTTCTGAAACTAACCTGCTGGGAGGGGGAGGGGACACTTCACTTATTCACTTGTCTTTTCAACAACGACGACAAAATTGAAAATGAACTATTATATTTAGCAGAGGCTACACACTCAACTAGTTACAAGAGAACATTCCAACGCAATTTCCTTGCAATTTACCGAAACCATCACGTTTTCGCTTCTTTCGGGTTTGTAGTAGTGCCCCCCCCCCCTGGTTAGGATAGATCTCGATCTCTTTCCAATCTCTGTTCTCAGGCTCCATCAGCATAGAAATTATTGCAGTTCCGGGACGACGGCACAGGTGACTCCACCATCCACTTCTTTCAGCTGGACAAAACGCTTGCAAAGATTGACTACCAAGAAATTGGAGAATTTTCGCGGTCAAGAGGCCATGTTGTAGCCTATAAATACGTGAAGGGCCTCCCGCCTAAAAAAAAGCTGTACAGAGCAACTGGAGAAGCAGTTAGACTAGAGAGCTGCCGGCTCTGCAACCATATTCGCGTAGCTTTCGGTGCATTTAGAGAGCTGTCGGTAACCAAAGGTAGTCTCCGTCCATCTGCCACCTAGAAACCGCCCGTCTACGTGTAATCTTCCAGCCATTGTTCTTGGAGGCGGACAGTAGAACTCTGGCCGATATCAGACTTGGTTCGGCTTCGCGTACTGCATGTAGACGTTGACCAGTACGAGGAAACAGCACAGAATGATCGGACCGATTATTGCGCCCTGCAAAGGTACTTATATTTTGCAGTAGGACTTCATACACATTTTCCCATTAAGTTTACACTTTTTAAAACAGATTGAACACTCTAAGAACACTTGACGAGTTTGCAATAAAACTGAAAAGGAAAGATTCCAAACTCATGATGAGCTCTCGCGATGCTATCTCGACAGGTTTTAGGGCCGCAGTCCAGAATTGCAGAGTTTTTGTGTTTTTTAAAATACTTTTATAAAGACCTGAAAAAGAGGCGTGAAAATGTGTGCGCAACACTCTTCAACCCCTATGACACCCACGTGATGTTCTTCCGTGGCTCAGTCGGTAGGAGTGCCGTCTTATAGGAGCATGCTGGCGAGTTTTTGAGTTCGAGTCCGCGTACTGCCAATATTTTCGCACATATTAGTTCGTTGTTGGTACACTTTCTCATGATCACAGGAGTCAATTATAGACCACCAATGCTTACAACAATCCAAGGGCCTCTATTTCCCTTCTAGTCAACAGCTGGTACAAAACGTTCGGTACGTTCAGGTGAGAACGATATTTTTAGTCACTTATACACCGATATAGCCCCGGTTCATGATATTTAACCGTAGGGTAAGTAAGGTATGCGTATTTGTGTGCAGTTGATATGGAGTGATAAGGCGGTGGTGCAGATACGAATCGCTGAAAAGCCAGCACATATGAAGTCGCAAATAGACCGCCTTGGTTTGTTGTAAGCATTGGTGGTCTAAAATTGACTTCTGTGATCATGAGAAAGTGTGATATCCTCTATTTCCCTTCTAGTCAACAGCTGGTACAAAACGTTCGGTACGTTCAGGTGAGAACGATATTTTTAGTCACTTATACACCGATATAGCCCCGGTTCATGATATTTAACCGTAGGGTAAGTAAGGTATGCGTATTTGTGTGCAGTTGATATGGAGTGATAAGGCGGTGGTGCAGATACGAATCGCTGAAAAGCCAGCACATATGAAGTCGCAAATAGACCGCCTTGGTTTGTTGTAAGCATTGGTGGTCTAAAATTGACTTCTGTGATCATGAGAAAGTGTGATATCGACAGATTAATATGTGCAGAGATACTTGCAGTACGCGGACTCGAACTCAAAAGCGCCATTACCTCCTTAGAAATCTTTTTTGGTCGCTGGTATCAGATAACTCCACATTTCACAACAGGTTACACACCTTCAAACACAGCACTCACCGTTAGGGTCTTATTGCAGCTTCCAACAGGTACCCGCCCCCCTCCCCCACCCCCATTCGTCGCCGCCGGCCGAGGGGCTCCAGAATATTCCTCCAACCATGTGCGAATAGCACGCGTCCACGCGCGGGAGTCTAGCCTCTGTTCATACTTCGCGACAGCGGCGACGGCAGCGACAAGAGCGACGGGAGCGGATTTGTGCATTAGGTGTCTCCTTGAGTTACGGTAGCACGCCACCGATCAGGTAGCGTTGTTGAGCCCGCTTGGGCGAGATGCAACGGATGAACAGAAAACAACATGCACCGTGGAGCAGACCATGTCGAATGATAGGCCGCTGTAAACGGTCACCATTCTGTCTGACATAGCGACGGAGTGCACAATGACCTTCAATGCTCCCGATTCTATGGAAAGTAACATCTTTACAGGCGGCTGGCTCCTTTATGGTAACGCTTGAATCACTTCTGTACGCCTAGCGAGAACTACATAGCAGGCGCTCTCTCAGTGCAGCATATATTCCTTGAAGATTCAAAGACAAATGAAGTAAATGAAGTGAGGTGTGAAGTGTTGATCTCAGTTGCGGCGCAAAGGAAGCAAAATTCCACAATTTTAGTTTTTGCTTCATGAAAAACAGGAAAAATTCATAAAATCAAAAACAAAAAATTCACAAAATTTTAATGCCCAACTAAAAGATTAATCCGCCCTGAAAGAGCATGTCAAGAGCCGAAAAACACTTTATAGTGCACTCGTTGAGTACTTGAAGCAGTTCTGCTCGAGAAATCCTGCGGGTCGATTGCTCTAAAATGCATGCGAACTTTTTGACTCACCCTGACAACCTCCACTGCAATTGCGAATGTTTAGGCTAGACTAACCTGTTTTCCCACGCCAGAAACAACAACGATTAAGCGTGGTAGAAAAAGAAAAAAGGCTTTAAAAACAGGTTAATTATGGTGCGGCTATTTTAGGCACAGATTACTGTGGAAAAAAACATTTATCTAAACTCAGAAGTCACAAGGATGCGAAACAATAGCCTAGCAAAAGTAACAGGGAACTTACATCTAGACCAAGCCAGTACATGCCACCGATGATCGACAGACCAGTTACATATGGATGGGAGAACCTAAAAAACAATGAATCTTCTTCAACTTTTTCCAGTTTTCCAGGTAATCACATTAACCACATACTTCACTTCTCTGTAGAACGTCGCATCGGCGAACATTTGCGGTGCAAACGACATGAGCGCGAAGACAATCGCCACGGAGAGCTCACCTCGTACCTGAACACAACGGAGTAGTCATTAGATACCATACTTTCAGCAGGAGTAGAGGCTAGGGAGTAATTGTTGCTTACCAGCCAGAGTTCAAACACTCCAAAAATGCACACGATATACGGTGGCATGATGGGAACCGCGGCGAATAAGGCGGCAAGCACTGTAATAATGTCAATTCTTATAATTCTTATTTTAGTCGAAGGAACACACTCTAGTAGAAGTTAGAACAAATTAGAAACCATATTTAGGAAAATTCGCAGAAACCCTTGCTTTGAGAACATGTTTCGCAGCGCTTCATGGCTCCCACACAAGTCTGGCACCAATTCACCGATCCCAGAGGAATAGAGGGCTTTATTGGCATGAGCGGGATTCGAACCATAACTTTGAGTTGGGTGCGTACGAGAGTCGATGCTCTTTTAAAATGTGCTACATGCGCCCATTATTACTGCTATATCGTTACTGTCACCATTATTATTATTGAGCAGAGAGTCACTGCGAGGGCGCAGTCATAGGAGGTGACGGCACGGGCAGCCGACTCCAGGTTTTTGGTTCGGATTTCCCGCTAAGGCCAAGTAAGGGCCAGCTTCATCACCGCTTACCGCCTCCCAACGGCGAAACAACCGCGAAACCTCCTGATATGACATTCATCCAGTATCAGATTTGGCGGTATTTTCACCGTTAGAGGACGGTAAATGGTCGATGAATCTGGCCCCAAGTCCTCCATTCCTCCGAGCACAGGTCTGTGAATTGATACCAGACTTGTTTGGAAAGGATGAAACACTATTAAACATTGACTTGTCAATTCATCGAAAGGCCACCGCAAACATTGTATAGGGCAAACACGCATTCAAGCTGCCTCTACAGTATCCCCTACAAGAAGAATACGAGGTGCTCCTTGCATGGTGATTGACTAACGCTGAGCTTAATCCCTTTCAAGCTGTTTTTGTTTGTTTGGCTTGAGGTTGCCTTTTTGTTTTCTTTCGTTACAAGATGGCTAACTTCCGCAACCAAGATATTTTTTCCTGGCTGTTGCTTGATCTAGGCGTTGGATTCACATGGGTAGCCTATGTAATAAAAAAAAAAAAAAACTGTATGTAATAGAGTATGGAAAATGGCTACAGGAAATATTTCGTTGCCGTCGAACAGCAAACATTATCGACTGGTCGACCACTACCGATTTATATTATGTTTCCGCAGATTAAACACTTCGGAGTCTCACGAACAGTCTCACGATCTGTTTGATTTCGCCATGTAGATAAAGGGTGCTTCAGAAAATAAATCGTGCACATGTGGTAGAGGGTGGACGGGTTTCATAGGAAGCAGTTTTGAAGGTTGCCATATCCCGCTATACTATTCTATATGGCAAAACAAGCCTTTTACTATAACACAAACAAGGAGGCCTTAAGAAGAAAAGAAATCGGACAGGGTGTTCCATTCTCGGGATTGAGGCAAAACCGCCTACCCGACGTTGGCTAAATAAGGTGACAAGCGGCTACTCCGCACAAAGGCTGTAATTCACACTCTACCCACCGCGTATGGCGGGCGGGATTTACACTTCAGTCACAAAGCGGCGCGGTATTATGAAAGGTACAGACATCGATTAGACGGCGCAGGCGATCACAGTTGATAGCGTTTGTAGGTTTTGTAATGTCGCGCCGCCCAGCGACTGAAGTACAAATTCCGTCTAAGGGGATATTGTGCTCTCGGCGCCTTCGCTGTGCCGCTTTCCAAAGGCCGCTTAGCCACTGGTCATCGCGACGGGGAGCGGATCGAACTTACAAATGATCATCGCGGCTGCGGCAGCCACCGCCGCGCTGCAATCAGCCGCTGCTGCGCCGCCATGATCACTGTCGCACGTGCGGAAGCCTGCGCCGCGAACGCGACTATTTCTTCGACTTTGTTTGAATCTCTCACTGGTTTTAGCCCAGCTATTTAGCCACCTTCGGTTTCTTCTCGTCAGAAAGGCCATTGGCTACTTTCTAAGATGTAAAGAGTTCGGGTAGGCTAATTGCTCACAGCTGACAATAGGACATGACGCTAAATACGGGAAACAAATACCATGGACCACTATGTAGGACTTTGAAATATTTCTGGAAAACGGATCCATACCAATGATGGAACCCTAGGGACGGAAATAAAGGTGAAACTGGTTGCCAGTTTGTTGCAAGAAAGCATAAGAAAAGCTAAGAAAAACTTTAAAAAATAATCCTAAAGAAGGTAAACGAAGAGAGTTGAGCGGGTAGAAGCAAAGCAGGAGAACTAATGAAGGTAGACTTCTAGATCTCAAGGATTCCCAGGCTCTTAAAACGTATTGTAGAAGTCTAATATATTCTGGTTCTTCTTCACCTCTCGTCTGTCCCACACTCGCGGATGATGTCGCGGGTGCGGCTACATGTGGGAGTCGGCAGAAATCCGCGCCGCGTTACAGCATAGATCGCCGCAATTAGGGATGGCATTCGTAAGTTCGTAAGTTTCCCCATCGCGTGACGTCGTGCTCATTCATTCTGCTGCGCAATTCGCCCAATACAATACTTCAAAATTAGGCAACATGAGGTGTGAAGCATAAATGCGATGCCGCGTCGCAGGGCCACACGAAATATCAACATTTACGCCAATCATGGTGTAGCGCCGTACGGCTGCGCAAGTATAAACCAAACCTAACTTATCTTGCTCTGCGTTGTAGTACAGTAGGAAACCCAAAAATGCTAAATATTGAACGATTCCAATCAGTTTCATTAAGCCTCAAGTGGCTGGTATCGAGGTTGTGAGCTGTCATAACGATGTTTTGTTGCGATCAAAACTTCTAGCGCCAGGCGGGACTCGAACCCGCACCTCCCTCTAACCGGGCGGGAATGCTCTACGCCATTACACCACCGGCGCCGTTTGATCGAACGCAACATCCACACCTCGTGGGACCGATCAGCACCCACCCGTATCCGGGATGAGCTGGCCGCTGATATCAGCATGGAACCAGTTAAGCTGATGGTCTTGATAGAAACGATTCAAATCAGTTTCATTAGGCCTCAAGTGGCTGGTATCGAGGTTGTGAGCTGTCATAACGATGTTTTGATGTCATCCCGGACACGGGTGGGTGCTGATCGGTCCCACGAGGTGTGGATGTTGCGTTCGATGAAACGGCGCCGGTGGTGTAATGGCGTAGAGCATTCCCGCCCGGTTAGAGGGAGGTGCGGGTTCGAGTCCCGCCTGGTGCTAGAAGTTTTGATCGCAACAAAACATCGTTATGAATATTGAACATCTGTGGAAAAAACTCGTGGCACAGAAAACTCACTGCATGGGACGAAAACGACGTTCAAATCGAAGAGACTATGCACAAAGTAGGTGTACAATCCGTAGAAAACTGCCATTTTAGATGACAGCACGAAGACTCCACTGAACAAGTACCATTTTTAAACGCTTTCAGAACTGGGCACAGAATAGACTTACAAAATTGCTCTCTCAATGGCTCCTGTGACGTCGTATCCATTTACAGCTGACGCGAACGCAGGCTTTCCGAGTGTCTTCGAAGGACTAGATGGTTCGGAGACTGCAGCCAACTGCGCCAGCTCGCTAATCCATTGAA
The DNA here is from genome assembly GCA_947396885.1 of Heligmosomoides polygyrus polygyrus. Taxonomy (NCBI): domain Eukaryota; kingdom Metazoa; phylum Nematoda; class Chromadorea; order Rhabditida; family Heligmosomidae; genus Heligmosomoides; species Heligmosomoides polygyrus. Next base: position 84,388,322 of record OX377203.1, on the reverse strand, counting down.
TAGGGAGCCAGCGATCACGCGATGCAGACAGAAGGTAGTACACCATTGTAAGAAACACGATCTGTAAGACCCCAGGTCCTCTCTTCGAAAGCCTCGGCATAATATGTTAATACTGTGTTAGTCCTCTGTGTGATGAACGAGGTTTCTAATGGTGGACCCTAATCTCATGGCCCATCTTTCCACGCGATCGTCATCTTCAGAGGCGATACGACCCACCTAGAGTAATGTAGCACTCTACTAGCTAGTTGGCGTAATCGTATTTCGTCTCTGAAGAGGACGATCGCGTCGCAGTGTTAGAACGTGAAATAAAAGTCCACCATAAAAAACCGTTCAGCACGGAAAGAATTAACACAATACAGTCTGACCAACTTAAATACTAATAACTTCATGGTGCTCATTTTTAAACTAAATTGCTATCCATTACAGACATCGACTCACAATTTCGATGAGCAGGTTGAGTATGTCCATGCCGAAGCTGAAAATGAGCCCGGCGAACGCTCCCATCAGTGAGAGCACGAAGGCGATGTTCACCGACAAGATCGCCCATACGGAGCGAGCTATCTGAAAAATTCGTCCTGCAGCTGCATTAACCGAAGAAGTGAACGGTCTAAAGGCACCTACCCCCATCAGTGTATCAAGATTCTCCTTCACGATGAGAGTGATCTCTACTTTCAAAGCGCGTAGATCCGTAATCGACACCAGCTGAGTCTTCCAGTCCCGTACTTCACCATCAGGTGAAGCGGCAGCTGAAAATGTGTGTTCTTTAGTCTTACTTTATTTCAGTGTTAAATAATAGGTGAAGACTATGGAACGGAATGCCACACATGGTCAGTGAGATCTACGCTGACTTCAACTTTTGCTTACTGGACGAAGGACAGCCATGCGAAGAGACAGGATTTCGAAAAGGGTTCATCCCGATTCACCACATACACACCGTCTCGAAGCTCATCGGAGTATCACGAGAGTACAAGCTCTCGCGATACTTCGATGAGCTTCGCAGCGCCTTACGTACGACCTGAAGAAGATATTCGACTCTGTCGAAACTGAAGCGGTCGTCGAAGCCGTGCTCACTCAGGGCGTTCCTCAGGGCGTTACACCACAGTCCTTCGAGAGCTGTACAGTGGGCTCACGTCTAAGATCTCACCATTCTACAATGACGCCGTCATCAACGTAAAGGGAGGGGTTCGTCAGGGGGATAACACTTCCTATTCTAGACCACGCATATTTTTGAGGGTGCCGTCGAGAGCCTGGGGGATGTGTTATCCCCCAGGCTCTCCACGCCACCCTCAAAAACAAGCGTGGTCTAGAATATGAAGACATGGGAGCGAAGGTCAACGGCCGGCAGCTGCACTATCTGCGCTATCGTGCTGTTAACACCAAACATCAGCCAGGCGGAGCGAATGCTGGCCGACTTCGATCGTGTACGTGAGAACATAGGGCTGCAGCTGAATCTCACGAAGACGATGTTCATGAGGAACATACAAGTTTCTGATGTCCCATGGCCAACGATTAGCGCTGGGTAGGAGGAAACGAGCGGTTTGGGGAGCTTTCAAGAACGTCGAAGAAGTCGTGAAGAAGAGGAAGAACCAGATTCCATGCCCACCTATTCGACTTTACTGTTCCTCCTGCCCTAACATACGCCTCAGAGATCTAGGCCATACGAAAGCAGCATGAACACGCGATCAGCATCGCGCAGCATGGAATCGAGAGAGACACTCTAGCGACACGATTCATGCAAGTGAGAGAAGCCCTACGGAGTTCCGAACTGTGTCGGCGTTCGAGATGAAAGACGCTGTCGCATGGACTAGCTCGTCGAAAATTAGGTAGGCCAGTACGCTTCGCAGACAGAGAGCTGGGCAGGAGCCGTCACCGACTAGATTCCGCAGGATGTCAAGGGAAGACAAGTCCGCCCACCAACGCGAAGATCGGACTTCTTCGTGAAGGCTCTGAACCAACGACATGACATTCTTTGGTCTCTCAAGCGAGAAGGATCCATTGGAGCACACTGGCCCGCGATAGAGACGAATGCGGTTCTGCTGGCTACCTGCTCGAGCAACTCGATAGTCAACTTGACACAAGTGATACAGGTCCAGAAACAGCCAGATTAACTCCTATTATCTTCGTGAAAGCCAATTATAACCGTAACAATTCCTGTTTGCATTTGAAAACGAGGTGTCTACATCACGTGAACTTACTTGGTAGAGCATTGTTCCTTTCCTCCCACATCTTGTATAGGTTGTCAACAATCTAAAAAAGTGGAGTAAACGAAATACATATTAGAACTTGATAATTGCAATACTTGTTAAAATAATAGTTTCACTACCTAAAAGACAATGCACAACCTGCACCTAGCCATAGTACCATTTAAAATGCAATACTCTAAATATGAGATCGAACACTGTAATGAAGCGTAGACAATATACGGCACCAAGGTTCCATTGCGGCCTCACCTGTTTGACTTGCCTCTCCAACTGGTCCGCCCTGACGGTGTCCTCCGGTGCTAGAGCACGGACATTCGAGGCTAGCCATTCACGACCCTGTTGATACGCCTGAAATCGGGCTTCAAAAGAGGTTATCAAGAACTGCTAGGAAAACCAGGCCGAAGAGAGCGAGAAGCACACCTGTTCCACGTAGTCGTCAATGTTAATGTCATGATCTTCCAGCTGATCCTCCGTGAAATTCCTAGCAAGCATTAGCCAGTCCGGTCGAGAGTTAACTACGTTCGAGGCAAGGCGCACTATATGTACCTGGAACCCCATTGTTTGACTAGCAAACGCATAATGGTAAGAACAGATAAAAAGCCGACAAACCGTCTCATTATGCAGTTGGAAGCCGACAAACATTAACGCAAGTAAGCTGGAGAACGCCAGAAGGCCCATAACGACCACAGATGAGAGGACATCCATCTTCGAGTGCAGCGAGGAAGCCAGCATCTGATCCGAAGTAAACAGTACCTGAAAATGCAGCCGGTACCAAATTCACTTGACCATTGCACAGCTTTTTGTTTGAAGAAAATGTGTCATAGGGTTTTGTGAATCGCTTAAAATTCAGTGCAAAGGAAGTTAATGCTGAACGAAGGTTCTCATTAGCACATCTGGGACAGACCACGCTTTCTAATTCTACGCAACAGTTTCAGAACTCCCAAATTTCCACAGGTCTCTAGGATAACGTCTGGAATGTTTGGGAGCACAAATTTCTGCGACATCAATCTATCGCATTGCAAGCGTGCCTGTTCCAATATGCATAACAGTGCGTCTAGTTGGTCGGAAAACCCCATGAGCATGTCGTCTTCTACATAGAAGGACATGCTGCTTGGAGGAAATTACTAAACAGCAAGACTCTACCTTGACGAATTTTCGAAGAGATCCGGCCACTGTGATGTCAACGACCTTCTTGACGTGCGGATGCACACGGTCCCAGACGGATTCGACTGCACTACTAAGAGCTGAGAACACACCTAGTTTCGAACCTGAAAAGCAAACAGATGTAAAGCAAGAACATGAGCAACAATGATAAATTCCATCATGTCTCCTGATTATGTTTTGCACCACATTCACAAGAAATCGTGACAGATTTGACCCGCTTCTCAATGTTCCACGATGCCCAAAATTTGAGTAACAAAACAAAACTAAATAAATTTCAAGTCAAAAGGTATTGTTTGGAAGCTGTTTTGAACACTTCGAGGGTAGAAAAAAGAAAAAACCATGAAACTGTGACTAAAAATGAAAATAAAACAAACAAAAGGCACACAAAAATCTACATTAATGGCACATCTACATTAATGGTAGATGTTAAATCACACGAAAAGGTACCTGTCTTCGGCTTCTTGCTGTGACCACAAGGAGCTAAGGAAAATAATATTGAAGGAGAGATTAAATTTAAACTCTATTAACTAAATTAAACGCCCTCCTAACGCATAGGTTTTTATGGCATTTATGAGTATCCGCTTTAATATGGTATTTAATACATTCTTCTGTAAAGGGAAAACTTACAAAAATTATTATTCTATTCTCGACTGAAGGTGAGATTAAACGTATCTGTTCACTGCATAGACAAGAGGGCATTCTGCCAAAATTGGTCAGAAGCTGAAAGTGTGACAACTGCGCATGAAGGTTATTCTTTAGGCGGTTTCGAATTGTTTCCTCATTCCATACAGTCGTCCAAAACGAGTGGTGAAAGACGAAGAAAGAGGAAAGAATGTTTCCATGAAATAATACTAGCTCAAAAAAAGTAGTGAAAAGGGTTGGTCTCGTAGTTCTTTGGGGACAAGTGCGAACCGTTTACATACTACAAAACCAGATCGTATAGTGATCGTATCGGATAGATCGTTAGCTATTATGGTTGACTACCTTGGCAAGTGCTGCTTGGCAAATTTGCTTTCAACTTCATTTATGAACTGGCGCAATCGGGAACGTATAATAATATAGCTCAATGAGTGCACGTTCACCTGCTTTGAACTCAAGAAATGCATTAGGAATATCATTGAACCATCTCAGCTCACCTATTTGACCAATTGCCGCAATTGTGAATGGAATAATGATAAACAACAGAGCAGAATCATGGTGCGCCACCCACGACAGAGCACACAAACCGGAAATTATGAGTATGAGAGAATCGCTGCCGAGCGCCTTGTCCAGCGAAACGACCGACTGTCCATCTGAAAACGATAGGTTACTGTCAGAGTAAGTTTTTGTACAACAAAAGGTGAAAATTAGAAAAAAACAAAAGAAACATGAGATGAAATTACATACCATACAAACTTTAAAACTGCACTGTCAAGGGAATGAGAAAGGTTGAACGAATTTGACGCCATGAAACTACGTGAGGAAAGAGTGCTGTCCATACTGTGTGAGTTGCGTAAACCCCGACGGCACATGTCGCAAAGAGGAGAAACACTGGGAGATAGGAGCGCGTCATCGAATCAGGTCACATCAAACTGACGTGCCATTCATTAAGGCATGTACGGTCGATGCCCTGATTGGTCGGCGTCTGTCCGGCCTACGTTCTGCTCGTTTATGGTTGATTGGCGCGCCAGCACCTCCCTATTTTGCTCATGTTTGCGGCATGAATTCATAGCCCAAGTTGAGGCTTTCAGGGTTGCCCTCTCTACGCCAGTGAGCTAATGGACCTGAATAAAGGAAACGTTTCTAAAATAAGAACTCTCAGATGGGCATAAGAATATGCCTCGAAGACAATATGAGAGAGCTGGGGAAGAAATAAAAATACCTATCAATGAAAGAAGGTGAAATGCGATCAGATCATTAGGATATTGCGGCCCCAAGGCATATGGAAGGCGAATACAAAGAGCCTCAAGCGTAAGGCGGAAAATAAGATCGCCACTAAGGCCAAAAGAGTGGTTACGGAAGTTAATTCTATTAATACGTAGTTTCTGACCTATTGAAGTCATCGTATCATGTTTTCACTCAGGCGTGCCCCAGGAACCACAGGTGTCCCAGACGGTCGACTCAGACTATGGTGGTATCAGTTCACGATATGGGTAATATGCTAAACAAGGTGAATACACGAAGGCCACACCTTCCAACTGAGGAGATGGTTCCTTAGCATCGGTTGGCTCAGCTTCGCCGGTAAGCTTCAGTTCGTCGTCTTCTCCTAAATAGTTTGAGATGGCTACACTTTGTTGTTGACTGATCGATCGAGCGCTTACCTGCAGATGTTGGATCATCCACATGCCAGGCTCCAGCCGATAGAAGAGCCAAGACAAGCGAAGCACCTCCGAACACTGCTGCCTTCATCACTCCAAAATATAGTGAGATGAATGAGAGAACGTAGATCCTGCAGAAAATGATCAAAATCGTTCAGATGTAATTCCAACACGGAATTGAAGCAGACGGTCGACTTCTTAAAAGAAGAGAATACGCCCCATTTTCACGTCGAATTGGACACTTTTCAAACCAAATTGTACTCTTTCAAATCGAGATGAGGTTCTTCTACTTCAGTATTTACATTATAAATCAGATAAACATTGCGACTTCCTTTCCGAATGTATAGCGCGATGCGGTCTTTTAAGGCACTACATGATCACTGCCTTGTTGCGCTTCAAAAGAAAATTTAATTTCATATTTTTTCTCAACAAAAAAAATAAAATTCTTATAAAATTAGTACACTTGTTGGGACAGCTAAACTAAAAAATTTCATAGAAAGTTCTAGCAAATTTTTCTTGAACAAAAAATTATCTTAGCGAGTCTGTAATTTAACATGCCATTTTGAACGAGTTCGCTTTGATTTCAGAAATCTTAGGCTAGCTCAGAAAAGTGTCCAATTTGACGTGAAAAGTGTCCAATTCGATTTGAAAAGTGTCCAATTCAATGGGGAAATCATATAAATCCCACTGCCTAATAGACGATTTAAAGTGGGGAACTCCTCTAGAAGAATAAGCACAGTCATTTTTTATTTGGAGTTCCGTTCTAATCACATAGTTCGCCCCTACTAAAATCAGCCTAGAAAGTTGACAACGGCAAATAGAAGAGGGAACTAAGGTTTTACTTGGTGGCGATGTCCGTTCCTCCACGTGGTGCCACTGGAAACTGCTCGCTCTGCGAGCTAAGCTAATCACGGACATTCGAATGCAGGCGACAGGCCCTTGTGACAGGCCGGCCTACAAAGACCCATGTCACATCACATGGTGTATGATAAGTCAAGTTTCTCGAGATAGTGCTACGGCGTCCGCGGGAGCCGACGCGCACTCGCAGAGCCCGGCGAGTGTGAGAAGTATGCGAGGGTCCCTGATGCGAGGACGGCATCAGGGGGCAACTGAGCTAGTCCGAAAGTCCCGTAACGTAAGCAGGACCCGCGTGGCTACGCTGAATGTGGGTACGTTGACGGGCCGCTCGTGCGAGTTGGTTGAAGCACTGGAGCGAAGAAGAGTTGATTTCTGTGCGGTGCAGGAGACGAGGTGGTCCTGCCGCAAGTCAAGGGACATAGGACGTGGTTTCAAGGCCGTTCTATGTGGAAGTCCCAGGACCACCAGCGGTGTCGGAATAATCGTCTCCGAACGATTTCGTGACTCGATTGTAAGCGTCGAGCGCTTTGACGATCGATTGATGAAGATCGTTGTCGCCGCTAAGGAGCGACTCTATCACTTCTTCTCTGCGTATGCTCCGCAGACTGGCTGCTCCGATCAAGCCAAGGATGAGTTTTGGAACCTGCTAGATGAGAAGACAGCAGAGGTACCGTCGAAAGATGTCATCATAGTCGCTGGTGACCTTAATGGGCACGTAGGTGCTGCGAAGGACGGGTACAGCTGTCATGGTGGTTTCGGATACGGGTCTCGTAACCCCGATGGTGAGCGTATTCTTGAGTATGCGGAATCGCATAGCCTCACCATTGTGAACACCGTTTTCCGAAAACGCGACTCCCACCTCATCTCATATTATAGTGGGAGCTCCAAGTCTCAGATAGATTTTGTGCTTGTGAAGGATCGTGACCGAAATCTCGTCACAGACGCGAAGATCGTGCCGTATGAAACGGTCGCCCCACAGCATCGTCCGCTGATCTGTACTCTGAAGATCGCCTCTCCGAGGCTGAAGCAGGTCGAGCGATGCGGTGCTGCAAGAATCAAGTGGTGGCGAATGAAAGAGAAGGAAGCAGCTGTGATTTCTCGCGTGCGGTTACCGACAGTTACGACTGTCGATGAAACTTGGAAGAAAGCAACCGACGCGATACGCCAAGCTGCAAGGTTGGAACTCGGCACTACGAAGCCTGGACGACGCAAAGTCGACAAGCAGGCATGGCTGTGGACAGACGATGTGAAAGCGAAGGTTCGAGAGAAGAAGTCGCTGTATCATGTGTTTCTCGGCGATAAAACAGCCGACAACTGGCAGGAGTATCAGAAGGCGAAGAAGGCTGCAAAGAAAGCCGTGGCTGTTGCGGAAGCCACTTATTATGGTGATGTCTACCGAAAGCTCGAATCGCGCGATGGTGAGCGGTATTTGTACCGACTTTCTAAGACCCGCCATCGCCAAACCGAGGACATTGAAAAGTTTGTTGGCATCAATGATGAGAGCGGCCATCTTCTGACAGACCGCAAAAAGGCGCTGAAGCGATGGCGTGATTACTTTGAGGAAACTTCCACTATGGAATTTCCTCATCCGGCCATCCCTTCTGTGGCTTCTGTTCACGGTCCCGTTCACAAGATCACCGTGGAGGAAACAGAAGCGGCTCTGAAGAAGATGAAGCCCGGTAAGGCGACAGGGCCGGATGATCTGGCAGCCGATGTTTGGAAGTCGAAGCTCTGGTATCCTGCTGAGTGGTTGGCTGAGTTCTTCAACCAGGTAGTAAAGGAGAAGAAAGTACCGGAGTGTTGGCACAACAGTACGACGATTCCGATCTGGAAGAAGAAGGGCAGTCCTGCGGACTGCTTCAATTACCGTCCGATTCGCTTGCTTTCGCACAGCATGAAGATCTTCGAGCGAATCCTCGATAGAAGAATCCGTGAAATCGTCAAGCTCTCCGACAACCAGTGCGGCTTTGTGTCTGGTTGTGGGACCATTGATGCTATACACGCCGCCCGCCTCCTGGTGGAGAAGCATCGCGAGAGACAGAAGCCGGTGCATATAGCCTTTCTCGACTTGGAGAAGGCCTTCGACCGCGTACCGCGTGAGCTTATATGGTACGCCTTGCGACGACACAACGTACCTGAGGAACTTATAGAGTGGGTGCGGATGCTCTACTCTTGCCCAAAGAGTAGAGTGCAAGCTGCAGCAGGAACCTCAATGGAGTTTCCCATCTCTGTTGGGGTGCACCAGGGTTCTGCGCTTTCTCCACTCCTCTCTGTTGTCGTCATGGATGCCATTACGCCAGATCTTCAGCAGCCTGTTCCATGGACGCTGCTTTATGCTGATGACGTGATGCTCGCTTGCGAAGAGAAAGACGATCTCGAGCGGCAGGTGCAAGCTTGGTGCGACCGTCTGGCGAGGTTCGGACTCAAATTGAACGTCAAGAAGACCGAGTACCTAACGACTGACGTGAACGAGTCCGGCTCCATTAAGATTAACGGTACTGAACTTGCACGCACTTCGGTGTTTAAATACCTGGGATCAGCAATAGCGTCTGACGACAGACTGATGGTCGAAGTGAATTCACGCCTGAGTGCAGCTTGGTCCAAGTGGCGCTCGTTGACTGGCGTGCTCTGCGACAAGAAGATACCAGAGCCCTTTAAGTCGAAGATCTACAGAGCAGTCATAGCGATGTACGGCGCTGAGTGTTGGCCTGCGACTAAGGAAGTTGAAACACGCCTCAGCGTCATGGAGACGAAGATGCTGCGCTGGACGGCTGGAGTCACGCGCATGGACCGCATTCGAAATGATGCTATTCGGCAAAAGTTCGGTGTCGCGCCGATAGCGGACAAGATGCGCGAAGCTCGCTTGCGATGGTACGGCCACGTTCTGCGTGGGAAAGAAGACAGCGTCCGCAAGATTGGCCTTGAGTTGGAAGTATCTGGAAAGCGGCCTAGAGGACGCCCGAAGCAGCGTTGGTCCGATACGTTACACACGGACATGAAAGTAGCTGGTGTCCACCCTGATCAAGCGCAGGATCGGGAAAGGTGGCGTCGTAACACCAGAAGAGCGGACCCCGCGACGATGCGGGACAAACGCTGAAGAATAAGAAGAACTAAGGTTTTACTTCCTAAACCAAAGAGACAAACTTCCACACAGATCTCAAAGAAGTCAACGTATTATTACGTGACGACGAGATCATCATCAAAATGGCTGTGAGTTCCTTCAACTTCTTAGTGATTCGTAGGAAGCTTTGTTAGGTGTGTTGTGTTTATATCGTTAAGTTCGTAGTAGGTTTACGTGAGCAAGTACTTGCTTATGTCAAGTAATTTGTACACTACATGACTGTGTTCATGTCTGACAGATAAATGAATACATAAATGGCTTATCATCAGCAATACATATTGCTGCTCCTCCACGCTCACCATATCGGCAGAGAAAGTGTTCGTGCAACCTTCTTGTTCACTGTACCGGCAGGTTGAACATAGATCCATGCCGTGTATGCAACGAAGTACAGAACCATGATGGGGAACATCTGAAAACAATCCCATACCTGCGCTGTAGTAGCTGGGATAATAATAAAGGAAATGGACTTACCCACGGCTGCGAGAAGAACACAATGAAGGTATCAATAGCATTATACAGACGTCCAAGGAATCCTATGATGTAGACAAACGTTCGATCGTAGGTGAGTACCCTCAGAGCAACGTAGGCGGCGATAATTTTGACACCTGCCGAACTGAATTAGGAACCTTTATAAAATTCTGTGCTTCTATCATTCCAAAGAGCACCCCGAAAATTAATTTATTTCAACTAGAAGCGAATATAGCGGAGCTAACAAACTGTTAATAGGATGCTTTAATTGCGAACAACAGGACAGACTTAAACCTACATCTCCCACTATCCGTGTAGGATGCATACCACTAGGTCATTACACTACCAACACTGTTTGGGGGCAACCAAGCGCTCACCATGAAAGGCAACTTGATTGGCACTAAACATCTTTGTAACAGCGTGTCTGAGAGCACATCCTTGTAATTGAGATGCCCGCAACGGCAGCTCCCATTTGTAGGTCCTTTTCCAGTATCCTTCCTCTTCTCCTTCTTTTAATCCGTCGACCTAACATACTATCTCAGTGCCAATGGTGAGTTCTCTATCCCCTAACAATTCCTCATAATGATCAACTGGTCACTAAGACAAATCGCCGCTGCTTTTTCTAGGTTTTAAAGGCTATGGAGGTTCATTCCTCTAAGCTACTTCTCCACCCCTTTTCCTAACTACACCCGTTTTTATAATACACCTTTATTAGCCTTTTCCCTATCCATGACATTATCCCATTAATACCATTTTCACGCCGTAAGCCACTTTTCAAACCAAATTGGATATTTTTCACGTCAAAGGACACTCTTTCAGACTAGCTTAAGACCTTTGAAACCAAAGCGAAGTCTTCCAAATCCATATGAGCTTCTTCTCCATTAGCCAAAATACTCTCCAAAAAGGTTACAATAATTTTTTGTACAAGGAAAATTTTAGTATGATATGATTTCTTCATTTTTTAAATTCACTTACCCAATAAGTGAACACTTTGCATGTAATTTTATAAAATTCTCTTTTTTGTGGAAAAATAATCACACTCTATAATAACGCGCCAAACGCTGAGTCATACTCTCGATCGGCGCCGTCGCCGCAGAAATTAGCATAAAATAGGGGGAAAATTAGGGGGGGGGGGGAATTACGGCGCGAAAATAGCGAAAAATACCCAGACGTCTTCTCCTGCCTGGAAACCTCAGCCCTGGGGCAATCGAGGTCGCTGAGCACGAATATGGAGTTCGTTTTTGAAGAATCGATCGCCATCAATCGATACTGATCAAACTATCCATTTTTTTGTGGATGTCGTCCAGGGGGTCCGAAACTTTAGCCCTGGGAGTGGTCGAGGTCGCTCAGCATGAACCTGAAGTTCGTTTTTGAAGTTTCGATCGATTGATCAAATTACGGGGCGCGAAAATAGCGGAAAATACCCAGACGTCTTCTGCCTGCCAGGGGATGCAGAAGACGTGCGGATTACGTCGCATGACGTGCCTGGGATTCGGAGGACGTGCCAAAGACGTCGCTCAACGTGTTTGGGGATTCAGGTAGACGTGGCGAAGACGTCGTCCAATGTGCCTGGGGATTCAGAAGGTGTGCCGAAGACGTTGTCCGCTAAGGATGGATCATTGAGGGGGAGCAGTACCGGTAATGAGGAACCGTTTCACTAAGGGAGGACCAGTGGTGAGGAGCCACTAGATCGCCTTACCATACTAAATACTTTACGTACTGCGAGCCTTTTGTACTCCTAGGTAGGGAAGAAAGCCGTACAAGTAGAGAAGCTAGCTTGATGTAATTGTCCTTAGCTTAATGATACTGCGACATCGCGCGAAGCGCGCAGGTACGAGGCACGCCGATAGGCGTGACGGAGCACTTTGGTTCGTAACTTGTTTAAAAGAGCAGAACGGCGGTAACTTTTTGTTTCCAAAAGAAAACACTGCGCCCTGTGCACTCACAAAAGAAGTTGCGATTTCTATTGGATTGATACCAAAATTGGTTTTTGAATGGAGTTTCACGCCTGTGAACGACAGAACAAAAGCAACTGTAATCAACACACATATTCTCACTCTGATGCTTCATGTAGGCAGCATTTACATAATCAAACAAATGAAATAAATGAAATGAATGCGAAGAGCTTTTCGGATGCACGGCGCAATCTGGTTTTCAATGCACAAAATGATTGCAACCTCGTTTCTCTTTAAAACAAATTTTAATCTATCATTTTCTCAAAAATGATATGAAGTTATTACACTTATTCAGACAGCTGCACTACAAAATTTCCAAAGAGTTATGCCAAATTTTTCTTGAGCAAAAAATTATTCTATTTTGGAAAGTTTGCAGTTTCACCAGTAAGAAGCTCATTTCGACTTGGAAGGCGTTCAATTTGATTTCAAAATTCTTAGGATAGCTTAGAAGACAGAAGAGCGTCCAATTTGGTTCAAAAGTATCCGGTTTCATTTGAAGAGTGTCCAATTCGACGTAAAAATGGTATATATATATATATATATATATATAAAGCTTTGACCGTGGAGGTATCTCCCTTCCTTCTACATAGGTTTTAATTCTGTTAATGAGTTTTAGTGTTCGAATCGATCGCCGTAGGGGAAGGATCGTCTCCGGTTCCTGAATTCTTTTTTTTCACCAACACGGTGGAGTCTTCTGCCGCTATCAAGCTCTCCTTAGTTTGATCTGCGTGGATTTTTCTATTTAATTCATTAGTGCTTGCCTTTTTATAGGCTCCCTCAACAGTATTCATCCTCCTGTTCTTATCCATCGACCTGACGTAGTTCACTGGTAAGCGATCTATCCCCTAACATACTTCTCCCGTTAACGAGTGCTACACTTTCTACGAAATCCGACTGGACCTTACTTGTGATAAAATTGTAAAGAAAGGCCGAATTCACAATCAATGAGGGAAGGTATCTTAGCCAATCTTGCCCCTAATGCAGTGAAGTTCTGGTTCAAACCCATCCAACCTTTCCAGTTATGGCTACTACACAATTCCATCATCGGGAAAGTTATTCTTCGCATAACAAATCCTATAAGAAATGTGGCTGAGCTTAAACAAACCTCATCGCAGTTGAATAGATCTTCTCAGAGAAACTCCTGACACCACAGATTGGCAAGGTAAGTATACCAATTACGAGTGGTGTCTCCGCCTCCTGCAGACCTCGTAACCATCCTTAAATGAAGCATAGAAGCACTTCAGAAGAAAAAAAAACGAATCGAGATGCAAGTCTAGTATGAGGGGTTCACTCTGCAAGATCTTAGTACTGGCAGCCCGCATCATCCTAGCCGCAGAAAGCCTAGGTTACTCAGCTCCACTTAATACTTCAGTTTTAGAAGCAGTCCCACAAATTCTGCGGATGTTATGGGACCTCCCCAGTTCAGACTTGCACCCGAGTAGATAAACGAATACCTTTTACAACATCAGTGACCTTCTTCTTGAATGGGAACAGCACCGTTCCGACGAGTGCTGCCCATAGCATTGGAGACAGGAACATGTACATCATTTTGTAGAGCGCAAACAGACAACAGAAACATATCCCCGTCTGAAATGGGCGCACATCAAATAACGGCCAAAGCCAGAGCGAGTTAGGGCAGCTAAGCAACAGAAGAACACCAGAACGTCCACCAACGCGTAGGTCGAACTTCTTCGTGAAAGCCCCGAACGAACGATTTGACACTCTTCATGTCCCTCGAGCGAGGAGACTCCATTGGATCACTCTGGCAAGCGACAAGGACGAATGGAGACGCTGCTGGCTCGAGCAACTCAATGATCAACGGGAAGACAGGTGATACAGGTGAGGTTCACCCTTCACTTGGCTTCCCTGGTTCTTATGAAGGCAATTGCGAAGCTTTTGTCGTTGGTAAAACGAACGATCCTGAACTCAACATGAAATACAAGAAAAATCGGCGACCTTCTCGACTGTGCCAAACATGCCTAACTGTGGCCAGTTCAGTCCGCGACGGATGCCGCCTTATCAAAAAATACATATTGACATGTTCCGCTGATAGCGCGGCATTAATCCACTTGAGCCTCAGTCTCCCCGTCACTGACTATGAACGGGCCTCCATTTCCTATATATTCCTCCTTCATTTCCTTCCGATTCCTGTGTTTACCTTCGCTCAACGTCTCTCTGTGCGACGTTCGTGAATACCGCGCCGCGCCGGCTCCCGTCCTTCCCCGGTATCTTCCCACTTAGAACCGGAGGAACTCACCAAGACAAACAATAGTGTGTTGAAGAAAGCAAATCGAAGAGCAGTTTGCTGCTCCTGGCTAGCGGTGAGTCGATCCATCAACGCGACAGATGGGCTTCCCGCCGCCATCGGAAACGCTCTAAAAACAGACAGCTACATACTAGAAGTTAGTCAAGGAAGTGAAACATGGAAAGGACACTCGAAGCGTGAAAAGCAATGCGAAAAATACAGAAATTCCGGAGTAGTAGGTCTAGTTGGGAGGGGGTGTATCTGATTCCCATAAAAGTCACGGAAGGGACAGAAAAACATGCAAAATGAAGTACAATTATGTAAGCATGATATTCGTCCTGGTAACTGCTTGAAAGGGTGTCCAAAACAGCATTCCTATTTGAGAGGGGGTAGTGAAAAACACAGCAGAATGAAACAAAACCTAGAACAAACTCAAACAACACAGCATATCGCCACAGTTTAGCAGTTGACGGGCACTCGTCTGGTCGGAAGACACGCAAAGACAGACAATTATAATCGGCGGATATCAGGACCGGCGCCGAGACTTTTGCCGTCTGCGCCCTCCTAGCTGAGAGATCGCGCGTCGGCGGCCACGTTGCCACGTCCGATCGTCTTGTGCGATCGCCATGGCACCACCGGCAAGTGGGTCGTGGTGCAGCGTCTAGCGGGGTTGCTTCGTGCGAGAGATGTCCGGGGTTCGGTTCTCCTGCGTCGTGACATTCTTGCATTTCAGTTGACTCTCCGAGATCTGGTAGGTTTCGACGTCTACACGACATTGCGCGTTCTTTGCGCATTGTTTCAGCCGTATGCGCTTCGCCGCTCGAAGAGCGAAGAACCCAGCCACGGACTCTCTCTGGTCGATGAAAGCAGTCTCCATACGAGCAGCTTGTATGACACGCACCCTGGGGCCGTATGCTCGTCTACCCCGAGTCTCCCCCAATGGGGGATTGGGGCGTGATATGGGGCCGTATGCTCGTGCTCCCCCGTTGGGGGAGAATCAATCGATATCAGCATATCTCATCACACCCCGATCCCCCATCGGGGGAGACTCGGGGTAGACGAGCATACGGCCCATGGTATGTTGATATTGATTGATTTTCCCCAACGGGGGAATGCGAGCCCCTGGAGTCCCTTCCCTAGCGATTGGCTCTGCGATTGCACAAAGGACGTCTCACCCGACGCTTAGGGTAACGGTGAACCGGTCCTGTATATCCGCCGTTTACAATCTTGTCGCAAAGACATGATGGCGTGGCAGGAGGGAGCGTGCTGACGGGAACAGGAGAGATGACTAATAGGTTTTTTTTTTATCGAAATATCATGGGCTGAATTCAACTAGCACTTCAGAAGATTAAAAACTTCGGTCCAAGTCTAGAAGGGGATCCACACCCATTTTCCTCCTTAGAATCCTGACGTTTTCTCCGAAAGCGTTTGAAATGAAGGCCTTAAGTATAGATAGACATAGATTATAACGGTAAAGAGGAGATCCAAGTCTGCTTCACCTGGGTAAAACTACCACATGTGTGAGAGGTACACTGTGGGGTATTTAGCTGAGTCAAAACATCAGTTAAAAGCCGATATTGAACTTTCGATCTGGAGCCGAAAAACGTCGAAAATAGCAAGATCAAGTACAAATGATAGGATAAAGGAATTAAACGAGAGAACGCCGCGTTAGAAATGAATAAATTCAGCTGCTCCATCGAAAAAGAAGAGTGGTGAGAAGAACGAAAGACTGTCAACGACCGCAAAGTGATCGCTGAGCAGATTCAAATAGTCTGAACAAACGGCGAATCGCACGAGAATGGCCTCCGTGCGAAAAATCGAGCAAGGACATCCGAAATCGAGCCGCCAGCGGTTGGAGTCGCGTGCTGACTGCAGACAAACAACATAATGGCAGCAAAACATCGGCGCAGACGTTTCGAGCGGACGAATACGATGGAAGGATCGATATCGGTCGGGAAAAAGAGAAGCGCTGTGAGTCACGTTTCAGACGGAGGCGTTCTTCTGGGAGAGGAACCCATCCGAAACCGAGAGGTGCAACGAGGGTCGAGGGTAGAGAGGAAGAAGCAGAGGAAGAGTGACACTAGGTGTAGGTGGGCTTTTGACGAAGTTCAGAATTCTTTTTGCTCAAACAGCCTCTATCAGACTGTTTTCTGGGTTCTCGAACGACAAAGTCGTGTCAGCACAAAGGATAAAGAAAGGCGTTACTGAATTCCTTTTGGGATGCGCCACGCATTCTACTTCTACGGAAGGTGATGCGCCCATGCAGTGACTTGCGCTGGCCAGCCAGTGAGCAAGTCAGAGCTTTGTCTTCCCAGTCAAGGCTGGTACCAACACAACGACACTGGAAGGATGGAAGGCTTGATTGACCTGGGCGGGAAATCCGAATCAGGAACTTGGTATCGGGTTCACGCGACACTCCTCCGACTGCGGTACAGGCGCCCATAGGTAGTTTAGCCCATATAGGCTTTTTCTTGATACTTTCGCAATGATTGTTAAATTTTTAAGTTAAAATACATAGATTGTATTATATTTTTGAAAATAAATAAATAAATTATATATTTAAAAATAAATTTATAAGGTTAAAGGACGGCGTTATTCAATCCCTTATGGGATGCGCCAAGCATTCTACTTCTACGGGATATCGTAGATGCGATTTGAATCCCTATTTGGCCGTACAATGACTTGCGCTGGCCAGCCGATGAACAGTTAGCACTCTATCCTTCCCAGACAGGTCTGGTACCAGTTCACCGACCCCAGGGATGGAAGGCTTGGTTGGCCTGGGTGGGAAATCCGAACCGGGAACCTGGTATCGGGTTCACGCGACAGTCGGCGCCTCCTCCGACTGCACTATACGCGCGCAAAGAAATAAATTAAAAAAATAAAACGATTTATTTAGATTTGTTCAAAACACCTATTTATATTATCTTTCAATATAAGGTATGGTATTGTACGATTTTGCACTGTATTGTATTGTAATGCTTAATAAGGTAGCATTAGGTTAATAGTTTTATTGCGTTGATGTAATTGTATTAGAACATCAAATGTTAATTATATTTTCATTTGTAAAATTTAGATGTTAGTACAAGTTAGATCACATAAAAATATGTCACCTAATACAGTACTAAAAACTAAATTAATTAGTTACCTTCTTCACTGTGAGCCTCGGGGTAACTAATTGTAAACGTGCTTTGTATGAAGATAGAGGCGAAACAAAACATGTTTAATGTTACTGTTGTCATTGTTTTTGGTTGTTATTGTCTTCTATCTGTAATATTGTGATCATGCTGTTGAGTAATTTAAAGAAATTTAGAGTGATTTAAAGTACAGATACGCACCTGATTCTATCTCATTCTATTCGATTGTTGTGGCATTGAGTTTGGAACTGTTAAAGTTCTGAGAGATTATAATTAGTTCACATATATCTGTAACCTATTCTATTTCTATCTATTTTCGGTTGTATACCTTGGTTATTTTATGGTTAATCGATGAAATTGTTTTTCTAGAAGCTTTCCGAGGAGCATGTTTCTATTCTCTTAGCTGTAAAGTATTATACATCTTCTGTCATCTCGATCATACGAAAGTGTTGTTTCGTTTAAAAGAAGAGTACGCTGTCATTTTGTATATCTGTTTACTTTATTTTGGAGTTGTTTTAGATGTTGTAGATAAATCGTAGTTGTTGTCATTATTTCGCCTAGACAGCGTTACACAAGTTTAGTTTTCCCATGTTTGAGGTCGAGATCGAAGGCGGACAAGTCCCGCGTGGCTCTAGTAGGAAAAGCTATGAATCGTCTGCAGTTTTATCATTCCCAGACAAGTTTGGTACCGATTCACCGACCCCGGAGGGATGGAAGGCTTGGTTGGTTTTGGCCTGATCCCTTGCAAGAATCTAGAATAGGAGTACACGCGACAGCCGGCGTCTTCTCCGACTGCGCTACCACGCTCCCGTGCTTCTTCAAAATCCGGAAAAGGCGAGCGGGCGCTGTGGATTGCTTTCAAGAATCCTGCGATGAAAATGGAAGAAGGAGCGCATGGCGCTACCTAGAAGCTGTCGGTCCCTTTGCTGACCTCTGTGGGCTTGATGCCGGAGGGCGACAGCCGAAGGGTCGTTTAGGAGTTGAAACGAAGGGGGAGACCCATTCACCTAATTTGCCTTCATTCGAGGGTAATTCAGAATCCTCGTGAGTTGTCTGACTCCATTTACATATACTTCTCCTACTGACATCTGAAACTACTGTGACTTGAAATAGTTCTTGATTCAGACTGTAACCTTTCAAACTTCGCTTGTCTTTTTCAGGCTCTGAAGAAGGCGGTTACGCCAAAACGTTGGCCGAATAAAGCGTGAATAACGATCTTGACTCCACAGCTCGAACATTCCTGTAGATATCAACGGCATGCCAAGATTCTGCGACAGTCGATCATGGTTAAAGTAAAATCAATCCCTTTGGGGGATGCGCCACGCATTCTACTTCTATTAGACGTGGAGGCAATTTGAATGCGTATTTGGCCATATAATGATTTGCGATTGCCAGCCGATGAACAACACAGTGTTTTATACTTCCCAGACAGGTCTGATACCAATTCACCGACCCCGGAAGGATGGTAAGCTTGTTTGGCTTTGGCGGATATCTAACACGAATCTATTGAGAATAGGAGTGCACGCGACAGACGGCGCTTCCTCCGACCGTACTATCACGAGGCTACAATCATATTACTAACCTCTGAAGATAGCAGGCAACTTTGGCCGCAGCCGGAGCTCAGCTTTGATTCGATTCCGGGTAAGTGGACTATTATAGCCACGTTTTGTTGCGATCAAAACTCTAGCAGGAGGCGTCGGTCCGAGTTAATTGCATGGTCCAATCGACATCGCGTTTGAGTAGCCCCCTTCTAAACCAGGTAAATTCTGATCAAAAATCGCTAATATTGATTTACATCTTTCACTTCTTAAGACGTGCCATGGTCACTGTTACATAGTAGATCAGTAAAAAAGCAGTTTGTTGAGCGGTTCGGTTTCCATGAAGCAGAGGCACGTCTGTCAGCCAACAGTTTTGTTCGGACGGACTTACACGCTCATTGCCGGATAAAATGGTTTACTAATTTTTTATGTGGTGTTTTTACTTTAAACAGAGCATTTTTCAAATTAAACTGAACAAAACTGAACACCTTTCATTTTAATTCGGAAAGTATTCAAATTAATCTGCACATATATGAAGTCAAAATGAACACTTTTTGACTAAATAAAATTATATTAAGAGCCTAAATGTATAAAGCCTTATGAAAAATGATTACGGTTCTTGAGTTCGAAGCAAAATTGCTGTCGGCTTGGCTAAAACGCGTGATACGGCAGTCAGAGGGGGCGCCGTGTGTCGGTTGCACCTGACTCCAGGTTCGTGGTTCGGATTTCCCTTCCAAGCCAACCTAGCCTTCCATCCCTCCGGGCAAGATGAATTGGTACCAGACTTGTCTGGGAAGGGCACAGCACTGAGTTGTTCATCGTCTGGTAGCCGCAGGTATTATATAGGCCAAATACACTTTCTTCCACCACATCACGTTAAAGTTGAATGCGTGCGCATCCCAAAAGAAACTCATTAGTGCAGTCCTTGGTATGCTCATTCTTTTATAAAATAGGGGAATTTCACTTTAAACCAGACAATTTTCTAACTAAAGCACGCCCATGTGAAACCAAAATGGAACTTTTTAATGAAGTGAAAAAATGCAGTAAAGCCCACATATGCACGGTACCTAGAGAAAAAATGACCACACTTTTAATTTCAAGGCAAAAATTTTGTCGTCATTGTTGAAACAATGTTTTTGGGTTACTAAATTCAGTGTGATACATAGAATTTCGTGGGTGTGATATGGAGAGTGTTTGCTCCACTCTTGAAAAAAAGGAATTTTGCACGCAGAAGACTGCGTAAACAAATATCTCATCCAGGTTGCTCGCGAGTTTCATCTCGTTGTCTTCTTTAACTTGGCACCAATTCATATGGAAAGGAACCTAGAAAGACTTGCTCGTCGACTAGTTCAGAACTGGTAACGTAATGTAAATGTAACCTTCGATTCTTTCAAAGCATCGTACTCTTGGGTGCGTGGTAGTGTAGTTGGTGGAGGTGCCAGTTGTTGTGTGACCCGATCCCAGGTTCCTGGTTCAGATTTCCCGTCTAGCCAGGCACGCGTTGCATCCTCACGGGGCTGGTGAATTGGTGCCGGACTTGTATGTGAAGGATAAAACAAGTAGATTGCTTGGCACATCGCTCAATTAACGCCTTTTTATTCCACTCCTCTAAGGTCAGTTTGCGGTATTACTGGCGTATTTGAAGGTGAATGAATGATGACATTTTTCTCCATCCTCCTATGAATGTCTACCAACATATAGGTTCTCTGGAATCTTACAAAGCATCCCATCTATCCGTTCGTCGGCAGCCATTGTTATCGCGGCATGTCTTCTGCCAATGCATACTAAATGAAAAAACCTCCGCCTTCGCTCACACAGCCCAGAGCTGTACTTGAAGTCAGTGGAAGGAGAACAGGTGGGTTACTTTAAGACCCTTCACTTTTCAGTTTTAGCCCCATGAAACCAGCCGAGCCGGAATAGGATTGTTTGCTAGTCTTGGTTAAAGTTGGATATCTCTGTTCAACTTCCATATTTCTTGAGCACAATATTGTAGCGGTTAGACACTGGATTGGATAATTTCGGATAATTCGCATAATTTGAATCGCCTTTTTTCAAACCCGGGTAAAAGGGTTATGCGAATAATGGCACTTTTGAAAATCCCCGAATCTTAGGCTGATTCATATTTATTATATAATAGTGGCTTTAACAAAATGGATTTTCGGATGATCCAAATATCAGGTTTAGCAGATGTTTGGCGGCCTGCCGGAGAATAGAACATCCCCAACGTCTTCTTGTCCTCTTTAAGCCTTCTCTCATTCATTACAGTAGAAAAAGCTGGTTTTGCTATATAGAATGGTATAGCAGAAAACGGTAGGGCAAAATCTTCAAAGCTGCTCCTATGGTGCCTCACCCTCTTCTATTGCACGTACGCGGCTCATTCTCTGAAGTACTCGTTCTCTTTACTAATTATGGTCCCCTTTTGATGGCTCTATTACTGGACACTCTAGTGAACCCCTTAACTGGTGCTCCCTCTACTGGCTCACTTACTGGTCCCCCTTGACTGGTCTTTCACTGGTACCCCATTTATTGGTCCCCTTCACTGAACCCCCACCCCCTTCACCGCTTTCCATTACTGGTCCCACCTTCACTGGTTCCCCTTTATAGGTGAACCCTTTACAGGTCCCCCGTCCATGTTCACAGGACCTCCCCCCCCCTCTTCGTTGGTCCCTACTACTCTCATCTTCACTAGACCTCGATTTACTGATCCCCTTCATTGGACCCACTGGTTTTATTAGCAAAAGCTTCAGTATTTGCAAGAGCAAACGGACGATGCCATTATTGGAAGCGAAGTCTGCGTAATGGAGGACCGCTATTGATATCAGCCTTCTATTTGAAAATTTCGAAGAGGCAGTGTTAAGAGACAAGTCGGGTCCATTTAGCATCGGCAGGTGTTTACTATGAGGCGTTTATGCCGTTTTGAAATCAAAATGGACACTTTTCAAAGCTGGCTGGACACTTCTGGAACCAAACTCGACACCTTCTTAATCAAAACAAGCGAAATAAAGTGATCACTCTCTTGAAAGGCAACACAAACTCTCAGAAAAATCTGCTATTACTTTGCTATAAAGTGTTCTGGTTCAAAAATGTGATCACTGTGTTGAAACGTTGTAAAATTAACATGTATGTAGGAAAAAACAATAAATCTATGTTTACTTTAGAGGGCAGAAAAGCAGAAATTTTGTGCCTGCCAGAAGAAGAGTTCCTGCCATTCGCTTGTCCAGAAGTCGAGAATTTCATTTTATCGATGGTGAAATTTCTGTTTGGATAGAGTTACATACTAGTTTACGATATAACAGAAAAAGGTGTACAAAACTTATATATATATATATATATATTCCCCTTGAAGTTCTAAGTGAGCAGAGTTTGTTGTATAAATCAAAGTACTGTTTCAATAAAAATCACATCGTGCCGGCTGTATACATGGTGCGATCTCTTTTAATTTTCTGAAAAATTGCTGCCTTTTTGCACTTTAAAACAAACTGTAAATCATTATTTTTCCTTGCGGAATAAGTTTAATGAAATGCCAAACAGTTCGTTCATTTTTCGAGGCAAATCAGCCAAAATTTTTAAAAGAGAGTCGTACAAAATTTTACTTGAACAGAAATTTATTCCAGCCTTCTCACCATTAGCAAATTTCTAGTCCCATCTGGAAAACATTCGTCTTAATCTGAAAGATTTTCAGTGTGATTTAAAAAGCGTCGAGCTTGCTTTAAAAAGTGTCCAATTTTATTTGAAAATGGTAAATTTTGTTTGCTTGCTAAGCTGCACACTTGTTATTTGAAACTGGAAATGTATGAATGTGAAGACCGACATTTAAGAATAAAGTAGAGATTTTGCAAATCGAACTAGAAAAGAAAGTAGAAGTAAGCAAAAAAGTAAGTAAAAGCAAAGGTAAATAAAGGGTAAGTAAAAGAAAAGAAAGAAAAAGTAAGTTTCTTATGACAAAATTGTTTTGACCTTCATTAAGAGTGTGCCCTTTAAGTTAAATCGAAATATGTATACAGCCGTACGATGCTTATTAATGAGCCAATATGTATTTGTGGATGGGCGCGTGTAGCGCAGTCGGAGGAGGCGCGACTGTCGCGTGCACCCGATACGAGGCTCCTGGTTCGGATTTCCCGCCCAGGCCAACCAAGCCTTCCATCCCTCCGGGGTCGGTGAATTGGTACCAGACATGTCTGGGAAGGATAAAGCGCTGGCTTGTTCATCGGCTGGCCACCGCAAGTCATTGTATGGCCAAATACGCATTCATGTCGCCTCCACGACATCCCGTAGAAGTAGAATGCGCTGGCGCAATCCCAGAAGGGATTGAGTAACGCCGTCCTTTATCCTTTTATGTATTTGTGGCGTCTGGGAAGCTTGGGGTTACGGTCTTTACGACTCCGGACTGCGTGAACTCGTAATAATGTGAAATACAGTAAAAACAATCGTTTATTAATTCAAATTTTCACTCTTTTACATTTCATCGCTGAACTTTTTTTTCACATTGGAATCAGCTGTTTTTTGATTTCCATGTGGTCTTTCGGGTCCTGTGACTAGAGCTGCAGTATGCAGTATGTAGATCTGTCTTTCTTTCCTGCATGTTTAGTTTGGTTGAATTCTTCATTCTTCTAATCTTAGAAGGAATATTTTTCCGGCTCTTGAAAATCATTAGAAAATCATTTTAGGATCAGCATTATTCGCAAGGCAAGCAATCAAACCATTCAGTTTTTTACCTTTATTGTGTCTTGTTCGTTTTTTGCATTTTTTTTGCGTTCTAGACATAATGATGATGGTTCTTTCTTCATGAATTGCTGACTATTTTCCATTGCGGCGCACCTTTGAGAGCATGAAATAAAACAAATCGTCTTGGAAAGCTCTTGATTCCCCTCTTTCGTGCTGGTGAATCGACGGCATTGGGCTGGTGCGTGAGAAAAGTTCATCGCTACTTTTGCGACGTCTCAAGGACTGCCTCAAAAGGTTATAAAATATGAATTGATAGATTCTTTCGAAAGCGGCGTGCGCTTTCGATAGTGAAATTGCGGTAGGCAATTGTTTGTGCTAATTTCTTCACTTTTGGTCACTTTTTTGATCCCATCCTCGCTCTGGAGATATTGAGCTACCGACGGATATAGAATCCAGCGATTTAAAAGACACTCCAAACCATGGGGAAATGCTTGAGCTTCTTGTGGCAATGCTGTTGAGCCGCGACGTATGTGCTGAAAACTGGCCGTAGAACACACTAGATGCCGCCGAAGGTGGAAATTTGTGTCAGTTCCATGGACCACCCTGCAAAGACAGTGGCGTGCGTTGATATGCATACTTAATTAACAGCTCCGTTTGTTCCGATAGAACAACTCCTATATACCATTTTCACGTCGAATTGGACACTTTTAAAATCAAGTTGGACAGTTTTCAAATCAAACTGGACATTTTTCTCAGATAGCCTGAAACATTTGAAATCAGAGTGAACTTTTCCAAATCGAAATGAACTTTTTCTACATTAAATTAGAGACTCTTCAAAAGGGTTAGTATAATCTTTTGTTCGAGAAAACTTTTAGTATGATTTCTTTGGAGTTTTATTTCGTCTATTCACTAAGTAAACACATTGCTTGAAATTTTATAAAATTGTTATTCTGGAGGAAAATAATGCTTTGAAGCTTTTCTCAAAAACCGAGAAAACGGCCATTTTTGGTGCCAAAAAAGAGATTGAGCTTTGCCCTTGTCCAAGGCGGCGCGTTTTTTTATTCAATTGACAGCAAAATTTCTTCTTGCGTAAAATTTCACACTTGTAATCGATACAGCAAAAACAGTTGTAAAGAACACACATATCCTCACTTTGATGCTTCATGAAACAGCATGTACACTATCAGTCAAATAAAAATTGCGACAAGCCTTTTAGGTCACTGATTGCTGCCTTGTTGCGCTTTAAATCATATTTTAATTTATTAATTTTCTCAAAAAATAAAAATGTTGTAAAATTATCACACTTATTCTGGCGGCTGAACCACTACGTAATTTTCCTTGAGTAAAAATTTGTTCTAACTATCTTGTAGAGTCTGTAGTTTATCTTGTAAGAGAGTATTTCGAGTCGGAAGAGTTCGTCTTTACTTCAAACGCCTTGAAGCTAGCTTACAAGAGTGTCCAATTTTATTTGAAAATTGGCTAATTCGACGTGAAAATGGTATAATTGGAGGCACCTGTTTTGCCTATGCTAAAAACAGCAAAGTGCGATGTCAATGTTACGAGGCGTGGCATATTCTGTCTTTCCTTTAAGTACTGGATGTGATTGGAACCGTCTCTGGAAAAATATCGCTCTCGAAAAGAAAGCAATCGATTTCTGGAAATGTCTTGATGAATGCTGGTGTTGGGTATTGCTCTGCAACTGTTATGAGAATAACGACAGAGGGTGTTTTTTCTCAGATGATACCGCGAATTCGGGTGCAGTTAGACAGTTAGACATCTGCCGCAGGTTTGGTTTGCCAACGTACGACCTCGATGCACCCATAGGATGCTCAGAACACTGTCCCGATGACCAGTAATATGCTTCGGTTTTAATGTGGATTTTACAAATCTAGAACGTTTAGAAATGCCTTATTCCGTAGCACCCTCTTCGTGAGGAGAGGTAGTGAAAAAGTGGCCTATGCTAGCGGAAGGAGTGTTAAGGTCAATAATGCTGGTGTGAATACCGTACACTGTTCTGGATATGAAGGTCATTCCCAGAGCAAGAATAATTATTGCTATTTATTCGGTTGAAGATCAGAGATGCTGTCGCTTGGGCCAAGTCGTCGAAAATTAGATGGGCCGGCCGCGTAATGCGCTTCGCAGACACCCGCTGGATGAGAGCCATCACCGACTGATTCCGCGGAATGTCAGGAGAACAAAAGGACTTCCACCAACGCGTTGGTCGGACTTTTTTGTGAAAGCTCGGAACGACTGATATGACGCTCTTCGTGTCCCTAGAGCGAGGAGGATCAATTGGACCACTCTGGCACGCGACAGGGACGAGTGGAGACGCTGCTGGCGCCCGCTCGAGCAAATCGATGATCAACGGGATGACAGGTGATACAGGTGATACTCGGTTGTGCACAACTACATATACTGAGCATCATGGTCTGCACTATGGGAAGCCGGACGTGGACTATAATGAAATGCCTAATTTCTTTAAAAGGAGTGAAGAAGGTTCGTACCGTACAGGGGTTATAGTCAGTGAGAAAGGAAGATTTTTCACTCTCGCCGAGACTTCATCGGTTTTCGGAAAGGTTGTTCTTCTTTACAGTGCTATCATTTCTGAGAATATGAGGGGTCTACACTAATAGACCCTTTATATTCGTTTTTAAAGGGATGCATTCCATAAAGTTGGACCCAAAGTTTTCGGCGTTATTGACTTGTGATTTGAAATCGTTATAACTTCGTTTATTGTCAATCACTTCATTTGTCGTAAGAAAACGCACTATTTCTTGCATCGCTGCCAAGAACATTTTCTAGTAGCAGTCTTCAATTTGTGAACTATTAAACAATTAGGGCTCACGAACTGCTGGAAGGCACTGCGCTCCTCCTCGACACGATGAAAATTCTCCCCTGAAAACATTCCAAGATATACAAGAAAATAAAGCTGTGAAAGCGACATATATAGCGGCGTATGGCGATCGTGCAGAATCGAAAATAGCTTTCAACCCCGAACCCCATAGTTTTTATACGGATGACGATGTGTTAACGATGTGCCATTCGAAATTGCTACTCGGAGAAGTAGCAGCCTTTATTTAACATAGTAGGGCACATTTCCAGCAGACTTTCGTACTTTGTTCTCAGATTTTCATCAGGTCATCTTCTGGTCTACATAATTTTTCAATTTGCTTACTAAATATATAGATTACACTGTGAGCTATACCAACAGTGAATCATAAGCTTAATACGTAGGTACATATAGTGATCATTTGAACGCGTTTTGGAAACTTGGAACTGGTTTGAAGAAGTCATTTCTTCCACAGATGTCCTCCAAACCTTTTGATACTATTGCTCCTGATCCACTCTTATCGTTAGTGATAGCCGTTTTCGTTTCGAAAAATATTCGTCCTTGTCCCACTAAAAAAGTCCAGAGGCTAGTGTCACACCCATTTGTCGACGCGTCAGAGAGAGAGAGAGTTCAGTCTAAGCGAACTTGTTCCTTTTTTATATACAATGAGATGCTAGGATGCTTCAAATATTGTGCAAAATTGCGAGAACATCGCTTTGATCAGCTTTTCTTCAGCTACGTATTCCTATGTATGTATGATCGTCAATTTTGAGCCAGGCGTTCTGTTTTTTAAGGTTCATTGTTTCTATTTCAAAGACTGTCATAACAGTGCTTCACTGCTAATTTTTCTACATCGAATTTTAGCGTTCCCCAGATTCGAGCCATATACATAGTTTATGACACTATGGGCTCTTATCGACCAAGGGAAGTGGCCCAAACACTTCGGATTTTGCAGTCGTCCTACGTTTTTCAAACTACATCTCTTTCTGTACAGCATGTCGCGGAGGCGATTTAGATGGGTATTTGCCATACAATAACTTGCGGTGGGCAGCTGATGAACAAGTCAGTGGTTTATACTTCCCAGACAATTCCGGTACCAATTCACTCATTCCGGGAGGGATGGAAGGCTTGGTTGGCATGGACGGGAAGTCCGAACCAAGAAACTGGTATTGGGTGCACGCGACCGTCAGCGCCTCCTCCGGCTGCTCCTCACGCTCTTCACAAAGTGTTCTGTAAAATATTTGTCTAAGAGTGGAAGCTCTGCATTCGTTAATCATAATTCGTTAATTTTTAATTTTAATTTTATCCATTTATTAATTGACATCTTCATGGGACAAACAAATATCCACAAAGAGAGTAAGCAAAAACAATGTAAAATGGCACGTAGTAACCGTCAGCTATGCAAACAATAAACAACACCTTTAACAACAATTCTTAATTTTTAGCATTTAATCAATCTTCCACAGATTCGAGGAGAGATCGTAGATCTTCATACTTTCCTGCACAGATTGATTTCGTTAAGAGTCCGATGGATTCGCGATCTAGCAGCTGACACCTGAAGTTTCAACTTCCCTCTCACGGATCATGTCAGCATCTAGTCGAAGAAAGTAATCAAGGAATAAGCACTCTTAAGCTGCTCTCATGTCAGTCACTTCACAATGAACGTGAGCAACATGAAGGGAGTAGAAAAAGATATTTTCTGTATTTCTTTGGCGTTTATTTGGATAAGAATAAAGGATAAAAGTGGGCGTTAGTTAATTCATTTGCGGGATACGCCACGTATTTCACTTCTATGAGACGTTGTGAAGGCTTAGAGCTGAGACAGTCAGAAAACACTGTTTCGGTACTCTAGCTCGTTGGCGCGGAAGCGATCACAGATTTGGAAAAGTAAAGGAATTCTGGGGTCTGGCTCATCTATCCTAATCGTCTTAGATGTTTTGTGGTTGTATGCGATCACAAGCCTGTCAAGTACCAAAACGACACTGCAAGCAGCCACAATCCATCAGCTGCGCTGGGCTCGACCTTACAACAGCCAAGGTCCGATGAAGGATAAAGCATGAAGGACGGCGTTAGTAAATCTCTTTGGGATATTCTGCGCATTATACTTATACGGGATACTTGGAGGTAATTTGAGTGTGTATTTGGCCTACATAGTGACTTGCGTTCGAAAAAACGGCGCCGGTAGTGTAATGGCGTAGAGCATTCCCGCCCGTAGAGGGAGGTGCGGGTTCGAGTCCCGCCTTGCGTAGGAAGTTTTGATCGCGACAAAACATCATTGTAACAGTGACTTGCGTTGATTAGCCGATGAGCAGAGCAGTGCTCTATCAAATCCAGACGAAAATGGTTCCAATTCATCGTCCCCGAGTGACGAAATGCATGGTTGGCCTGGGTAGGAAATCCGAACCGTCAATCGATGCGAGAAAGAACCAAAAGCCGCCACCTCGTTGAACTGCGTTACACGCTCCCAAGAAAGTGACGATAATGTTTTGTTCTCTACCCATATGGAGTCTTCTTTCCATCAGAAGCCAAGGATCCAGATGGACCAGATGGTCGAGTCTCTGTGGCTCTCACCCAACAACGTTTCAGTTTGGAGGGCGGCAATCATCGCCGAGCGATAACCTTGACTGAATTGTGCTGGGCGTTTCAAGAGAGACGCGAGCATTGTGGATGCATCTCACTCGGAGCACTGAGTAGGAGCCAGCAATTTCCGTCAGAACGTCTCGCGATGGGCGGATCAACAACTGTGGCGTTACTTTTGAGTCTGTAACCAGTTTCCAATAGGCAGGAACCACATGGAAAACAGATCACCTCTCGGGTTTCGGGTGTGGCATTCCCCGTATGCGCGGCAACGTGATGACAGCGATGAAATTGCTGTCGGTTCCCTGAGCCTTTACTCAACGACGAAGGTATTGCGTCTTTCTTGCACTATTACAAGGATAGAATTGAGTGCAGCCGGACTCCAAATGGGGGAAGGGACATTTCCGCAGCCATGTTTTTCTCTCTTCACCACCTCGTTTCTAATAAGTCTATGCACTTCGTAAGAACTTCATGTTCGAGTTCAGCAAATTTTCAATTTAACAGTGCAATTATTTCCAATTATTTGCAATTATTTCAAATTGCAATTTTATTTGCAATTAATTATTACAGTGCAATTATTTCCAATGTTTTCACACATTTCAATCCAATTATCTTCCTCACCATCTCTGCGAAATAGAATGTTCAATCTAACCTCACATATCGTAGAAGGAAGAGTCTGGTTATGATTTACAAAATGAGAGATGGGCTGGTTGGCCTTTCCGCTGAGGAATTTTATTCATTGACGCATATATATATATAGTATATAAATAAAAATATTCAGTTACCCGAGGTGAATCTACGAAGCTGGATCCGCCAAGGGTTAGGACTAAAGAGATTTCTTTGTCTACCCATCAATAAGCAAATTCAACAGGTCATTTAAAACAACGTCACTCCCATTGAAAGTCTCTCTTCAAGATGTTGGTGACAAAAGTCCTAAATGTATCATCAGCTTTAACAAGCCACTTGAGTTCTCAGAAATAGTGTTCAGTTTGTAATTTACCCAGCACACTGTTCACCTTATCATTAATTGTCTCTAGTGTTGTACTGTTATCCTTTGTTTTGATGAATCTCATGTGCACTTCGCTCATGCGAATAAATAAATAAATAATAAATAAAAGTATCATATTTGAAGTGTTAGAACGTTTGAACTCACAAACAGTAAAAAATGATATAAGAGAGATTAGAAATGATAGAATAGCAAATAGGAAACTAATCGTAAGAATAATGGCAGAGATATACATGTATATAATGAAAAGAAGAGGCTGGTGATACTATTGAATGAAAAGGAACAGGTGATAAGTACAAAAATAAATTCGAAAAAATCAAAAAATTGGACCCAACTCTGGAAGGTCAGGGATGTGAAGTGTGGAAAGCAAGTCAATTTTTCCGGTTGTCTTCGAAAAACATAGGTGTTCGGCGCTTGAAGTAAAGTGAGAGGCAACATTTGCAACCGACGAGCTCCGCTGCAGAAAAGTGAATTGAAAACCTTCTCTTTATTTTTCTTCTTTATCTTGGGTATTGGAAGCAGTACTTATTATGACGACCATGGGATGGCGCGAAAACCAAATATTTATTTATTTATGCGCTAAGGGGCGTGCTGATAAATCAAAGAGCAGAACAAGAACAAACTTAAAAATGACCAAAACTAAAGAAAAAGCTAATATAAAACTGAAGGACACATGCATTCTGAGCGCTCGCTTACATCGCAAATTTTATAGACAAGAGGCGACATTGCAGAAGAGACATGCTGGGACGGGTCACATTCAATCTCTAAAAAGAACAACAGAGTTAGGATATGCATTTTTCTAGTGACGAAACGCTGACAATGAGAGACATCCGAAGGCTGGCAGCCCACACCAAAGGATAAGAGTATGGTGGTGCCCTCCCCTGATGAGGCTTCTAGAAGCTAAGAGATTCAGAGAGAGCGAAGCATTGCGATAATTGCTAAGCTTGCCTGGCAGACGAGCTGAACCTAAGAGGCGTGTCTAGTCATAAGCTGAATTGATGGGTTTCAAAAGCGTAGCTGTACTGTTTAGGTTAGCAGGAAACACCATCAAATTAATTTACCCCAGCTACTCAGCAACTTGCCTAGCTGCTCGACGCCTCATTTACTTGCTAGCTCTCACTCTTGACTCTCCCTTGAGGAATCCGAAACAGAAATTTAAATATATTTGATCCTTCTCTGCCACGCAGGTTTGTTATGGTGGTATAACTTTTATTTCGGCCGACGTTTCGACACAACTCGTCTTTTTCAAAGGCCTGAAAGTACTTCGAAACCTTAGATCCAGAAACTCATTCCGTCAAAGGCTACTTCTTCACAACTCTAGTTACAATGGGTTCCCACGAATGTCAAGGAGTGCCCGTCTAAAGCATACCAAACTCACCGTTGTTCCACCAGCGCTGAGAGGTGGGCTCAGCTATAAGACCATCAGTGAGCAACTGGGACCTACCATGCAGATCTATACTAATAAGTACAGACTGCGCTGTATCAGAGCTCACACAACGGGATGAAGGGCAAGAAGTCGCTGGTTATTGAAATGCACTCGTTTCGGTTGTTCATTGCTGGATTACGCTCCCGAATCCAGAAAGCCTCAAGAGTCTTTCTGGTACCGATTTCATCTTCATGTAGCAACACAGTGCATTTAATGTCAAAGTCGTTTCCGCCGTGGGCTTCTTGTCGATGTTTACCCAGGGGAGTTAACAAGCTTCGCTTCAATTTCCCAGCTAGGTGTTCATTGATGCGAACACTAAGTACCCTTCCTGTTTCACCTATGTATAGCTCGCCACAAGTTAAGCACTGGATTTGGTAGACAACACCTTTTTGTGCGCAATTTGCAGAGAAATTTAAATCATTGAAGACACGCTTATAAGGCAGACTTCTGAGGGTAAAACATTTGAGTCTTTCAACGTATCTTGAAACTATTCTTGCACCTGTGGTATTTGGGCAACAGCTATGCTGAAATACCTAGGTTCGTCTATTCTTTCTTCATTGGGTTCGCCTTTAAGGAGGGGGTGGGTGGATGGTCAGGCCCCCTAATCCTTCTCAAATCCTTCGCGTCCAAAGGGCGTTCCTCGAGAAGTCGACGTCTGCCATGTACTTTCTCGACGACGCTGCTGAAAGGGCGACACATTGTCATAATCACGACGTCAGACCGGCCGGATGCGGATGAGGTTCTCCTCATCCGCCTCGTCACCCTCCCGTACTCGCTCTTCTACCCGCGCTGATCAATAGGGACGGCACTCATGCGCACCTCTTGTCGAATTACCCGCACCGCATAGCGCCGTCATGTTCCACACCTGGGCATTTCCCGCGGGACATCGGTCGCGAACCTGCTTCCTGCACAGCTGGTGCGGCTCGCGGCGCTTGAAATTCTACAGCTTCTCTGCCATTTCACTACGTTTTATCCACACCACTGCTAGAAAAGCACTCCGCAAAAAGACTGCACTTCTAACGGTTAACTAGATTCCACAATTCTAACAAATGTTTTATATTTTATATTTTTTACAATTTTAAAGCATTTCTTAAATTTATTAATTAAAAATAAAAAGATTAGTAATAAGTGCTGTTTTGCCTATGAACCGCCTCATATGTTATATTTTCTTGAGCGCGTGGATCGTCGGTGGAGTGCCAGCTATCGCGTGCACTGATTCGAGGTTGCTGGTTCGGATCTTCTCTAGGCCAACCAAGCCATCTATCCTTCTCCCTCCGGGTCGGTGATTTGCTACCAAAATCGACTAGAAACGATAAAACACTGACTTGTCTATCGGATGGCCAGCGCAAGTCATTGTGCAGGCGAAGTACACAAATCACCTCCACAACATCCCGTGCAAGTAGAATGCACGAAGCTATTGAACAACGCCGTCCCTCACCCTTTATTTTTTATTTTCCTCTTACTATTTATTCTATATTTTAATATTTATTTTATATATTATATTTTTGTTTTCTACTTATTATGT
Organism: Heligmosomoides polygyrus polygyrus; assembly: GCA_947396885.1. Classification (NCBI taxonomy): domain Eukaryota; kingdom Metazoa; phylum Nematoda; class Chromadorea; order Rhabditida; family Heligmosomidae; genus Heligmosomoides; species Heligmosomoides polygyrus. Next base: position 84,355,312 of record OX377203.1, on the reverse strand, counting down.
TTTTATGTATATTGTCTTACTATTTGTTCCCACTTTTATTTTTATTCATACATTTTCATGGATCTTCCTTTTTAGAAAGACTTTGGACTCTCTTGATGGAGGGGTTATCATGGATTATGGACTCAGGGATTATCATGGATTATTGTATTATGGGATTATTATATTGTTATATTAAGTAGGGAGTATTAAGTATTATATTGTTATATTAAGTAGTAGTATTCTTATTTTAATATTTTAATTTCTAAATTTATATTGAAATCTGCTTTGACGACTTTACGTGGTTTACCAGAAATCCCTGAAATAAGGCAATTTTAAAGGTTGTTTTCGAACTCGTATTGGATCGAAGATTCAACTATCAATTTGCTGTTCTCAATCTAGTAACGTCTGAGGGAAATTTCTGAGAAATATCCTCATAAGATAAAAAGCCGTGCTGAAAATAATTGATCTTATGACGAAATTGGGTTTTGAACTTAAAGTTTTGTACTTGAGTGGAAGCCCTGCATGACTGGAACATAATGCCACCCTTGCCTCGTAAGAAGGTTGGACAGCTTGGTCTGCCTAATTTTAGAAACTCAATAAATTTGCCTGGACCTTTGAGGAATTTTGCTAGCACTGATATTTTACTAGTGCTTACCAGTCTATAGGAATGACTTTGAGTAGGCATATTATCCATTGATGAGCCAGCTACTTGCCATATTTCTTTTGTGCTGTGTTGACACCGCTACCGACGAACTTTGTAATTCAAAAATATTTTTTGCCATTTTTAAATTTTTTGTACGTTAGATTAAAAAATTAAACAGCATATTAGAATTGGTAGCATCAACAGGGCGCCTTGTAGCACAGTCGGAAGAGGCGTCAGCTGTTGTGTGCACCCGATACATGGTTCTTGTTTCGGTTCCCACCTAGATCAACGAATCCTTCCACCTCTCTGAGGTCATTGAATTGATACCACAATTAGGAAATGATGAAATACTGAAATACTCATTGGCTGGCCATCGCAAGCCACTGTATTGGCCAAATGCTTAATTAAATTGTCTTCACGATAACCCGTAGAAGTAGAATGCGTGGCGCATTCCAAGGAGGGTTTAATTAGCGCCGCATTCTCTCTGCTTCCACAGTCGCTTATTGTACACTATAGTTGTGCTCTAGAACTTTTTCGAGTGGTTTCGAGTGCTCACAAATTTCGAATATTTGAATTCAAATTAAAATCATTCGAGTATCTTTTCGAATAGGTCGTTCGAGCACAACTATAGCCTACACCATGTGCACCACTTTTGTATCAGAAATCATTTGACAGCATGTTATGTCCTATTAGCACCCCTCACTTGTATTCTGAACTAAAGTGAGACTCTCCTGCACTCTTGAGGGCTTATACTGCTTTGAAATTTGATACCGATCCGAGATAAACCGCATCTTCTAAGACTTTAAATCCAAGACGAGGACGTGTAATGAAAAGTCGTGAGCAGGGTGATGTATTGCTTCTATCCTTCTGAATTTCGCTTTCTTTTTGATATTATCACAAATATTGGCTATCAATCTTCCTTGACTATGCCCTACAAACAGATGTATTAAAAACCTCTTGCGGAACACTTTCTTGCTAGTTAAAAAATTCACGTTACAGTCCTTGTATTCCTTCTCCTTGTTAGTGTTTTCTTCGGAGTTTGTTCATGAGCAGTGTTCATCAGCTTGCTTAATAATTTACCATTATTTTTGGGCTCCAGGACCTAAATCCAACGCGACGTCGCGCGCTAGCCGCGGGCGACGTCGCGGCGCTGAAACGTGGACGTGCGCTCGGTGACGCATGGCTAGCCGCGGAGCACGAAATGTTCTCAGTGTTCAAGCTCCCAGATCACATTTCTAGCAAGGAACTTAAGATCCCACAGAATGTGGTAGGCAACAGTCTTCAGTAGGACAATCGATCCGAGAATGGGTGATAGTGACCTTTTTCCGTAGTATAACCATTATCACGGGTAAAAATTGACCGAAGAAGTTGTGGATGGCAAATACTGACGATAAAAACCATCCACATGGCCAGGATTCATGTATAAAGTCGCTGATCGTCCTATTGAAACCACATTCGTATATCATCTCCCAGGAACGTTGATATAAGGCAAAGGCGTGCCGCATGACCCTGTAGGAAGCGCTTCTAGCCGTCGGAAGCATCGGACCGCGACAACTCGTCCAATTTCGTTGCGCACCGCGCGCGACGCCAGGGGGGGGGGTTCGCGCGGCGTTGGAGTTATGTCTGACCTCGTTATTTTTGTCGTGCTTTCTAACGTTTGTTTCTAATGCTTGGCGTTGGGTGCAGTATTGTGTTTTTTAAATGAATAAATAAATAAATAAATAGATGCTGCATGTACGTTATGTCCGAGTCGAACCATTCAATTATCCGTGGGTCTCTATACCGCCGTTACCTAAATCAGCTAATTGTTGATTAGTTTTGATCTTTTAAAATTCTGTTTTAGATCGAATTAGTAGCTTCCGCCATCAAAAATCCTTGCAGTTTCGTGACGAAGATGAAGGATAGCGTTATTCAACCCTTTCAATGAATGTGCGCCTATTCTGTTTCTAGCTTTTCTTTCTAAAACCAAATAAATAACAGTTAGTGGGGCTCATGTCTGAAGAGGACGATGGTTGAACCTCCCAGCCACGTTTCTGAATTTTCTTGAGGCTCATTTTCGCTACGTGATGAATACGTTGTCGGGTAGGGGTACGTGCGCCTGCATGTATAGTGACCACCGAGTTTAGCGGACAGAGCTGTACAGTGTTGCATAGGTTTTCGATTACCCTTTCTCTTTTTCTTCTTCGTTTCCTGAGCGTTGACTCCCGAGCAGTTCCAGGATCCACTCCATTCATATGATCAAGGGCGTCGTCTTCAACGAGATTTCTCAAGATGGCGTCCTTCCATCTTTCCTTTGGGCTCCTCCTGGACGCTTTCCTGGAGCCTCGAAGTCTATGGCCGACCTTTTGTGGTGATTCTTTGGTCTTCTGATGATGTGTCCGTGCCACCTCAGGAACTGGTCCCTCATCTTCAAGTGGATCGGTACGTCTTCACCACTACCCTAACACCTCATTCCGCACTCTGCCCCGACGGATCCATTCACAAGCCCACCTGAGCATCTTCATTTTCGCAGCGTGCAGTTGCCGCTTCTGCTCCTTACCCAGAGCCCAGCACTCACTGCCGTAGAAAAGTAAGGGCCTCACTACTGTTCTGTGGAGCTTGCCGTTGAGTCTCTTCGAACATTTACGGTCGCAGAAGACTCCTGTGGGCTCCATCAGCTTGAGCCAGACTGCATTTATCCGTCCTCTAACCGTCTGGTTCACCCTTCCTTATCCGGTAGGTCACTTCCGAGGGTGCAAAATTCTTCCACATTCTCGGTCACCTCCCCTTCGCCGTGTCTAGGATTGTCCCAGTGATTTCTCAAAATAATTGAAGACGAGCCAACCCACAAAGTTTAACCTCTCTTCTGCTAGGGGTGACTAGTGGATGTTTCCGACTTCCACTAGAAAGGTTAGCGTTCCTTGTTGCTCTTGGGTTTTGCTTTTGTTCCCTGTCTCCCTTTGAATTTCTTCTTATGAAATGAAATGGCGTTTGAGCGAATAGTCTCCTGATGTCTCTTCGACTCTTACAGGTTCTGATGAAGGCGATACGGAGCGTGTAGCGCAGTCGGAAGAGGTGCCGACTATTCGTCGCGTCAGGAGCTACACCCCCTCCTTCTGGAGCGTGACGTGAAGAGGCACACCTGCTGTTCTGCGGACCGGGAAATTTTGCTTTGACTCTCAAAAGCTTTGCAAGGAATCCATTAGACTCTCGGTGAAACCTAGAGGGTTGGATATGGGTGAGCAAGGAGGGCGAGAGGAAGATCGCATGCGTCCTGCGAGGGCGAGTTGGCCATAACTTCCACCTCCGGACCGTCCTCCGGGGTCAGTGAATTGCTATCAGACTTGTCTGGGAAGGAAAAAGCGCTGACTTATACATTGGCTGGGTCACCTCAAGGCGTTGTATGGCCAGATACGCATTTAGAACGCTCCACGACGTCCCATAGAAATGTATAGAATGCGCCGCGCATCCCAAAAGGGATTGAGTAGCGCCGTCCTTCATCCTTTATTCATCTTGGAAAGCAGCTTGAACCAGCCTCGTATCAGAATTTCTCAGAGCTGATGAACTCCGTCCTCTTCACGCTCAGCCTCATGCCGTTGTCTGCGAGGGCTCCCTGCCACAACTGCACCTCCTTTTCTTTCAGTTCCTCCTGGCTGTCGGCGACATCGTCCACGTGAGGGGTGATATCGACCATCTCTTTCTAGGCCTATTGCTTCTTCTTCTATCTCTGTCTATTTATATCCTTCTTTTTTGGCCCAAACTATTCCAACAAGTTGTCATTCTCACAAATCCTCCTGCAGAATAGGCGGCTTTCCCAGGCGCAGCAGCGGAAGAGGTGCTAGACGCTCTTCAGAGCCGCCGCCTCTACTCTCCATTAGCTCCGAGCAAACGCCGGCGAAAAGCCGCTTTTCATCCGGACAAAATGGGATTTCCCGTGTAGGCTTGACGAGGAGCGAGAGACGACACACGCCGCCGCCTCCTTGCCACAGCCAGTCGGTCAGCTGTCAATAGCAGCGACGACGTGCACCGACGTCGGTTGGAGCCCTGTGCTCGACTGGCTGTGCTGCTCCGGATCCGAGGTCCCGTGACCGTCTGCCCCGTCATGCAGAGCACTCGCAGCCATCGCCTAATTGACGTGGCTGAACGCCAGTTAATGAAGCACAATGGCCCGACACGAACGCCGGCCGCACCCTTACCGCTGCGGCCGGCTGCCACCCGCCGCGTGCTATCGCCTAAACCCCAGGATTTGGCGACCGTTCTGGATTCCGATGATGTATTGCCATCTGGAATTGGAGCGACTCTGTCGTTAATGGAATTCTTCGCTTCCATGAGATCAAAGCTAGTCCTGTTTGGCTGCGCATTTGCACTTTCGTTTCACTTTCTGTCGCTTTTATTCACTTTTACTCAGTTTGGAAGTGGTGTTTCAACGAGAAGTGCCTTCAAGTGGAATTTTGGGAGCACTCAGAGGATTTAGTGCTATTTTATGGTCTAGCGAAGCGCTGAAATACTCCCACGCTTCCCTCCAGTGGCTGCCATTCTCCCGACGGGCTATTAATCTCGACGACGACCTCGTGCCCTATGATCAAGTCTTCCGAATGTCGCCGAGAAATGTCTAGTTTTTCGGAAGGTAGCCGGTTGCCCACTTACGAGGTTATCTATGGTTATTATTGTTATTCTGTTACTAATTTTCTTATTTCGTATTAGCTGGAAGTTCCTATTGTCAGTATTGAACAGAAGATTGGAGTTTGGAAGGATGGAGCCTCACTCCTAGCCCACTTTAAGCGCTGCTTGTAGATGGCGATAATTTTTTCTATTTTGTTCATCGCAAAATAATTTTGAGCCAATGAAGGACAAAAGACAAAAGACGGAGTTAGTCAATCTCTTTATGGGACGCGCCACGCATTGTGTTTGCTCGGAGTTGTCGACGTTTTTGACTTCTAATTTCAAATGATTATAACTTTGTTGATTTCCTACCATTTCAATCAGGGGTGCACAGAAAATTCTGCGCGTTAAATTTTTTAACGGAACATTTTTGTTAAAGTTCTGGTAACTCGTTAAATTTCGTTAAAAATAAGATTAGCTGCAAACCATTATTTCAAGGGAAAAAATCAAGGAGAATTTACGTTTCAACTTTAAGAGGTTAACAACAAAAGTTCAAGGAATGGAATGTAACACAGCAATGTAAAATAAATCAACACCAGCAAACGCAGAAACATAAACAAACCTGCAACAACAAGTTATCTACAGGGTGTGGAATATGAATAGGTATGGGATTATCATTTTGATGATGATCACCGACAGGGCATCTTAAAACGCACCATTAGGCAAAACTCGGAGTTCCCCCTTCCTAGTTCTTTGCGAACTGTTTTCTGTGTCCGTTCTACGAGAAAGAGAAACCTGGAACCTTTTTGCTTTTTGCCGGGATCGTGTCATACAGTCCCACACTGTCGAAAAGGTGTGACACGTCGTCAACGCGTTAGCGTTCAGGAAAAGTAGCCTTCCTAATTTTTGTTACCAACGTTTTCCTAAAATCGTTTAAAATACGTCCAGCGGCCGAAAACATTCTCTCTGTCTCCACTTTTCCAGGTAGCGAGCAAAAGTATTCTGGGCAGCGCCAGGTGAGGATCAGCATATGTTACGAGGAGGCTAGAGCAGTATCTTTGTGGATTCGTTGAGGTGCTTGGGGGGTCGGCGAAGAAATTTCTAGCTCCAAAGTGCATTAAACGATAACGATGAAAAACGGTGTTGCTCAATCTGTTTTGGGATGCGCCACGCATTCTACTTCTGCGGGATATCCTGGAGCCGATTTGAGTGAGTATTTGGCCACACAATCACTTCCGGTGGTCAGCCGATGAAGAACTTAGCGCTGTATCCTTTCCAGACAAGTCTGGTACCAATTCTCCGTCTCGTAAGGGATGGAAGGTTTTGGTTGGCCTGGGCGGGAAATTCGAAGCTGGAGCCTTGTATCATGTGCCGCTGGCACATCCTACGACTGAGCTACACGAGTCCCCAAAATGCATTATTCCAAAAATTTAAAACAAATTCATGAAAGCACCAAAATATTCTTGCTGATTTCAATAGTTTTTCCAGGAACAGTTCTAATCAGGAGGATGAGACCTGCAACATAAATGAAGACTACGGGTAAATGTGATACACTCTCTGAGAAAAAAGTGCGTTGAAAATTCCTTTAAACTTTTAAAAACTTCCGTTAAGTCGTTAAGCCAGATTTTAACGAAAAATGCCGTTAATTCGTTAAATTCGTTAAATCGTTAAGCATCAAATGTGCACCTTTATTTCAATTATCAAACCGTTAGACTTAACATATCATTATGAATTAAACACACCCTTTAGTATAGCAGTCATATTACATGTTTTGAAGAACTGGACAATAGAAGCTCGTGAACAGTTGTATGACATTTTTGCGCTTCTTTAGTATAGGGGGAGAATTCTCCTCTGAAAACTGCCCAAGAAATTCGATAAAATAACGCTGTAAATGTTAGAGATATGGAGATAACATGAAGTCGAAAATAGCTTTCTAATTCAAACCCTTCTTATTTTTGTTCGGATGAAAATAACAATGTCCACGTTTTCCCTTCTATTTTATTTGTATTGTTAACCTCTGCGAAATAAATTTCGCCCTGATCAGCTATCATCGTAAATCGCCAGATTGAGTTTGAGGAGTTTAGTTTATTTTCAAATTTATCTTCACCACTGTTTTGTTTACGCCAGGTTTATGTTGATTAATTGCTGATCATGGCGTACTATATACTACAACTAAATAAATAAATATGTAAATAAATTTGCTATTTTAAGTAGCCGCTCGGAGAGGTAAGTTTTAATTCATGAGAGCAGGGCGAATTTTTCGCAGATTTTCATTCTTTTTATTAAATTTTTATAAAAATAGTGTGCTTTGATTTTCTAGCTTGTTTGCTAGACTCAATTGCAAATTATGCCAGCAGTAAGGGATCAAGCACCCAAAGTGTTCACTTGAGTGTAACCTAGAAACTTCGCAGTGGTTCGAGAAAACCAGCTGCTCCCAAAATACTTCGCAAACCATTTTGCACTATTGTTTCTGACAAGAAATGAATGACCACACTTTAATAAAAGGTGTAATCTCATTAATTCCAATGACATGTCGCCAACGTCCTCACAAAGATACCTTTCTTGAAGAAAAGAACATCGGTGGCTGCGACTCGAAGAAGTTGGACACCACATTTCGACTTCGTCACGGTTCCGGAATTTTTTCTCCCGCCAAGGCGTGCTGTATCGAACGGAAAAGATGGCAGTCTGATGGCGCAAGGTCTGGGCTAGGCAGAAGTTTCCAGCCCAAATCCTCAATTTCTTGCAGCGTGATATTTGCGGCGAGCGGTCGATCGTTGTCATGGAGGAATTTCAGAGTTGCAGTGTTCACTCCTTATTGACGGAGTGCCTGGTCCACGCGGCTCAGCTCTTCTTTGTAAAGGTCTGCCATAACTGTTTGGCGCTGACCCAGCACCTCAAAATGCACCAGACCTCTACTGTTCCATCAAGCACAGAACATGACTTTTTTCCATGAATCTCAGGCTTCGTCGTTGTCTTCGGAACCTCACCGGGGCTCATTCATTGCTGCTTTCGTATGGTGCTGTCGTAGTGGATCCACTTCTCATCCAGCGTCACGATGGAGTCATAGAAACCGCTGTTCTTGGTTTTGCTGATGAGAATTCCAGACGCTGCCTCGTTTGTGTCGCTGAACTGATGTGGACTTTCCGACTGCATGCAAACGATCGGCAATGATAGAGTGTTGACAACCGAACCTCTATGCGTGTTCACGTGTATAGTTTGTGTTGGATACGACTCGACAGCTTCCTTTAATTCCTGGCCATCCATTGATGTTCTTCCTCTTCAAGGATCCCATCACCGTCTCGAGAACGTTGAAACCATCGCTGGCATTGACATAATGAGGGAACTTCGTAACCAAATACTCCAGAGAAGATGCGATGGCGTTCTGGAGCAGTTCTTCCTTGCTTGTAGTCATCACAGCAAGTAAACCCGCACTTTCGGTCGATCATCGTTAATCTAAAAAACTCTTTAAAAGGGTCAACGAATCGAAACAAACTCTGGCGAAAGATGCCTTCGAAAACGCTTGTTTAACACGTAGAGTTACATGATCCAAGAAGTTACAATAGCAGAGTAATGACAAATCGAAAGCGGACAACATTTATAATCCGACAACCTAATAGATTATGGTATGGGAATATTGCTTAGGATTTACTCCTTCTTCTTCTATACCACCGTCTACTCTGAACAAGTCTCCATGAATTTCTAGTTCATAATGTCTCATGTCAGCGTTTCACCGCTCTTTTTTAGACAACGTTTACCTGACCTAGCGCTTAAATTTCGACTTAATTCTGACTTCGTGTTCGCGAGATTCGAGTCATTAAGCTCCGTAACACAAAACTCGGGCTTTCCTGCTGTCACGGAAAGTCGCCTAACTCTTTAGTTTTTTGCATTCGCAATATGTTTTCCAATGTATTTAAAAGCGCATATCTTTGTGTACGTAATGGTCTTAAAACAATGGAATCGTGGAGTACGATACTTGAACAATGGAGTGAATATTCAAAGCACTTAAATGGGGGCACCTCCGGTCCGACCTAACAATTTGGCGAGATATCGTGGAGGCGCTTTGAATGCGTATTTAGCCTACGTCAGACGATGGAGAAGTCAGCGCTTGGTCCTCCCCTTACAGCTCTGCTACCAGTTCAACGACCCGAGAAGGGATGGAGGGCTTGGTTGGCCCGAGCGAGAAATCCGGACCAAGAACCTGGAATTGGCATGCACACGACAACCGGTGCCTTCTCCGAGTTACGTGCTCTAAAAGCGGTTAGAATTAAAAGTGAAAAGGTTAACGAAAAATTGAACTCCTATGGTCAAAATGTTTGTCAAAATTTAGTCGGTCTGGTAGAGTATATGTTCTATTGAGGCAGTGGTGTCGAATCTACCTCTGGAGCCTTTAAGTAAAATTATCAAGTCGAACTTTAGCTTAACTATATGTAGTTTGCCCTCTGGGGAAGCTTAAAGGATAAAGAACAGCGTTACTCAATCCCTTTTGGGATGCGCCAGCGCATTCTAGTTCTACGGGATGTCGTGGAGGCGATATGAATGCGTATTTGGCCATACAATGACTTGCGGTGGCCAGCCGATGCACAAGTCAGTGCTTTATCCTTCCCAGACACGTCTGGTACCAATTTACCGACCCCGGAGGGATGGAAAGCTTGGTTGGCCTAGGCGGAAAATCCGAACTAGGAACCTGGTATCGGGTGCACGCGATCGTCAGGGCCTCCTCCGGCTGCGCTACACGCGCCCAAGGGGAAGCTTAGGGCTCGACAATTGCTCAAGTGGCTCAAATATTGGCTGCCTTGGCAAGAACTAAAAGTAGAAAGCATTCGATCAAATCTCTTCGCAATTCTACCGAAAAGTCAAATATGAGGCGCCCTCTTTGGGGAAAAGAAATCAAACGAACGATATCATAAAGAGGGGGGAGGGGAGCTAACAGAGGTTTTCAGGCCATATTTCAAAAGCCTTCCTCGTTGGCCCCCACAGCGTCAAATTTTACTCTCGTTATTTCCACTGCATTCATACCTGTCAATGGGTGGCTCGCGATAGCTCAGACGGATTCCGCTTCTTTGGTTGAGATCTCGTCCTTGCCAGCGAACCCTTCCATCCCTCCGGCGTTGGTGAATTGGTACCAAACCTGTGTGATACGGATAAAACACGGATTTGTTCATCGGATGGCCACCGCAAACCATAGCATAGGCCAAATACACAATTAAATTGTCTTCACGAGATCCCGTAGAAGTAGAAAGCGTGGCGCATCCCTTTATGGAATTGACTCCTCCTCCTCCTTTATCCTTTATCTTTGCGTGCATATGGCCTATTCTGAGCCTTGACTGCTGAAAGTGCTTGGGCGTGGACGTGGTTTGTTGTCCAGAGTAATTCGACTTCTCAGCCTTTCAATGCCACTCACATTCGGTCTCCATCACCGAAGTGCACGATAAGGTGGCTATTTAGCTGCTCGCGTGCTCGACGTTCCTCAGAAGGCTTCTCACACGCTGACGGCCAAAGTGATGCTTAATTGCCGTTCGGCGCCTCGAAGTACAACAGGAGGCACTGGCGCTGTCGTGCGACTCGTTCTCATCTAATGGCTCTCATTTATTGATCTTTTTCGTAGAAAAAAGCCGTCCTATCGATGTAGTAATTAACGAGAGCGATCCCTACGCTCTTTCAAAAACAAAACAAAAAACCCCCCTCACGGAGGCAAACGTACGGATGTTACAGATTGCCCGAGTAACGAGCTCGTTAAGCGATGGGGACAAAACGAACCTCTGGACCTTTTAAGCTTGATTCAAGTTCAAGAAGAATATTTTTTCACCATTTTTCTAAAACTGAAGCTTGTATTGTGGTTGCCATGTCTGAATATACAGGAAGTCCCAAAAATGTAGCACTCTTTGAAAGGAGATAACAACGTTGCCAGTAAAGGTACTGAAAGAATCAAGAGCTCATATGAAAGCGCACTTAAATGAGAATGACATATGAGCTTGAGGGATTGCGTCGAACAGTCATCTGAATTTTTGCATTCTAAACTCGACGGACTGTGTTCTGACTAACTGCATAGTTGGTATAATTGCTTCATAAAGTGCATGAATCAATTAGTTTGTGTTTATTTGAAATTTTCGGACTTTAAAGCACTCAACTTCCTGCTGCGAACTGGAGGGTATCCTAAAAATATACGTACCTTTGAAAGGTTCCTGCATTTCTGCTGGTGAATCCTTTGAGGATATTTGAGACTCATAGGAAAGCACAGAATAAGGAAAATTCTGCAACGTGCAAATGGTCAAATTTGCGCCGTGCTCCTGTCTGAAACCTTGCATTTCAGACTTGATTGGTGGTGCATAGACTAAATACTTGTTACAATCTCGTTGTTAATTAACCACGTTAACTTGTACTGTACTTCTTTTAACGTTTAAAATTTGGCAGTGCACTACAATCTATGTGAGCCTTTAACATCGGTCGAGTTGGAAATGTAAGGTTTCAGACGGGTGCATGGCGCAATCTTGACCATTCGCACGTGCAGAAATTTTGTTGACCTACGTTCTCGTTTGAGTCTTGAACATCTTAAAAAAGCTGTGTTAGAATCTTCCAAACAGCACCACATTTTTAAGTTACCCTTCTATGTAATTGCCACGAGCTGTTTTGTGTTTTAAAGTTTTTAACTTCGAAGGGAGCAGACATCAATCGACACAGCTACTTTATGGGAAAATTATGGCAAGTCTTCTTCTTCTCCTGAGCGTTTAGTCCCGCGCAGTCGCAGGGTCCGCTGTTCTTGTGATCTGTCGCCACCTCATCCTATCAAGGGCGTCATCTGCCGTGGCGCCGACTTCGGCGAGATCTCTCTTGATGACGTCCTTCCATCTTTTCCTAGGGGCTCCTCTCGGACGCTTTCCGGGTGCCTCGTAATCTAGGGCTAACCTTACGGGGTGATTCTCTGGCCTTCTGAGGACGTGTCCGTACCACCTTAGGCGCTGCTCCCTCATCTTCAGCTGGATCGGGGCAGTCTTCATCACTGCCCTAACATCCTCGTTTCGCACCCTGTCCCGACGGGTCCATCCACATGCCCACCTCAGCATCCTCATCTCTGCCGCGTGCAGTTGCCGCTCCTGCGCCTTACCCAGGGCCCAGCACTCACTGCCGTAGAGGAGGGCAGGTCTTACAACTGTTCTATAGAGCTTGCCTTTGAGCGTCCTGGAGCATCTACGGTCGCAGAGGATCCCTGTGGACTCCCTCCACTTGAGCCAGGCTGCGTTTATCCGTCCCCTGACCGCCTGGTCCACACTTCCTTCCTCGGATAGGTCACTTCCGAGGTAGCGGAATTCTTCCACCTTCTCGATCGTTTCCCCTTGGCAGTCTAGGATCGATCCAGCGCAGTGCTCAGAGCTGATGAACTTCGTCTTCTTCACGTTCAGCCGTAGGCCGTTCTCCGCAAGGGCTCTCTGCCACAGCTGCACCTTCTCCTCCAGCTCCTCCTGGTTGTCGGCTACTAGGGCGATGTCGTCCGCGTAGAGGATCGTTCTGAGAGGGCCTTTCTCAAGGTGGTTCACTATAGAGTCAAGCGTCAGCAGGAAGAGGAACGGGCTCAGAGCCGACCCTTGGTGTACCCCCACTGTGATGTCCACTTTCCTTGTCACCCCGTGTGGAGTTCGTATCGCCGCTTTCGAGCCCTCGTACATGTCCCTTATGACCGTGATCAGACGTTCCGGGACACCCCTCCCTCGAAGGGAATTCCAGATTACGGTCCGAGCTAGCCTGTCGTAGGCCTTCTCCAGATCCAGGAATGCCAGGTAGCAGGGTTTTCGTTTCTCCCGATATTTCTCCATCACCTGACGAGCGATGAAGATGGCGTCTGTGGTGGATCTCTCAGGCATGAAGCCCCACTGCACCTGGGAGATGGGTACCATCTCCCTCAGCCTTGAGTCTACCAGTCGTTCGTAGATCTTCATCGTGTGTGAGATCAGTTTTATCCCTCGGTAGTTGGAGCATTCGGAAGCGTCTCCCTTCTGCTTGAAGATGGGGACTATGGTGCTGTTCCTCCAGTCATCCGGCATCTTACCTTCTTTCGTGATTCTGTTGAGGAACTGCGTCAGCCAGTTGATTCCAAGGTTCCCGAGCACCTTCCAAGCCTCTACTGGCACACCGTCAGGCCCTGCTGCCTTTCCGAGTTTCATCTTCCGTATGGCCTTGCGAACCTCTTCTTGCGTCCAGGGTGGGATGGGTCCTTCCGTTGGCTGTTCTTCCTCGGCCTCCCGACGAGGGAACTCCTCGTTCAGGAGTTCCTTGAAGTACTCCTCCCATCTCTCTCTGACCTCGACCGGCTTCCGTAACACTCTACCGTCAGCACTCTTCACAGTCTTCACTACTCGAATGTCGAGGCTAGCTCTATGACGCGCTTTGGCCAGGCGGATGGCGAACTTCTCTCCCTCTGGCCCGTCTAGTTTCTCGTACAGGGCATCCATTTCCGCGTTCTTTGCCTTCGCTACAGCTGTTTTTGCCAGCCTCTTCAGCTTCCTGTAGGCTGTGAGATGCTCGGGTGCCCTCGTCTTTTGCCACAGCTTGTAGGCCTCCTTCTTCCTCTTCACCGCAGCCTGCACCTCTTCGTTCCAGAACCATGCCGATTTATTCCCTCTGGCTCCTCCCTTTGTTTCTCCCAGGGTTTCCTTGGCACATCTCAGGATTGTTTCGGCTACCCTCCTCCAGGTCTCATTCACGGGACCAGCTGGATCTGGAAGGCCTGCTTCGAGCACTGCCCTTCGTAGCTCGTTCCGCTCTGAACCCCGCAGTCTCCACCATCGGATCCTGGGTTCCGTCCTCACTTTGGGCCTGGTGGGTAGAGGTATGCTAAGGTCGGCTACCAAGGGTCTGTGCTGTGATGCCACGTCTTCTCCCGGAATGACCTTCACATTCCGGACTGTTTTCAGGGCAGCCCTTCGAACCAGGATGTGGTCGACCTCAGTTCTTCTTCCTCCGCTAGCATAGGTCACCTTCTGGCTCTCCCTCTTCGCGAAGAAGGTGCTACAGACAGCCAGGTCGTGGGCGATAGCCAGATCCAGAATTCGTTCTCCATCCGGGTTTACCAGGCCGATCCCTTTTCCTCCATGAACCCTTTCCACTCCTCTTCTGCCACTCTCCACATGCCCGTTCATGTCCCCTGCTATGGAGAGGTAGTCGCCTTCTGGTACGGACCTTATGGCTTCCTCGAGCGAGAGGTAGAAGTCATCCTTGTCGTGCTCGGAGCATCCGGTCTGCGGAGCGTAGACAGACATGATGGCCCAGTAACCCTCCTTCGTGTCCAGCCGTAGTGACATGATGCGGTCGTTTATTCTTTGGACAGCCGCTACTGAATCCTTGAGGGACTCCGCGACAGCTATCCCTACCCCGTTCCTCTTGGTGTCCTCTCCGTTGTAGTACAGCTTGACCCCTTCTCCGATCTCCTTGGCTTTCGCCCCTTTCCATCGCGTTTCCTGCAGACACAGGACTTGTATCCTTCTGCGCTTCATCAGGTCAGCCACTTCCCTAGATCTCCCGGTCAGCGTTCCCACATTCAGAGTCCCCAGTCGAACTAGCTTCTTTAGCCGAGGTCGTTCGGCCCTCGGTAGCCCTCGCATACTGACCACAGAACTCGGGCGGGGGTTCTGTGCGCCACTTCCGGGTGACGTCCTAGCCTTTACACTGATTCTATTGCGACTTGTGATCATGGTTTTGTGACGAGGTTTCTCCATCAGCCGGCCTGTCAACCTGGGCCTGACGCTGGAACCGTTACCATTTTTGCAATTTTTGCAGGGCATGGCGTGCCCGAGCCGGGAGTCGAACCTGTGACCGTTTGTGCATGAAACTACACTACTAACCACTAGGCTAACTCGGCTCGGAAAATTATGGCAAGTATTATATATATTTATTACATGAACTAATCATGTGAAATAAACGCATGAGTTGATAGAAAAGGTAACACAAAAGGTAAAAGTTACATTAGGTAACATAGAAACTTAAAAACAAACAGGTGAGGTATGAATACAAAGTTGTGAGAATGAGAATTAAGTCACGCTAAGCCATCGGTCTAACATGTCTTTAAAGGATGAAAGGTTGTCAGAAATGGTAGCTCTTTTGGACAACTTCAAGTAGCCAGAAGCAGGTCGCACAGAGAAATATTTTACTCTGTATTTTGACCTTGCTTTGATATTTTCAAGCCCCCGAGGTCAGTGAGTTGGTACCAGAGTTGTCTGGGAAAGCAGTGGCTTGTCAATCGGCTGTCCAACGATAGTCAATGTAGAGGCCAAATACGCATTCAAGTTGCTCCCACGACATTTGGTATAAGAAGAATGCGTGGTCTCTAAAGGGATTGACTAACGCCGTGCTTTATCCTTCACCCATAAGGGTGTACGTACAGCCCATAGTAGCTTCCACCCTCACAGTCAACAACAACCTCTTCTCCCCCACCATCTATTCCCCCCCCCTCCTCCATCCGATGGTTCAGGGGACTGAAGTCCTCGAATAAGAGTCGAGCGGCTTTTATTCGCACTCTCTAGTGTGTTCTGTTTGAGCAAATAAATGCTGAAATATGAGCCCATTACCCAGTGCAGTGGTTAGGCGCAGGGTCGGGGCATCATTACGTATTTCAAGAGCGATGGATTAACGGGCCGGTTCGCGCTCATGCTTCGTAGGGCTTTAGTAGCAGCAAGCCTTGGTATTTCAAATGGAAAATCACTTTTCAGAGATGAGCACTACGGAGAGTGCTGCAGAAACCACCACAGGATCAGCGCTGGATGCCGTCGATCCGCCTCCAGGTGCTTCAGGTGGTACTGGAGAGGACAACAATCTCCCCGTCGTAGCAGAGGACTTGGAAAAGGCTGTCCGTGAAGTGATCCAGGGGCTGGTTCAGTTACAGACAGACGAAAACGGCGAAGAGCTAGAGCAGAATGCGGTAAGTGCAACTCTCCCCAACTAGGAGAAACGCGTCCAGCTGCCGGACTCATCGGCGGCTAACCCGTGGGTATGTGGGTACAAATACCCACGATGAAAGCTGCGTCTCTGTCTCTCATCTTATCTCTGTCCGTTATACCCGCAGGTTGAATTGTTGATGAATCCGGCCCCAGTTGTTTTTGTAGGATCGCTTTGATGTAGATAATTTTCGTGAATTTTCAGTTTAAAATTGCAATGAGAAGTCCCAGCAGCTGTATTTGGGTGCTCCTTTTCACTAACTTTTTTTGGATTATAAATTCACAACAACTCAGTTTTCTTTAATTTATTTCAATATGTTTTGCCAATAATTACCGGGACATTCTGAAGCCCCGCCATACTCAGACTGTATAGTTACAATTAAAAACCCTGCCTTTCCCAGGCTGTATAGTTACAATTAAAAATTAAAAATTAATTTTTGCTGCTGTTAGACCTTTAAAAATGCGCTAGCTACTTTCTGAGGGAATCATTTCGATTCTAAAACACGTCTTAAGCATGGTGCTCCTTATAGAGCGCGCGGTAACGCAGCAGGAGGAGGCGCCGGATCACGTGCAGCCGATTCCATGTACCTGGTTTGGATTTCCACCCAGGCCAGCCTTTCACCGTTCCAGGGCGGTGAATTGGTACCAGACTTGTCTAGGGAGGATAAAGCGCTGACTTCTCCATCGGCTTGCTTTTGCAAGTCGTTGTAGACCAAACACGCGTTCAAATCGCCTCCACGACATCTTGTAAGAAGTACAATGCGTGGGGCATTCCGAAAGAGATAGAGTGACGCCGCTTTTTATCCTATCTTTGATTTGGCGTATACAACGAGTTACGATTTCCAGTCGATGAATTAATTCTCAGACAAGTCTGGTACCGATTCGTCACCCTGGGAGGAATGGAAGACTTGGTTAACTTGGAAGGGAAATCGGAACCAGGGATCTGGAAGCAAGTGCTTGCTACTGCCGGCGTCTCCGCTGCCACGATTCCAAGAAAATAGAATAAAATGCTGAAAACTAATTAATAATTTATTAATATAATACAAACCAAAGAAAAAATAAAATATTCTGTTGTCTTTGACTTTCTAAGGTCTTTTAGCCATTTTCCGTATAAACTATTTCAGCTAAGCATTTCGTTTCGAAAAGATTTTTCAAGCATAATGTTTCTCAAAACTTTGACATTTTCTCTAAAAAGGAGATAGCTTATTTGGAGTATAGCAGGCATTGTATGCGTCTACCTAGTGGGGAAGCACAGCTAGAGAAGCTAATTGAACAGAATGGCGCCTCTAGATGGGAAATTGAAAAAACTCTGAGTTTCGGCTCAGAAAAGGTTATCGCCTATTTGCAACTATAGCTTTTTTCTGCTTTTATTTTCCTTAAAATGAAAACATATTAAAAAATTACAACATTTAAACATAAAATACAAGCAAAATACAAACAAACACTTTTTGAGATGCGCCACGCATTCTACTTTTACCGAACGTCGTGGAGGCATTCGGAATGCGTATTGTTCTGTAGAGCTGTTCTGTAGATGAACAGTTAATGTTCATCGGTTGCCCGCCGCAGGTGGACTCTTGGACTCTCACAGGCAACATAATATAAAAGAGTCTGATACCAATTCACCGAGTTCGGAGGGATGGAGGGCTTGGTTGGCCTGTGCGGGAATCCGAACCAGAATCTTGGTGACGGATGCACCCGACAGTTGGCACCTCCTCCGACTGCGCTACATTCTCACCTACTCCGAATAGATAGAACGATTGGTAAGCCTAAGCGGAGTTGACTGATGAGTCGGTGCAGGATAAAAGCAAGAACCGGCGCCTTTTCTCATTGCACCGCGCACGCTCTGCTCCACACCCCCCTTCCCCCACTAGGATGGATCCAAGAAACAATGCTTCTTCAATGCTTCTTCTAGAGAATCGTGTACAAAAAGTAAACAACTTTGGCTGCTTAAGCTAAAGGTGCTGTGCACATTTTCTCCGACACTTTTGACTCCGAACCACAATCGTTTTGCAGTCAAGGGTTAAAGTGTGTGAATTGTTTGAAGAGGGTATTTTCAAGGAGAAGAGCTAGCGGCGAGGTTTTGTTGTCGGGCAAACATGCGAAGGCTGGCCTGGCAAGCTGTAAAGTAAACTCCGAAACTATTCATAGGCCTCTTGCAAGTGCTATTCTGCGAAGCAAACGCTTCAAAGGATCTTCGTGGCTTTTTTCACAAGGACTTGAAGTTCTCGGAGAAATTCACGCCTTGTGACCTCTCGTTAACATCCCGACGCGTGCCCTCGGACGGATTTAATGGCCCGACGGAGCGCGCGCGCACGGGGAGAGTTCGTCGTGAGCGGAAGACCAGCTTCTGGCGGCGCCTAATCATATCAGGCGTGCTTAACGCAAATATGCGATCACGACGGGTTCTGCTTGAGATGGCGCCGTCCCCGGGGTGGCCCCCGGGGGCGCCACCGGCCGCGCCCTCGTCCGCGGCTGCTCAGCTGTTCGGCAGCCGTGTTGCTGCTGACCTTCTTGTCACTACATGCAGCGCGGGAGGACAGCAACCCGGTGCGCTCGGGTTTTCACGCCTTCTATCCAGCAGCTACTCGCTGCCTCTGCTCGTTTGTGAATCGATGCGTGATTGTGGTTGTTATCGTCCAAGTGGATGATAGCCGGGAGGAGGTTGTATTGACTGACTTCACGCTCCTTCAGACTCCTAATCTCAGCTGAAATGGCTTTGTCGGCTTCTCGGAGCTTACACCTTTTTTCTATTCGTGTTCTAGCATTTGCTGCTTCTTTAGCAAAACTGCCGAAATAAGATGAAACGGTATTCTCGTCTACCAATGTCCCTAGAGTGTGAGAGACGACCATTTTTAGACCGATTTTATCCAACAGTCGAATTTCGTGTTGCACCCATTCCATCTCTTTCTCTCCTTTTCTGAGCCTTTCCACTTCTTACATTGTTCCGATGGCATTATCTTATCTACTAGAACAGAACTAATCGCAAACGGCAGGGCGGAGGTGCCAAAACAAACGCTACATTTATAATTCTTTAGAACACGGAGACCAAAGAATGTTGGCCCTATCCCACGTGTGGGAAACTAGTGTAATACCTATTCTCATCAACATTTTTGCCGTCCAGGATTAATTCTTCACGGTTCAACTACCACTGAAGCAAAAATGGCTGTAGAGTCGATATGTTTTCGTGATAATTTTCTACCCAGAAATTTTTATAACTATTTTGAAGGGCGCATTTAGCGCAGTCGAAGGAGGTACCGGGTGTCGCGTGCACTCGATACAAGCTTTCTAGTTCGAATTTCCCGTCCAGGTCTACCAAACCTTCCATCACTCCGGGTCGGTGAATTTGTAGCGGACTTATCTGGGAAGTGTAAAACATTGACCTGTTCATTGGTTGCCCTCCGCAAGTCATTGTATGCCCAAATATGCATTCAACTCGCCTCCGCGATATCCCATGGAAACAGAATGCGTGTACATCCCAAAAGGAATTGAGTAACGACTTTCTTTATATTTTTATTTTATACTTAACCGTTTTTAACCCGTACGACATACAGTCGGATACTTTCGCTCATGGCGTCGTAACCCGAAGAAAACTTCAGCTGTGCTCTACTTGGAAAACATGATTTCTTTAATCAGCAAATTCGAATTCGAATTCGGAGACAGTTTTCTTCGGGTCCTATTCGAATAGATTTCTTCATTCAAATTTCGATATTCGGTTTGAGAAGTTGAAAAAAATCGCATTTTGGAATGTATTCAAAATGAATCGAATATTCAAGAAGTCGTATTTTTGATGTTTTCGAATTTACTGTTTTCATGTTCAAGAAATCTTGTTTTCCAAGTGTAGTCAATTTCAAATATTCGAAAACGTTTTGAAAAATTTTGAATTTGCCTACTCGAACATAATCGGTATTCGAAACTATTCGATTATCTGAAAATTTCCAAGAAGGCGCAATTATTTAAGCATTCTAAAAGTGTCACTTTAATGCTGAACGTAAATTTTCACGCCAGTACATATATCTTGCCCTGATGTCTGAGCAACCTACTCGAAAATCTATAGGTATTCGAAAGATTTTTCTTTCAACTTTAATATTTGAGACATGACATTTTTCAGATGTACTCGTTTTTTGAGATGTTTTGAGTTTTCAAGGAATCGCGTTTTTGAATGTATTCGAATTGGAATATTGAAGAAATCGTGTTTTTCCGGTGTACTCGAATATTTAGGAAAATCATGTTTTTCGAATATATTCGGATTCGAATACTCGAAAATTTTTGATGCTCGAAATCATTCGAATATTCGAAAATTTTCTGACAGCATAGCTATAACCCACTTCCCGAAGAGATTCTTAGTTCGGCTCAGGCCACCAAGCCTTCCATTTCTCCGAGGTTGGTGAATTGGTACGAAGCTTATCTAGGAGGATTAATGATAAGGATAATCTGGGAAGAATAGTTACTCAACCAACCAGTGAGATTAAACCATTGATTTGTCTAGCGGCTGGCCATTGCAGGTGATTCGATAGACTAAATATGCATTAAAATCGCTCCCGCGATATCTCACGGAAATGGAATGCGTGGCGTAATCTACATAAGCGAGTGATTAACGCCGTCCTTCATTTTCTATCCTGTCTTGACTACCTTGGTGGTAAGCTAGTGGTTGAAATGTGTGTCACTCAAGGGCTATTCAAAAATGAACAAAAAATAAAATAAAATATGTTGCAAGTTCTCTTCGACATTAGGACAAACAATTTTGATAAAGGGGTTTGGTTGAGAAGTTCGAATTCGCCTAGAAACACAGAGAGTCGCCACTTCACAGCTCTATGCACTCCTATTCCTCTGCCAGTAAACCGGTCCAATCTGATGACCGAATGCCACCCCTGTTCAAAAACCGCTCCTGCTTATTCAGTGACTTATAATGGGAATTGTGAACTACAGCATTCATGGGAAGGTGGGTTTCTTCAGCGGGGAGGAGGCCTGCTAGCCTACTGGAAGAAACTGCTGTAGTCTGCAAACAAGGGGTAAGCTTAGCCGAACCTGCTCAGGTTCGCCCAGGCTTCTGGCAACTGAACAGAACTTGTCTGCGACAGAAGAAGACCAGGCAATCAGCGTGGTTGGGCGCTACCTCCCGGGCATATCTGCAGCTGCTCATCCTCTTCGTGGTAAGCCTGTTCGGCCCGTTGTGAAGCAGGCATCGTGAAGGCTAAAGGTCTTGATGGATAACCCATCGCTACCTCTTGGGTCTCTTGTGTCACTGTATTGGCCTTCGCTTGTACTCGACTCATTTTCTTGTGAAAATGAATAGAACTTCCCAGCCAGCGAGTTGCTGGGATTTGCGAAATGTTCGGCGATCGTTTTAATCCATCATGATAAACGCGGTCACCGTGAAGAACGCCTTCATCTTGTACTTGAAATCTGGCCGCGGTTATAGTGAAAGCAGGGATTAGATAGTGCGGTGGCACAGCGTGGCATGACCTTTGCTTTCGTGCCTTTTTTGGCTTTGTCCTTTTTTATGCAACGTGCTCTTATCGTTAGGGATTGGTGCTACTCCATCTGCAAACATCCAGTTTTTAGAAGAAGCTTTGCGTTACCAAACTTGAAATCAGTTGAAAAGAGAACACGAAAAAGAGCCATAAAAGTTGTCTAAATTTTTATTTACTTTATATATGTAAATGCATTGAGCAGATACACTTTTTCCATTAACTTGTAAATATAAGATGTAGTGAGCTGTCAAAACGATGTTTTGTTGCGATCAAAACTTCTAGTGCGAGGCGGGACTCGAACCCGCACCTCCCTCTAACTGGGCGGGTATGCTCTACGCCATTACACCACCGGCGTCGTTTGATCGAACGCAACATCCACATCTCGTGGGACCGATCAGCACTCACCCGTGCATCGGGATGAGCTGGCCGCTGATATCAGCATGGAACCAGTTAAGCTGACGGTCTTGATAGAAACGATTCAAATCAGTTTCATTAAGCCTCAAGTGGCTGAAGTACGGGTTCGAGTCCCGCCTGGCACTAGAAGTTTTGGTCGCAGCAAAATATCGTTATGACAGCTCACAACCTCGATACCAGCCACTTGAGGCTTAATGAAATTGATTTGAATAGTTTATATGTAGTGAATTTTAATTCTTTTGAATAGCTAGGATTTTCCTTTTTAAGAGAAACTGTTAAAGTTATGCCATCGAGGAATATCAATTTTTAACGAATTTTTAATAGAAGCGTTTTAGTTTTTGAATGATTTTTCGAACGATTGTTTTGATTGACTGAGTTGTCCTAGAGTTAAAAAGTAAGCATTCTCTAGGAGTAGTCTTCAATTCAATAAGAAGCAGTTCATTTTTTGCGCATTTTTAAAGAATGTCACAGCACCAGACATTTCTTCATCATGAAGGAAACGAAATCTAGACTTCGAAATGTACTCTATAAAATTTCCGCGTTACTGCGGTTAAATGCACAGGCTGAAAATTTGCATTTTTTGGAGGAAAAACTGCGCCTTAAATAATGTTATAAGGATAAGGATAAAGGACGGCGTTACTCAATCCCTTCTGGGATGCGCCAGCGCATTCTACTTCTACGGGATGTCCTGGAGGCGACATGAATGCGTATTTGGCCATACAATGACTTGCGGTGGCCAGCCGATGAACAAGTCAGCGCTTTATCCTTCCCAGAAAACTGTGGTACCAATACACCGCCCCCGGGGGATGGAAGACTTGGTTGGCCTGGGCGGGAAATCCGAACCAGGAACCTGGTATCGGGTGCACGCGACAGTCGCGCCTCCTCCGACTGCGCTACACGCGCCCAAATAATGTTATAGTGTAAAAAAACAGTAGTTCTAGTGCAGATAAAACAGATATCGCGCCATGTACTCGTCTAACCTGTTTCCATCCTCATTTGACTGATAGTGTAAAGTCTGCGCACTCGAAACAATAAAGTGAAGATACGTATGTTTCTTTCAATCGTTTTCGGCCTATCGTTGAGAAGTGTGCAACTTTAGAAAAGGAGCAAAGGAGCTGCTTTTCTGCACTTTAAAACAAGCTTTAGTCCATTATTGCCCCTCTAGAACAAAAGTTTTATAAAATTTCGGACAGTGAGTCTTGCAGAAATGTATGTTGACCTTTACTAAAGATGTATGATTTGCTCTAAAAGGCGCTCATGCTGAGTTCTAAAATTTTCAGTTTGATTTTAAAAGAGTCTAGCTTGAAAAGCCTGGTTTGAACAGTGTCTAGTTTGGTTTGGAATCTGTTCAGCTTGACTTGAAATCAGTACATACAAGGGTGGGTGATTATTTACTTATTTACTTATTTATTTATTTGCAGTCCAGAAGCGCAGTTGACAACAGCAACAGAAGTATGTAGAACCAACAGATCGAAAGAACTAACAGCTGGAAACTCAAAATAATACAGTCTACAACTAACCAATTAAGGGCGTTATAATGGTTTTAATGTGTCTACTATGATATAAAAAATACTCTCCACCGACATGAGTTTTTGCTGCAGGAGGAAGCTGCTTAAATTCATTGGCACAGTGCTGATATACCCACGATGCTAAGTTGGGTTATAAAACTAATGAAAAACTGAAAACTTGGACGGAGGCGGCATATCAATAGACTGTTCAAAAACTTTCGCATATGGATTTTGCCAACGTGGGCGCAAAATTTCGAGTGCCTTTATTTTTAACATTTTTATTCATTCATTTATTTTTGATAAGAGGTGACTTTTTTTAAGCAAGAAAAGAAGTGGGAGTGCTGAATATTACTTTTTTCAAACGAAGAAACCCTACGTTTATTTTTCAGAAATTTTCATGAGTGATAATGTACTATCGGCTTAAACGAATATACTCAAATTGATAATTAATAATTAATAATAAAATAAATAATAAATGATCCCCTATACTAATAATAAATCGAATTAATAATTTATTCAAATAATTATTCGAATACTCGAATATTAAGTAATCTTGGATTTTCCAATATTCGTTCGAATGCGAACATCGACAGAGAATTATATTCGAATATTATTCGGAAGTCGAATGCTTCAGCCTTATTCGAAAATCGAACAATTTTATTCGAGTACTTTATATAAACTTCGAATCTTCAGCACAGAACCTGATTCGAGCGAATTATTCGACTATTCCAATATTCGAACAAACGAAAGGTGGGGCTCGCTCGATTTTCGATCAGCTGAAAAACTGATAAGCGAATAAATTCGTTCCATAAAACTTCCCAAAAGCACAACTATAGAGAATGCCAAGACTCGTTATGAATCCCGTTCAAGAACTTGAATCCTTCTTTACCTCAGAAAACCAATGGAAACCTATGGCCTTCCCGTGATGCTTCTGAATGATTTAGTAACGCCCGAGAGAGCGCTCCCATCCGGCACCTTTTTTCGAGCCTGTTTTTCCGCTAGTTCCCACAGCCTGCGCGTCGGCCTGGGTAAGTAAATCCAGCCAGCGGCGGTTGCTGCGCTGAACGTGTGCTGTGCGAAAACAGATTGATTCTCAAACGGGGCGCCGGAGATTCGAAGCAGATGGCTCGAAGTCGTCGCCGAGTGTTTGTCGACGCTTTGTAGGCTGCCGCCGACGATGACGACCATGGCGACGACAGCGGCAGCCGGCCGACGCCGACCACTACCGCCGCCTCCGGTTCTCCTCCTTCTCCTCCGTCGCCGGACACCGCGCAGACTCTACCAGGTGTTTCCTCGTGGTCTCTGGTGAACACGCTTTGCTTCTGCGCACTGCTGACACACTGCTCGCCTTTGGTGCCCTTCGAGCTTTCCCTTGCTTTCATGTGATCGGTGCTGGTTTTCTTCTCGTGCCTTTTCTTTTTGCACTTGATATGGATGTTTCCTGCAGCCTCCTTATTCTGATCTCTTTTACTTATTTTACTTTTATTTTTAATGGTTTTCTGGGCCATGTTGAAAATGTGGGCAGCACTGGGAGTTGAGCGTAATGAGTCCAGTCATAACTAACCAGAGCACCAACCAATCATGGTATCGTCCGTACACTCTATCGGGTCTCTTTGCGGTCCGAATACACTGGTACTGTTTCTGATGTGTAAGTTGAGGAAGGGGCATAGCTGGAAAAACAAAACAAATCTAAACAGTGTGATCTTTCCCGGCTAAGAATTTGCGACGAAAGGTTCCCTCGTAGGCTAGTCCAGACGTCGTCTTTGTAAATTTGTTTGCCTTCAGTTTTACCGCCGTTGTGAAGAGAGTCAGAGTGGAGCGCTCCCCCCCCCCCAATTAGGATAGGCCCGCACATTATTTATTTTGTCGATACTTTCCAGGATTATGACCAAAACCAGCTAGTGGAAAGCGTGGAACACTTACGCTGTCCGCCACCAATCACCTCCTCCCTTCTTCGCTTTTCTGTATGGCCGCGTTATAGAAATAACCCGTGGATTTAAACTCCTGAAGCGAGGTCTCAGACGGTGCGAGCTATTATCTCGGAGAGTAGAATGCCATTTTTGTCACTTCTACCCCAACCTATCTTGGGGGCGTGGTAGAGCAGTAGAACGAGGCGCTGGCTATCGCGTTCATTTGATTCGACATTCATGATTTCGATTTCCCGCCCGGGTCAACCGAGCCTTCCATCCTTTCAGCGCCGGAGAACTGGTTCCAGAGTTGTCTGGGAAGAATCATGCGCTGACTTGATCAACGGCTGGCCACCACAAGTCGTGTAGTATAGGATAAATATGCATTCAGCTGCCTCCACGATATCCCACAGAAGGAGATTGCGTGGCGCTTTCAAAAGGAATCGGTGGACGCCTTTCTTTACCCCATTTCCTTCATATCGCTATGTGAGATGCTAGTAAGGGTCGTGGGGGCGGGGAGCACTCCGCTCTGAGTCGTTTTAAAATGGCGGCAAAAATTAAAGCAAACAAACGCGGGAACCTTTCTTCACAGTTTCCTAACCGAAAGTGCCACACTGTTAACATTTATTTTGCCTTTCTAGCTATACTCCACCCACCTCCCCCCTCCGACTAGAATAGACCCAGGGTAAGCTGTAATAACATGTAATTTTAATGCAGGTGAAGGTCAAATGCAGTGCGCGTGGGGCGCAGTCTGAGGAGGCGCCGACTGTCGTCTGCACCCGATACCAGGTTCCTGGTTCGGATTTCCCGCCCAGGCCAACCAAGCCTTCCATCCCTCCGCTGTTGGTGAATTGGTACCAGACTTGTCTGGGAAGGATAAAGCGCTGACTTATTCATCGACTGGTCACCGCAATCATTGTAGGGCCAAATACGCATTCAACACGCCTCCATGGTATCCCGTAGAAATAGAATGCGTGGCGCATCCCAAAGGCCGTCCATTATCCTTTATCCTTAACCTAAGTCAAATGCATGTAAGCGCGACTAGAGGCACTCTGAAATTACTGGACTGAATCTAACGCGTTCCAATTTTGAAGCCCTTCGTGTCGGATGGGATTCTTTGCCTCTGTTTTTCACTAATTGTAGAGCGTTTGATTACCGATTTAGGATAGAATTTCCACCAATTTGAAGGTTTAAAATATCAGTCGGAAAAACGGTGCTCTACAGGAAGGAGTGCCGCCGGAAATCGTTTGCATAAATAAAGAAAGGATACCAATCCCTCTTGGGATACGTTACCTTAATTCTTCTTCTACGGGATATCGTGGGAACAATTTGAATGCGTATTTGGCCAACATCTGTGGTGGCTAATCGATGGATAGGTCAGTGTTTTATCCTTCCCAGATAAATCTTTAACCAATTCACCGATGCCGGAGGGAAGGGAGGCTCGGTTGGCTAGAGCGGAAACCACAGAATATTATGTAAATCGATTCTGTGTCGCTTGCACACTGAATTGAGGTTCTTGGTTCAAATTTTCTTTTCATACCTTTCATTCCTCTGGAATCGGTGCCAGACTTGTCTGATAAGCCTACAACATTGGCTTGTTCATTGTCTGACCGCTGCAGGTCATTGTGTTGACGAAACACTCATTCAACTTGCCTCCGAAACATTCCCAGAAGTGGAATGCATGGCCCCTCCGACAAACTACTAGCGTTGACTTTTGTCCTTTAGCTAATAGACGGAGCTTTACTTGTTCAAGAAGTTTGGCAACTGGAACAAGTGGTCATTGCTGAAGCTTAAAAGAACTCGGCCAGGCGGAGCTCGTTACGCATTCCAAGTGTGCTGCTACCACCATTGTTCACCTCAAGATTTCTATTGCGTGTCGATTCCCATCCGTTGAAGGCTCCTCCATTGAAGCGACGACAAGATGTCCGATCGCTGACAGATGTCACTCATGAGACAGAGGGGACGAGTTTCCCTCCCGTGCTGCTCGAATGCAGCGAGTGTGGGAAGGACTGCGCCTCTTGACCGGTTCGCCGCCTACTATAAAATGAATGTCAACAGGCCTCTGCACACGACTTTATGATGGCAATCGAGTGATGTGACGGGGTGTGGCCGCGAATTCTTCATGGGTGGTCTCGCGAGTTGATTGCGCCTTCATCCCAGAGACCGCCTTCAAGTTCCTTCTGCTCGTTTGCTGGGTTAAGCCGGGTTTTTAAGGAGAAGGTGATTTGTCTCTAGAGAACATCCGCCCGTCTAGAGAGGAGCTGAGCCATGTGTGCCTTTGCTGCCAGACTAACACTGATGGATAGCCGCAGTTGGATAATAATAGATCATTGTAGGGCGCATCTTCCTTGAGAGCTAACAATTAGATAAGTTGTTCTACACCTCAAAATATGTTCGGTTCCGAGTATTCGGAGGGGAGGAAATAAGTTTCTTTTTACTGTTGTTGAAAACAGCAGTTAATTCGAAATTCGGAAAAGTGATGGAAGAAAATCTCCTCGAATCTAGGTCGCAGTAGTTTGCTATAAGGAACGGTAGAGATCGCCATTAGGGCAAATTCTCTCCGGGATACGCTGCGGCACATTTGTTTAATGTACTGTGGATTTTCACGCAGACAAAACTATTTGCTATCCTACCATATATAATATTAAAGGATAAAGGACGGCGTTATCTAATCTCCTTTGGTGTGCGCCACGCATTCTACTTCTGCGGGATGTCGAGGAGGCGAGTTGAATGCGTATTTGGCCATACAATGACTTGCGGTGGCCTCCCGATGAACAAGTCACCGTTTCATCCTTCCCGGACAAGTCTGGTACCAATTCACCGACCTCAGAGGGATGAAAGGCTTGGTTGGCCTGGGTGGGAACTCCGTACCAGGAACCTGGTATCGGGTGCAGGCAACAGCCGACGCCTCCTCCGACTGCGCCACACGCGCTCCTCATTTGCTAGCTATCCAAAAAACAATGCGGGAGCAGCGAGAGGAAAAAAAACACGCTTGCGTGATAGAAGAAGACGAACAACGGTACCCTAATAAACCATCCTTTGTTTTTAAACTTTTTAATCGTGAAATTGAATTTGGTAAAACATATTTTTTGAAAGTTAAAAAGAAAACATGTCGCAAAGACGCAAGGCGGAGTGCGGGAACGTGCCGTTGCTCTCACCGTATCGTGGCAGGCAATACTGTGTGCTGCCTGTGAGACTGAGTTGGTGCCTGTTGAGCTGTCAAGGTTATGGTAGGAACAAAACATGACCTGAAACGCACCGCGGCGCGTTCCCGCACCCCCGCGGTGCGTTTCAGGTCATGTTCTACCTATACGGCTTCGCCTTGGAGACAATTTCAGCGCGTAATTGGCCAGTACAGTGACTACCAAATGGGCTAGGCGCTTTCTATCCTAATCTTGAGAAAAAATAAAATGTCGGGATTAACACCGTATTAATCACAGTTTTCCTCATTCGATCGGTATTTTGGCTTTGCATTCGTTTCGAGGTTTCTTCGTCCTTTACCTTTTTTTGCCTATGGAAATTTGGCTAATTTTTAGAATTTTGGCTGTATCACCACCAGCACTGTTTATCAAGAACAGAGTTGTTTTCAGCAAAGGCTTTGGATTTTTTTTTTGAAGAAAAATCTTTTGGCATTCTTTGAAGCGCATTAGAAAGGAAATGAGGCATGAAGCCCCTATGAAGGCTTTTACTTGTTTAAATGAAAGATGGAGACCGAATCATTTTCATTTGTTTGTAGAATCCCTGCATTCTTATGCCTTCTAATCCATTTCAGTTGCTTGCAGTTGCCTGAAGCATAATGAAAACAAGGCTTTCAATTTTTTTGAATGTTAAGATGGTTTTGGGGTGCATCACATTTGCAATGGTTCTTGCTTAATTATTATAAAATTAATTGGATTTGTATTACAGTGAACAGGTTACGGATGTCTAAGCTTTGTGATCTTAAATGCTTTTATGCAGTTTTAATTCTTCCACGCTAGACAAGAATCTTGTCATGCTGATGGTGATGGTTTGAGGACTATTCGAATTTGTATCATGGGACGAATTCATCAACGAGTTACGTAACTTTAACGGAGAATAGTAAGCTTATCAAGCGATATGGTGAGCGATAAGCCACGCTATTTGAGCTTTGAGCGAAAAGCTCAAATAAGGCGGTTTATCGCTCACCATATCACTTGATAAGCTTACAATTCTCCTTTAAAGTTACGTATGTCGTTGATGAATCCGGCCCCAGATCGTGTTGGGCGTTAGGTGTATTCGGTTCATTTTTATCCATAGAGGGCTGTATTTGGAAGATATCCATAATGCTAATGTTAGAAGAGACAGAATATGCTTTCAACAGTAGCATGAAATTGGGTATAAACTTTTCTGTAAGTATTAACTAGACGCCACCGGCATAGCGCAGTCGGAGGAGGAGACTTTCGAGCCTTCCATCCATCCGGGGTGGGTGAATTGGTATCAGACATGACTGGAAAGGTAAAATAGGGGCGTATCTATCGGCTGGCCACCGGAAATCATTGTATAGACTAAACACGCATTTAAGCGGTTTCTAAGACATCATGTAGGAGAAGAATACCCGGCTCATCCCAAAAAGAACTAGCTAACATCACCTTTTATCGTTTTCCTTATCATTAATTAGCCCTGTTTTTCTATGAAATGGTTGCCCTCCGGTTCTCTTGGGTTTCACTCTTCCTCGTTTTCATGATTTAGTGAATTAGGAAGTCCACCTTCACTATCCCTTAATTGGTTGCCTAAAAGTTAAGGATAAAGGATAAAGGCATCACTCAATAGTTTCGGACGCGCCACGCATTCTACATACTTCTACGAGATGTCGTGGAGGGAATTTTTTCAGTGCGTAGTCGGCCACCGCAAGTCGACATTATTATTATATCCAAACAAGTCTGGTATCCTTCCCAAACAAGTCTGGTACCAATTCACCCTCAAAGCGATGGAGGGCTTGGTTGGCCTGGGTGGGAAATCCGAGTCAGGAACCTGGTGTCGGGTCACGCGACAGCCGGCATCTCCTCCGACTGCGCTGCGAACGACTAAGAGATACAGAGAGTAGAAGATGTGAACACGACAAAACTTCTATAACTTATCGTTCAAAAAGTGGTGTTTTAGCCGTAACTCCAGAGAACATATCTTGTTCCAAACTTGCCTTGATGTTGTGGACGTGTCCTACAATTGACGCACTATTCTTTCTCTTCTCAACTTCGCACCCCGAAGTTCTTTTCCTTCGCTTCTGCACGACACTGTTCGCTCTTTTTTTCGTTTCGTTTCGAATTTGCATTCGCTTCGCTCTTACCGCTCGTGTTTTCGTGCGATTTTCCGGTGAATGCTTCGTCGTCCACACGTCAGCGGCTTGCATTCATCGTCATTCTTGCCCGGTTTTTTGCCTGCTCGTTACTCCTTCCACGTTCTGCGCCTCGTGCTCGTGTTTCTAAGGCATCGCCCAAGTGCACTGTTTGCCCAAGTTGCTGGCTGTGTCGAGAAGTGTTTGTCTATTGATTCGTGTTGCAGAGTCTACATCAGAGAGCATAATACCTGAAGCTGAAGCGATAGAGGGCAAAGCAGCCGCTTACGATAACGGTGAGCATCTTAAAGGTGTTTAGGAGTTCTGTTTAGCTTCTTAAAGGTGTTTATGCACAAAAGTGCAATGCTTAAAACCGCTTATGAATCGCCGAATTTTCCCGTTTGTTGGTCCTTCAGAAAGCAGCTATACACCTGGCACTTTTGTACGATGTCCTTTCTCTGAGGTATTTACCAAGCTTTTGGCGGTTTTTAAGCTATTTTGACCCACCGGCTAGGAGGACAGTGCAGCCGGAGAAGGCGCCGGCTGTCGCATGCACCCGATTCCAGGTTCTTGGTTAGGGTTTCTCACCCGGACTACCGAATCAGTCAACGTCTCCGGGTCGGAGAATTGGCACCACACTTGTCTAGGAAGGACAACCACTGACTTCTCCATCGACTCCCGCCGCAATTCATTATATAGGCCATGTACATTTCCAAATTATCCCCTACAAGTATTATAGTTGAAATGCATAACGCATCCTGTGAAGAAACGGCATTCTTCATCCTTTATTCCAGCTTTTAGACCACTCGATTTCTTTATGTCATAAAAATTTCAGGAAAATCGAAGTCTGTTTTCCCTTCTAAGTCACTTTTCTTCATGGTGTTGAATGTCCTATGAAAAATTAATTTTGGAGGCAAACGGTATGTGTTGATGTTGTTGTTCCTTGAACTCTAGGCGAGGTTGATAACAGAGTTTATTAGGCTTACGTTCCGACGGGATTGCCTTCTTCAGAGCCTGAAAGGAAGCAAACCTAAGTGTGACCACTAGACCAAACGTTTCATCAATCCTACTGGATTTTGAGACCAATTGGACGTGTACAAGATGGGTAGAAGACAGTAATCGACATCACCTAACCACGAATCGACTGGCGATCAGGGCAGTAGCGCTCGTGAGGGTACCAAAGGAGACCGTGCCCTGACTAGAATGCTAGTCGGAGGTACGGCTTGAGCTCCCGGGTATGTGTTGATTAATTCGTTTGGAATCCATGCTGCCCGTTTCATGCAAGTGCAAGAAGCAAATATATGCCTTTGCCTTGGATTCCTACACAGATATCCGCAAGACCTTTGGCTGTAAACTTGCAGTCTTCAGATCCCAGAAGCCGAAGATTACCAGAGCACCGTTGCCTGCCACGGAATTGCGTAGGAGCATCCCCAAGTCGAGGGTGTTTTCAGTAAGCCTTTAAACCCATGAAATCTGTGCTCCAGCATGGTTAAAAGAAGAGTAGCCTATTCTTCCTACTCCACTTTTCCACAGAACAACGTACGGCGTGGCCGACGGTATTCTCGTTACGGCACGAAACGATCCGATTGAATTCGGCTCGGCGGTGCAAGACCTTCCGTTCTTGGGAATTAATTACATGGATTCCTGAACAGCAGCAAAGAAGGGGGAATTAAAGGAATACGACAATGATTCGCGTTCTTTTTGTCATCATTGGTCAAATGGAGCATTGAGGACACTTCTCATATTTTCCATGGTGTCACGTAGAATGGGCATGCGTTGCTCGCTGAAAAAAGAATAGCTGAAACCATGCTCCATGCCCCTTTTTTCCTACAGAAAATGAAAAGGTCTAAAGTTTGCACTCAGTCACTTTCCTTAAGGGAGACGTTGGCTTTCGACAACAGATCTAACCTAGTTTAATTGTTTGGGACTCGCCTAGGAGAATCAAACCTTCCGTCCCTGTTGGGATGGTTAACTGGTACCAGATTGTTCTGCGAGGGATATGATATCGACTTGTTCATCAGTTGGCCACTGCAAGCCATTGTATTGCCAAATATACATTGAAATTTCTTCCACGATATCCCGTAGAAGTGGAATGCGTGGCGCGCTCAAAAGAGATTTGGTAACGCCGTCCTTTATCTATTGTGAACATGGAACTTGCAGACAGCGCCACTTCGCCAACACCAATTGACGAGGAGCGGCTCGACGACACCGACGATCAACAGACGGACGAGGTTCGTATTGTCTCCATTGAGGTTGAGGCCATCGCAGTGCGCCCCAGATCGTCGTCCGTCTCGTCCGGTTTGTTGGGTGACAGCCGCCGAACTTGCCGGCAGTTTTTCTGCAGCTGCGGTGCCATAACTGACAGTCGGGATCTCGTTAATGCTCTCGATAGACGGATTGCTGGCGTTTTAAGTGCGCTGCAGTTTAATCGACGACATTTGCCTGTCGGGGTGCTCCATTTAATGGATTTATTGCTCACCTTACTCGGTACTCTTATTCAGTCATTTGAGCGCTGCACTCACTGAAAAACTGCGGTAGTATCGGCGAAATCTTTGATGGCAGAAGGGGTTGGCTCAAAGAGGTGCCAGTCCTAGTGGACCATGAAGCGGGTGTGTGATTGAATGTTCCCTTTTCTTGCAAGTTTCTAGGGAAAATCGCATCCGCCAAAATGGCCAAAAGAAGGAAAGGGTTCGCCATCAGGGCTGCGCCATGCACGAGATGCCTACATAGGCTCATTCAAACCGTTTGTCATACTCAATTTGGCACCATATCATTGGTTTAGTAGTTGTGGAAGAGGAGGTGGGGAGTTGTCTGCGCATGAGCTGGTATCCAAGCCGGTGACAGAAATGCTGACACGACTGCTCCTAGAATTGCTGAGGTCACGAATGCAACGCTGGCATATGGAGCAGTCAGTAGGAGTCGCTGATTTCATACGCCTTACGAAACGAAGGCAATAACGACGATTTTCATCCCTCAAAGGACGCCACAGCGCAAGGGAAACTTCAGTGCAAGGCTTCTGAAATGTCCTCTAACTTGTTTTTCCATCACCTCTGTCCGGTCATTCTATAGGCCTAGTAGTCATTCAGATTATCTACAGCAATATCCTCTAGAAGTGTGTCAAAAGAAAATATTAAATAATTGATAAGGATGAGCAGAGCAGTGGCCATTTTTCAATGCCAAAAATGACATTTCGCCATGCCTTCGTTCAATACGTCGCAATTTTTATTCGATTGATAGCAACATTTTTGCTTTCATTGTGTTCCTCACTTGTAAACGATGCAATAAAAACAAATGTAGATGTGTAGAGAGCACACACACATCCTTACTTTGGTGCTTCATCTAAGCAGCATTTACACTATCAATTAAAAAATTGCGATGAATTTTTGGGGTACATGGCGAGATCTCGTCTTTTAATGCACTAAAGGATCGTTGTGTTGTTTCGCTTCAAAGCAAATTTGAAAAATTTTGAAGAATGACACCAAATTTTCCTTGAACAAGCGAATTATTCTACGCGTCTTGCTTAACCTGACTGAAGGTCGTTTCGATTTGGGAGAGTTCATTTTGATTTAAGAAGCCTTAGGCTACCTTACAAGAGTGTCCAATTTGATTATAAGTGCTCTGTTCGATTTGACCCGAGAATGGTATATAATAAGGAAAAGTGAAAGCAAAAAACATAAACTTATAAATTCTACTCTATCCAAAGTGATTTGTTTCGCCACCTATGTCCTGACGACGCATTTTTGTTGCAGCACCTTCAATACTGCTCATCAATGAAGAGGAGGGTGCTGTAATGATTTTGAACATATAAAATTACCACCTTACTAATCTAATTTCTGATAATTTTAATGTTCTTGAACGCAAAAAGCTTTAAAAGGCTTTAGTTTTATTTTATTTTTGGTTGTTTGCTGTTTCTTGTTGCTTTTTTGTTTTTTATATGAA
The DNA here is from genome assembly GCA_947396885.1 of Heligmosomoides polygyrus polygyrus. Lineage (NCBI taxonomy): Eukaryota > Metazoa > Nematoda > Chromadorea > Rhabditida > Heligmosomidae > Heligmosomoides > Heligmosomoides polygyrus. The sequence continues at coordinate 84,320,658 of OX377203.1, read as the reverse complement.
TCATAGTAGGTGCGGTACAGAATTCGTTTATAATGCTTTGAAATAATTATTGACCGTTCCTACCACAGAAAAGGTGCCAAAGGTGAAAAGGTGACGTGAAGCCATTTTTCTACCAAAAACGAGCGCTTGTTCTCGTGTGATCGCTATGACTTCCCGTTGTCCGCGGCGAGTTCTTGTGCGCAGTGATTCGTGTTAACGACCCACTGCGACGATTGCGGTCAAGAACCTTTCGAATAATTCAACCTGCGCCGCTGATTGACACTCCTCGTCGTCAGAGTGAAATCCGATCCATTTTCAAGGCGGTAGCCGTCTTGGACGCTGGATAATTGGAACGAAAAGACACCGCCTTCATTCATGCCCACTCCTATGTCTAAGGATCTCACCCTCAATGAAGAAATGGTTCTTTCTTAATTTTTACTTGTTTCTTAAATCTACGCGGAAATGCACTAGGAGATGTAGCAAAACTCTCATTGCCTATTAGCTCTTCGACTGAGTTCACCTCAAGTTTGCAATTATAATACATAAGGAATTTTGCCTTGAAGTGAACTCAGAAGACTGTGCGGATCTCTCCTGGTGTAGTGAGGATGGGGAAGTTCATTTAGTATTTTCGACGACGATCGTATGATTGAAATTCAACCATTTAATAGCCTACGCGAGGGCTCGTGTAGCGCAGTCGGAGGAGGTGCCGGCTGTCGCATGCACCCCATATCCGAATTCCTTGTTCAGATTTCCCGCCCAGGCCAACCATGCGTTCCAACCCTCCGGGGTCGGTGAATTGGTACCAGGCTTGTCTGGGAAGGATAAAGCACTGACGCTTTCATCGGCTGGCCACCGCAAGTCATTCTACGGGGCAAATACGCATTCAATTTGCCTCCACGACATTCCGCACTACTAGAATGCATGGCCATCCTAAAAAGGACTGACTGATTAACTAATGCCTTCTTTTATCCTTTGTCCTTTATCTGCCAGTACATTTTCTATTGTTTCATCCAACGGTACCTTCATCATCATCTCCCAAATATTTTTTTGCGTTTCCTTTTCCATTGTCTTTACCGCTCATCTTTTTTCATTCAACTTATTTCATTTTCCTTTTCATTGTTTACTATTAATTTCTGTCTTTTTTATGCAGGATAAAAGGGTGAAGGATAAAGGACGACATCACTTTCCCCTTTTGGGATGCGCCACGCAATCTTTTCTACGAGATGTCGTGGAGGTGATTTGAATGCGTATTTCGCCACATAATGACTTGCGGTGCCCAGCCGATGAACAAATCAGCGCTATGTCCTTATGAGAGTAGTTTGGTGCAAATTCACCGACCCCAGAGGGATGGAAGGCTGGGTTGGCCTAGGCGGGAAATCTCAACCAGGAATCTGGTGCACGCGACAACTGGCATCTCCTTCGACTGCGCTACACGCACCATTTTTCATATAGACAGGATTTAAAGATAGCGTGATAAGTGATATATGTATGTATATATATGTATATATGTATATATGTAGTAGATATATGTATCCCTTTCTTCACTGGGAAGTCACAAAAAAGAGGGTGATACTGTCGAAATGAACCCTTTTTATTACTTTTTTTAAAACTTTGTTCTCCATTTTTTATCTTCAAAATTGCATCTTTCCTCTGCTCATCCTTGTTTGGCCTACAATGGGCGACAGGCAAACTGTGCGAGAAACGGTTAGATAGCTGCGCTTAAATTTTAAAAAATTCAAGGCGTTCCTCCATCTTATTAACGGGAAAATACGGCACAGTCAGTCCAGAACGAAATTCCACGAAATTTTTACTCCCGGCCAACATATAAAGGGTAAACAGGCGCCTCAGCATACTGCGCCACAAGCGCCCGTGGTCAACAACATACATGCCCCTAAACCCTTGCACTTCAAGCTGGCAATAATCTTCCTTCTGAGGTTCCTCCTTTTACCACCCAGGCTTTTCCTTTTGAGGCTATTTACTCGCTTATTTTATCGAGGAACACTGTAATAAGCTCTTCTGGTTTGGATTGTTACTACATCTGAATACTAGGCCTTTACAGCTGGTTCTTTCAGACAGCACATCAAGAACCTACGCCTCGCACGTCCAAGAGCGCTACAGAGCAAGGCAACAACAGAGAACGACCTCCTGAAGAAGCGCAACCTCCAGAGGTGGACACTGAGCGCGAGGCAGAAGGCGAAGGAACTGTTGCTGCCGAAGCGAAACCGGACGCGATGGAGGACGCGCTGCTGATAAGTCCTGGACATGGGACAGAGACGAAGCTGGACGACAGCAGCGAAGACGTGACCCCTACTGCTGCTACTGAAGCTCGAAGGACCTTGGAGGAGAGGGAGGCGGAACGACAGGCGGATCTGGAACTCGAGAGCGAGCTCGTGCTGCTCGACACTAGTGCTGCCGCTCCGGCAAAGCAGGTAAGCGCTTGAAGCTTTAAGGTTTCTTGCTATGATGTACACTGATGCACGGAAGTTACTGAGGGGTAAAATATTTGGGGTAGCAACATACACGATTTTGTTGACGTCTTGACCAAGCGCATGGTGCAATCTCCTTTTCAGTGCTAAAAACTACTTTCTTTTTGCACGTTAAAACAAACTTTACGTCAAACTGCGTATTTCAAATAAAATTGGGCTTTTCTGAAATTAAGTTGTATACGATTTCAAGTAAAAGTGGATGTCATCTAAGCAAGCTTGCCGTTTTTGAAATCAAAATGATCAGCATCAAAATCAAAGCGAGCGTCTTACAGAATAAGATACAGACTTTCCGGGACAATTATTATAATTTTTGTTTAAGGAAAATTTAGCGTGACATTCCTTGGATTTTTTTATACAAGCGCGTTTAACTTTTTCTTTAAAAGCCTCCTTACAATTTCTTCACATCGAATGTCACGAAGAAAAAAGAGAATGAACCTCCGCTCTAGACGTGCACCCAAAATTTTAAAATATAAAATTTTATTTTTTAATAGAAATAATGGTTAAAATTTATTCTAAAGTGCAGAAAGGCAACATTTTTTAGTGTACTAAAATAACAGATCAAATCATGCACTCGCCTACCTCGTTGCGATTTCTATTCGATTGTGATGATGTTAACGCTGCTTGCTTAAAATAGCGAAGTGAAGTTGACAAGTGTGCAACTTCTCTTAAGCAAACTTTTGCGACCATTCAATTGAAAATCGTGACGCCTTGGCAGAGTGCATGGCGCGATTTCTTTTTAGCGCTAAAACACTGATTTCTTCTTGCGCTTCAAACAAACATTATCCCATCATTTTTTCTAAAAAATAAAAATACTATGGAAATTTAAACAGTCTGTTCACTTATTGGAACAGTTAAAATATTTCATACAAAGACATACTAATGGCAAGTTGTCCTAAATCAAAAATTACTTTAACCTTTTCGGGGAGTCTACGGTTTAATCTGGGAGTTTGTTGTGAAATGCAAATTCAGTTTGATTTGAGAAGCGACGGCGTGAAGTGGCGCCCATACTTTGAAAAGTGTTCATTTTGACGTGAATGAGGATTATACCATTTTCACGTCAAATTGGACACTCTTCTAAGCTCGCTTTAAGGCTTAGAAATCAAATCGTGCTCTTCCAAATCGTATGACCTTTAGGAAGTTTAAACTTCGGACTCAATTAAATGGTTTGAATAATTTTTGTTCAAATAAAATTTGGTATAATTCCCTTTGAATTTTTTTGCTTACCTGCCCAATAAGTGTGGTAATTTAATAATTTTTAAAGGAAAACAATAAATTATAGTTTGACTTAAAGCAGAGCTAGGACGAAAGCACATAGCGCATTAAAAGATCAGATTGCGCCATGTATTCAAAAAGTTATCAAACAATGTGTCCACTTATTGTGCAGGTGAATTAAAACTTCAAAAAAAGTTGTACTAAAATTTTCCTTGAACAAAAAATTATTGTAGCCTCTTCAGAGCGAGTCTTTAGTTTGATGTAGAAAATGATTCTAATCTAGAAGAGTTGGATTTGAAGTGTTTAAAAGTTTTAGGTTGTCTTAAAAAAGGTCTACTTTGACTTGAAAAGTATCCAACTCAACGTGAATATGGTGTATACACAACCCTAAAATCATAATTATCTTGGAATCACTAGATGCGATTTTATATTGTGAGTCATTTTATTACCTTGTTCGGGGGCTATGTTTCTTTGTTAGGCAACGTTTTTACGCATACATTGCACAATTACTTTTTTCTATTTGAATTTATTTTCTATTTCCACCAATTCAGAATTCCACTTTTGCTCACGCGAGGTGTTTTTCAGCTTGAACCTTGGATGTTTTTGCTCGTTTTTTGAAAATAACTGTCTTTCATACGGTTTTCAGGAAGGCAATTTTGGTTCTCCTGCGGAAAGGCTGGAAGGTAGTAACACGACTGCGTCGCAGCCATCACCACAGTCAACGACGACGACGGCTTCGGAGGTTGGGAGCTTCAGAGGCTCCAAGGTTTCGAAAGATTCCAAAAAGGTGAATTTGATTGATCTGTTTTTAGTTTCGATTTTTACTTGCTTCATTATTCTTTTTGTTCCTTTGTTTATGTATTTCTTATATTTATTAGATAATAAGTTCTGCTTGACATTCTGGTCTCGAGATAGCGTAATCACAGGAGGTGTTGGCTGTCGCGTGCATTTGATACCAGGTTGCTGGTTCGGATCTCTTGCTCAGATCAACCAAGCCATCCATCCCTCCAGGGTCGGTGAATTGATTCCAGACTTGTCTGAGATACACTGACGTCTTCATCGGCTTGGCCAAATACGCATTCAAATCGCCTTCACGACATCCCGTAGAAGTACAATGCGTGGCACATCCCGAAAGCGATTGAGTAACGCCGTCCTTCCGTCTTTATCCTTAGAGTTTTGCTTTGTCAAGCTAGGCTCACTTGATGCTGAAGAACAGCATACTTAAAAAAATTACGGTGGTTCTTTGCTACGGTATGTCTTGCTAAGAATTGCTCTATTCATCAGTTGACTAAAGCCGTTTTCAAAAAAAAAGTGAGATGTTCAAAAAATAAAAGTTGATCAGCGTTTTAGGCAGCCGAGAATAGCGTCCCTGTGAAGCCGCAGAGTCGCCTCGTACGACCACAGAATCGACTCATTCACACGTGAGTTACAGTTGCAGCTTTTCTACATGTTTCATCTATATTCTCCTTCATTACTATTTCTCTCGTTTTTAATTTCAATTTTTCGTTCCGTTCGTAATTATTTAGTTAAGTACACTACTTTGGGATATGCATAAGAGCGTTTTTTCTGAACAAAAATTTTGCTTGCTTCATTCGTGTTTCTTATAACTTTTTGCATGAAGGATCTTTTACAATAGGATTAGGTCGTTGCACGTGACATGGCCGAAAATGCGAAAATTTTGACAAATCATAGCTTTGCTTGGAAACAATTTTATAAATCGAGATAAGCACCCTTACAATTACTATACTTTTCCCAACGCGACAATAGTTTAGAGATTCCATCTTTGTAAAAATCAGAATTACGAGAATTAATAAAACATAAGAAGTCATTTTCGACCTAATCTTGGATGCTGAATTTCTTATCCTTCACATGACGATCTAAATACTTGAAAAAAATGATAATCGGTAGGAGACATATCTGGTGAATATGTCGGATGTGGCAGTGTTTCGTATCCCAATTCATCCAGTTTTTCGACAACAATTCTGAAACGTGCTGACGCACGTTGTCATGCAGAAGGATTGGGCCTCTTCGACTGACCAAAGCCGGCTGTTTTTCAATCAACTTCTGCTGCATCACTTCAATGTCGGCGCAGTACCTCTCCGCTGTAGTAGTCTCTCCAGTCTTCGCGAACTTGCAATGGCCCATACCGGCCATTGTCTACCATATGATCGTCGTGATCTTCTTTTGATGGAGACTTGGTTTCGGCATTCCCCGGGGTCCCTCATTTTGTTGTCCAGCCATTGTGCAGAGCGACGGCGATGGTCATGAAGGATCCGCTTTTCGTCGCATGCCACGATCCCCTTCAAAAAAGCCCCCCCCCCCTCCTAGATTGCGCAGTATGAACGGGCTTCAAGATCTGCCAGCGCTCACTTCGTGCGGGATCCTTTTATTCAGTTTCTTTACTCTTTCAATCGCATCTAAGTGGCGACTGATAGCGCTGCTGTCAACGTCGAAATGCTGTGCCGGCTCCCTCACAGTTTGACGCGGATCCGTTCCACCATGGCTTCGAGTTGCTCGTCGTTAAGGAGTGATGGAGGCCCACCTCGGTCGCCGCCTTCGAGACTTTCATCTTCAGATCGAAGCCTTTCAAACCGGTGGTGAATTGTGCGTTCCTTAGCGAAATCCTTCCAAAATGCAGCGTTGATGTTGCCAGCTGCGCCAGCGACGTTGTGTCCACTTTTCCATTCATAGAAGTAGAGCATCCGATTGTCACTGCGATTCATACAGCAAAAATGACGTCAAAACTCGGCAAGAGGTAATTACGCCACAAAAGCTATAAATCGCAAGAAAGCGGAGACTCAGCGCTTTCAGATACTTTACAAAATTCACGAAAAACGAACAGCCACGAAAAACCGACCAGAAATTGAGGTAGCAAAATCGGCCATCTCATATGCAACGACGTAATAATTTGCCCTTGTTAAAATCGTGGATAATTTTGGATCTGCTCAACTCACTGACCTCGTATGGATGGAAGGCTTGGTTGTCCTGGGCGGGAAATCCGAACCAAGAACCTGAGTCAGTCGAGATGTAGACGACAATCGCGGCTTCCATCAACTGCACTATCACGCGCTCACTGATCTCACACCATAATTCGGTTCACCCACCGTCACATCCTTCAATATGGGGTTTAATAACTGCCATAAGACACGCATACATGGATAAGGGCGGCGTTAATCAATCCTTCCTTGGGATGCGCCAGGCTTTCTACTTCTGTGGAATGCCCACGGGCAAGTTGAATAAATATTTGGTTCACAGAGCGCATATAGCGCAGTTGGAGGAGTCGGCTGTTGCATTGACCCAATAGCAGGTTCCTGGTTCGGATTATTCGTCCAGGATAACCAAGCTGTCCATCCCTCCGGTGTTGGTGAACTGCTACCAGACTTGTCTGGAAAGGATAACGCGGTGACTTGCTCGTCGGCTGTCCAAAACCATTGTATGGCCAAATTCGCCTTCAAGTCGCCTCCACGAAAGTGTTTTGTCATTCCCAGATTAGTTTGATACCAATTCCAGCTGGCATTGGAAGAATGTGAAATGGTTGTTTGCTCGGAACGGAACGCGAACCTTGAATAAATTTAAGGTGCACCTAAAACCGCCTCCTCCTCGAGTGCACTATCGGCGCCGTAAAAGATGACTTGACACGAAGGACAGAACACTGAACTGCTTCCCAGCTGATCGTTGTTACCCATTCCATGCGTCCGATGTGTTCAATGTCCTGATGTGCTCTCACGGCTGTTTACCTTTATTTGACATACACGTTAATGGCAATAGGATGAGCTCATGTCGGACCAACTAACCTCGATTTAGGAAGAAAAATTCTTCTTGATTATTAATAGCAAGTAGCACTTAGTAAAGCGTCACCCCTCATGAGCGCAAAGCACCCATCAAGAATCCAGTTCTGGATTTCCGAACTGCAGAAGAAGTCGCGGAAGAGCGGATCCATTTTAGGCTCTATGGATGGTCCAAAGAAATTGTGTTAGGTTATGCGGTCCTCGTTCAACAACCTGCGGTACGAAGAGTTCATAGGTTAAGCAATTAGAAGTATAGAAAAGGAAGATCGGCAAAGCACTAATCAAAACGCTAACTGATATTCACTAACGGCAGTTATCCTTACCCCGAGAGACATTCTGTTGGTTTGAATTTTAGCTGATAAGCTGATCTCTATGAGAGGATATTTCAATCTGAATCCGACAGTGTATAACAATATTTATTGATCTATTATTTCACACATAATGCATATTATTATACAGAGTATTGCATACATGAAAGCACCGTTTGAAAGGTGGTAACTTTGCGGCGATTAAAGGTACTGAATAAGCTCAGAGGTGGTATGAAAGCGCAGGAAAGTAGACATTTCTTGACAAATAAGCGATAAGGGGTCCACCACACACTCGTCTGATTTCTTGCAACTACACTAGACCCATTGTTTTGCTTGAACTCTTGTCATAATTTCTTCATAAAGTTGCCTTATCTACTGATTTCTGCTTTTTTAAGTTTAACGCTTAAAATCACTCCACAACATGTGGAAAAATACGGGGCATCCTCGGAATGCAGGCGCTGTTTGAAAGGCTCTAACAGCTAAGCCTTAATTGGAGTTATAAAGGATAAAGGATAAAGGACGGCGTTAGTCAATCCCTTCTGGGATGCGCCAGCGCATTCTACTTCTACGGGATGTCGTGGAGGCGACATGAATGCGTATTTGGCCATACAATGACTCGCGGTGGCCAGCCGATGAACACGTCAGCGCTCTATCCTTCCCAGACAAGTCTGCTACCAATTCACCGACCCCGGAGGGATGGAAGGCTTGGTTGGCCTGGGCGGGAAATCCGAACCAGAAACCTGGTATCGGGTGCGCGCGACAGTCGCGCCTCCTCCGACTGCGCTACACGCGCCCTAATTGGAGTTAGCAGGAACAATAAGTGGCAGTGATTTAAAAAAAACTTTATAACCTTCACTAGCGGTGAAAATGAGATATATTGAAAAAAAAACTATTAAAAAACAGATAAATAAGACCAACTTTTAGTTTTTAACAACTCTTTTATTAACTCTAATTGCTGCTAATGAAACTTTTGAAGCTTCTATTAACTTCCATTATATTGGGCGCGTGGAGCGCAGTCGGAGGAGGCGCCGATTGTCGCCCGCACCCAATACCTGGTTCCTGGTTCGAATTTCCTGCCCAGGCCAACCAAGCCTCCCATTCCTCCGGGGTCGGTGAATTGGTATCAGATCTCTCTGGGAAGGATAGAGCGCTGACTTGTTCATCGGCTGGCCATCGCAAGTCAAGTTTTGTGTGACAAAATGCGCATTCAAATCACCTCCACGACATCTCGTAGAAGTAGAATGCATGGCGCATCCCAGAGGGGTTTGAATAACGCAGTCAGTCCTTTATTCTTTTATTCTTTATATTATATTATATATTTTAGTAATATTTTGGACTTGCCTAATAAACTATATACACTATCATTTTTTATTATCTTTTTTTATTTCTTTCATTTAAAATTTCTTAATTACTTATACTTATGCATTTCTTTAATTGATATTTTAAGCGTCACTCTGAAGTCTACTTCTCTCAAAGTTGGTGATTTCAGAGCTCCTCAGGGCGGAGCAACAGCGGCTCGAACTCTGTCGGCAGCAAGACCAAGGTCGGTGGGCGCTATTCGCGTGATTCCTGTGCACTTTTTGAGCATTCCGGAAGTTTCTCGGGCCCTTGTCCAAGTGCTGCGGCTGGTTCAGTGCCCGACGTGGTGCTCAATAACGACGGCCCGGCTATCACGAGCAATTATCTCGCACGCTCCGTGTTGGTCGGGAGAGTTCTGCGAGTTCGCCACAGCATGCGAGCTTACTGCCTAAGCGTCCTATCTGTCTGGCTGATCGTTGAGCGACTTTTTGGAGTTGGTCGCCTATGGTATTGAGCTCTGCCGTTCTGTGGACGTGCTGTGTGATTGACTATTTTGTTGAACATTTAGAGAACACTGACGATGGACTGGGTAGTTCCCGGCAGCAATGAGAACGCGCGGTTCCTCTGCCAGTTTTGTCTGGCTAACAGTCTGTTCTTAGCCTTTACGAGAGGAGCATTGGATCCACGTCTCCGCAAAAAATACTAAAAGTTTACCTTATTTCTCCTACTGCTGCTGCCGTATGTATGTTATGAGCTTTTTTCAGTATATACCATTTTCATGTTGAATTCGACATTTTTAAATTGACAAACTGGACAGTCTTCTAAGGGAGATTGTCGCTTTTGAAGTGAATCTCATCATCTTCAAAACCGAAAGGAGCGTTTTCTGCAATATTCTAGAGACTCTCCGATAATTTCTTAGCATGATTTTCTTCGATTTGTTTCAAGTTCATCCGCTCCAGTAAGCGAACTTATTGTTTGAAATTTAAAAAATAATTCTTAAAAGAAAGATAATGATTCAAAACTTGCTCTAAATTGCAGAAAGGTGGAATTTTGTAATTAAAAAAAAACTCTAAAAAGAGATTTCTCCATGCACCTTATAGGACGTCGCGGTTTTTCTTTTATTGATGGCGAAAATTCTGCTTACCTAGAGTTACACATTTGTCGAATGCTGTAGCACGACATTTGTAGAAAACCCACGTATCCTCTCTTGGCCGGTTCAACTGAACAGAATTTACACTGCATATCAACCAAGCGAAAATCAGAGCAATCTAGGCGAGTGCACGGCGCGATCTCCTCTTTTATTACAATGAAAATTGTTCTCGTTGTGCTCTTTAGAGTAGGCTTTAGATCACAGTTTTTTAAAGTTACAATTTTTATAAGATTTCGAACGGAGTATCCACTTCTTAGAGCAGCTGAGTCCAAATTGATCTTGCTTTCAACTCTATAAAATTCCCATTTCTTATTTGTTCTAAAATAAAGGTAGGCATCTTGTAGAGTTTTGAACTTTGGCTAATGTTGGTCTATATTTTTTAAAGAATGTTGTACTAATTTTTCTTAGGGCAAAAAATGTTTTTATCTTCTCGGTGAGTTTCTTGTTTAATCTGGAGGACTCCTGGGGCCGGATTCATCAATGACTTACAGCAATTTAACGGTGAAAATACAGCGAAAATCTCTGATAGTGCAGCTTATCAGGCGATATGGTGAAACATTTCGCCAATTATCAAGGATTTCGGCTGTATTTTCTTTGTTAAATTGCTGTAAGTCGTTGATGAATCCGGCCCCTGATTTCATTTGGAAGATACACAGGTCAGTTTGATCTCGAACGCGTGGAGCTTGCTTGGAGAAGTGTCCGAATTGAATGTTGATGTGAAGATGGTATGAGTTCTCCCGAAAGGTTATGGTAATACGCTTATCTTCAAGCTGGCTAGGCTCACCAAAAATATTTAGTGCGGACATTGATCGAGAAGCTCATATGACCATGAAATGTGCAGCCGCCGGCCGAGACGTCCGGCCCCGTGCAAGCACAAACAAAACGGGCCCAGCTTATGCTCTCACACTCCACCTGGCATCGAGACCGCTTCAGACACCGATGCAGCCTCCGTGTTTCACGGATGCGTTCCGCGGCCTTTTTTGAGGAGCGACGGCTTGGCGCTGTTACCGTACCCCCACCGTAACATCTAAAGCATTGGGTGGCTCGATAATTAATGTCCTGTTTTTCATATCTTCTCTCTTTTTCTATTATTTTTTATTTTATTTTTTATTTTATTTTTCATAAGTGAATTTATTTATATTAACAACAAATGTAATCAATGATATATTGACTGTTTTGTTTGATGAACTTTTGCCATTTTTAGGTAAGTTGAAAAATTCCGAAAAATTCTGAAAAAATAAGTTGAAAAGTTAAAAAAAACCCTGGCTTTTGGAAGCGAAGAACGGGTGAAACTCGTTTTTCATAGCTTGATCGAAATCAAAAGTTTGACCATTGAAGTGGTTTTGAGAGCGAATCAAATGACATACTGATGGTACTAAATCAGGGCTATAGGATGGACGTAGCATCGGTTCCCAATTAAACTCTTCATTTCTAGCGGGTCATCAAAGAGGTGTGGGATCTGGCGTTATCATGAATGAAAATCACGCATTTGCAATAGACCAGTTCAGTGCATTTTTTCTAGAAAGCAAGGATGAGGATTTGGACACTCATCCTTGACAAGAGGGCGTGAAAGCGCAGTTGGGAAAGGTACCGGCTGTCGCATGCGCGCCGTGTCGCGGGTTCGGTCCATCAAAGGTCAACCAAGCCTTCCATCCACCGCGGTAGATTATTTACTAACGGACTTGCTTTAGAAGGAAAAAGCACTGACTTGCTTTTCGACTAGTCACCTCAGATCATGGCTTACGCCGAATACGCATTCAGTTAGCCTCCTCAATATTCCATAGGTGTAGAATGCGTAGCGTTTTCCAAATGAGGACGGGTTAACGCCGTTCTTTATTCTTTATTTTTAATGTACCTTGTATTTACGGCTAGTTTTCTGGCGTATATGAACTTATTCGTCTGCTGCTGTGCTCATTTCCTTTCCAGTAGTAAACATATCGCAGTTCTTTAGAAATCCTTTTGCGGAATCCTTCTATAACTCCGAATCCGCGTGACCTCCATCGGATCTCATTCATGCGATACTTCTTGAATTCAACTCTTAATTGCTCCGCTTCATCTCTACATGCGTCGACTTGATGATCATTAATCCCGACTTTACGACACCTCCACTCCACTTGAAAGCAGCCCGTGAAACTGGACTACCGATATCTTCACACGTTCAAGTACTTGATTCAGAGTTCAGAATGTATTTGAATTATATATGTAGAGCGTCCTCGCCGCACTCCCTGCTCAAGTTATTAAGTGGATGGGCATGATCGGATTTTCTGCGTTCCTCCAGATTAAGAAATTTATCCACTTGATCGTAATGCTCACCTCCCAAAACGTTAAGCACTTCACCATCCAGGATTGGATTAGTCGAATCTACTTTTCTATATTCTGAATGAGGATGTTTTCCTACAGTCTTGTGATATGTAGTAAAGGGTAAAAGATAAAGGATGGTCTCAGTCAACTCTTAATTATCGAATTCTGTCTACCTTAGCCTTCTTTGAATTGATTCACCTTTATTCAGTGCACCATGAACACAGGTGTAAGTCGTTAAAAGAGAGATGAGAAACAAGAGCGTCAAACAAACAGTAATACTTAAAAAATCTAACCTGATCTGAGATTTCGCAACAGAAATATGACCTATGAACTTTCCGCAATTATGTTCAAAGCCTTTTCTCAAACGCTTTTTTTTTCTTCCAGGTTTCGGTCGTCCTCTTCCGTTTTTTGGTTTTTCAAATCGGATTTGAAAGTGTTTAATAAAGTCATGTCTTTATCCATGAGTGGATATGGTCACCATCAGTATCTTAAGGAACCAGGGGCCTGATTCATCAACGACTTACAGTAATTTAACAGAGAAAATACAGCCAAAATCCCTGATAGCGCGGCTTATCAAGCGATAAATAAAGGATAAAGGACAGCGTTATTCAATCCCTTTTGGGATTCGCCACGCATTCTACTTCTACGGGATGTCGTGGAGGCGACTTGAATGCGTATTTGGCCATACAATGACTTGCGGTGGATAGCCGATGAACAAGTCAGCGCTGTATCCTTCCGAGATAAGTCTGGTGCCAATTCACCGACCCCGGCGGGATGGAAGGCTCGGTTGGCCTGGGCGGGAAATCCGAACCAGGAACCTGGTATCGCGTGCAAGCGATATGGAGAGCGATATAAGCTGCGCTATCAAGAACTTCAGTTGTAATTTCTCTGTTAAATTGCTATAAGTCGTTGGTGAATCCGGCCCCAGGAATCCATTCGTGCTTGCCTTCTGACACCACTCAATCAATGATGTGACGTTTGTGCTTTCCTGAGGCTCGTACACACATAGAGATTAATTATTCAGCCTCACCTGACGCCCTGCCGACCGACTTGACGAATAACTAACTACACGAAAGTTGCTCGCTGTACATCGTTTGATTTTCTCAACCCCTTAGACTCCCCTCCCTTCTTTGCTTCCAGCTTGCACTTTAGCCGAAATTTATGTGGGTTTCATGTTGCAGCAGCACGATGTAACTGGCAAAAGAAGGCTGGGAGTGCCGTCGAAAATAGTCTTCACTAAATGCAGTTTTTAACGAATGTCATCTTTGCATGCTCGAGCTCGGTCGTCCGCGCTTACTAATGCTCTATGTTTTCCATGTCGTTAGCAGACCGTAGACAACCTAATGGCCGGCCATCTATCTTCACGTCCATCTACCTATTTCCAGCCTTGCAAGGCGTTTTGCGAGGGGTGGCAAACATATTGGTGAGGGGGGGAGATATGGTGTCCGCTTGACGAACACCTCTGTTCACGCTGACGACGATGTCGTTGTACAGGGTGCGCCAAAATTATTGCGACAAGGTTTTCAATTCGCCGAGAGAGAAAATGCGGTACTTTCGAGAAACCAACGATGAGATAATGCTTATCAGTCTATTGTAAACTATACGCAACATTGAGATTCGAAGATATCTCCATCGGCGTCGATACAAACTCTGAGGCGCTTCGGGAGGGCATCGACGGCGGCACGCAAGTAAGGCGCGTTGAGCTCATCCCACGCCCTTCTTCAAAGGATCCACGGGGCGGTGAGGTTTCCCGCAGGCTTTGGCTTCCAGAGCTGGCCAGACCGTGTAATCCATAGGATTCAAATCCGGTGAGTTGGCTGGCCACTCGTGGAAGCAGGTGAATGGCGGAAAGTTGCCTTGGCACCAGTCTTGCAGCATTCTTGCTCTGTGAGCTGGAACTCCTTCCTGTTTGAAGGTCCAGGAGGGTGCACGTGGGTCTTCTTGTAGGCCTTAAGTCCCAGTTTACGGAAGATTCTTCTCAACGACGTCTCCATGATGTCCATTTTCCCGACAACCGGCGGACCGAGCGCGCCGGCTTCCTACGAATTCGTTCACGTACCCTCCTAATGTTGTCCGTAGTTGTAATAGATAAGTGTCTTTTCCGTCCGGATCTATTCCCAGGTCTTCTTAGCGTCTGATGGACCTATTCATGATACTCTGGTAAACTCCAAGACGGTGGTGAATGTAGCGTGCCGAGAAGCCTTGAGGGTAAAGCTCAATGATTTAAGAACGGTGGCACGAACCCTTCACTATCTTGAAAAACGATTTATTGTTACGTTTGACTGAGGTAAGCATAAACTAATTGACTCAATAAAAACAATAAGAGCACGAAAAAAAGCAGACGCTACGAATAAAAGGTCAAATTATCTGCGTATGTGCTGTCGCCATAATTTTGGCGCACCCTGTAGAATGGTAAAATCCAGGTCGTGAATCCACTCCACAGCTCTCGAAGGATTCTTATGTACGGAGTAGGGACGCTCTGAGTGAGCAGAACTTCGATGACCGCTTCAGTTTCGACGGAGTCGAATGTCTTTTTCGTGTCGATGAACTTAAGGCTCAGCGGCAGCTTGTACTCTCGCGACACTTCGATGAGCTTCGTAATGGTGTGTATGTGGTCGATCGTGCTGAATCCTCCCCGAAATCCTGCTTGCACGCATGGCTGTCCTTCGTCCAGCGTTCTGCTGATCCTATTCAGGATCACTCGAGTGAACAGCTTGTAGACTACGGACCAGGGGTGTGCGTTAATTTTTTTTGGGAAAATTTAAACGACCATCGAACGAATTAAGTGTTGAAGTTCTGCCTCATCCGCCATATTCTCCAGACGTCTCGCCACCCGACTACCACCTTTCCAAACACTTTCAGAACTTTCTCGCTGGTAAAACCTTCACCAATCAGGACCAAGCCAAAACGGCTTTCGTGGATTTTGTCGAATCTCGACCACCTAATTTTTTTCGATGGTGGAATAAGTCGACGGGTTTCCCGTTGGCAAACGTTTGCTGATTCGAACGGTGCTTACTTCTACTAAATCCGATAAGATTTGAGACAGTTATGGTAGTTCACAGAGATCCACTCAAAACGCTGAGAACTTCCCGGACAACCTAATGTGGATGTTATTTTAGTTTCTGATTGCATTGTTCTTCGCATGGATTTTAGCCCTAAATAATATTAATACACCTTAAGTGCGCTCATAAAATAGGCTAATAAAAACACAAAAATCTTGAACAAATTCGATTAATTCGCTCTAATCAAAAGCATAACGTCGTTATGCAATTTCGCTTTTTAATCTTCCCAGTGCTTTGCAGCAACAAATGTAAAAGTCTAACATATTGGAAAGAATGACCTTTTCGTAGGTTAGTTGCTACTGCTGTCTTTATAAACTAATACGTTTGCTTTTGGTTTTGCCGTTATTGTCAAAGAATTATAGAAGCGTGCCCGCTTCCACTATTAGGATAGGGTCCGATGTGCCAAATTGATGAGAACGAAGCATAAGTAGCTGGGAAAGAAACTCCTTGTCCCTATTGAACTCTTGCTTGCAACTGTATTCACGGAGGTTCTCCTCCAGTAGGAGTGATAGGTTGTTGTGATGTGGAGGAGTTTTCAGAAACTTTTTGATCACAAAGAAACTGTGTTAGGCCCTGAGCTGGTTCTTGAGATGATCGAGCGAACCCTTTCTTCTTCACAATCCCCATAAAGGAGGAGTATTGTAGTGAAGGATATAACAAGAAGTGCTGCAAAGAGTATTGATTCAACGTAGGATCCTCGCTGATGCTCCCTTGTGCGCTATGACCTAAGGTTGGTGCTACCGTAGCGCTCTGGGCTTCTGTTTCTCCGCTGGTGCTCAGGATGGATGAGAAAGGAAAGGACGATTGTGTCTTCCAGCTAAATGTCACACCACATGTCAACCAGCTGCAGAAAGTGTGTATTCCCTGCTGTGCCCACTGGGGACCTGACCTGATCCATGAACTTTATCATAAATTTTCGAATTGTATTGTAGATCCTCCAATTTGCGAATCAGTCCCTTCTTCTGATCCTGTTTAGAGTTTTTCATGTGGTACCTTCATATTTCACCTGAGTTGACTTCATTTGACCTCGGCTAATTTTTGATTTTTTGTGAAAGGCTGATGTCTGATTGCGAAAATTTAACTACACACCGCTTCTTCTCTCTCCCATAAATGTTTCAGCTCGGCGATGCCCAAGCCAGCAGCCAGTACAATGGCGGCGCCTCGCTCGATTAAACCACCGGTTCCACGCCCAGTGCCGAATGCCTCATCCAAGGAGCAACTGAACAAGCGGCCGAACGCGCGGACTCAATCGCAACCCCGACTGAGCATCGAAGGTGAGCCTTCATTTCTGTGGTGTCTTGGCTCCCTTATTGTAGACTTTACCCTAAGTGGGTTTTCACGGTGGTTCAGTGGTTTAGACAAATATTTATCTGAACTAGAGCTGTCGCTCTGGACGGCAAATTGACGACACTGCCCATGGACCAGCTCTCCGCCTAGCTGGTCCTAACATATGGGGCATAGATGGCGAGAAGTCGAGCTCTTTGTGCGAGACAATTTCCATTGGTTTTGTAGGAAGTTTCAATGTTATCGTTTCGAAAACTTCATTTTCCACACGTTCTTAGGAGGCAGGATGTCCTTTTTTAATTATTTATTTTTTCATGACGTAGATCGAGGCACACGTGAAATTACAATGTTGGAATATAGTATCAACCAACTATACCAAAAACAATTGCAATTCAAGGCACTCACTATGGACGTGAAAGCAGTTTGCTTAAACAATGCAAAGGTAGACCTAAGTCGTTCCCGATTTACCTAGAACACAATCATGCTGTTTGAGTAAACGAGTGGTCTACAGATCGTAGTGTCAGCACATACGCATTCTACTTGAACTGGATGTCGCGAGGGCAATTTGTATGCGTATTCCGTCGATGTCTTGCGGTGGCCAGCCGATGTAGTAGGTTGGCCTGGGTGGAAAATCCTAACCTGGAACCTGTTGTCGTATGCAGATGACAGCAGGCGCGTCTTCGGAACGACTAACATAATTATGTTTTGTTGGTGCGTGGTTTTCATCCAAAGTTGGCTTTATTTAGAATTTTTGAAGACGCTTTAGAGAATTCTTGGAATGTCTGCAATACTGTGTAGTATTAGGCTGTCGACATCTGACGACATCGTGCTCATAACACCGAGCATCAGTCAGGCGGAGCGAATGCTGGCCGACTTCGATCGTGTATGTGGGAACGTTGGACTGCAGATCAATCTTATGAAGACGATGTTCATGAGGAACAGACAAGGAGTGATAAGTCTCTGCCCCATTCTCGCTCAACGGAACGAACATCTCCGAATGCTCCACCTATGTGTACATATCTGGGTCGCGAAGTCAACATGGCCAAGACCTAGCACCAGAGGTGAGCAGGAGGAAACGTGCGGCTTGGGGAGCTTTCAAGAGCGTCGAAGAAGTCGCGAAGAAGACGAAGAACGTCCGACTCCGTGCCCACCTATTCGACTCCACCGTTCTTCCTGCCCTAACATACTCCTCAGAGACCTGGGCTATACGAAAGCAGGATGAACACGCGATCAGCGTCGCGCAGCGTGGAATCGAGAGGACGATGCTCGGAGTGAAACGACTCACGCAAGTGAGAGAAGGCCTCCTGAGTTTCGAGCTTCGCCCACGTTCGAAGATCAGAGACGCTGTCGCATGGGCCAAGTCGTCGAAAATTAGGTGGGCCAGCCACGTAATGCGATTCGCAGACACCCGCTGGACGAGAGCCATCACCGACTGGATTCCGCGGGATGTCAAGAGAACACCACGACGCCTACCAACGCGTTGATCGGACTTCTTCTGAAAGCCCTGAACGACCGATATGACGCTCTTCGTGTCCCTCAAGCGAGGAGAATCCATTGGACCACTGTGGCACGCGACAAGGACGAATGGAGACGCTGTTGGCGCCCGCTCGAGCAAGTCGATGATTAACGAGACAACAGGTGACACAGGTGATTAGGCTGACACAAAATTAATCGCCGAAACGGACCGCTTAGTTCAAACTGCTATAATTCAGCTTGAACGCAACTTTAGTAATCGAAGCAAAAACATCCAGAATCTAAGCATCTTTGCAAACGAGCAGGTGAAAAACGTAATCCTTTACAATGAAAACTGAGGTCACAGGAATTAACGAAATCAAGGAGGGCGTATTCAATATCGGCCAAATTATTGAATTGTTTCTAATGCAAATGAGAATCATGAGATCGGAAAAAATGATAGTCAGTGGAAGAAAGGTCGGGAGAATGTGGTGGGTGAAGAAGAACTTCGATACCTAAAAGGGTCAATTTTCGCCGAGTGACTTGTGAGGTGTGTGGCCTTGCGTGGTCCTGCAGTAGGAATGGCCCTCTTCTGTTCACCACTGCCGGCCATAATTTTTGCAACTTCCCATATATTTGGTCTAAATCACAGCAGTAGGACTCTAGACTGCTTGACAAGGTGGCAAAAAGCTGTAATGGATTACACTCACCTTTTTAAAATAAAAATCGAAAAAGGAATCGAAGACTTTTCTTCGTTTTTTGAAACTCACAAGGCATTATCTACTCGGAGCTGTTGGTCTGCAATCGCACCGTCAATGTCGACGTCTACACGGGAGCTCCAGAGAATACGCTTTAGAGGAAAAACGACCGAAACGTCTTGAAGTCGTCCTCCTCCACGACGCGATTTTCTAGAGAAGGTTGGCTCGACGACGTTGCCTCTTCCACCGTACAATCCTGTCATGGCGCCGTTAGACTACTGCCTCTTCAGAGCCCTCAAGCAGGCAGCATCTGCGCGAGAAAACGTTCGATATTATAACCACATAAGAGCGAGACTTTCCCCTTTCTAGACACTCAGCCTCGCTCTTTCTGGAGCATGGACTTGAAAACTTGACTAGGGAATGATCCTATTGCCGACACCAACGCTGATTAAATTGTTGATGTATGAATTATTTTGTTAAAGAAAAATAAAATTGAGCACCAGGCTCTTTTATGGACAAAAATTATGCATCAACATAATATTTTTGAAAATTCTGTATACCCCAACTAAGAGAGTGAAGGTGGTTTCAAAATTTTCCAAGTGAAAATTAAAAATTAAAAATAATGAAAGCTTAGAGAAAGCTGCATAACTATTCAGATACGATGAGCAGTCAATTTCAGCAAAACCTCCAAGCAACCAGAACACACCCAAGGTCCACAGAAAAGTCGTCACAGTATCTAGGTGAGTGTTGGCTTGGCATCTCACTTTAACACATCTTTTCCAAGTCGCTCTTCCCTCTTTTGTCCTTCTATATCTTTGTTGCTTGTTTTTAAACTGTTTACTCAAGAGTTCAACCTCGGCAAAAAGTGGTATGTTGTTGTATACGCTTTTTAGCCTCACTCATTCATTACTTTTTGTTTTCAACTGAGTGTATTCGTACTTTTGAAGGAACTACTTTTAACAGCAGTTATGTTTATGGAAAAAAATGTGCAGAATATGGAGTGGCGTGTTGCCAAAACTTTCTGTCTTTCAGTAAAATCGGATCCTTTACCGATCACAAGCCGTCGGGTGGTAATGTGGAGATCTTCTCCGAAAAACGAGTTTATAAAGCGCAATCAAAAGTGGGATCTCTTCACAACGTCACCCATACTCCTGGTATAGCTTATCTTCTATGTGCTAACCAAACCAAACCTGGTTAATGCAGTTTTTTTCCAGGCGGAGGAAACGTAAAAATACAAAGCGTGAAACTGGACTTCAAGGAGAAAGCGAAGCCCAAAATCGATGCCAAGTCTGAATACATACCGCCCATTCCTGAAAAGAAGGTACATATAATAACGTTGTTGCATGTTCGACATGTTCTTACTCTGTTTTTCTACTCATCGCCACTGAAAGTAAGGGCTATGAAGTCTGTATTCGATCTATTCAAAAAAATACCAGGTGTTAAAACATCAATGTTTATAGGGAGATGAAAGTATTCATTAAAAATTACCGTTTTAATTGCGACCGGCAACTATGATTATGCTTTTGGGAATTTTTATCGAATGAATAAATGAACCAAAAAATTTGATGTCGAAAATTTTTGAGCGAGCGAACGAACGAAGCGATTCGTTCATCAATTTTTTTCGATTGATCGAAAATAGGATAAGCTTCATTTTTCGTTTATTCGAAAATATTCGATTAGTCGAATAATTTGTTCGAATGAGTTTCTGCTTGAAGATTCGAGGTTTGTTCGATATTCGAATGAAATTTTTCGATTTCCGAATAAAGTTGAGGTATTCGATTTTCGAATAATAATCTGATATGGCTCCCTTTCAAAGTTCGAATTCGAACGAATATTCGACTATCCGAATATATTCGTTTCCGCACAGCCATTTTGGTAACAATTCACATGAGCATAAAGTGAAGTGGGGCCATGAAGCGCAGTTGGATGAGGTGCCGACTGTTGCGTAAGCCTGATACCAGGTTCCTGGTTCGGAGTTTCCGCCCAGGTCAACCAAGCCTTCCATCCCTCCGGGGTCGGTGAATTGGTACCAGATTGTCTGGGAAGGATAGAGCGCTGACTTGTTCATCGGCTGGCCACCGCAAGTCATTGCATGGCCAAATACGATTCAAATCGCCTCCACGACATCCCGTAGAAGAAGAATGCGAGGCACATCCCAAGAAACACTGAGTAACACCGTCTTTTATCATTATCCTTTATATAAGGTAAAGCAAAACTGTTGGATTTTCAGTTCCAGTTCGTTTCTCTAGTGCGTTTTATGGAGCACATTCATTTATTTGATTTATTGCGAGGCAGTGATCAGAATCACATGCGGCGAGATTGCAGAAATAAAAACTGGTAAACTAACTATAAAGAGCAGAGACGGTACAATGAAACAGACAAAACGAAATAAACCTAACGAAACCTTGGTGCACTTGGTCGTTAAGAGAAGACAGTGAGACGTTAACAATGTTCTTATTCTCAGAAAACTTTTCCAGAGGAACATTCTATTCAACTCTTCGCACTGACATGTTATCATTCAGGCGATTACACAGAAGCTGAACTGGAACGCACAATCCAAAGTGGGATCACTGGACAACGTGAAGCACAAGCCGGCTGGTGGTAATGTTCAGGTAGGTGTGGCTGGCAGTGCGATGTCCAGCACAGTGTTTCGGCCACAGTGGCTCAGCTTCGCTTTTCAATTGCTTCGCTCTGTCGATCGTGCGCACATACACCCTGCTCTTCGCTGTTCTTGCCTTCAGATTCTCAATCAGAAACTCGAGTGGCATGCCACGAGCAAAGTTGGCTCCAGGGATAATATAAATCACAAGCCAGGCGGTGGAAATGTGCAGGTCATTCGCCATTGCAGAGAAATTGCTGTAGTGAAAGACGTGTGAACGGAGGTCTGACAATCGGTTTACTCCGAATGACGAAAGCGATAACGGGCCGAGATGGATTGCCCTTTATCGGTACTATTTCTTTTTGAATATATTTTTTCCGGAATATTACGTACCAAGATCATAGCACTTCATCAATGTCATTAGACTAACTATTCTTTGAATACGATTGGACTGAACTTCCCTTTAAAGGCTCGATTTTATTCAATCCTCTTTGCTTGCCAGGTTTGATATAAATTCTTTACACTTCCTTTTGATATAAATTTTTTACAATACAAGGGGACCGTTTTTTTGATCCAGTGAATTTCAACTAAGAGCCAATAGCATTTCGAGCTTCTTTCAGGCCTTGAAAAAGACGAGTTCGTCGAAACGTCGGCTGCAATAAAGAATTTATATCAAACCTGGTTGGCAAAGAGGATTGAAAGAAAAACTTACTCCCAAGATGCCCAGGTTTCAAGAACATCGAACATGGAGATTATTGCTCGATTTTATGTTAACACGACACAACGTGGTATGCAGAATTGCTCCTAAAAACGCTACGTCTTTAATTAACCTGCACCTGTTGTCCTGTTGATCATCGAGTAGCTCGCCAGCAGCATCTCGATTCGTCTCTGCCGCGTGCCAGAGTGCTCCGATGGATCATCTTCACTTGAGGGAAAAGAAGAGCGTCGTATCGTTCGTTCAGGGCTTTCACGAAGCAGTCCGTCCAACACGTTAGTGGGCGGCCTGGTGTTCTCTTGACATCCCGCGCAATCCAGTCGGTAACGACTCTCGTCCAGCGCGTGTCTTCGAAGCGCATAACGTAGACGGCTCACCTAACTTTCGATGACCTATCGGATGGGACAGCGTCTCTAATCTTCCAAAAATTCATTCTAGAAGTTGTGATAAATCGAAATTCTCTGATTTGTTCTTAAAAACACGATAGACTGTATCACCTGTGTCCCGTTGATCATCGACTTGCTCGAGCGGCCGCCAGCAGCGTCTCCATTCGTCTCGTCACGTGCCAGAGTGGTCCAATGGATTCTCCTCGCTCGAGGGACACGAAGAGCGTCATAGCGGTCGTTCAGGGCTTTCACGAAGAAGTCCGACCAACGCGTTGGTGGACGTCCTGGTGTTCTCTTGACATCCCGCGAAATCCAGTCAGTAACGGCTCTCGTCCAGCGGGTGTCTGCGAAGCGCATTACGTGGCCGGCCTACCTAATTTTCGACGACTTGGCCCATGCGACAGCGTCTATGAAATTCGAACGTCGGCGAAGCTCGGAACTCCGGAGGCCTTCTCTCACTTGCGTGAGTCGTGTCACTCCGAGCATCGTCCTCTCGATTCCACGCTGCGCGACGCTGATCGCGTGTTCATCCTGCTTTTGTATAGCCCAGGTCTCTGAGGCGTATGTTAGGGCAGGAAGAACAGTGGAGTCGAATAGGTGGGCACGGAGTCGGACGTACTTCGTCTTCTTCACGACTTCTTCGACGCTCTTGAAAGCTCTCCAAGCCGCTCTTTTCCTCCTTTTCAGCTCTGGTGCTAAGTCGTACGATAGAGGAGTATTGCAAAACTTCGTATAGTAGGAGTTCCGTGCACCATAGACTCTAAAAAATAAAAAGTCAAACAACTGGTTGCAACTGCGGTTTTTTATATGCATGTGGTGTAGATTAAAACAATCTGCACGAGTGCTACAAGGCCTGATGCACAGTACTTAGTTGCCGGTATTTCTGCGATTATTTAAATTCGTACTTCACTTGCAGATGTATGTCTGCAACAATTTGATCCTAGGCAATGTCTGATTAAGGTCCGTAAATTTATTTGTATGGGCTTAAAGTTTCTTAAACAGTTTGCGTTTGAAAAGATTAAAGTTGGTAGAATTGAAATTAATAATTGTGCACATTCAGAAATGTCATACCACCTTCCTCTTCACAGATGAGCCACCGGGAAGGTGTTATAACAAAAAAAAAGTTCGTCTGGAGATAGGTGACGAAACGAACCACTTTGGAGAAAGAAAAATTCGTATTTCTATGCCGCTTTCACTTTTTTTATTACAATTTGATTTTTTTCGGACTTCCACTGGCGAAGGCACATGCCTAATATATCACATATTGCGCTTTTCTGTCCTTGTTCTTATTGTAGTATCAATGCTTTAAATTTTCTTTCTGTTTACCAACGAAGTATACTGTAAACCGATTGTCATGTCTCCGTTCACCACTCAAGTTAACATATTTTCGATTGCAAGCACATGTTATGGCTAAGATTTTGCACCTTTGTTCTGTTTAGATATTCGACGAGAGGATACAGTATGTGTCGACGAATCATAGATCAAACAGCGGTTCACTGGGTAACGTGAGCAGCCAGTCACGAACCGCATCACGAACGGCCATCGACGTGATCGACTTGTGACAGCGCCGATCACCAAGCTATGCGTTACGTGATCTCCACTCTAATTGCGCTCTGAACACGTCTCATGGTATGCGCTTCACTGTATCGTGTTTTACATTTCGCTTTCTATTCGCTTTTCAGCTTCCATTTGAATGCAGACGTGGCGGCAATTATTGAAAATGCTAGGTGATTCTATAGAAATGTGGTAGCGCAGTCGGGGTTCCCGCTGCGGCGTGCATCAGAATTCCACATTCTTGATTTGGATTTCCTACCCAGGACAACAAAGCCCCATCATTCCGTTGAATTGGTTCCACCCTTGTTTGGGAAGGATAAAGCTCTAAGGGCCTTTTCATACTTCGCGACAAGAGCGACAAGAGCGACAAAAGCAACAAGAGCGACAAGAGCGACTGGGCGACGGATGTAGTGTAGTGTACGTAAATAATTACGCATTTTACACTACATTCGTCGCGGACGGAGTGTGGAGTACGCAATTATTTACGTACACCACACTATGTCCGTCGCCCCAGTCGATTTTGTTGCTTTTGTTGCTCTTGTCGCGAAGTATGAACAGGCCCTAACTTGTTCATCGGATGGCCACCGCATGCAAAATTTCGTTCCCACGTGTGTGACATGTCATTTTTCCTCACCTGCTCGTCAAGCATGCACTGTCTTGGTTTCGCGCGCTAGGAATGCTCGCCCAGCTCTCAAATGCTAAATATCCCCAGCTGCAATAGTGACTGGCTACGAAATGGCACTTCCTCTTCCTCTGAGGGTTCCCATCATCACAGTGCACATCAGCTTAGCTTCGGTGAGCAAAATCTCCAAAATTTTTATTGTCGAAGGAGCGCTGAACCGCCAAAACCATCGTGTGCTTGCCACTTCAATAGCCGACGTCAACGAAGCGGGAAAGGATCCATGATCCAGGATCAGTCATGGTTTGGGCAGCTAACTCACCTCTGCGAGAAAGTCGCTGTGGTCCTTCGTCAAAAAGTGGAAAAATGAACTCCAAAATCTTCTTGGAAGATATTTCGGAAAAGACTTTGGTCCCTTGGAGCAGCACGATCTTCGACAAGCCGTTCGACTTACAGCAGGATTCGGCGCCTGCTCATACTCAGACATTCGCGCACCACTAACCGGCGCACGAACTTGCCAGTGATCGAGTGACAGATCGAATACAAACCCTCATGTGTGGCTTTCGTGCGGCAGCGTGGAGTCAGAACGCAGCACAATAGCTTCTAGAGCGCTATTGTGCTACAAATTCAACGGCGCAGGCTTGCAGCAGTGGTGCGATTGTGCTGCAAGGGGAGGTCTCCTCCTATCCCCAATTAGGGGATAGGAGGTAGGGACTTGCAGCAGTGGTGCTATTGTGCTGCAAGGGGAGCTCTTGCAGAGAGGGCTGTGGCGAGCGGCGGGCAATGCCTTAGGGATAGGAGGGTGCCGTGCATAAGGGGACGCGGCCCTGTCGTGATAAGGCCGCTTCCCCTTCTGCGCGGGACCCTCCTATCCCTAAGGCATTGCCCGCCGCCCGCCACAGCCCTCTCTGCAAGGGACTTATTTCCCCCTTCTGAAAAATCAATAAACATTGAAATCAATAAGTATTTACTTCAGTTTTCAACATTTACAACGAACATCATGTGAACATTTAGAA
The DNA here is from genome assembly GCA_947396885.1 of Heligmosomoides polygyrus polygyrus. Lineage (NCBI taxonomy): Eukaryota > Metazoa > Nematoda > Chromadorea > Rhabditida > Heligmosomidae > Heligmosomoides > Heligmosomoides polygyrus. Next base: position 84,294,750 of record OX377203.1, on the reverse strand, counting down.
AGAGCAGTTTCTTGAAGAAAATCGAAGAGCAGCAATAACAGTACAGGAACTTCTCAACAAAAGTTCTAACTTGACAACCGGGAGTTCAGAAATTGAGCAGACTTCACAAAAATAATTCACTACATTAACTTCACACCAAAAGTTGTAACTTCACAAGCGGAAGTTCACAAATCGACAAGACTTCACAAAAAAACATCAGAAGCGAAATCCTTCTCACAAATTCAGGAAACTTCAAAGTTGACATGGAGAGAATCTCTGAAGTCTGAAATCTTTCTCACAAATTCAGGAAACTTCAAGGTTCTCATGGGAGACAATCTCTCACGTCTGAAATGTTTCTCATAGATTCGGGAAAGTTCAAGGTTCTCATGGGAGACAATCTCTCACGTCTGAAATGTTTCTCATAGATTCGGGAAAGTTCAAGGTTCTCATGGGAGACTTCAGAGACTTCAGAGATTCCTAAAACTACTCAGGAATGAAACAGTATTTTCATAAAAATATCAATCATTAGCGTTCCTGCTGTTCTTCTTCTTCTGAAAAATTAAATAATAAGATGTGTGTGTGTTTAATATACAGATATAATTAGCTTACAGTGTAGTAAGTCAAAAGATCACTTACGGGAACAAGCGCACTGCCTTTCTTAATGTACTGGCGCACGTTGTTCCTGAAAGTGTTGTAAAATGTATTAATTAAAGTGGTTTATGAGGTGTGAGTGTGAAGTTTGGATAAGAGAAGTTGAGACCTACAGAGCCCTTCCCAGCGCAGATTTCAGTGCGCTGGTCCACGCATCTCGTGCGGCCTGCCCTTCGAGGAGCTTAGCTGCTCTAGTTTCATTTGTCGGGACGAGATCCAACCAGAATCTGTAATTCTGTTTTCTGCGGCGAAGACACAGTTAATAACTAATTAAGTAATTTTTGACTAGTCGAATAATACTTACTGAGTGGGCTGGGCCGCCAACTCATACGTCAACGTAGATTACGGTGTCGTGAGGCAGCCGTGTGCAGTGGCACACCACACACCCTAATTTACGCGCACAGACAGCCGGCTTTATAAATAAGGCCTTGAGTAAGCGACGCGCTCAAAATACGGAATCGCATCGCACATAGACCAACAACAACAAAACAATGTTATGTTGGTCTGTGTGCCATTCACGAGCGAGCCATACAAGAGCGACGTCTACTCGAAACCGGTTAATTCAGAATTTCTTCTGGCATATGTACGGATCTGATAGAAGAATAATGCATGGCGCATACGTGGTATGCGCTATGCATTATTCTTCTACGTGAGGCAATCTGCCATGAAGGCAGTTTGAAGGGCTATTTGGCCTAAACAATGGCATGAGGTGCCCAGACAATCGATAAGACAGTCTACACAATGCAGTAAGACAGTGTAATTCGTGGAACCATTTCAAGAGACTGCAAAGGACACAGCTGAACGCCTTCCATCGAAATTGCTAATAGTGTTCTTGAAGGGCTAATTTTATTTGCTGGGAGTTTCGAAGCTGCAGCGTTCCCTGGGAAAACCTAGGACAAATGGTGCAATCCCTTTCGGGGGGGGGGGGGCTAGTCCATTATGAATTATTAATGGTAGCTACGCATTAACACATACAATGCACCACAATATATAAATAACATATATGCTTACCTTACAAATTGCTATCCTTCTAATACAAGAATCGGTTTTCTAAATTGCTATTCTAGTTGGGGGGGGGGGTGAGGGAGTAATGAAACCACAGTAAATTGACCAGAAACCTGGAACAATTACAATACTATAAAGCTGCGAAAATTCATTAATGCAACGTTACTACCTTAATCAATTAGTGGGTAGCGTTTTGCGATCTATTTCCAAAGCAAATAGAGTTTTGGATCACTACCGTAGCCTACCCATAGTTCCGTAGTAAAACTTTTTAATATTTCAGCGTAATGCTCGGGCATTTCAAAGGGAGGGTACAGGTAAGTCAAGGCATTCATATGTTATATTGGGTGTTGTATGTATTGATGCGTAGCTACCGTTAACAGTTCATAATGGAGTGCCCCCCCCCCCGACAGGGATTCCACCGTTACCCCTTCCAGACGAAAAAGTTGCAATGAAATGCACTCGTTGCATTCGCTGCATGTATACATGCAACGAATGTAAGTGCACTCGCCGCCGCAGGCCACGGCAGGCCACCCCCCCCCCCCGGCCCGATTTGCAGCCAAATGCTACATGCTACTGTAATACTTCCACGTCACTCTAGGACTCGACCGAATCTGTCCCCGAATCCTCTAGAGAGAGGAGGCACACCGAACGGAAAAGCGAAAAGAAACCACGAGACCGCTGACGCGGAGGAGAGGACAGATTTCGGCAGGGAAGGGACTCCAGGGTGTCCCTCGACTGACGCGTCCGTGTTAAAATTGCCTGCACCCTGGAGTTTCTTCCCTTCCCCAACCCGGAATCATATCACACACGGATATGTAATCGAGACAATGATATAAGACTGCATTTACATTCGCTGCATGTACATGCAGCGAATGTAAATGCACTCGCCGCCGCAGGCCACGGCAGGCCATGTTCACCCCCCCCCCGGCCCGATTTGCAGCCAAATCCTTCTGTAATACTTCCACGTCACTCTGGGCCCTCAACTCGACCGAATCTGTCCCCAAATCCTCTAGAGAGGGAGCAGGCACACCGAAGGAAAAACGAAAAGTAACACGATACCGCGCTGACTGGCGGGGAACTACAAATGGCGGCTCGAAATCCTGCCGCGCACGCGCCGGCGCGCGACTGCGCACGCGCGCGCATTGGAGCGCAGTTGCCACTGGAAAACTGCACCACTACTCGAACACTAAAGGGGCACCACTACTGCTGCCCGATAGCACCACTAACGGCCCGAGAGAGACTTTGCAGCACAATAGCGCACCGTGCTGCAAGGCGCTCACGGATCGATCGATGCGCTTTGCAGCGCAATAGCATCACTGCTGCACGCTCTGCAGTAGTGGTGCTACAGAGCGCATCACTATCCCACCACTTCTTGGCGCTTTGCTGCACAATAGCGTCACTGCTGCACGATGCAGCACGTGGTGCTATTGTGCAGCAAGGCCTCCTTCGGGCCGTTAGTGGTGCTATTGGTTATGCTTTAGTGGTGCGCGAATGTCTGAGTAAACGGAAGGTCGTGCAGGAGTGGTGCCGCGACAAGCGTCCTGAATACATCAGCCCAGAAAAAAGACCTCCCTATACCCCGACCTCAACCTTATGGACTGGTCCTACTTGGAGAGCAAGGACCGCTCTAAAAAAACATCGCTCAGTCGACTCGTTGAAATAAACCCCTTTGAAGGCGTGCGTGTCACCTGAGACCGGACTCATCAACGACTTACAGCAATCTACCGGTGAAAAAGCTGCCGGAAATGTTGATGAAACATTTCACCATATCGCTTGTTGATAAGTCGCACCACCAGGGATTTCGGCAGTATTTTCTCCTTTGGACCGGTGTAATCTCGCCCCTGGATGCCTTTCACGTCGTCTGAAGTGTCCGTGCCAGAAGTCGTTTTCGGATCTGGTCATGTAATTGTGTTTGTAAATATGTTGGTCAAGGTGCGCTAAAATTTTATGTACCAACCACTTCTTGGTCTGTTTTTACAACGGTGATTATTAAGAACGTAATTTTGGGACGCCCTGTATGTATACAGCAATTACGCATTCAAATTACCACCTCGACATCATATTGAATCGGGAACGAATGGCACATCTCAAAATTGAGTGGATAACGCTGTTCTTTGTTCTTCTTCTTTTTTAGAGGACACTACCAGTAATCTCCGATCTTACGGACATAAAAAAACACCGATGCGATTTAAATTATTTTTCTGCGCGCCAATCTGTAAAAATCTGAATCTGCTCATGTCGATGGAATCTGAATCTGCATCTGTTAGGGTGGGACAAAAGTAATGAGACAAATTGAGAAAAAAATTCTTCATCTCTCTATAACTCAACGATGCTGAGGAATGTGTCCGCCATTAAGGTCACTGACTTGCTGCCATCGCTCAGCCAACTTCCTGATCCCGCCCTTGCAGAACTGCTTAGGCCTGGCGCTGATCCACTGCTCGTTATGGTTGTCGAGGTCTGTTTGGGTCTTTTTGTCCCTTCCGACCTTGAAGTTCTGTAGGCTCACTCAAGAAGTAGTGGTAGTCGCATTGAGAGATGTCCGGCGACTACGGTGGGTGAGGCATGTGAACGTATCCCAGCTGAGCAAACTTATCCGTAGTCGCTTTTGTCCGATGGGGTGCGGCGTTGTCGAAGAGAGGACTTCTTGAAGCGCTGAGACCGAATAAGTGCGAATCGCCGGTCCATCTCTTCAATTTCGTTCACCATGGCCTTGGAGTCCATCGTCGTGCTTTTGGAAAACAGCTTCCGGTATACCGGTCCATGGGCGCAGACTCAAAAGCTCAGAAGGTGCTTCTCGCCGTGAACATCCCGCCGAACGAAGGTCGGTAGCAGGTCACCAGGCCTCACCCAGACTCGCTGCTTGGCACGGTTAAGGTAGAGGACGTATTTCTCATCTTGCGTGACTATTGAGTCCACGCTGCTTGGGGTTGCAAACTGGGCGAGATTTGCGCGACACAGGTCGACTCGTCAGACTGAGGTGTCGGCATGAGACAGACTGGGATTTTGGCATGCTTCTGGAAAGGGCGAAAGTGGTAACTTCTCAAGTGGCCAGGTGACCTTCAGTAAGCAGACAGCATGCAAATACGATAAGCACGAAACCGGACTCCAGTCACGACATATATGGGCACCGCACGGAGAATCTCATTACCTTTGCCCCCCCCCCCTAATAGTTGCGACGTCACCACCCGGATATTTACTGCTTTGTTGAGTTTTGCTAGTGTCCCAGACTTTTCGTGTTAGTGCGACAACAGTTGAGGGGAGCCATTTGAAGGAAATATTCACAACACCAGCCGTAGTTTTCGGTCTTTAGGCGAAAAAAAAAAGCTAAAAAAGGCATTTTGCGCTGCTCACTGATAGCCCTCTTCAGACTGCGTACGTTAGGAAATAAATCTGACATATAGGATCAGCATTGAGTGGTCTATTCGATGAAGTGAAAAATGTCCTGTAAATGCAAAAATGTTGATTTGATGAGCTATTCAGGATGTAACCTTCGGGTGTAGTTGTCTACCTTGAGGGAGAGGGTCCGCCACATCGACCAGATCAGAGGCCATCGAATCAACATTTTTAGTATTTTCTGGGCGTTTTTCTTTCTCGGAAAGATCATTCGATGCTGATTCCAAATATCGGATTCGTTTTTCAAGGAGCGCAAGCTGCGGCGTAAGGTTCGAGACTAGTTTTCTGCTTCCACATCGTGACTTTCACGTCCAAGTCCGTCTCCATGGATTGCTCAGAATAGTTCTTATCTTTGCTGGAATAGTCGCAGTCCTTGATCTTTTAGTACTACCAATGAATTTACTGCTTGAATTAAACATCTCGCAAATTCTTTGCAGAATTAGATAAACTTTTTGGGTCTTGAGGCCAAATACAAAGAAGCATGACCTCGTGGATAAGGAGTTAAGAGGTCATGAACTGAAAAGAGCCATAATACCAGCTGGGAACTATGCTGGTGAGTGTTAAGGGGATGATTTGAGGGAATTTTGTCACTAAAGGGTCGAGTAGTTTTTAACGAGTGCGGACCGTGGCCTAAAAAATTTTGAAAACAGTCAGGGAGATTGACCTTCAACCTTATATTTATGCGGCTTTGTGATCATAGCCCTAATGAAAGCCTCAGACTGAATTGAACTGCGTTGTAAAAAGTTCTGGAGCTTAGTCGATTTTTTCGTCCTCCCTTAACTTCTCCTTCACAGATGAAGTCGTTGGTGATTCCCTTGATGAGTTCCTGTAAGACCTTCGGTACATATCGCTAAGGCACCTTGTGAGAGTGCGGGAAAGTACAGGGGTGGGGGTGGGGTGCGAGAAAGCGCCGTTCCCCGTACCGTACCCGCGGCAGCCAATCATGTGCCCTGCTTATGCGGCTGAGCCGTGTCCTGATTGGCTGCTGCGGGTAAGGTAGGAGCAACGACGAGTTCCCGCACCCCCGTGGTGCGTCTTCGCCACATGTACCGCAATTTCTTTGATTTTTCGGCCGAGCCACTACGTCATCCACCGGAAAGCAGCTCAGTTTCAGCGTCGTATCAGTTCGAGCAGTACGCGGTCGTCTAGTGCGAATGCATTGGCGCCAGCGATGCCTGGCGCGATCTATCCGCTCACCGCCGATCAGATTATGGGTGTACGTTCGTGACAGAAGAGTCGTCGGCATCTCCTCCTTTCTTCAATCACATAGATCTTCTTCTTCGTTGTTTGTTTCATACATTGCTACATATTGTATCATTTACTGGCTTGACTTGTGTGTTGTGTTCGGCAATAAAAGCTTCTATTTGTGCTCAGCTCAGTGTAGGCAGGCGTAACTCCAATTATGAAAGAAAAACTAAAAAGTTAACGCTTTTATCAGGCAACGACATTATGGAGTTTGTTATTTAGAAGGACGCTATGTCTTTAAGAACAAGTCTTCCTGAAAGTGTATGTTAGCCGGTATATGTCAGCCGGTTGAGTCTGAAATGTTGATCATGCCTGGATATCGCTAGATGGATAAATCGATGAATTCGCTTCCGCTTAGCTTTGAAGTAATTTAGCAAGGATCATAGCCAAGTAAACACGGTTTGAAGTATATCAATCCCACACCAAGCTGAACACTTCTCAACAGGTTTGACGGTATTGAAATCAAACTGAACGTCTTCCAAATCAAAATGAACTCCTTTCACATTACACGACAGACTCTCCAAAAAGGTGACGTTCAGGGAGTCGGTGGAATGTTGTGGCCTACACGACGAGTGAAGGCGTGCCGGCTATCGCGTGCATGGCGTGTCGTGGTTCGGATTTCCCGCCTAGGCCAACCAAGGTATCCATCCATCCAGCTTAGGTGAATTGGTACCGGACTTGTCCAGGAAGGACAAAGCGCTGACATGTTCATCGGTTGGCCACCGTGAGTCATTGTATGGCTAATATGCATTCAAATTGCCTCCAGGACATTCCGTAGAAGTAGAATCCTAAAAGGATTGAGTAGCGCCGTCCTTTATCTTTTTGTTCTTTACGGAAGAGGAACAAGCGAACAAAAAACCTGCCTGTCTGGAGATCGGACTGTCGGAAGCACAACATCATCAAACACGTCTGAATACCACTTCCCCTAAGACCTTTTGTTTCACCACACACACACTTCAAGGCAACCTGCGGCATACGAATTTCCAATTAAAATCCTCGATATTTAAAGTAAACTGCAGATGGATTCCGCTTCCATCTGGCTCTAAAAGTGAAGTCGTCATGCAATTCATTTACCGGAGTAGGAAACATTTAAAGCCATCTAGCTGATCTACAAATGAAGTTAGTTTACTTTACTTGGTTTACTCTTCCTAATCAGCTTAACATTATGTTCTATAGCAGTGTTGCGTCGCCTTCGTGGCCTAAAAAATCCAGTACGTACTAGACATCAGCTTAAACTCTTCCTTGACAATCTTTAAGGCACTAGATGGAAATCACAAAATTATCCCCCAAGATGTTACTGTTAGTATATTTGTGCCACGCGAGGTTCTTAGGTGGACGAATTTATTCAGAAGGGCCTGACGTTTCGACGTTCCGTCGTCTTCAGAGGCCTAAACATGGTGTAAAGGTTAGATTTGCGCTCTACCCACCAAGCGCCTCAACCACTCAAGCATTTTCGACCTACTTCTGCAAACACCCAAAGAGACCAAATGAGAGGACGAACTCACCTATGTCCACCGTTGAGAGCATTTGTTCGCCCTGTGACTAGTAGAGGCGAACAAACCACACTGCGAATATCGCTCTCTGATCATTCTACAGTTTACAATGAGGCACAAACGGCAAGAAGTTATTCGTTACGGCTAGACACTCATTCATTAGTAGATTCCCCGTAAAAATCCAAAATGCTTCCAAAGCTTTTCGTGCTGAGATATATCACTTTCAATGGGCAATGTTGTACGTTTCACCTCACAGTCGTTCCCGTCATGCGCATCAATTCTGTGTCTGCCAAATGGGCTGGATTACAATCCACGTCTTTTGCTGGCTAAATGTTCTTTTATGCGAGCTGCCAGAGCTCTTCCCGTTTCCCCTATGTATTTTGCGTTACAGCTCAAACATTCGATTTGATAAATTGCTCCTATCTTTGAGCAATCTCCTAAACCACCGTTTGGACAAACAACACATCTATCCGATATGCACTGCTTGTCATAGAGTCGATTTCGGACCAGCTGCCGTCCTTCCGTAACAAGCGACTTCTTGCCGTTTGCCTCATTGTGAACTGTAGAATGATAAGAGGGCAATATCAGCACAGTGTGGCTCATTCGGCTCTGCTGGTCACAGGGCAAACATATGCCCTCAACGGTGGACATTGGTGAGTTAGTCCTCTCATTTGGTCTCTTCGAGTGTTTGTAGAAGTAGGTCGAAAATGCTTGAGTGCTTGAGGCGCTTGGTGGGTAGAGCTCAAATCTAACCTTCACACCATGCTTAGGCCTCTGAAGACGATAGAAAGTCGAAACGTCAGGCCCTTCTGAATAAATTCGTCCACCTAAGAACCTCGTGTGGCACAAATTTACCAACAGCAACAACTACAATGCCAAGGTTCCAAGAAGGGAGAAGTTGGGAGCTATCCCGCAAGAGTTGAGCCAGTTAAACGTCTAATGAAATGTTTTTCAGATGTTTACGAAGGCCACGCTCTGGTCTCGACTATGGCCATTTTCCACCTGTGCCATCCACTGTGTTTCTTTTACAGTATTCGGAAGTGTTTTCTGAGATTCCTAGAGAAACTGCTAGAGAAGCCGGCGAGCCAGTTTTTCGTTGACTGTATACGGGGGGTCTCGCCCACAATAGGAGCGAGGCGCGGCCGTGTGTATTTGCAAAATAAATCGAATTCTAGAGCAAACACCGTACTATTGACAGTGATTAGCATGTGTGACTGCCGATCTACATGCGCCATCACCTACTCTGGTTACGATGAGAAACGGTATTCATTGGCAGATTCTAGTGGCTATACTGACCACGTGCCTATTCATCCTTTCCTACATCGTCCTCAAGGAAAGGTGAGCCAGAGGTTTCTACCGTGTTTTAGACGAGTTTTATTTATCGAAGGGAGGGGGGGGGGGAGGAGTCGCTTGCCTCGAAGATGTAGAGTTTAGCCCATCTTCTTTGAAAAATAGGGCGATTGTCTGGCGATTATTTTTGAATAAGCAGACTTTTTTGGCCTAGAAGGGCTAAATCGCAACCTAACTTGGGGTCGTATCCATCCTAGTCGGAGAGGCGGGGCATGTGGTGTTTGGCCGGCCACATCCTTCCCTTGAATTGGTGCCAGCGCTTCAAATGCTGCCAGATGATGCGAAGGTGGTTATGCAGACTCAGGAATTGCGATGTCGTGTCGTGGGATGCTCGACTTAACCGTCACCTTAGCGGTTCCCTCCCGATTAGGATATACCCAGAAGGTCTACTCGTCCAGACGAGCGGTGGGAACGGAAAATTGTTGCCACATGCCTCTGGAAAGGTTAAAAATCTGGCTGTTTATCGACGGGCCACTGCAATTTATTGTGTAGACCAAATACGCATTCAAATTGCCTCCACTACATGCCGTAGAAATGTGCGTGGCCCATTCCAAAAAGTCATTTCACACTGTCTTTTGCCTTTTCATCTTGAGCAGCTCAAGAAATATAATTAATTTTATATAAATGCGAGGGAATATACCATTTTCACGTCAAATCGGAGACTATTCTAAACAAATTTGGTGCTTCTTAAATCAAAGTGAACGTCTTTAAAGTCAAAGCTAGTTTTTTACAGATATTATTACAGACTTTCCAAGATGGTTAGAATATTTTTTTCAAGGAAAATCTAGTAGAACATTCTCTAAAATTTTTTATTCTAGCTGTCCGAATGAGTGTAATAATTTTACAAATTATTTTTTTAAGAAAAATAATAATTTAAAATTTGTTTAGAACACAACAAGATAGAACTCATTTAGAACATTAATACCGAGATCGCGAAATCCACTCGATTAGCTCGTTGCGATTTTCACTCGATTGATGCTATGAGCGCCGCTAACATGGAGCATCAAATCATTTTATAGAATTTCAAACAATGTGTTCTCCTATTGGGTAAGTAAATTAAAACTTTAAAGGAAGTCGTACTAAAATTTTCCTGGAACTTTTTGGAGAGTCTCTAATATAATGTCGAGTAAGCAAATTTCAATTTATAAGCGTTCGCTTAAGTTTCAAAAGTCCTAGGCTAGCCAAGAAGAGTGTCCAATTTGACCTCCAAAGTATTCAATTTGTGTTTTTTAAATCTTTTCATTAGATGATCTATATTGTTCTGACGTTGCTCGAAACAAATTATTACTTTCTTTTCCGTTTAGAAGACGGTAGCAGCGCGGACTGCAAAATGTGTCAATCTCCTAAGTATGATCGGCGAATTTAGGCGACAAAGAAGCCGCAGGTTATTTCGAAAATATTGTGTTGAGGTGGAAGCTATACCAGTGATCGCGGTGGTTTTTCGAAGCGGGTGCGTAGCAATGCAGTTAGAGGAGGCGCCGATTGTCGCGAGGACTCCGACTTAAGATTCTTGGTTCGAATTTCCCCGTTCTGAACGAAGAAGCCGTCCTTTCCTTAGTTTATATTGTTACCAGATTTGTCTGGAAGGAATGAAACACAGCCTTGTCTACCGGCTAACCACGCAACTTTCCACGCAACTTTTGTTTGGCGAAACACGCAGTCAAACGGCCACCACGACATTCCATAAAAGTAGAATGCGTGGCTCATCGCGTCGCGAGCCAAAGTTAGAGAAGGTATTGCTCTAGATACGTGCTTCCAAAGTTTTGTGTTTAAAGTTTTCGTAGTGTTTAATTTGCGTTATTCAGACAGGAATACGGCGATGTGATGGAGGCGTACCAGCTGACAATAGACGCCATGTCAAGTGAGCCTGAGCAACGATTAACCAGAAGAATACTCAGCAATGACGAGCACCTCATATTCATTGGTGAGTTTCTAAAGAATAAAGCACCATGACGCAAAGGTGGAATGCGTGGCGCATCCCAATGAGGTTGACTAGAATTCTATACAATCGCACTGTACCCCATTCAAACTCATAGAATCGGCTACTCCGCCGAACACAGGCGTCTGACATTAATCAAAGATAAACGGCAGTGATATACGCTTAATACGCTTCAGAATGCACCACGCATTCTAAATCGTGAAGGCAACTAGAATGCATATTTGGCCTATACCTATAGTTTCAAAGTTACGGTGGCCAGCCGGTGAGCAAATCAGTGATTTATCTTTTCAAGACAAGTCTGGTACCATTTCTTCGACCTCGAAAAGGGAGAAGGCTTGGTTGGCCGGAAAACCCGGACCAAGTTTATGATTCGGAGTGCAGACGTCTCCTCCGACTGCACTAAAGCTAATCTCTTCCAACTCTGCCCGATTTTAACCAAACCCAGAGATAGCCCTACCTTTTCCTATTTTACACCTGGGCACATATTGGCGCCTTAAATTAAATGAATAAATAATAATTAAAAATAATGAAAAGGAGTAAATAAATAAATGGCTTATTCGATTCTTAGCTTTCTAATCACAACAAAACTGGCTGTCCTGCTACATGTAGTAATGCATCAATTGGTAGTCAGTTTCTTATTTTAAACGTTTTTCTACATATTTTTTGGCTTTATTTATTTACTTATTTACTTAGCAAATACATACCTATGTAACGTAGAAAAAGAAGAGGTGAAACTGAGATTAACTGGCTTGTAATAAACACAGGAAACTGGTTGCTATGAAAGAGACAGAGTATAGCTCCTTGTACACGAGTTGAAGCGTCTCCACTACGCCCTCAGATTTTCAGATCATGTTCTTCAGCCTGGGTTCGTGTTAGCGCAGTCGGATTAGGCATCGGCTATCGCATGCAGCGCGAATCGAATCACAGTTCGGCGTTTTCCTCTCAGCCGAAAGTGAGTCTTCCATCTCCTCGAGGTGGAGCAATTGGTACCAAACCTGTCCGAAAAAGGTAAAGCACTCACTTGCCCATCGGCTGGCTACCGCGAGTCGCTGCATGTGTCAAATGCGCAGTCGAATCGCTTCCTGTTGAAGTGGAATGCGTGGCGCAACCCAAGACGGGATTTCCTAACGCCGTTCCACACTCTTGTCAACCTATATTCTTCGGCCTCCACGCTGTCATCCGTATAAAACGACCATCCTTCCCGTATGTGCACAGCCGCCGTGGACTAAACATTTTGAAAATATTGAATCAGGTGGAATCCCTCGTTCGGGCACGACCTTGATGCGCGTGATGCTAGACGCACATCCGGACATTCGATGGTGAATTCGACATCTATGTTACATATCGATTAATTAATTAATAAAAACTATTTTTCAAGCGGGCAGGAGACATCGGTCGTGCCGTACGTGCTGAGCATGAGGAATCAATTCGTCGGCCGGAGCTGGAGCCAGGCTCTGAATCTGAGCGGGATCACGCAGTCTATGCTTGACGACGCTACATCTGCGTTCTTGCTGGAGGTGAGCGTGAAGTAAGGACTGAAGGACAAAGAACGGCGTTAGTCAACGCCTTTTGGAGTGCGCCACGCATTCTACCTCTATGGGACTTCGTGGAAGCAATTTAAATGTGTATTTTCTATATAAAATTTCTTGCGGAACCCAGGCGATGAACTCTGACAGTTTTTTATTCTTCCCATGCGTGTTCGGTAGCAATTCACGGACTCCGATGGAATGGAGGGCTTGGTTGGTCTGCTCGCGAAATCCGAACCGCGAACCTGAATCGCTTGGCGACACGCCGCGCCTCCTCCGAGTGCACTAGCTAGTTCATGAAGAATTTGACGATAGACAAATACACTGCTTTAGTTTCGTTACAGGGAAGTACAAGACGCTACTGGTTTACAATGAGTGTAGCTGGAACGAGGCACAAATCGCCTTAGGGGACAGCATGTAGCCTTCTACAAATTCCTCCTCTAAACGGCTTCACCACTAAAGCGCCTGGCGCGTCCCTAGTGATGTCGTCCAGCGGATGTATGGATATAGAAGTAATAATAGAAGGTGTGGCGCATTCCAAAGCGGATTGCTTGCCATCGCCCTTTATCCGTTATCCTGGTAGCAATTTTGCGACCCCAAATGGTTGGGCTAGATTGCCCTGTGCATCAGTATTCGATTCGATTCGAAATGTGTCGCTTACTTTGATAATTCCTAGGCCTGGGAGTGTACTGGGTGACGCAGTGGTAGAATGATCGCCTGCCCGGTAGTTCAGAATATGTCCGTCGGTACATACATATACCATATCACGACTTTCTCGCGATCACGATTTCGTGGGATATTGTGAGGAATTTTCGCTTAGAGCTTTATCAGATTGGGAGCTATGCAAACAGAAAACTCCCTATAAAAGGGTCATATGGGAAATTCACATGGCGCTCTTCTCATGCTCTATTTTTTTCTATTCTTCATTCTTTTCGAGGATGTTTTTAGGGCGCTTTAATGTGTACTGTATTTCTGCTTAAAAATTTTGGTTTAATCACCCAAGTTTGAGGTAAACGGTGTCGAACAACTAGTGTAAGCTAGATTGCTAGAGTCGGTGGTGTAGAATATGTTCTTCGGTACACACATACACCAGTTGTTCGACACCGTTCACCTCAAACTTTGGTAATTGAACCAAAACTTTAATGTACAAGTACAGTACACATTAGAACGTCCTAAGAACATCCTACAAAAGAATGAAGAATAGAAAGCATGAAAAGAGCGCCATGTGAATTTTCCATATGACTGTTTTAAAGGGAGTTTTTTGTTTTCATAGCTCCCAATCTGATAAAGCTCTAAGCAAAAACTCACCACAGTATCCCACGAAATCGTCCTATGATTGCGAGAAAGTCGCAATACTCTATTCTGTCACTTCAAAATGGTAATAAATTGCATTTGAGAGTTTGTAACAAAATTTTTAGGTTTCTGTGAACTGAACAGTGAGAAAACTTGGGTGAATTCTGTGATTGAAATATGGGATGCGGCGTTTAAGTCCGGACAAGCTAAACTTTCTATTTTTAAACAAATCTATTAACAAAGAATACAGATGAAGTAGAAAACTTGTTTACACACAAATAGAAGTACATAGATAATATCCCTCTATAAGATTGGGACCTCCTTCTGAAGCGCTTATGCGCTCTCTTTAAAATCTGTCTATATTTGTGAATGCTGCGTCAATAGCGGTGCCAGAGGTGCCCCGTATTCTTAGCAACACCTTCGACTACGCCCGATGCATAATAGGCCATGGGATTCAATGGAATCAGATACAAATATATGTAAATTTTTATAATTTCTCAGTACTTCAACGGTTCTAAACTCAATGCCACAACAATCGAATGGAATGAGATAGAATCAGGTGCATATCTGTACTTCAAATCACTCTAAATTTGTTTAAATTACTCAAAGCATAACCGCAATGATACAGTAATCACAAGTAAAAGACAATAGAAACTAAAACAATTATAACAATAACATTAAACATGTTATGCTTCGCCTCTATCTTCATTCAAAACACAATTAGTCACTCCGAGCCCCATCAGTGAAGAAGGTAACCAATTAATTTAGTTGTTAGCACAGTATTATGTTATTATATTTTTAATGTGTTTCAGCTTGTACTTACACAATTTTGTTATTAACTTAGGATAAAAAAGGATAAAGGACGGCGTTACTCAATCCCTTCTGGGATGCGCCACGCATTCTACCGGTTGCAAGCCGATGAACAAGTCAGCGCTCTATTCTTCCCAGACAAGTCTGGTACCAATTCACCGACCCCGGAGGGATGGAAAGCTTGGTTGGCCTGGGCGGAAAATCCGAACCAAGAACCTGGTATCGGGCGCACGATACAGCAGGCGCCTCCTCGGACTGCGCTACACGCGCCCTGTTTGTTATTAACTTATTTATAAAAATTCTAATATTAAAATTTGTAAACGTAATCTGACTTAAGTGTTGTATCAAATTGAAGAAAATTTTTGTGTGTTTCATTAAGTAGTTCTTGTATGTATTCACTATTTTTATTATGACATACGAGAACATCTTCTATGTATCTAAATGGGCGGTTTTGCGTTACTAGCTTTTTGTGAAATTTTTGTTCAAATATTAGAAACATAAGATCAGCAAGTAGTGGACTACAATTATTTCCTTCAAATTTGGGCTATTCAGGGGCCGGAACTCCTTAGACCAAAACATGCCCAAGTTATTAGACAGCCGGTTTTGGACTAAGTAGCTCGTGTGAGCCGGTGCGCTGTCCTGCTGGAAGACATCTGGCTTTTCAGAGGCTACAGTCACCACCCACGGTTTTAATAGAGTCTGTAGAAGCTCACAGATAGACTTTTTTTGGCAATTGCTTGATCTTTCTCAAAGAAGACAGCGAGTTTATCAGTCTTTCCCACCACTGCTGCGGTTCTCGACCCGCGTTCCCGCTAAGGGCCTGTTTATATTTCGCCACGGAAGCGACGGTCAGCAACGCAAATTATGCGTGGACGATAGCTCAACGAAAATCGATACATATGATTTGCTTGGTGGACCAGTCGCTCCCGTCGCTTCATTCACGAAGTGTGAACAGATCCTAAGAGCCCATTTATGCTTCTGACGTAAGGCGACGCGACAGCATGCATAGTGGCCAAATTGATAAGTCGCGTCACTCGATCAATGTGGCCACCATACGTGGTGTCGCGTCGCTCTACGTCGAAGTATAAATGGGCCCTAAACGCCGCCACAGACTTCTGCGGCGCCGCTGCCCTATGCTTAACCATAGGGCAGAGACGCAGAGCTCGCCTCCAGCGGCGCCGCAGAAGTCTGTGGCGGCCTTAATAGATTCTCCTCGCCGGGTCTGCGGAGCCTTCCTCAGACTCCTCAGAACCATTGTACCTAGCCACAACATCGTAAGCGCTTGTTGTGTCTCGGGTATCCGTAGAATCGGCTGGAGAACGCCCAGCGCCAATATTTTAGATAATCACGGCCGTTTAAAAGGCTTCAGGCTTTCAAGTACGCAAAACGCAACCTCTGGCGGAATTTGAAAATTTGAATCTAGGTTTTCCCGAATTTAACCGCTGCACCATGTATATGAAAGCGAAAGCAAAAACACAGTGGGACGACCTTCGTAAAAGGCTAACAGAACCCTTCAGCTGATCGGCAAGCATGGCCGAATGGCGAAACGGCTCTGCAACAAGGACCCATTCACGGCGCTCTACTTACCGGCTCTGTCTCGGATGTTTCCGAACGCCAAGTACATTCTGATGATTCGTGACGCTCGTGCCAGCATACACTCAATAATCGATCGACAAGTTCCAGTTGCCGAATTCAATCACAGTGATCCTGAGGTTAGTTGGTCCTTTTCCCTTCAGCGTTTCATTTATGGCTTTGTTATTTGTGTGCAATGCCAACAGGCAAAACGGCACTGTTGTACATTCACGACTTCAGAGGTGGAGAGGTCGAAAAATTTTTCGCCTAAAACCCCGCCCAGAGGGTTATCTGCGTGCCGACCACGAATCTGACTACGGTTTTTGAAAATTCGGCGTTTATGGCAGGTCACAGTAAGTGCGGGTGACTATCAAGGTAAGGTCATGACGGGGGCAGACATAACTTCAACTTCAACCCTCCTGGCGTCGCGCACGAGACGCGAGGAAATTGGACGAGTTTTCGCGGTCCGAATGCTTCCGACAGGGGCGGCTAAGGAGCGCCAGCGCTAGTGCGCGAAAGTGCGTGCCGGCGACGGCCGAACACGTTTTTTCGCGAAGAAGAAGGAAAGTAGTTGGATGAGACACGTCCGATGTCTTCTGGTAGGAAAATTCTCTGCTCAGCCCCATTCTGTTTCTGCGTACATCGCTCGTCCTAATTTATTGTTAGCTGGTAGCAAATTAGAGTGCATCGAATCCTAACGAAATTAGCTGTTACATCTCCATATATGTCTATTGCGCGTAAGCTTACGAGTAATAGGCCCTCTTGAAGATTCTTTTTTGAAGTGGGAGCGTTTGTTAAGAAAATGCGGGCGGAAGCAGGCTCAATCTATTTTAAATGAGTAAAGGGAAACGGCCATGGACCTGGTGAAAAAATTCGAAAAAGAACTGGCTCGGGATTATTAAATAGGAGTCTGGGAAGCAAGTGCTTACAAGTTTCCGAAATTTTTTAAGCCTTTCTCCCACACAATTGAAATAGCTCATAGCTTGTAATGACACAGGCAAGCACCCTTTTAGCAAACACTAAGAATCTTTGCATTTCTCCATTCTGCAAGCAGAAGCAGAGGCATTTTACTGCTTCCTTTTTCTTCCGAGCGCCTCCACCGAAAGAGTCCGGCGAAAATGTTGTGCTCCGCGGCTAACCACGCGACACCGAGCGCACGTCCGCGTTTCAGCGCCACGACGTCGCGTTGGAGTTACGTCCCGAAGCCAGGCCATGGTCATCGATTTCGCTCAAACTTCGTTAGTGGGATAATCTGGGGTGCTGATCACGAATCTGACATCAACTTTTGTTATTACGAAGGAGTAGTGTAGGTTCCGGTAGGCACGGCAAGGAACGCTTCAGAATGTGAGCTATCATAACGATGTTTTGTTGCGATCAAAACTTCTAGCGCCAGGCGGGACTCGAACCAGCTCCTCCCTCTAACCGGGCGGGAATGCTCTACGCCATTACACCACCGGCGCCGTTTGATCGAACGCAACATCCACACCTCGTGGGACCGATCAGCACTCACCCGTAGCCGGGATGAGCTGGATGTATTCTTGGAGCTAAATTGAATATCGAGGGCCGAGATGGCACGTCTTTTTGTAGCTTCTTCACATTTATTTATTTATTTATTTATTTGCACATAAATGTGCGCACAATTCTAAAGTGGAAGAAACTGAGGGGCACATCATGGTGAGTAATACAACGCGGTGAAAAAACAAAGAAACCTTGGCAAATCAAAGTGCAACATCAGGACTACTGTACAGTACCACGCATGTCATATGGTCAACTTCCGAAAAAGCCGCTTTGGAGCGTTCCAAAGCAGCCTTTTTCAATAACTTCTTTAGAATTCAGTTACTATGAAAATCAGCATATATTTGTGCTAAGCAGCTCGAGCTCTATCTTCTGACATATAAATCTCAGTAGAGTTGAACAATGCATAAAGGCTCGACACAAGCAATCGAGTGGGCGAGGCAACCTGTAGAGCGAGCAACAGATTGTGGAGTGACCGTTTGAGCAGATTTATCGGAAATTCCTAGCTGTCCTAATCCAAAATTGTTCTAAGACTGTCCAGCTTGTCTTTGGAGTGCGCCGTAAACAAGGCATACAGAAGAAAACCTGTCAATTGAGCGGGGCGACCGCTCGCAAGCGAACGCGCGGGCGAGTTCGTAGCGCAGTATCTCTATCAGGTTCGAATCTTTCCGACTGCAACTCGAGGATTGTAGGCAGCACAAGTTTCTTAGCGGACCTAAAACACAACCGTGTAGCTGATGAATGGACTAAGTTACAGCGCTGCGAGAATGCGAGTGAGGCTTGTGTGACGCATATTTCTTCCGAAATCAGTGGCTCACTGCGGGAAGACGCTAACGGCTTCCAAATACATGACTGAAGACACTTAACGATAACTTGCTCAGGTAAAATAGCAGATATGGCTAAGGCAGCTTAGGCAGCTACCCAGCTGCCTAAGCTGCCTTAGCCACATCTGCTATTTTAGAGCAGCGGACGAGAGCTGTAAAGTTTCTTCGGTTCTTACTTGCCCTTGTTTGCGTTTTTGACAGTAGCAATGGTACCGTTCTGTACAGCTCGAAAAGCTCTATCGAACGGTATCAATATCGACCAATTTCAGAAAAATCGATTTTATGACAATTCTCATCGGGGCGAGGCTGCTCTAGGCCGCGGCAGACGGACGATGACGTCATCAAAAATCAATACCTAGAAATTGGGCCATGTTTGGTACCATTCGATAGAGCTTCTCATGCTGAATTGAAAGGTGTTATTGGCAATAGGGAAAGACGTAATCTGGGCGAGTAAAAGCGAGGAGAGCATCGACCGTGGTTGTGCTAAATTGCACGCGCGGGCGTGTTCTGATCGCGGTAACTCTAATTTTTGAACCTTTCCAGATGCAGCTTGTTCGTTTTGTAGGAGGCAAAACGCGCTAGTAGCACTCTGAAACACAGCAATCTAGCTTGTGATTGGACAGAGTTACAGCGGTGCGAAAAGACAGAATAGCCTTGTGTGACACGATTTTTTTTCCGATTTCAGTCGTCTTTTGCGGGAAGGCGCGAAGAGCTAGCGGCTACAAATGTGCACGCAAACAGAAGACTTTAGGTGCTTTAAGATGACGTGCTTATAGCTTCCTAGTTGTTTAATCAGCCTTAGCCCCAGCTGCCAATTTAGGGCGGCGGACTTAGCGGTTGAAGTTTCTTGGCACCTCTACTCGCCTATGTTTGAGTATTCGACACTCGCAATAACACTATTAGCTTCAGCACAAAAAGCTCTATCAAAACACGGACGGCCTCCTGTATGGAGAGCCCTTGACGTACATGTACCAAGTGCAGCTGAAAACAGAACCCTGCGCATCATCGATTGAGGGGATGCAGAATAATTCAATGACGGGATCCATAACAATAAAAACAGCCGTGTTAATTATAAATTAATATAAGAGCAGTCGATCTGTACATATAAGCACCAACAAGCGCGCAGTTTCACTAACAGAAACGAGATTAGATACAGAGTAATCAACGGGGTTAAGGGCGTAAGTAGGGTGTGTAAATGTATCAGTATCAGATTATCGATTATATCAGATTCGTTATGTTCGTTAGTGCGCTGCATAATCTCAGGTGCATTACTTTATATAAAACTTTTTTTGCAACGTTCCTAATTTTTCATCCATTCGTCGTTACCAGTACTATGGTACAAATAATAGTAATTAAGTGAGGTTTTCAGGAGTATGTCTGGACGGGCAAAATGAAAAATTTGTGAGAATTGTGAGAATTTGAGCCCTTTGTTTAGTAAGGAAGTGCGTTCCGTTTTTTCAAAGTCTTTGTACCTACAAGTTAGAGACCTCGATAGTTTACTATCGAAACGCACAGCCGCAGAAGGCAGTACCTCTTCGATATTGAATATGCAGAAAAATGCAAAAATACTGTAAGGCAGTTAATCGAAAGCTTTTCACCAGCGCCTACGATCCAGCAGTTTTGCTTTTTTGCCTTTTGCCTTTGCCTTTTTTTTCAATCTCGACCAATTTTAGAAAAATCGATTTTTTGACAATATCCCGTCAAGGACAGGGCGAGCCTGCGCGGACAACGACGTCATCGAAAATCGATATATTCGAAATTAGCCAAATTTTCTCGTCCAAAATCATCTAATAGGTTATTTGGATCCTGATTACGAATCCTATGTCCGTTTTTGACAATTTTGCCGACTTCGGTAGGTTTTGGATTGTCTTCTGGATAACTGAGGGTTGTCGGGTCAGAATCACCGATCACGCTCAGTTATCGGTATGGGTGGTCTCCTACTGTAATCGTGCAAACCGACTTCGGAATCGTGTTCGGTACTCCGAATAAGAACCCGCATCTAAACGAAGTTTGAGCAAAATCTGTGATCCTGACCCGACCACTCTCAGTTATCCTGAAGAAAATCCAAAACCTACCGAAGTCGACGGAATTTTCAAAAGCAGACGTCGGATTCGTAATCAGCGCCCGAAATAACCCCCTAGATGGTTTTGAACGAAGAAATTGGGCCAATTTCGAAAATATCGAATTTCGATGACGTTATCGTCCGTCTGCCTCAGCTTCGAGCGGCCTCGTCCCCGATGAGAATTGTCACAAAATCGATTTTTCTGGAATTGGTCGATATTGATACCGTTCGATAGAGCTTTTCGAGCTGTACAGAACAGTAGCATTGCTAGTGTCGAAAACGCAAACATGGGCGAGTAAGGACCGAAGAAACCTTACAGCTCTCGTCCGCTGCTCTAAAATAGTAGATGGGGCCAAGGCAGTTTAGATAGCTGGGTAGCTGTGAGCAAGCTATTGTTACGTGTTTTCAGTCTTCTGTTTGCACACGCATTTTGAGGCCGTTAGCTCGTCGCGTCTTCCCGCAGTGGTCCACTGAAATCGGAAAAAAATGCGTCACACAAGCCTCACCCGCATTTTCGCGGCGCTATAACTTAGTCCATTCATCAGGTACACGGTTGTGCTTTAGATCACTCCAAGAAACTTGTGCTGCCTACAATGTCCTCGAATAGCAGTGGAAAGGTTCAAACCTGATAGAGATATTGCGCTACGAACTCGCCCGAGCGTGCATTTGCGAGTGGTCGCCCCACTTGATTGATAGGTCTTCTTCTTTGTGCATTGTTTACGGCGCACTCCAAAGACAAGCTGGACAGTCTTAGAACAAGTCCTGAGAGGGGCAGCTGGGAATTTCCGATAAAACTCCTCAAGCGGTTACTCTACAATCTGTTGCTCGCTTTACAGGTTGTCTCGCTCACTCGATTGATTGTGCCTATATGCATTGTTCAACGCTACTGAGATTTATATGTCAAAAAATAGAGCTTGAGCTGCTGAGCATAAATATATGCTGATTTTTAAAGTAACTGAATTCTAAAGGAGTTATTCAAAAAGGCCGCTTTGGAACGCTCGAAGCCGGCTTTTTCGGGAACTAACCAAAAGACAGCGTGGTACTGTAGTGTTTGCAGGAGGGGGAAAATTTGATGAAAAAACAAGGTCTGAAATATTTTGATGTAAGGCAGAACGGACTGACGGCTGATTAGTGGAGCTGTCGATGGAGAAGGGCAGTGGCCCGCCAAACACTGCAAATCGCTGTCGAGAGCGGCTCCTATACCTGAGGTGCCTGAAGTTGGTACATACATACATCTCTGTGGAGTCGTTATAATTAAGGGCTTGTTCATGGTTCGCGACGGCAAAGGCGGGAGCGACGGGGCGAAGGATACGCATCAATCAGTGCCGTGCCGTCGCTCACGTCGCGGAGTATGGACAGGCCGCAAAGGCCCTCACACACTTCTGCGGCAACTCCGCGCTGCGCTTAAAAGAGTGCAAAAAGGTCAGCTCCGGTTAGGACGCGACTCCCGTTATAACGCGGATTTTCTCCGGTCCCTTCAAACGCGTTATAACGAGAGGGAACTGTAGTTCAAAAAGGTAGTAGTGTGACGTGTAAACCATTCTTTCATTGAATGAAATGATGATAATTGTGATAATTTCGAAAAGCAGTTAAAATGTTAATCCAAAAAAACAGGCAATATTCGATTGAATGTTCCAGAAATGTTTTTATAGAGTTGCAATTAAGCACCCACAACATAGACCGTTATATTTGTGCGTTGTTAGGCTTTCGCTTGCTTTGTTTGTTGTAGGATGCTCGTTGCTTTCAGAGAGTCGTTTGCTTTAGGATGACGTATGCATGGCAAAAGATGATATAGTTTTTCTGAACGTGATGATGTTTCGGTGAAAAGCTTCACGATTTTTTTACACCACAGCCGCTTAAAACTAATAGCTTTTGAGGGAATATTAAATGCTGAAAAAAATTAACGGCTTTACCGAATTTACCGGAACTTACCGGCGATTTTTCGCATTAAAAATATGCGGTAAAAAATTTACTGGCGGGAAGTCAGCACAAAGCCTTGTTCCCAGGCAACGGTGGAAGTCAATCTGCAAGTGGTAGTTCTCTCTATATGTAACCAACTTTTCCAGCAGAGTAGGACGAAAACTTCCGCTACTTCACTCGAAGATTCCACATTTTCGTTTTTTAGAATATGTTCAAATCATGGAACAAGTACATGACGAAAATGTTCAACATGTGCTCCAGCGTGAAAGCATTATGTCTCAAGGTTCGTCTACTTACATACAATTATCTAGTTGTCCTAGCTGACAGTGTGACTGCCGGCTGGGGCTTCACTCCAGAAAGACCACCTAACCTATTCCGATTTCAAACTTTCTTCTTCAGCGTCTGTCCCGTTTCGTAGCGCGATCCACTCTTCTTGTCGTGACGCCACCATTGCCGATCTAGCGCTAGATCAGGGTGGACACCAGCTACTTTCAAGTCCATACGTAACGCACTAACCCAGCGCTGCTTCTCGCGCCCTCTATGCCGCTTTCCAATTACCTCGAAGTTAAGGTCTATCTTGCGGACGCTGTCTTCCTTTCCACGCAGAACGTGACCGTATCATCGCAGGCGAGCTTCGCGCATCTTGTCAGCTATCGGCACAACACCGAACTGCTGTCGAATGACATCATTTCGGATGCGGTCCGTGCGCCTGACTCCAGCCGTCCAACGCTGCATCTTCGTCTCCATGACGCTCACGCGCGTTTCAACTTCCTTGGTCAGGCCAACACTCAGCGCCGTACATCGTTACCGGCCGGACGACTGCTTTGTAGATCTTCGATTTCTAGCGCTCCGATATCATTCTATCGCAGAGCACGCCAGTCAACGAGCGCCACTTGGATCAAGCTGCGCTCACGCGTGAATTCACTTCAGCCCTCAGATTATCGTCAGACGCTATTACTGACCCTTGGTACTTGAAAACCGATGTGCGTGCAAGCTCAGCGCCGTCAATCTTAATGGAGCCGGACTCGCTTACGCTTACGTCAGCCGTACTCGGTCTTTTTGACGTTCAATTTGTGTCCGAACATCGTCAGGCGGTCGCACCAAGCTTGCACCTGCCGCTCCTGATCATCTTTATCTTCATCACGTCATCAGCATAGAGCAATGTCCATGGGACGGGCTTCTGAAGATCTCTCGTAATGGCATCCATGACGACAACAAAGCGGAGTGGAGAAAACGCAGAACCATGGTGCACCCCAACAGAGATGGGAAACTCCATTGGAGATCCAGCTGCAGCTTGCAATCTACTCTTTGAGCAAGAGTAGAGCATCCGCACCCACTCTATAAGTTCCTCAGGTACGTTGTGTTGTCGCAAGGCGTACCATATAAGCTCATGCGGTACGCAGTCGAAGGCCATATCCAAGTCGAGAAAGGCGATATGCACCGGCCTCTATTTTTCGCGACCTCCACCAGGAGGCGGGTGGTAAGTATGGCATCAATGGTCCCACAACCAGCTACGAAGCCGCACTGGTTGTCGGACATTTTGTTTGTCTTGACGATTTCATGAATTCGTCTGACGAGGATTCGATCGAAGATTTTCATGATGTGCGAAGGCAAGCGAATCGGACGGTACATAGAGCAGTCTGCAGGACTGCCCTTCTTCCAAATCGGAATCGTCGTACTGTTGTGACAACACTCCAGTACTTTCTTCTCCTTTACTAAATGGTTGAAGAACTTAGCCAACCACTCAGCAGGATACCAGAGCTTTGATTTCCATAAATTGGCAGCCAGATCATCGGGACCTGTCGCCTTGCTGCGTTTCATCTTCTTCAGAGCCTCTTCTGTTTCCTCCACGGTGATTTTGCGTACGGGACCGTAGACAGAATCTAAAGCCGGATGAGGAAATCCCATAGTGGAAATTTCCTCAAAATAGTCGCGCCATCGCTTCAGCGCCTTGTTGCGGTCTGTCAGGAGATGGCCGTCCTCATCATTGATGCCGGAAAATTTCTCAGTGTCCTCGGTCTTGTGATGGCGATTCTTTGCGAGTCGGTAGAGGTACCGCTTACCATCACGCGACTCGAGCTTTTCGTTGAAATCCCCATAACGAGTGGCTTTCGCAACAACCACGGCTTTCTTTGCAGCTTTCTTCGCGTTCTGGTACTTCTGCCAGCTTTCGGCTGATTTGTCGCCGATACAGCGACCTGTTTTCTCAAAGCTTCGCTTTCACACCTTCCGTCCACAACCATGTCTGCTTCTTAACTCTGCGTTGCCCAGGTTCTTAGTGCCGAGCAACAAACCAGCAGCTTGACGTATCGCGTCAGTAGCTTTCTTTCAGGTTTCATTGACAGTCGTGACTGTCGGTAACGAACGCGAGAAATTACAGCTGCTTCCTTCTCTTTAATTCGCCACCACTTGATTCGTCTCATTTGGCACGATCTTCGCATCTGTGACAAGACTTCCGTCGTGACCCTTCAGAAGGACGAAGTCAATCTGCATTTTGGAATTCCCACTATACATAATGCGGAATGAGGTAGGAGTCGCGTTTCCGAAACACGGGGTTTACAATGGTGAGGTTATTCAAGAATACGCTCACCTTCGGCGTTACGCAGCCCATAACCAAATCCATCATGGCAGCTGTGATCGCCTCTCGTGGCGCCTACTTGTCCATTAAGGTCTCCAGCCACAACGATGACGTCCTTCGACGGTACATCTGCTGTCTTTTCATCAAGCAGGCTCCAAAACTCATCCTTGACTTGATCTGAGCAGCCAGTCTGCGGAGCATAAGCAGAGAAGAATTGATAGAGTCGCTCCTCAGCGGCGGCAACAGTCTTTATCAATCGATCGTCAAATCGTTCATCGCTTACAATCGAGTCTCGAAAACGTTTGGAGACGACGATTTCAACACCACTCGTGGTCCTGGGACTTGCGCATAAGACGGCCTTGAAAGCTCGTACTATATCCCTTGACTTGCGGCAGGAGCACCTCTTCTGCACTCACAGAAATCAATCCTTCTTTGCTCCAGTGCTTCTGCCAACTCGCATGAGCGGCCTTTCAACGTACCCACATTCAGCGTTGCCACGCGGGTCCTGCTTACGTTACGGGACTAGCTCAGTTGCCCCGATGCCGTCCTCGCACCAGGGACCCTCGCATGGTTCTCACACTCGCCGGGCTCTGCTAGTGCGCGTTGGCTCCCGCGGGCGTCGTAGCACTATCTCGATACTTACGTAACGTCATCAACCATGATTTCAAATAGTGAATGAAGTTTGGGCATAAATAGACGAAATCGATCGATAGACGAGGAGGGTCGCTTGAAGAAATATGGAGAAACGAATCACATGATTTCTGCTGCTATTTTCTCAATTTCATTTTCTACCCCATTCAGGTCTACTATGAACGTCTGGTTCAGCGGCCATCTGATGAAGCTCGACGAATACTGCACTTCCTTGATGTTCCATGGTCTGATGACGTATTGAATCATCAGGAGAAGATTGGCGACGAAATCCACTTGAATCCGTACGTAGTTCTTTTCCAACACGTTTCATTGTTTAGCGTACAAAACTGGTGACGTGCGTACTTTTCCAGAAAAGAGTTTTCGACTTCTCAAGTTAAAGAGAAGGTGAACGAAAAAGCCCTTACAACGTGGTTCGGCTGCTTTTCAGACGATATTCTGGAGAAAGTCGACAAGTTGGCTCCTATGCTGCGGAAACTCGGTCAGTCCTATTAAATTTTAAAAAATTGTTGAGGACGTTAATAATCAAGCCGATTTGGGACGTTGAGCAATTGATCGTTTTATCGTTCCCTCATGGTACCAATTCACGATCGGAGAGGCGGAATCCCAAAGTATTATATTGGGAGCACGTGCCGAAAAGTCTTGAAACAAGATTTTGAAAACTTCAGAATTTTCTGGGAAAACTCAAAAATCCTGGGTCTGTGAGGATCATGTAGAAGGTTCCAGAAGTCTTTGTTGTATGAGTATAAGGGCCCGCGCGCGTCATTTTGGTGACGTGTCAAGCATGTTTAGCCAACAACAGCTTCGAGTGGTCATCTTTTACGTATGGTGCCGAGCTCCAACGCAAGCTCAACGGTCTCCAATATCATCGATGGATTTGGAGAAGGGACTATAAACCGCACCACAGTGCATCGTTGGTTCAGTCGCTTTGATTCAGGAGATATGAACCTTGAAGGCGGACGGCGCAGTGGACGACTTTCTGCTATCGATGATGACGAATTGCAGCTCGCTATCAAATCCAATCCAGAGGCAACTAGGCGGGATCTGGCAGCAACCTTGACTGCACCCACTCCACCATCGAGCTGCATCTCCACGACAGGGCTGTCGAAAATTTTGACAAGACGGATCCCTAATGGGCAGACCGAGGCACATGAGCAAGTGCGAATGGGCATATGCCAGTCACTCCTCGCGCAGACAAATCGATAGTAGTTTCTGGAGGATCTAGTGGCTGGAGATGAGAGCTAGATAGTCTACGATGGCAGCGCACGTCATGCCGTCATGCTGCGACGCAGAACTACAGTCCAGCCGAACCCAGACTCACACCAACGCAAACATTTACTTTGCATTTGGTGCGAAAGGGCAAATTTGCTATAAGTTGCTGGCTGCTGGCAGGACGGCCATCGCTTCCGTACACGTTAATAAGCTTCAGAAATTGGCCGATGAAGTGTAAGAAAAAAGGCGAAAATATCAAAAGTCCATCTGTTGCACGACAACCTGTGAGAAGATAGTCGACCTTGGCTAGCATTCGCTGGCACATCCACCGTATTTGCCGGGCCATGCGCCATCGGACTACCATCCGTTTGAACCGCTGAAGCATCATTTGGGAGGGAAAAATTTGAAAGTTCTGATGACCGCAAAAGAGAAGTCGACAACGTCTTCAAGTTCCAATCCGCTAAATTCTGGTCGAAAGGAATCAGCGATTTGTCGAGCAGATGGGAACAGGTTATATCTCTCTATGGTAAATATATTGTTTATTCCTAGTTTGTACTTAGAAAACTATGGTTGAATAAAAAAGATTTTTTTCAAGACTTTTCGGCCAGCCTAATATTAACCTAGACTCCAGTTAACGCGACAGCCAGCGCAACTGCGCTCCACGCGCTCAAATAGCAGGACTGCTCTTAAACAAGGCAGTCTAGCTGATCATGAGAAGGAATAGAGTCAATCGCTTGCGAATAAATTTAACAGACATTTTATCAACTTTTTCAGGTTATAACACCTCGTCCGATCGCCCTAGTTACGCAGAATTCGCAGCGGACGACTTCTATGAGAACGAATACATGTGACGGTCTGACGATATCATTCTTTGTGCTTTAAATTGTACATAAATAAATAAATAAATGTGTATAAACCTCTACAGCCCAATTGTAAATGTTTCTGCGTGTGGCAGTAGTCGACGACAATATTATCACCTGATGTTATCCGCTGTTGACTCATTTTGAATTACAGACAATGAATGCATACAGTCCACACAAACAGTTTCAGTAATGACTTTTTACGAAAACTAGTGGGAGCAAGAGACCACTGAGAGTCACAATCCGTACCATCGCACATACTTCCGAAGCGTAGTCGTGTCTACTCCATGTCCATGTGTCTCCACTACACGCTCCCGTCCTCATCGGTGAAAGTTCGTACTTTTTCGAGTAAGATATTGGAAAACTTTTTTCGTAAGTTCTATATACTTTTGGTTTTTAAACGACATCATTGAGTTTTTGGTTGCACTCGGCATAATATTGCCTGGTACCTTTGTTGAGGAAAGAGTGATCACATGTTACAGTGCAATGATAGTTGATATGGAATGCCATTGTTGTTGATCTGTGATATCAAACTAATCAATCAGGCGGCCCTGTGGGCCCTATATAAGGCTGTCGTTCTTACACCGGTAGGTCAGTGTTCTTCTGTCTAATAAACCTATCTTCACGCAGTCGGATCTTCTGGCGATCAGGAACTGCAATCGACTCCGCGATGCCGTCAACACCAACAGGTTGGTCGTCATTAGCCACCCCTCCACCTTCCACGTTATTAGAAGCCGCCCCTCCGCCATGGTTGGCAGCAATGCTGTCGGTACTCCAACAGCAGAACCAGCAGATGGCTTCTATGATGGAGAAGCTGCTGGAAAACAAAGCTGCTACAACCACACCGCCTGCCATACCCCTCCCCGCACCCAACCCATACGGCGACCTCGTCAGAGATCTACCCACCTTCTGTTACGACAACGGCGACGATACTACCTTCAAGGACTGGTTCAGGCGATATGGACCAGTCATCAATGATCGAGGTTCGTCGCTGCCTGACGAACGCAAACGCAACCTGTTGCTGGACAAGCTCGACAGACACGCGTATAAAACCTGTTCCGACTACGTTCTACCACAAGAGCCACAACATATCGACCTGGCTGCTACTGTGGACAAACTGACCAAGCTATTCGGACCGAAACAGACGTTGATTCGACGACGCTTCGAGTTCCTGCAGTCAACATGCGAGCCGTTGACTACGTCACACGTCCCCTATCGAGACTTCAGCAACAAATTAAATAAGAAGTTTGAGGATGCTTCAATGAAAGACGTCGCCGACGATTCTCTAAAATGCCTAGTATTCTTATCAGGACTAACCGACCCGTCCCACTCTGACGTCCGGCTCCGACTGCTGAATCGTCTCAATTGCTTGAAGGAAGACGATGCATCACCCTTTCTAGACGACTTCGTAAACGACTGCGAAACCTTCGTCGCCCTCAGATCCGACAATCGCACGATGGAATCCAAAGAGGTGAATGCTGCTTATTACATCAAGCCAAGCGGAATGCATAGACGGCGTCCATCTCGGAACGTGATGTTCCGCCACCGATCGACAACACGAGAGCCACGTCAGGAACCAACTTCGACTTCCACCAAAAGGACACGTTTTTCTTCAAAGAAGTCGAGATTCCGACAACGAAATATTCGTTGCAACAACGCGTCATCAGCGACACAGAATGCACGCACCTACCTGAAAGTGGAAATAAACGGATTTTCCACTAGGCTCCAGCTGGACACTGGGTCCGACGTAACCACGATTTCGCGTCGGACATGGAGCGAGATGGGATCCCCAAGCATCAGTCGTGCTGCTGTACCGGTCAAGGCAGCCGACGGATCACTAATGCACATCATTGGACTATTCAAGGCAAACTTCACCATATTTGACCGTCACCAGAGAGTCACAACGGGACAGGTAAACTGCTACGTCACCGAGGCAACTGACCTGCTCGGACTAGAACGAAATGGAGCAGTATCGCCAGCTTAAGGAGCAATTCCACTGTCGACTAGCCTCAGCCGCACTCAATGACATCCAAACGAAACGGTCGCCTTCATAAAACGTAGTTTCGCTGAAGTATTCCTGCCTGGCCTTGGACACAAAGGCAAAAACAAAGCTATTTCTTAGACCTGATGATCAGCCTGTCTATCGTCATAGGCGTCCTGTACCCTTTGCTTCCCAGTCCAGCCTCGATATGGAAATCGACAGAATTCTCGCTGAAAATGTTCTGTCGCCAGTTGACCACTCCAATTGGACAGCTCCTGTAGTGGTCGTGAAGAAGAACAATAGATCAATTCTTCTCTGCGCAGACTTCTCCACTGGACTCAACAACGCTTTGATGCCCCATCTGCACCCGTTGCCTACCGAAGAAATATTCACGAAACTCAACGGTGGTGAGCTTTTTTCTCAAATCGCTCTAGCGGATGCCTATCTTCAGATTGAAGGGGAAGGGGAATCGAAGGAGCTACTCACCATAAACACACATCGCGGTCTGTTCCGCTACAACCGCTTGCCGTTCGGGGTGAAGTCAGCTCCCGGAATCTTCCAACAGATTATCGACTCAATGATATCCGGACTTCATGGAGTGGCAGCTTACCTGAACGACATCATCGTGACCGGAAGGACAATGGAAGAACATCGCAAAAACGTGGAAGCACTATTCAAACGAATCCACGATTACGGATTCCTTATTCGACTGCAGAAGTGCCATTTTATGATGCCAGAAATCAATTATCGCGGCGTCATCATCGACAAGAATGGACGTCGCCCTGACCCGGAGAAAATCAGGTCCATTACTGAAATGCCACGGCTCCAAAACGTGGCACCACTCCGATCATTCTTAGGAATGATAAACTACTACGACACGTTCGTCAATGAAGTGCACAATCTACGTGCCCCACTGGACGTACTGCTCAAGAAAGATGCTAAATTCAAGTGGTCACTTGAACAAGAAGAAGCCTTCAAGCGAGCCAAGGAAGTTATTGCCTCGCCTCTACTCCTCACTCACTGCGATCCCAAGTTGGAAATCGTGGTAGCAGCTGATGCATCCGACTACGGCATTGGAGCAGTAATCGCACACCGGTTTAAGGACGGCACAGAAAAAGCTAAATGTCATGCTAGCCAACGTCTGAACGAATCGGAGAAAAACTACGGCCAAATAGAAAAAGAATGACTTGCACTGGTCTTCGCCGTACGCAAGTTCGACCGCTACCTGATGGGACGACACTTCACACTGCTGACGAACCACAATCCTCTATTGACTATTTTCGGAAGCAAGCAAGGTGTTCCGACTTACACCGCTAATCGACTTCTGCGTTGGTCACTGATTCTGATGGGCTACGATTTCCAGATCGAGTACAGATGGATAGTGGACTTCGGTCAAGCGGATACGTTGTGCCGACTGATCACGAAACAATCACAGTCCACAGAGGACCTTGTCATCGCCACGGCAACAAGAGAAGCGGAAGCAACCTGTCGTGCGCACAAAATCCTGCCCGTCGATATGGATAAGGTCGCTGGAGAAAGCGCACAGGATGAAACACTTCGCAAGGTGATGGACTGCGTGCGAGCGGATTCTTGGCCACCAAGGTCACCTCCTGAAATAGCACGTTACGCCAGCCTTCGCCAATCACTATCGTTGGTCAAGGACTGCCTTTTCTTTGGATCCCGAATCGTCATCCCGAAGAGTCTCCAGTGTCGAGTATTGAATCTGCTGCATGACGGACATCCCGGAATCACAAAGATGACGATGCTCGCCAGATCTTGTGTATACTGGACTAATATCACAAAGGATATCGAAAACTGCGTGCGAGGATGTCGAAGCTGTCAAGAAGTAGCAAAGGAGCCTATAAAGGCGTCTCTTTTCTCTTGGCCAATGGAAACGGAACCGTGGGCAAGAATTCACATCGAATTTGCTGGACCAGTAAACGTGAAGATGTTCCTCATTGTGGCCGATGCTTTCTCTAAATGGCCTGAAGTAAACGAAATGAAATCGACAACGACTAAGGCCACAATTCGCCAGCTTTCCCGACTCTTCGCTCAGTTCGGGAATCCAAAAACACTAGTGTCTGACAATGGAAGTCAGTTCACCTCAAGGGAGTTTACCGACTTTTGCGAAATCAACGGCATCATACATGTCCGATCGCCGCCATTTCACCCTCAATCGAATGAACAGGTCGAGCGCTTCGTATAGACACTTTCAAGAGAAGGATGCGGAAGTTGGAGAGCCCGGAAATGGGCGCGGAAGCACTTTAAAAATTGTTGGCAGTGTATTGGAGAACGCCGTGTCCATCATCACCAAACGGACGATCTCCAGCCGAAAACTTTTTGCAGAGGAAGATTCGATCACCATTGTCTCTGCTGACCACACCAACAACTCGGAACTTGGCGAGAAACTACCCCATGGAAGAGAAATTCAACCGGCACCACGGGGCTAGACCCAAAACCTTCGCTCCAGGCGAAGTAGTATGGGTGCGCGAGTACGGAAGGCACCAAAGCAAACGGACACCAGGAAGGATCGTTTCCCTTCATGGCAACGCTGTATATGATGTACTTGTGGATAGCACTATCCAGAGACGCCACACAAATCAACTGCGTCAAAATATCCAGCAAGACGTCGATGAAACAACAGCCAATTTGGGCGGCCTACTCATGGACATGTTCACAACTACGTCATCGTCTACGACAGCCACAACAACGGAGCAGCCGACAGCGTCGGGACCAGGGAATGGATCGGAGCCGGAGACGACGGTACAGACAGAACAACGACCTCAACGCGAGCGACTACCACCATGCCGGCTACAAGTGGACCCATCATTGCGATCATATACATAGGTTACCAGATGAATCAATTGTGTTGTTTCAACTTTACAATATTCATCTTAGGAGGGAGGTGTTGAGGAACGAATGATCACGTGTTACAATGCCAATGATAGTTGATATGGAATACCATTGTTGTTGATCTTTGACTATCAAACTAATCAATCAGGCGGCCCTGTGGGCCCTATATAAGGCTGTCGTTCTCACACCGGTAGTTCAGTGTTCTTCTGTCTAATAAACCTATCTTCACGCCGTCGGATCTTCTACAACCTTCTTTTTGCTGTCATAGTTTGGAAAAAATTCTTGCTCATTATCTTTTTTTTACGCTGCGAATAGATTACTTTCTTGAAATTGAGTTGGGAAACTCTATGGATCCAGGAACCTTTCAACATTGCGGAGTGGGCTTTCAGGAGGATAGGGATGGCGAGGCATTTTTTTTTACTTTTTGAGAACGAACGGCTTGTGCCACATAACGGCCTCCTTGTCGACCGTCCAGAAAAGCGCAACCTGTCGATCTGTCGATAGCGGAAAACTCTGACTGTGAATACAAAGTGGCATAGTGGCATGCTGATGGGTGTTGGCTCATATTGCTCATGCTATCTGTCGTGCTATGTTGACTTGATGATAAAGTTTATTGAAGATATGCTGCAAACAAAATCTGTAGTGAGAGCAGTGGCATTGAGGAAGCTTTGTCGTGGAATGCTGTCAGTTGTCTCGATGTCAAACATGGTCTTTTGAGATCGATGAAAAATCTTTTCCACCAAAATTTTGAAATTCCTTCGCTTTCTCACTTTTATCGTAAGTGTTTTACCGAACAATTTTTTCGTGATGTACGTTGGCGTCGGTAAAAAGCTCAGATTGTGTTTCAAATTTTAGAGCTCGGTAAATCTTCACTGAAATGTCTAAGGCTCGTATTCTCCAACTGATAGTTGGAGAATTTCAGAGTAGTGATTGAATTCCGGCTGGTTTGAGCAGCCCTCGAAGGTTTGAAATTCCTCTTTCCTGTAACTATCGGTCGTCCATCGGGTTTTCGAAAAACTGCCTTCTCTTTATAACATACCTTCGCGTCGTTCGCGTGTCAAAATAATCGTGTGCTCGACTTTTTTCCATCTGAAACTTTGTGCTTAATGCAAGGAACTATTACTAAAACATTAAAAAGTAGATTTATTTTTGTCATGTCGAGCTGCTACCGGTTTTTTTTTCTTCGAGTTGTTTTCTCGTTCTGTAGAGCTATGCATAGCGTGAACAAAGTAAAAAAGATATGAAAGGGGATAGAGAAAGGAAGGAACCTAAAGAAAAGTGATATCGACGGAATTTAAGAGCTGCTTGTGCTAGAGTACGGAATTGTGAAGGTACGCACTTTGAGCTCTAAATGGAAAAATCTATTAGGAAACTGCTATTCCGCTTTGTAGCACTTCGAAGCCAGAAACCAGTAAGAGTGGCATTTAACGTATTTTAAGTAGCTTTTTGAGAAATCTTCTTTCCAGCAATTGGAGGATATTCAAGCAATTGATGTAGCGTAGATTTTATTGAGCGTCACAGTGGAGTTTGGTGAGGCTTCGCGTGTCTTGTTTGATCAGATCTGATTGAAGCATATGTGCGCCTGCAGCTTTGATAAACGTGAAACGGCCTAGGCAAGATTTTATGGTATTGATTTGATTACTGATATTCGGCCGATGCATCATATTTTGGGGTGCAACATTTCCAGAATGAGATGATTCTGTTGGCTCATTAAATAGACTTCTTTCCATACACATTTCATTACATATCATTCTACCCACGGGACATCGTTGAGGCACTTTGAACGCGTGTCTTGTGTGAAAACGTGTGTGTGTGTGTGTGTGTGTGTGTGTGTGTGTGTGTGTGTGTGTGTGTGTGTGTGTGTGTGTGTGTGTGTGTGTGTGTGTGTGTGTGTGTGTGTGTGTGTGTGTGTGTGTGTGTGTGTGTGTGTGTGTGTGTGTGTGTGTGTGTGTGTGTGTGTGTGTGTGTGTGTGTGTGTGTGTGTGTGTGTGTGTGTGTGTGTGTGTGTGTGTGTGTGTGTGTGTGTGTGTGTGTGTGTGTGTGTGTGTGTGTGTGTGTGTGTGTGTGTGTGTGTGTGTGTGTGTGTGTGTGTGTGTGTATCCAGACGATGAACAAGTCAGCGCGTTATCCTTCCGGGACAAGTCTGGTACCAATTCACCGATCGGATTGGAAGGCTTGGTTCACCTGGGCGAAAAGTCCGAACCATGAACATGGAATAAGGTGAACGCGGCAGCCAGCGCCTCCTCCGAGTGCACCACCACGCGAATAGATAGCAGAGCGATCCTTACAGAGCAGTCCAAATTGAGGCCCTACCTGGCATTCACAAAAACGTGGAGGCTAGTTGAATGGTGGGGTAGAATTATATCATGAATAGAATTATATCATACCATTACCGTTCAACGGCTCGTCGGCCTCTCTGTGCTATTAGTACTGAGGTCACCACCTAAGGAGGAATTCCCAATCGTAATACGGTGCCGAGGTCACCAATCCAATCAACTTAAGGGTTTCCCCACATGTCATATGTGGCCAAACGCGCCTGAAGAGCTCCAGTGAAACATTCCTCCAGCAACGCATCTCCAGGCTTGTTTGGCTACGTGTTCGGCGCGTCTACTGAATCAACGTATTCGGCACGTCTACTGAGTGGCCAGGCACGTTGTTGCACAACTACAACTCTCCGCCGCATCCCCACACTTTCCCCCAACACACGCCTCCAGCGCTCCTGTGCAAACAAACAAATGCACAGACAGACAGACAAACGTCGGTTCTCGCTTATATACTACCAGCGTCCGTCGCCGGCTTCGCCTGCGCCGTACGCTGGACATGCGGGCCACGCCAGGCTTGCCGGCTTCGCCGGCTTCGGGTGTGGCGGGCCACGCTAGGAACGTAGCCCTAACAACGTTTGGGATGTTGTTCAGCCAGCGTCTCTCGCCGGCTTCGCCGGCACCGTACGCAGGACATGCGGGCCACGCCAGGCTTGCCGGCTTCGGGTGTGGCGGGCCACGCTAGCCCGCCATAGATTGGAACAGAAATGAAAATGGGTGAGGAAAAGGTCAGCGGCAGTGTGAAAATACATAAATGCAGACGAAAATGGAGTAAGGGACGGATGTAAAAATGAAGTGAAAATGGAGGGTGAAGGTGAATGAACCCGTACCGAGAGCAATCGCACAATGTTCTCTGCTTTTCATCCCTTTGGCAGTCTGTTCATAAACACATTAGATGGGATCAACATGCCACCATCGATAGTTCATGCGCCGTCAGCAGTAAACATCCTCGGAAGCGGTGGGCGCAGCGGACGCGGCGGACTTAGCGCGGCGGGCGCAGCTGAAGGCTCGTGCACAGTTTGGCAGCGCAGTGAACCACCCATGTTGTAGCATAGGCGGTTCACTGCGCTGTGCCACAGCGCGGAGCCACCGCGCGGTGAGGGGCCGTGCACACTCACCGCGCAGTGGCACCGCGCGGTGTCACTGCGCTGAGAGAATTGGAGCTCCCATTTTCACCGCGCTGTGCCGTGGTGTGGCGTGTGGCTCACGGGATTGCGTACCATGCGCGCCTCTGCTGGCAACCTTCCAGCTACGCAGCGCTACCGCACCGCGCCGACGTGGGGGATGTGGCAAAAAATGAACCTCTCAGCGCGGTGCCACAGCGCGGTGAAACTGTGCACGAGCCTTGACGCGGCGGACTTAGCGCGGCAGACGCGGCGGACTTATCGCGGCGGACGCGGCGAGCGCGGCTGGCTCGAGCGCGGCGGACGTGGCAAGCTTCAGCGTAGCCGACGCGGCGGACGTAGCGAACGCAGCGGACCCAGCGAACGCAGCGGACGCGGCGGGCTTCATCGCATTGGTGCGCGGCCGGCTTCACATAAGAGTGCATGTTGGCTTCACTTAAGAGTGCATGCTGGCTTCACATAAGAGTGCAAACATGTCGTCGGACAGTGACTCATGCCTCTCCCGATTATATATGGTAATAGAAGGATCATGAATACCAAACTTGCCCTCTGCCCATTACCCTCTGTTGGTAAGCTCATCCATTACCATTAACACGTTACCCTACCCATTACCTTGAATCGGGTCTCTGGAGTGGGGGATTAAAGTAGTACCTAGTGCAGCCCGACATGAGATGGCCAACAGGGAAAGCTCTCAAAGTGCAAACGCTCCTAAGAATTTTTGTAGAACCTAAACTTCGCCAACGTCTGGGTTCTGCTTCATACTTTTATGGCATGAAGCCGTGCTCCACTTCCATAGGTTCATCGCAGGCATTCTCTTCGGACTGTACAGTAGCGTCATTGGTTTGTGCTGCTCAGAACTTCTGTCCCTCAGAAGGCTTCGCAACCGCTCTCATGCTCAGCACCAGTGGCTATAGGACGTTGCTGACACGTCTTCTGAAACCACTGCTCGCCAAGCAACGTCGGTGCCACTTCTTTCGAATTCAGAAGCTCGTTTCATGACCTCGGAGACACGTCTTCTGAATCCAGATGCTCATTGCGCTATAGCGATGACACGTCATCCGAACGCCTGGTATCCCTCAGTCCTTCATTCTTATTGATCCTCTTGCAGATCTCCCTTACGGTTCCCTTCTTGGTAGCCCTACTGGTCTCCCTTATTGCCCACCCCACCTTTTAGATCCCCTCCTGGCCTGCTTCTTTGTTATTATCCCTATTGATCACCCTTACTGGTCTCTTCGTGGTGGTTCCCTCGTCCTGGTCTCACCTCCAGGTTCCTCCTTCATGGTCTCTCTCCTAGCCCTCCATAGGAACTCTCCTTACTGCCTCCTCCCCCTCCCAATCCTCTTAGTGGTCCTTCTACGCTAACCGCAGACGTCTGCGACTCGTTTTCTACAACCTTTTGAGAGCTGGACGCCGTTGCACAACAACGGTGACACGTCTTCTAACGATAAGTGCTGACGCTCAGAAACGAACGGAGTTGCCGCTGTGTTAAGCAGGAAGAGCCCGTGCTTTCCCTGCTGCAGCAACATCCCATGTTGAAGCGCAAACTTTGCCCGCGCGGGATAGGATGAGGCGCATCCCGCACGGGCAAGATTAGCAACTGGAATAATCTGCTTTTCGCTAGCTTTCCTCAAATATTTCATTTTTTAGTTATCCTCACAAAGAGATAGCAAAAGTTGGCTCTCTGTTCGTCCCTTGCATTTCGAAGTTTTCCATCTAACTCGGAATTGATCAACCTACAGGGCGCGTTGAACCGCAATCAGAAGCTGGCCAGTCAACATGGGGCCACAAAATACTGCCGAACGCCCTGATATGAGATTCATCAGCATCAGGTTTGACGGTATTTTCACCGTTACCGGCCGCTAAGCGGTTGATGAATCTGGCCCCTGGTTGGGTTGCAGCCCTTTGCTAAGCTGCTGTGAAAGAATTGACTTCATCATATCTTACCTTTGCAGACGAGACATCTAACTGTTCTAGACAGGTGAAGAGATATCGAATGGACGTGATATTGTTCTGCTTCATTCTTCTTCAGATTGGTCCCGTTGTGGTTCCACAGGCGCTGATCCAAGGTAGGAGCTCTTCTGGTAACAAAGCGGCCATAACATTCATAGTCGCACACTGCACCTTAAGCGACAGTTCGCTTCGACTAATTTCTTGCTTATTAGCCATCCTCGTGACCCGCCTTCACTGGTCTTGCCTCAGCACTGTTTTCACGTACTTTGCTGCCTCATTATCATCATCGAAGATGTTTCTGCGGTTCGAGCTTCGGTTCACGTCGACGATAGGCTTGAATCGCTCCCAGCTGGACGCATCGCCCCACCTTGTTGGAGATCTTTCTCTAACTGTTGACGAGATCTACTTCAGAAGGCATCGCGCGCTCCGACAAGGGAAGGGTCTTATGTCTAAAAGGGGAGAGCGAGTCATATAGGGAGAATCCCCACCACTCAGCTAGTATAAAAATGTGTTTATTTTTTGTGAAGTCGTTAAACCTAAGGAGTAGGGGGACCTTGAAGTTCCAATGGAATCGCCGCCTCACGAGTTCGGAGATCTTGTACGCAGCGATGGAGCTCCCGGAAAGCGGCTCGGAGAGCAGTGGATGTGACGTTGCTCCATGCGAAGAAGGTCTGAAATTCGGGGTTTCTTCATTTCAACTGACTGGTTGAGATTTGGGGGATTCCGTCCTCTATACCATTTTCCGACGTTTTTTGTGCGTTTGCCAGCTGTACGCTGAGGAGAGTGCCTTTCTTGTGACTTGTTCATCACTGACCTGTTTTTAACCACAACGTCTTCGTCAACTTCAAGTTGATCTGCTTCGAAATCCTTTAGTATGCTGGCCGTCCGTTCGGCCAGCTTGATTTCTTTCCTCAAGGGCTACTTCTCTAAAAGTGGGCCACACATCAGCGTGAGCAGGTGGATCGCCACTCGAGCATCGGCGGACATTGTTGGTGTTAGGTTTTAGAAAACCTTCAGCAGACCTCTGATTTTTAGGTGACAGGCAAAGATGAGGGAAAGAGTGTATCAATGCCATTGAGGTTAATTTGCGGGATCCACAGGCCTCGTTTCTAATGTTAACCACCACCGACGTCACATCCTGGTCTCTTTTGAAAATCCGAGCAGGATGGCTTTTCCCGTTGATCCGTGTATGGAAACAGACTATAAGGATCCTGTAGTCTTTATACGCTGCCCGTATTGTGCCCTGTGCTGCTTCATGAACTTTGTGCCTGTGTATCACTGATGTTGAACATTTATGCATGATCATGTTGAATACCACAGCATGCAGCTGGAAAATTAGGCAAAGAAACGCAAGAAAATGGTTTATACGTCAGAATCCTCCAAATCTCAACCAGTCAGTTGAAACAGAGAAATGCAGCAGCGCGGGGAACCGAATCCCCGACCTTCCTCGCATGAAGCAACGTCACTTCCACTGCGCTACGAGCCGCTGCCGGCAGAGGCATCGCGGACGTACAAGATCCCCAAACTCGTGATGCGGCGTATTCCATTGTGACTTCAAAGACCCCCTGCTCCTTGGGTCTAACGACTTGGCAAAAAAGAAACAAATTTCTATAGTACTTGAGGGATGGGGATTCTCCCTATATGACTCGCTCCCCCCGTTCAGACATACGCTTCAGACCGTTCTCTTGTGAGTGTGGTCCATAGCGCTTTTGGCGCGGGAGCAGTATTAAACCACGTCTACGTCGCGTAGCGGTGCGCAAGGAGAAAAGTCAAGATGAGTATGTTCGCTCGAAGGTTGTGGTCTGCCAGATGGCCAGATCACCCTCCTTGAAAAGTTCCAAAGCGGCCCGTGGGGCTATTCTCTTCCTATCCCCCTCGCCCTTCATATCGGTCGCAAATGTAGGAACTGCTGGTGCTGGTCTTCCAGTTAGTTCAATTAACATTTTTCAAAATCTTTTTTTAAACCTTCAAGTTGGGCGCGTGTAGTCGGAGGAGATGGCGGGTGTCGCTTGCGACGATACCAGATTCATGGTTCGGATTTCTTACCCAGGACAGCTAATTGTAAGCGTTCCATCCCTCTGGGGTCGGTGAATTGGAGCCAGACTTGTCTGGGAAGGATAAGGCGCTGACTTGCCCATCGGCCGACAGCTGCAAGTCATTCATTATATGGCCAAGCACGCATTCATATCGCTTCCACGACATCCCGTAGAAATAAATAGAATGCGTGGCGCATCCCAAAATGAATTCAGTAATCATTTATCCTTTATTAGCTGATTGATTTTAAAATCCTAGCGAATCTTATTCATCATTATTCGCACCCATGAGTTATTTGTTAAGAAAAACTGCAAAATGAGGAAAAGAATTCACTGGCTGCTCATCGCGGGAGTGCTGCTCGTAGTTCAGTTGACTGTTATACTCATAGCATTCAGAAACCGGTACGTTACAATCTTAGAAGTTGAAGCTGTTGAATAACGTTGACAAAATTAGTAGTAAGTATCTTCAACGTGTTTCAAGACGAAGACGCTTTTTACTTTTTTAATTCACCTGCCCCAAAAAGCGAATAGAGATTTTACAAAATATTTTTTAAAAGAATACGTAATAATTCAAAATTGGTTATAAAGCAGAGAAAAGCTTCAAATACTTAGTGCATTAAAAGAGTAGACCACGCCATGCACACGTCCAGTTTGTCACTATTTTCATTCCATTGATAGTGTAGACTCTGCCTACTTGAAAAATCCATGTAAAGATATGTGTGCCTTGATAATTTTATGTGTGCTCATTTGTACTTCAGTGGTATCTATGAAATTCGTATAACTCCACAGAAACAGAATTTTGGTATAAGTCAAATGAAAATAGCGACGAGCTGTGCAAATGCAAGGCTCGATTTCTTATTTGAAACTATTAACAACCTTTGCTTTTTGTCGCCTAAAAAAGAAAACACTTAAACCAATATTTTTTATAAAAGCAAACATTTATTTCATTTCTAAAATTAAAAATAATATAATAAAAATAAAAATAATTTTTAAAATTAAAATAGGAGGGATGTCAAGGAGCGATCTTGCATTTAGTTCTATGTAAATGCTGCTTTAGTGGTGTCGATCCATGCCTAGAATTGATCTCCGGTGCTCGCTGTTTGTTGCACTTTCGAATTTCGTATGTTAGAGATCCCAGCGCGAAAGTTTCTCCCGATCCCGTAACCCGAAGCCTATACAGGGTGGCCCATAAGTCCTGCAACAAAAACATAGGCGTATAAAAAGGCTAAGAATGCACTAAATTTGGTACGTTTTTAAACCGTGTTTGCCCATGGTTTGTAGATTATGGTGGAGCGGTATTTTTCATAATGAACCACTCCTGGATTGATAAGAGCCTTCAGATCGTGTGGGTTGCTTTGCAGCTCACGTCGCAGCCCCTCTTACGGAGTTTTACTTCTTATTCGTTCCAAAGAAGATATT
Source organism: Heligmosomoides polygyrus polygyrus (assembly GCA_947396885.1). Taxonomy (NCBI): domain Eukaryota; kingdom Metazoa; phylum Nematoda; class Chromadorea; order Rhabditida; family Heligmosomidae; genus Heligmosomoides; species Heligmosomoides polygyrus. The sequence goes on along the minus strand of OX377203.1, from coordinate 84,253,194 downwards.
GAACAAAAGTTTTCCCAGGTTTTATAGAGCAAGACATTTTCTTTAAGATGGTTAATAAACAAAGATTGAAAATCTAAAGATTTAGGAATTTCACAGCTAGTCTTTCGCAGGTGCAATATTTTGCAGATGGACTGAGAACCGCTACCACGTCCTTTTCTTTTGCTGTTACAGGAATCGCTTTACCAGAATGTGCATTTTGCCTTTAAACAGCGCGATTGAGTCTCTAATATATGGTGTTAGGTTTTCGTTCCTATCAAGGGAACATTTTTATTGATTTTCACTATTTTTACACTATTTTTACAAACCTATGGAGTGCAGGGAGACATTTTGGAAAATCGTGTATGACAAAAACCTGCCATGAGTGGCCGTTGTTTTTATCCCATCAGGTTCCCACAAAGGTAGCATTAAACGCGCTATTATTCTGACCGTTCTGGGATCGCTCAACTTTGAGAAAATTTTCATCAAATGAGGCAGAGGCTGAATACCCATTTCAAACGACGCGCTCCAACTGCGCTTACAAATTTTTCCTTCTACTCTCTTCTCCTCATAGCTGAGTCTTCGTCTCGCTTGTGGACTTGTAGAGCTTTCCTTGTAGTTTTCTAGAAACAACATATTGCTTAGTAATAGGTTGCGCACACGGCTGAATATTGAATTTGTTCCAGCTGGTTAGTGCATCCTGTATGATCAGAAAATTAATAGCGTTCTTCTGTTGTAGTTCAGATCCGTTCATCCAATGTTCACTATTGAGAAGCCTCTGCACTGCCCTACACAATACCATCATATTGCATGTTCAACAACCAATCTTCCGAAATTTAGTCACATCGGAACGAAAGCGCCCCACCACGGGCCAGAGAAGAATTTTCGGTAGTTTTACGTGAGAGCGCACTACTTTGTAATAAGAGCAGCTACAACCATGATACTTTCCAGAAGTATAGCACTAAGTATATGCTACATAACTGTTGGTATGCGGTTTTTTTGCAATTAAAAAAGACAGCCAATAAGGTCTCCTAATTTTGTTGCAGGACTTATGGGCCACCCTGTATAAGGCGAGTCCCCAGTATGAGTCATGCATTTAACGTCTGTCTTTGCCCCGAGCGGCCGAGAATAAAACCGTTTTTTAAGCGAACGTGTTCTCCGGCCATCCAAACGGGTCGACAACGTTACTAATATTATATTACCTCAATAATAATTAATTCTATTTAATTTAGTGAAGGTGTTCGCTTCTTATGGCAGGTAAAAAATTGAAGAAAGTTATACTAAATTTTCCTTGGACAAAATTTATCTTAATTTTCTCGAAGAAGTTCTAAAAGAGCTTAATCTGGAATACGCTGTTTTGATTTTGAAGACGTTCAATTTGATTTCAGAAGTAGCAATCTTGCCAAGAAGACAATCCAGATTGATTTGAAAAGTGTTCACTTTGACTTGAGAGGCCACCTATTTATTTATTTACTTATTCATAAATACATAATGATGCAAAAAATATGTACAGCTAGCTGGTGAAAAGTAATACAAGTGCAAATAAACAGTGAAGAGATAGATAATATTTGACATGAAAGTAGTATAAATTCTCCTAATTTTACCGTAACACTGCAAACGGGAGGTACCCACACATTTTCCCCAACTATTCAAAATTAACCAGAACCGTGTAGCGCAGTTGGAGGAGGTGCCAACTGTCGCGTGCACTCGATACCAGGTTCCCAGTTCGGATCTTTCGTGCAGGCCAACCTAGCCTTCCACCCCTCCGGGGTCGGTTAACTGGTACCAAACTTGTCTGCCCAGGATGAAGCGCTGACTGGTTCATTGGCTAACCACCGCCAGTCATTGTATGACCAAATCCACATTCAGATCGCCTATGCGATATCCCGTAGAAGTAGAATGCATGGCGCTTCCCAAAACGGACTGATAAACGCCTCCTTTTATCCTTTATCCTTTACGTGCAAGAAACGCTAGCTAGCTAGGAAACTGTAAAAGGGGTGCAAAAAAGGAGTGAAGAGAGAGATAACATTTGATATGATAATGGTGTAAATTCGCCTTAATTTTGCTCCGTTACCCTGCGAAGGGAGGATAGCCACACTATCCATAACTACCTATTACCTTCGTTCTTGCGTTCACCATGTGAACACGACTCTGCTATCTACCGAAAGTATTATAGGCTTCCTTGATGAACCACGTAACTAAAACTTTAGGGAAAACGAACGCAACTCTGCAGATATTGCGGTTTCGAACGAAGATTCGCCTGCACCAAATCCGCGTCTGAAGCGCAGGATTCTTGGCAACGATGAGCCGTTTATCTTTATTGGTGAGGGACCATATTTCGTTGTTCCCTAATTGTTCCTTTCTCTCCCACATAGGCATACCACCGGCGACGGGTCGTGGCGACAGTGTTAAGCGGTTAGCTATGAACTGCGCCACCTGTGGTGTGGCATAGGCCAATCATGTCGCTGTGAGAGCAAAACGTCACACGTGACCAGACGGAGTGTAAGGTTTCATCTCAATGGAAGACCAGTGGGACCTGTAGAAGAAGGGAGACGGCACGACATTGGCAACTATCGCCCGATCTGCCTGCTGCCCGTAGTCTACAAGCTGTTCACTCGAGTCATCCTGAATAGGATCGGCCGAATGCTGGACGAAGTAGAGCCATTCGAACAAGCGGGATTTCGGGGAGGATTCGACCACATACACACCATTACGAAGCTCATCGAAGTGTCGCGAGAGTACAAGCTGCCGCTCTGTCTTACGTTCATCGACTTAAAGAAGGCATTCGACTCCGTCGAGACTGAAGTGGTCTTCGAAGCCCTGCTTGCTCAGGGCATTCCTACTCACATCAGAGCAGAGCTGTACAGTGGACTCACGACCAAGATTTCACCATTCTACAACGACGTCGACGTGAACAGAGGGGTTCCACAGGGGGTACTATATCCCCGAAGCTTTTCAGCGCCACCCTCGAAAACGTCTAACTACATAGAATGGGAAGACATGGAGTGATGTTCGACGGCCGGCAACTGCACCATCTTCGCTTCACTGACGACATCTTGCTCATAACACCGAGCATCAGCCAGGCGGAGCGAATGCTGGCCGACATCGATCACGTATGTGGGAACGTTGGACTGCAGCTGAATCTTACGAAGACGTTGCGCATGAGGAACGGACAAGTTTCTGATGCCCCAATCTCGCACAACGGAACGAACGTCTCCAAATGCTCCAGCTACGTGTATTTGGGTTGCGAGGTCAACATGGCCAACGATGTGCGTTGGAGCTGACCAGGAGGAAACGAGCGGCTTAGGAAGCCTTCAAGAGCGTCGAAGAAGTCGTGAAGAAGACGAAGAACGTCCGACTCGTGGTCTGGGCTACAGAAACGGAGGAGATTCTGTTGTCACATTCACGCATAATGGAACGAACAACCGAATACGTCAGCTGTATATTTCTATGTTAGAGCCCATATGGCCAGTGAGAACACCTCAAGAGGAAATGAGCACCTGGAAGAGCTTTCAGATACATCGAAGAGGATGAGAAGAAAACAACGATGTCGTCCGGCATGCTTTCTATCTATCAAACTCCATCGTTCTTGCTACACTGAAGTACGCCTCGGAAACCAGGGCGCTACGGAAATAGGGCAAGCATCCAATCACAGTCGCGTTACCGGAAATCGAGAAAGCGTTATCCGGAGCGCCACAGTTCACGCAAATGGTAGAAGGCACCCGAAGTGTCGTCGGAAATTAGGTGGGCCCACATAATGCACTTCGCGGACACCTGCTGGGCAAAAGCCTTCACCGACAGGGTTCCGCGGGATGTCAAAGGAACACCAGGTGGCCCTCTAACACGATGGTCAGGGTTCCACGTGGAAGCCCTGAACAAAGAGCATGACGCAGTCCCTGTCCCTCAAGCGAGGAGGATTCATTGGGGCACTTTGGCACTCAACATGGATGAGCGGAGACATTGCTGATACCCGCTCGAGTTATTCATCATGAGAAGAGTGACGCGGATGGGTGGTGATAAAGACACAGTTTAGCACATCTTCGCTATGAACTATAGGCACTCACAAGTGCGGGACACCAGGCCAGCTACAGATATGTTCTTAAAAGAGAGGGGGGGGGGGGGGGGTGGGGAGAGATCATCATGACTAGTTTAGAGCCCATTTTTATTAGAAGACTAAATTCATTATTTGACCGCTTATCACTTCGAGTGGCCTTGTTATTCCTTCTAAAAGCGTTCAGCTCCTATGAGATACACTGTTTTCAGGTGGATTTCCACTTTCGGGCATGAACCTAATGCGAGTACTGCTTGACGCTCATCCGGACATTAGATGGTAAACACTAGACTTCGCTCATTGCTCTAGCGTTTTGGATAAAAATACAGACTACCGTCTAATAACGACAGCCAACATTTGAGGTGTACGACAACGATAGCATGTGCATAATGTGTGTCCTTCGTAAAGCATGGAACTTCGAGTATTTCTGCCTGAAAAAATCTACTAGCAGTTGTAGCTCCTAGGGGCACTAGTCTGTTGACCGCCACAATCGTGTGTCTAGAGGAGAGATCTGCTGGATATGGAAGCTCCGTTAGGCCTTGAAGACCTAAGTCGAACTAGATAATCCCTTCAGAGCAGCTGAGCATCTTCCGCTCATAGAGCTCTCACTCATGATATACTCCGTAACAACAGAAGTTGATGCCTAAGGAGGTACCTTTGGTAGTCGACGGATGTTTCGCTGTATCATGGTAATTCACGATTTCTTCTAGGGATCCTACCATACATAAAGAATTAACGGCGACCCTTCCGTCTGTCTCTCCGCCTGCCCGTCTGTCCAAAGCCATTTAAAGAGGTCGTTCAACAATCGTCTGCGTCCAGAAGACGCGTCACGAACGATGAGCAAAAGGCGTTCGGGTTCGGAAAACGCGTCACTGATGTCACGCGAGGTGCGTCCGCCTTCAGAAGACGTGTCGCTGATGTCGTGCCACAGACGTTCGTGTTCGGAAGTCGTGTGGAAGATGTCACGAGAGGTGCGTCTGAATTCAGAAGATGTGTCGCCGATGGTTGGCATTCAAAAGACGTGTTACTGATTTTGTACAGCAGGCGTTCGTGTTCGAAAGACATGTCACCGATGTCACGCGAGGTGCGAATGGATTCAGGAGACATATCGTCGATGTAGCGCGAGGTGCGTACGGATCCAGAAGACGTGTTGCTGACGCCGTGCTACAGGCGTTCGGCTTCAGAAGACGAGTAACTGACGTCGTAGTACAGGCGTTTGCGTTCAGATGACTTGTCGCCGATGTTGTGCAGCAGTGCAGCGGGTGTCGGGCTCAGAAGACGTGTCATCGATGTCACGCAAAGGGCGTGCTGATTCTGAGAGGACTTGTCACCAACGTTGCGTTTCAGTGGTCAGTGGTCTAGGATGGGAGATCCAGTAAGAAAGGTTCGTTAAGGGGGTAGGGGGTTCAATAGGGGAAACGAGAGGAGGAACCAGGAGTTAGGACCAGGAAAAGGAGACCAAAAAGAGGAACCAGCAAGAGGGGGCTAGTATAGCAGAAGAGGCCTCCGAACCGGATTCAGATGATGTTTCGCAGACGTCATGCATCAGAGTGGAAGGACTTGTAAGGGGCGGGGCTGTAGGGAAGATCTCGAAGGTCGACCCGGACGGGGAGTCTGTAAAAAGGGACCAGTAAGGTCTAGTACAAGAAAACTAAAATGCATAGAAAACGTATAGTACTGCTATCGTTCATTTTCCAGTTACGAGGAAACTAGCATTATTCCGCAGATGCTGGCCATGAGAGCAGAGCTCGCTAAAGACGGGTATTCTGTGCGGTTTAATATGAACAGGATCTCGCAAACGATGCTTGACGACGCATTTTCCGCACTGATCTTAGAGGTAGGCCTTAAATGCATTGTAATTTTTAAAAGCTTCGGTTGTGCACCGTTTCTTCGACTTTCATTGATTATTGAATTCAGTTAAACTTCAAAAGTGAAATATAGTCAGTTTTCGCTCTTGTACACACATTGGTGTTCTGATATGTACAGGAGGCCCACAAATATTGCTAAAATTCGTACAAAACTCGTCAGAGTGAACCAAACTTCAACAAAAATGCTTGGGTGCAAGTGATCTTCGACGTTTCCTAAATGACCCAGAGGTTTCTAATCGCCTTCGCAAACTTCACAGTTTCTTTTGGTAACCTTGAAGAGCCCTCGTGTGTATTTTGAATTTTGTTAGAATCAATTAAGTGATAAAGGACGTCGTTAGTCAATCTCTTTCCGGAATGCGCCACGCATTATACTTTTATGGAATGTCGTAGAGGCAATTTTAGCGCGTATTTGACCCATAGAATGACTTTCGATGACCAAAAGATGAAATTCGATATTTTGTTTTTTCCAGACAAGTCTGGTAAGGAATGATAGGCTTTGTTGGCCTGGGCAAGAAACCTCAACGGAGAACCGGGAACAGGGTCCAGGCCGGTGTCCCTCTTCCGACTGCGCTACCACGCTCCTCTATCAATTGGTGTGTGATAGCGTAGGCGGAGGAGGCGTTGGCTGCCCCATGCACGCGATACCAGGTTCCTGATTCGGATTTCCCGCCCATTTCAACCAAGCCTTCCATCCCTCCGGGGTTGTTGAATTGGTACCAGACTTGTCTGGGAAGGATAACGCGATATCTTCTTCATCGGCTGACCACCGAAAGTCAATGTGTGGGCCAAATAAGTTGCCTCCACAAAACTACCAAGAACTAGAATTTGTGGCACATCCCAAAAAAGGATTTATCAGCACCATCCCTTATCCTTTGTTAGAATCAGTTGATAAAACCAGCTGTTTTTCTCATGGCCACTAGCCTGTACAATAGTACAGTCATAACGACATAGCATTCCTCTTCTGGATTTGCGACCAGTTGAAAATTCCGAAGCTCTTGTAGTTCCAATCAATCTCTTCTGAAGCACCCAATTATCTGTCCTCGACAAGAACCTTTTTGACGGCATCGGTTATCTCATCGAGTTGTGGTAATTGTCCTTCAGGTGCTGATTCAGTATTGAGGACCACTCGTCTCTTGTGGTCGTTCTCATCACACGTCGCATCCTTGATTTCTGACAGCTCTGAGCTTGTTTTTCATTCAAAGTCCCACTACCTTTAAACCCTGTCTATCTAGGTACCATCCCACTGTCAAATACTTGAATAAATTATTATTTCTTTATTTAGACCTGAAGGAGGGCGTAAAGTTTGAAACGTTGTCAACAAATATTCAACTAAATACATCGAACTTCACTACTATAAGAGCGAAGAAAACATTATTCTTCAGTTATGATTAGAATCAGCTGCAGATCTATATGTGAAATATTTTAAAGAAAATAAATAAATAAATAAAATCTTACAGCTCTTTAACAGTTCGAAACTGAACAACACAGCAATCGGATAGAATTAGATAGAATCAGGCGCATATACTTAAGATCACTCAAAATTTCATAAATACTCAACGGCAACGTAACTATGTATGATAATTCGGTCTGGTGCTACTCTAAAAGGACCGTAAATTCTAGAGGTTAACGGTTGCTCAACTGATATAAGTAATCCTTCCAGACGATCCGTATTCATGGTCCATTAGCCGAACGACTTTGCAACCGAGAACAACTTTCAACGCTCTTTCTGCCGATCTTATCTCGAATGTTCCCGAATTCCAAGCACATTCTGATGATTCGCGACGCACGAGCCACCATACATTCGTTTCTGGAAAGAGGCGGACAAATATTTGGAGTGAATCAAACAACGAAGGAGGTTGCTGAGATCTTTTTCTGACCGAATGGCGTTTAACTAACTTTTTCTTTCAACATTACCTTTTAACTTCCAAGTGGTTTTGAGAAGAATGTTTTGTTTAAATAGATCACGGGCACAGAATCTCACAATAGATAACTTAGTAAAAATTGAATTAATGAAAAAATCTAAAAAAGCGTTGAAAAACGAACCCGGTCTTATTGTTAGTATGCAGGTACCATGCTTAGACCGCTCTCGTCGCTCATACATGTGTTCACCAACAGAATTGCAGATGTTGCTCGACAATTGGAATTATTATATCACTCAAATGGTTGAGGAATGCTCCAAAGCAAAGGAGATATGCCTGAAGGTCGGCTTTGCTCAGCACTCTGAGTGTGGTAACATCAAGAAGTATAAATATAAAAAAATCGTAAATCACTAAAGAAATAGGATTTTCCATTTCAAGCTATTCGTTCAGAAGCAAGCACTAGGGGCTCCAAAAAAATGAATCACGGTGGAATAAAGAGTTCTGGATCTATCCTAGTCCGGGGGGGGGGAACATAACTAAAAAGAATGTAATAAATCGACTTGAGACTTACCAAGCGGTCCCTGCAGGACAAAACAGGACGTAAACTAAAAAAATTCACGGAGAAAAAAACGAAAAAATTACATTTGTTTTCGTCGCAACTGTAAGCAGGCAGCTTGCCCTCCTCATCATGTTAATCCTGGTTATAACATGTCAGGCGGCCTCAGCACACGGCAAGCCTCCACTGCGTTGCTCTTTGCCCACCGAGACGATTGTAAATCGCGGCGATTTTATTTTTTGTTTGTCTGTTCGTTTTTTTGTTTCGTTAGGTCCTATCTTCTTCTGCAAGAGCTGGTCGGTAAGTCTCAAGTCGACTTATTACATGCTTTCTAGTTATGTGCCCCCCCCCCCCCCGGACCAGGATAGATCCGTTTCTTACGAAACGATCTTCTCTAAAATAGGCAATTTATGCCAAGTTTCGCTTGAATTTTATATTTGTCACAGTTTTTTGACTGATAAATTGTTTTTTCTTTTCCTAAAAAACTGATGTAACCCTATATGTGTAGTACGATTAAAACAACAGCAGACAAACCATTCGCTTCTTCTTTTCGGTGTACTATGAACGACTCGTCCAACGACCATCCGAACAACTTCATCGAATACTCAAATTTCTTGAAGTGAGGTGGTCTGATGACGTACTAAATCATCACCAGAAGATTGGTAGCAAGATCTACTTGAACCAGTAAGCGATTACATCCAAAAACTTTCTAGTTTTTATTGTCTTTTGTATTTATCCATTTATTAGTCATCTGTTAAAACAATAAGTTGGATTTTAGGTAGTTTTAGTTATATACATTTCTTAAACTTACGATTCGTTTTATAAGTTATAAGTTATATTCGTCAGTTTTGCATTTTTTATTTTAATTCTATGGGTATAAGTATTCAATCCACGACATCCCGTAGAACTAGGATGAAGTAGAATAGAATACATCCCTGAAGAGATTGAGAAACGCCATCCTCTGCGCTTTTTTAATTTTAGTTTTTGAACAGATTTTATGTAGTAATAACAGACGGTTTTTCAGGGTGGACGTTTCATCTGCTAAACTTAAAGAAAAGGTGAACGTAAATTCGCTGGCAAGGTGGTTTGACAAGTTTTCGGAAGAATTTCTCCAGAACATTGACAAAGCAGCTCCGGTACTGCGGAAGCTTGGTGGGTGACGTTTAGCCCAGTGTAAACAATTGACCATTGTTCTTCTGTTGCTACTATATTTCCGTAATTTTATATCAATCAGGGAGTGCGGCGGCGCAGTCGGAAGAGGCGCCGGTTGTCACGTGCACCCAGGAATCGATGTTCTTGGTTCGAGTTTCCCGTCTTGATGAAGCCTTCTATCTTTCCGGCATTGACTGCCTGAAGTCGATATGTAGAATAACACGCAACCAAACTGCCTCCATGACATCCCATGGAAGAAGAATGCCTGGCGCTTCCCAAATAGAAATTGACTAAATCGGCCCTTATCCCTTCCTATGTGAATAACTTCCTTACAATATCTATTTAGAACTGTTGTGGATTTCCTTATTCCTATCTTATTTGAGAACACTCGCCACGCCTCAGTTTGTCGAACTTTTTCAAAAAATTCCGAAATACTGAAGAGCCTAGCTTTCTCCTTCTGCTACAGCCGTTTACAGCATTGAAATCTATTTTTTACCAACGATATGTACAGCTACTCTAAGTACCAGGCTAATCAACAATATAATTACCACAGTTATCGACAACAGTGGCCCATCGATTGGGCAGGTCGCCGATGCCCTTCGCCCAGAACTCCCGGGGCGTGCGACTCGAAAAAGTCCGCGATGTCGGGTTTGAGGTTGTCGTAGTTGGTGAATTTTCTTCCCGCCAAATGGTGCTTCAGCGGGCGGGACAAGTGGTAGTCGGAGGGGACGAGGTCCGGGGAAAAGGTGGCGACGCTCGGCTGGGGGACGGGCAACCGTCCCCCAGCCGAGCGTCGCCAACTCCTGCTGGGTCTCCTTCGCGTTGTCGTGCAGCAGGTGGACCGAGGCCCGTCGGGGACGCTTTTCTCGGATGGCGGCAGCTAGTTTCTCGAGCTGATCGGTGTAGATGGAGGCGGTGACCGTCCTGCCTTGCAGGAACAGCTCGAAGTACAGCATGCCCTTGGCGTCTCACCAGCAGCAGAGCATGATCTTCAGCGGGTGTTCCCTGTCCTCGAGGCTCGTGTCGCTGCTCTCGAAACGATTGAACCAGCGCCTGACTGTGCGTTGGGACACTACATCCTCCTTGCACGCTCTGCAGATGTTGGCGACCGCGGTGCCCGTGTCGTTGCCCAGCATCCACTCGTAGTACACGAAAGTACCAAATCGACCTTGGTCCATTTTAGCTTGTACTGGTAGCTAGACACGGCTACTGCGCCTTATATACCCCTAGCGTGGAACTATGGAGAACTTTCTAGAGGGTTTTTACACATGCCTGATATTATAACACGTCTAAGGAAAATTATAGAATTTTGAAAATTTTCGGACAGGAATTATTGGACAGCCTGGTACTTAGGGTACTTCATCGATTGTTTTCTATCAGTGTCATGCTTTGGGCGAGCCGTATCAGTTGTAAGAGTGCCAGCCATTCCGTAAGCGGAGGATGAGAATTTCAAGCTAATTCAAGGCTCGAAAGGAAGTCGGGATCAAATCCTAGTCGGAGGACACCATTAGTAAAGAAAAAAAAACAGGAAAAGTGTGAGTTGTCCCTGCCAGGAAGTTGTAAGGGATTTCCTCTCGTGCGCTGGTTCAGCGTGTCACCATTGCAAAATATAATAAATAGATAAGTTTCAACGCCGTCGCTGTTGAGCAACAGCGAAAGAAGCCCCCTTGACTACGAGAAATGCGGGAAGCTGTGCTAAACGCTCGGCAAGCTGGTCCTCAGCTCTGTAGAGTTCCTAGGCATCCTACTATATATAAAGGAGCCAGCGGTTGTCCGTCCGTCCGTCCGTCTGCTCACCCGTCTGGCCTCTCCTAGAAGTCGAAAAGCAGGCGTCCGTGTTCAGACGAGATGCCACTCACACCGTGTCGAGACCGTCACAAGAAGTGTCACCGATGTCGCGCAAAGGCGTTCAAGTTCAAAAGACGTGCCAGCGACGTTGCTCAACAGGCGTCCGGATTTAGAAGAGGTGTCATCGACGTCGGGCAACAGATGCTCGGACTCAGAAGGCATGTAACCGATGTCGCCCATTGGGTGTTTGGGTTCAGAAGAGGTGCAACCGATGTCATGCAAATGGTATCTGGGATCAGAAGAGGTGTCACCTATGTCGCGCAAGGGGTGTCTGGATTCCAAACACGTGTGATGGGAGACCACTAAAGGGGAGACCAGTAAGCGGGGGTCCAGTGAAGGGTGGGAGGACCGGTGAGGGGAAGGGGAACCAGTAAGGGTAGGACCTTTAATGGGAGCGAAAGGGAACCAATAAAGAATACCACTAAGGTGAGGATTAGGGGATAGTAAGGGGGGAGGGTGAACGGGAACCAGTGAAATGGGAGGGTCTTGTGAAGGGGGAACCTGTGAAGGTAGGACTAGTAATGGCGGCCAGTGAAGGGGAGCGGACCAGTAAAGGGGATCAGTGAAGGTGACACCTGTAATGAGGGAGCTGTGAAGGGGGGGTCGATGCAGTAAAGAGGGACCGGTAAAGGGGACCATTGATGGGCCAGTGGAGGGGGACCAATAAAGGGTACCACTAGGTAAGGGGGCAGTAAGGGGAGGGGAGGGGGTAAAAAGGGGGAAAGGGGGACAGTGATCGGGAACCAGTGAAGTGGGAGAATCCTGTGAAGGAGTGGGGGGGGGGGGGGGGAGCGGTAAATGGGGAGCCAGTGAAGGTGGGACCAGTAATGAGGGCCAATAGAAAGGGGCTACCAAAAGAGGGTGGACCAGTGAAGAGGGGACCAGTGAAGATGAGTAATAGGAAGGGGGATCAGTAGAAGGAACCTGTAAGGTCAACAAGTACTTTTTCTCACTATCGTGCAATGTGTATGTGACAGGAGCGTCGTACAACGTGCGTCTACATAGATCAAGAAGATGTGCCACAGATCAAACATTGCGAAGCAGACGTTGGACTTTCAGATGACCTTTTTCAAAGGCTGCGAGCGTGTGCGTGTACATGCCTCTCACTCTCACAACTGACTGATGCTCACTACATTCTTCTGCCTGCCTCTGCCTGCACATGGGTAAGGGGATATTGTGTATTGTCCCGGGGGGGGGGGTACGGGGGTACCGAGAATGACTTCGGGAATCGGAGGATTATTATTGCCGTCGGATATTTAGCGATATAGAGCTCTAACAAGATTATCACAATCTGTTCTTCGCCACGTAGAGAATGTGTACTTCGGAGAATAAATCGGCTTAAGTGCGAGGGTGGTAAGGCATCATAGGAGCACTTTTGAAGACTGTTCCCCACTGTCCCGCTTCCCGTAAAACCAGATTTTCACTGTAACGCGAGTAAGAAGGCCTAGACGGGAGTGTTCTATTCTACGGGTTTGGGGGCGAAGCCCCCAACCTGACGTTTGGCGGCCGCTAGGCCGGCGTTAAAGGATGAAGGTCGGCGTTGATCATGAGATGCGCCACGCATTCAACTTCTACGAGATTTCGATGAGACAACTTGAGTGTGTTTTTGGCTAAGACAATGACTTACGTTGACCAGCTGAAGTCTGTTCTCAAGTCAAGTCTGTTTTCTACCCTTTTCGGGTATGTCTGCTACCAATCAGCCGACCTCAGAGAGATGGTTGGCCGTTGTTGGCCTGGGCGAGACCCAAAACGAGAAACTCGATTCAGATGCATGCGACAACCGGCGCCTCCTCCAACTGCGTTACCACGCACTATTATGAAAACGAAAGAATGGAAATTTGTGCGCATTCTTCAATGAACCCTTTGAACTTTCCCAGTTTCATTAGCGTAAAGTCACAATGGGCGAAGAAGCTCCAAATGTGGAACTCCATGTATCAGGCATAAATGTAGCGATGCCATAGGGATATAGTGCTTCGTTTACACTGGATCCGAATGAATAAATTCCGTGTGCCCAATCCGAATCATCCATTTATCCGGGATCCGCAAAATCACCGCTATCGGAATCATCCAAAAATTCGGAGTTCGCGAAAGCCGAATCATCCATTTATCCGTAGATTTTCAATAGGATCTTATGTATAGCGCTCGGTTACGTTGAACCGCAATTGTAGTGCGCACGAGAGCGGGCCTTTGGTTCTCGAAAAAAAGTTGTGAATAGAGTAAGTGACCACACACTATGCAAAGGACACCAGGGGCCAGATTCACCAACCGCTTACCGCCCTCTAACGGTGAAAATACCCCAGGACCTTAATACGACACTCACTCATCCAGCATCAGGTTTGACGGTATTTTCACCGTTAAACGGCGGTAAGCGGGTGATGAGCCTTGCCCCAGATATCGAGGAGGTAGGTGGTGGATATGCTACTCAAACGATGCGAACTATAGAACTAATAAGAAAAGGTTCCCAACTCATGGTGAGCTTTTGTTTTGACAGGATGTAGGGCCCTGTGAGAGGAATCCAGAACCACAGTCAGTTTTTGCTGAATGTTTCTTTAAATACCTGGAAAGGAGGTGTGAAGGCGTGCGCGCAACACTCATCAACCTCTACGACACCCCCACAAGATGTGTCTCGGTGGCGCAGCCGGTAGGAGTGGCGCCTCATAGGAGCACACCGTTGAGCTTTTGAGTTCGAGTCCGCGTACTGCCGCTACTTTTGCACGTATTAGTTTGTCCTTCCTTAAACCTTCTCACGATCGCAACTGTCAATTTTAGACCAACACTGCTTAAAACAAGCGAAGACAATTTATTTGCTCCTTCATATGTGATAGTTTTTCAACGATGCGTATCCGCACCAATTCCATAACATACTATATCACCAGTGGTACCGTGACTGCACACAAGTACGCATACCTTACGGTTGAATATTATTAACACGGCCCATATCGGTATATAAGTATGCAAACAAGTGAGTTTAAAATTGACTTCTGTGATCATGAGAAAGCGTAATAACAACAATAACAACAAACTAAAACGTGCAAAAGTATTGGCAGCGCTCGGACTCGAACTGAAAAGCCCGCCTGTGTGCTTCCACGAGGCGGCACTCCTACCGACTGCGCCACCGAGGCACATCTCGTGGGGTGTCGTAGAGGTTGGTGAGTGTTGCACACACGCCTTCACACCTCCTTTTCAGGTTTTAAAAAAAGCGTTCAGCAAAAACTAACTGTGGTTCTGGACTTCGCTCACATGGTCCTACATCCTGTCAAAATAGCATCGCAAAAGCTCACCTTGAGTTGGGAACCTTTCCGTGTAAGGCTAAGAAGGAACGAAAATCTAAACTGAATTATATTCACAGGTTACAACACTTCATCTTTTCGCCCTGACTATGCAGAATTCGCGTTGGACAATTTTCATCAGGAAGAACTTTAAATTCAGCTTAATTCGATGTCATTTAGCATAAGAAAAGTACCAGTGTGTTCATTTTCGTTACATATGAATAAATGTTTTCAAGAGCAACTGTAATGAGTCAGACATCCTTCTACAACATCATTTCATGGATCGAGAAAGCGGATCTCATCAGAGAGGGTAGACGACGCACTTCTGGTTATCAATTTTATCGATTATGTGCGCGGCAGGCGCCAGCTGTCGCGTGCACTCCGATTTAATGTTCTTGGTTCGGAGCCCGTCTAGAAAACACTAACTTGCCCATCGACTGGGCCCAGTAATTCATTGTATGTACCATTTTCACGTCGAATTGGACACCTTTAAAATCGACAGAATCGGTTAATAATACATGTTAATTAATTAAAACTCTCAGTACTTTAGTAATTCTGAACTCAATGCTTCAACAACCAAACAAAATTAGATGGGATCAAATTGAACACTTTCAAATCCTTTAATATGGAGACTTTTCAATTCTGTGCTAACCTAAGACTTTTCAAATCAAAGAGAACTCTTCCAGATCAGAATGTGCATCTTCTACATTAAACTAACAACTCTCCAAAATGTTCGAATAATTTTTTGCTCAAGGGAAATTTTAGTATAACTTTCATTGAAGTTGTAATTTACGGTATATGTCGCGGAGACGGGCAGCATTGGGAGATGGGAACGCCCCATCCAATCAGACCCCATTGAATGGGCGTGCCATTCAGAGAGGGCGTATACAGTCGGTACCCTGATCGATTGGCATATAATCGGTCTGTGCTTTGCTTGATTATTATTGGTTGGCGCGCTCTCACCTAGCAATGCTGCTCACCTTCGCGACATGTACCTTAAAATTTATTTTGATCAGCAAGAAGGCGGCCATTTTATATTGCCAAAAAGAGATTCCGCCATGCCCCGTCCGAAACTTCGCGATTTTCATTCAAATAATAGCAAAACTTCCGTTTGCATGCGGTTCCACACCTGTAGACAGTGCGACACAAAAAATTGTAAAAAATACACATATTCTAACTCTTTTTGCTGCATGTAGGCAGTATTTGCACTATCAATCAAATAAACGTGCGTTGAAGTTTTTCAGTGCATGGCGCGATCCAGCCTTTTAGTGCATAACATGAGTGCATGACATGCGGCTCAACAAAAAATTTAATTTATTATTTCTTCTCAAAAATAAAATATTATAAAATTATTTGACTCAGTCGGCGCTAAGGCGAAAAAAATTTCAAAAAAAAGTTATTCTAAGTTTTCCTTAAACAACCAGTTATTTTAACCATTTTGGAAAGTTGTTACAGGATGTTTTGTTACGATCAAAACTCTTGCGCCAGGCGGGACTCGAACCCGCATCTTCTGCTTTCCGGGCAGCGATGTTCGCCTTACACCACCGGCGCTGTTTGACCGCACGTAACATCCGCGATATCCCGCCCGGCGCAAGAGTTTTGATCGTAACAAAACATCCTGTAACAACATATAGCCTCTATATCAGCCGCTCCTGGCTTAAACAAATGTGTTCCAGCATTTTGGAAAGTGTTTAGTTTACCCTGTAAGAAGCTCGTCTCGATTTGGAAAACGTTCAATTTGATTTCAAAGTTCATAAGCTACTTTAGAAGAGTGTCCAATTTGATTTGAAAATTGCCCAGTTAATTTGAAAGGTGTCCAAATCCGACGTGGAAATGGTATATATGTGCTGAATAGGCACTCAAATAGCCTCCTCAACATCCCGTCGAAGTAGAATTCGTGGCGTATCCAAAGGGATATGATTAACCCCGCCATCCATTCTTCTATTATTCAAGTAGTGCTTAGAGAGGTTAGCCAACTCCTTGGTGGCGTGTTCCACGCTTTCTGGTTCTATAGTGTTTCATTAAGGTGGCTCAAATGAATGTTTGGCTCACAGAATGACTTGTGGTGGCCAGCCGATGAACAAAACCATGTTTCGCTCTTTACAAAGAGCGTAAGGCACCAACCAATTCATTGACTCCGAAGAAGTGAACGGCCAAGCTGACCACGGCGGGATCCGAACCCTAAGCTTTGATCTGAAGCCCACACGGCAACCCGCGCCTCCTCCGACCATGCCACTCGTATGCACTACGCTCCGTGCGGGTTGCCCGTACTCGTACAGCTACAATATTTGAGAGCCATCACTGCACAGTTCCCAGAAGCTTGCCCACCCGTCAGGCGCATTCAATGGGGTGTACCGTTCGAAGTCGGGTCCTGACCCGAAGCGCCTGTTCGCACGCGGGACGGGGAGGAATTGGATTTCAAATTAACTTTCGCGCGTCTGTCGCTCTTCGCTATCTGTACCGTTTTCACGACAGGTTGGAGACATTCTCATATCGATCTGGATACCCTTCGGCGCTATGGTATTTGGGGGGGGGGGGGAGGGACAACCCCTGTGTGAGGAGCTCACAAGAGCATTTGGTGGCGAGCTAGACACTCCTATCTCTTCTTTTTGATCAGAGATCCACCTTCTATTTGAACGTTATTTGGCAAGGGGGGGGGGGGGTAGGGGAACCCCACGATGTAGCCAATTTGGCGCAGAACGACGTGAGGGGGGTGGGTCACCTTGTACTCAGTGGTTATCCACTTCAGTAAAAAGAGCCGAGCTATGCCCAACTACATCAGGGATGGTACAGTTCAGTTCATCACTGGGGTAGAAAACACCAGTGTTGCAAAACGTTTCTAGGTTAGTGCAATGCAAAGCGTTTTAGAGAGCTGCCCCTACGTGGTGACCCCCTCCCCCTCGAGCCAGCCGCTGTGCCACCAATTTTAACACCGTGGTGTTAGCCGGCTACACCCGGAATACCTTTTCCTGCCAAGTTTTGTGCTCTCCTCGGAGCTATAACATTGTTTGTTTGTTTCTATTACTATCGCTCAGTTTGCTTTCTTTTCCTGATGTGTTACTGAGACTTTTTATGCGGCAACGCCTTTCTCGAAGTACCAGGCATTATTGCACTTTCGGGACTCCAGGTCAAGGAGAGGTCGAAAAAAATTCGCCCAAACTTCTCCTAGGGAGGTTATTTGGGCTACTAATTGCGAATCTGATATCAGTTTTTGAAATTTCGGCCGATTACGGTAGGTTATGATAGATACGAGTGACTAAGGCTGCCAAGGTCATAATCACCGATCTTGCCCGAACTTCGCCTTGGGGGGTGTATTTGGGATGCTGATCATGAATCCGACGTCTTTTTTCGTTTTACGCTGGAGTACGTAGGTTACGGTAGGGTACGGTAGCTACCGGTGACTAAGATATGGCCACCAATTTCGTCCAAATTTCGCCCAGTAAGGAATGCTTTAGAATATCTGAAACAAACTATCTTTCAGGTGATCGCCACGGGACCGTTTGCATCCTCTGCTACTACCGTAGCGTCCCAGATAGCCCCTTTAGCCGAAGTTTGGGCGAAATCGGTGGCTATATCTTAGTCACCGATACCTACCGTAACCTACTGTACTCCAGCGTAAAACGAAAAACGGATGCCATATTTGTGATCAGCACCCCAAATAGCCCCCTAGGCGAAGTTAAGGTGAAATCGATGATTTGACCTCGACAGCCTTAGTCACCCGTACCTTCCGCAACCTACCGTAATCAGCCAAAATTTCAAAAACGGGTGTTAGATTCGTGATCAACACCATAAATAAACTCTGAGCGAGGTTTGCGCAAGTTTTTCGACATTTGGAGTACCGAAAGCACAGTAGTGTCCGAGCTCCTTCCACATTAAATAAGAGACTGTTAAAGCGCAAGGTTAGTTGTTTGTCCAAGGGAAATGTTGTGTGATTTTATTTATTTATTTTGTACGTGAACAATCACGCAGGGTTAAAACAAAAACAAACAAACAAAAACGACCATATTACTGAATAGGAAAACACAGATGGTGTTAACTAGTACAAACACGAACAACTCGGTAAGCCATTAAGAAGCTTCTTTGAGATACCGGTCAATAAGCCTTTTGTACTGCCTCAATGAATTTGGCACAACGATTTTCTTAGAAAACTTTAGGAACTCAGAGCCAGCCCGATGCGTAAAAAATGCCGATCTAACATTAGTTCTAGCTCTTGGTATTTGTATCTTACTTTGACCACCTCTAGTGCTAGAAGGTGATACAGAATAGAAATCGCGGAGGCGAAGGCCCCATATGCCATTCATCGCATTGTGATTTGATAGCAAAGAGAGGGGATAGTATTGTCCATAGCATATTTAAGTCGTTAAAAACAAATTCAGTCTTCCACATGCTGCTAGCCTACAAAGCATATGTCAGACCTGTGCTTGAATATGGTACCACTGTTTTTAGTCCTAAATACAAGCGCGAAATCGTTAAGCTAGAGTCCGTGCAAAACAGTTTCACAAGAAAGCTCTGGATAAGAGTACACGGTTGTGATTATACCACCATTCCACCTGCCACTGTAAGGAACAAGATCTTCAATTTGCAGTCTCTTGCTTGTCGTAGGAAGCGTTACGATTTAATTGCAATTTACAAGTTGATTTTGAGGTTCTAATTCATCTCTTCACTAAGTAGCACATTGTATGAGGAAGAACAATGGTTTAAATTTGTTTTAAAGAGCAGTGTGGCGACAAAGTGACAAAAGAACTGTGGTACGCCCTCGTCCAAGACGTCGCGATTTTTATTCGACTGATATTGACTGTATAAATCGCACTGTTTGTAGTTCCACCTTCCGGAGATGTCTCTGTTCCGAGGAACTGAGGTCAAACCGGCGGCCAGGCGGTCAAAGAGCCGTGTCGGTGCATTAACGGCGATCTCAGGTTCGGTTTGGCGCATTTCCGTGGCATGAGAGCTCTCATAGTAGGATGTGGCGTCAATCTTACAACTAGCACATACCAGGGGCCGGATCCATCAAGCAGTGCGTATGGGTGGAGACACCGTAAGGGAATCGTGGTCACTACCCGCAGGGGGTAGCGGGTACGATTCGTACTAATGCAAGGAATCAAGGGGAAGGTAGAACCAAGGGTCTGTTCATAGTTCGCGGCGAGAGCGGCTCGTCGTCCGTACAAAAAATTCAAATCGATTAAAACCAAGCGATCGCCACCGAAATCTATTCATACTCGAATGCTGGCGCTGTCATTTTTGCCGCTCTTGTCGCTTGTTCATACTTTGCGCAGGGGACGGGGCGACAGGAGCGACGGGCGGAGTGTGGAGTACATAACTGCACCATAGCGCACTAGTGTTCGAACGACAGGTTTTCTATACTGCCATTCTTCAGATCAAGGTAAGGCATGCTATTACACTTCATTTGAGTGCCAGATTGATGATGTAGTTGACATGACTGTTAGTGTCTGTGTTGACTGATTGACTGACTTGCAAGAAATAGGCGTTATGGTGCAATCACGTACAGCACACTACGTCCGTCACTCTTGTCGACTGGGATCGCGGCTATTTGCAGCGGGGGTCCGTTTGATTGGAGCGCGCCATGGTGGCTGGAGCGCGCACTGCCAGCAACGGGGCTGGCTACGCGTGAGTCCGCAGCTGTGTTCCACGGTGGCGAACTGAGCTAGAGCAGAACCGGGCTAGGGAAGGGACTCCAGGGTGGGTACCATCAAGCTGCTGTGTGGGAACAGCTTTCGTCGCCCAGGGAGAATCCGCGGCTGGGTTCTGCGCTGTTCGAGCGTCGAAATATATACGGCTGGAAAAATGCGCAAAAATTGCACAAAGAAGTTGCACAGGTTAGAACCCCCTAAATTCCAAGCAATCAGCTGAGATGCAATCACTGCCACAGGGTGATGACCGAACCACCGACCTCTCTGGCGTTAGTCGACGCGCTGCCCACTGCGCCACGATCTGCTCGCCGGGATTGCCATCGCGAGCGCACAAGACATCGATCGAACGTGGAAACGTCAACGCCGACGCGCGATCTCTAAGCTAGGAGGGCGCATACAGCAAAAGACCAACGGACCCCCGCTGCAAATAGCCGCGATCGTCGACTGGTCATACTTTGCAAGCGCTGCCGTCGTTGTCGTCGCTCTTGTGCGTGGCTGTCACGAAGTGTGAACAGGTCCTAAGCCTCTTGCGAGAACAGCTAATCTCATTGGAGCGTCATTTTTCCAATGGAGCGCGGAATCCTCGCGGGTATGCGGATATACTCATAACAATCATCGAGTATATAGCCACGATGTGGCGGGCAAGGTTTATCATAAATCATCGTGGGTATCTACCCCGGGTTCGCACGTTAGGTGTCTCCCTGAGTTACGGTAGCGCACCACTGCCGCCCGCCACCGCCCCCGATTACAGTAGCGTGGCGGGTTGTTGAGCCGCCTTGGACGAGGTGCAACGGACGAACAGAGCAGAGCATGCGCTGTGGAGCAAACCTCCTGTCGTAGGGCAGTAATTAACGGCTTTTTTCATTTTCTGCTATTTTTTCTCTCTGGTCTTCTAGTTTTCATATAGCTTTGGGTTCTGAGTGACTCCTGCTAGGGAAGGGCGGTTCGCCTTATAACACACCTTAACGAAGGCAATAAAGATCGAGTTAGCCACGTGCTAGTAAGGACCTTACTTAACTAACGAAGTATAAAACAAGTAAAAGAAAACACATAGGAAAAGCTGAAAAGAGACCATAGCTTGAGCGGAAGCTACAATGCTGTCGTGGCGAGCGCGGCACCAGGTCTGCCTACGGTAATCGAGCGCGTCGCTCCGCCTTCTACAGTAATGGGAGACACCTAACGTAACGCACCCGTCTACCTTCTATACCCCGCGTACCCGTGGGCACAAGCGTTGATAAATCACTAATTCACTGCATTTCCAGGGTCGTCGGAGAATGGCAGAGCGGCTGTTCGCAAATTCATCGGTGATCCATTTGACAGGTTAGCGGCGAATTTTCATTGATAACCTGAACATTCCGTGGCTGTTTTTTGGGGCGCGAAGAGGATCGGAGAGTGGATCACCATGCAGGGTAGCCCTTCACATCAAAAGTTTCATACACCGGTGGTGTTTCCCACTCTCTGGACAGCGTCGACCATCTCTAATTTAGGTGGACATTCATGTGCGTTCTGGAGCATAGGAGTAAGATGGTCTTCGCACCGAGCCATTTAGTGCATTGTGCGCTCCCAGATTAACCATAGGAAGTTCATAGAGTGCTCACTCAGGTTCTTGGCGGAACGTGGCTTAGTGAAGAAGTTGATGCCCTGCGACAACAACAGCAGTGTGTTCAGAGCGGTTTGCGAGTCGGTGAGTTCCCCACATGGAGACGAAAATCTGCGGTGAATCTCCTCAGTTGTTTGGGGTGCGGGGTGGGAGAATGGTCAGAGTGGAGAGTAGGTCAAAGGGCATAGAATTTGTTGAGCCAAAAATGTATTATAGCTAAGGTTAGTTTTTCAAAGATTAGAAAAGCGACTTCATGATTTGCGTAAAGTGGAGATTGTTTTTTTAAAGCATTTTTGTGGTCCGTTTATGAAAAAATGGAGAGGGAGAAGAATAGCCAAAACGTGATCCAGCGTAAGGTTTGCACATAACATGAATTGAATTGACTGTTGTAAATAAGACTGTTTCATGAGAAATTTTTTTACTCTATTGATTTACTTTTTTGAGTCTTACCAGGATACTATCTCAACGGTAGGTCGGAACGGCGCAAGTGTTGCATATGGGCAGAACCGCCTCTCCCTGTTGAGTAACAAACTGCAGGTATCTCGACCCCTATACAATTCTGCGCAGAGTTAGGGGCGACGGAAGTCGCGCGTTGGCGCCCTGTTGATTCAAGTGCTCCACAGCTGACGGGCGCGCGCGGGATGAGGGCTCGTATCGCGACTCAGTGCAGTGCACAGGTGGCGTAGTAGGGAAGCGCTCGGGCTCGTGAGCGAGGCGTGGAGGATCTGGATCCCGCATACTGCGGTTGTTTTGCATTTGCAAAATCCATGTTTATCACATAGATAATCCATCTAGGGGTATTATAGTGTGTTATAGAGCATGTTTACATATAACATATGCTTCAAACTACAGATTAGCTAAAATGTTCACTTCTGTGTGTCACTTATTTCAAGCCTATTTTGTGTGAAACTGCAGACAAGACTTCGGTCAAAAAATTTTTTTGCTGAAACTTTGTCTAGGAGGGGGGGGGGGGGTTACTTGGAGTGCTGATCACGAAATCCGTTTTTCACGATTCGGTCGGAGGCCACCCACACCGTTAACAAGGGTGGTCCAGGCAGTGTTACCGATTTCGCTGAAACTTCGTCTAGGGGGGTTATTTGGGGTGCCGAACACGAATCTGACATCCGTTTTTCACGATTCGGCTGGATGATATAGATACAGGAAGACGCAGGATTACATTCTTATAGTTTCTGCCGGTGACGGCAGATAGAGACAGAAAAACGGATGTCAGATTCGTGATCAGCTCCCCAAATAACCCCCCTCCCCCCTAGACAAAGTTTCAGCGAAAAATTTTTTTGACCGAAGTCTTTTCTGTGGAGTCGGAACTTTTAACTAGTGCCATAGAAAGATTTTGTTCTGCCATCTAGCCGCAATAAACGGCTCCATTACAACAAAACCTGGCCGGGAAGAATTAAATCATATCTTACAACATGCCCAGTTTTCATAAACACCGTATATGGTGCTACTGTTCATAGCTACCCTATTTCACCGTAATATCGAAATGGATATCATATTCCTGATTAGCGCCTCAAATAATGTTCTGGAGTGGAAATCGGTGATCTTCACCTAACCATCCTTACTTATCTATACCTTAACTTACGGTGATTGCTCGAAATTTCAAAATCAGGTAAGTATTCAGGATGAGCACTCCAAATAACCTTCCTGTGCAAACTTCGGTGATTTTTCATTTCACGTATGAAAGTGCAATAGTTCCATTAAATCTGTTTTGCTCTTCCGCCCAGACTCCGCCACATCTTCTATCAGGAAGGCACTCATAAGGCATTTGATGACGACTGTAACCTATAACCTATGCTTCAGCTGCGCTGGAACCAGAACGAGGCGACCAGCCTGCAGACGTTTGTGGATGAATATCTGCTATTTCAATATCATGTGGAGCGGATAGTTACCGGTCTCGCGACTGTCGACAGAGTGAAGGACATCCTGAAGGCAATCGCCCTCCTCTTGAAGTCAGTGAAAGTCTAAACATTGTATAAGTTTTTCCTACTCAGGCAAATTTTGGTTAGTAACCGACCATGAACTGGTTTGAAACCCGTTGGTTAGTATACAACCACGAAAGGGATTGGAATAGAGCAAGAAAGGCGGCCACGCCCCCCGCAGCACGTGTTGCTATTGCGCAGCGAGAGGCGTGGCCGCTTTTCGCTGCTAGGTTCCAAACCCTTTCATGGTCGGTTACTAACCAAATTTTGTCTGAGTAACTGCAATGTCAGGAAGGTGGTTACCATGCGAACACCACCCCCTTCCCCTCCCATTGAAAAACAATATAAAGGACACGTTATTTACGTTACTCAATCCCCATTAGGATGCGCCACGCATTCACCTCTACAACATGTTGTGGAAGCGATTTGAATGCGTATTTGGCAGTACAATGACTTGTGGTGTCCAGCCGATGAAAATATCGCGTTTATCGGGTGCACGCGACAGTCGGCATCTCCTTCGACTGCGCTACATGTGGCCTATGAAAAACTTATTTATAACATACAGAAATTTTGTCGAATGTCAATACGGAATAGACCCATCTTTAGACTTGCATCGAGGTTCCTTGTGGCAAACAACGTTGCTGTGAACCAAGTTTTTACTCGTTGCAGCGTTGATCTCCACGTCTACCACAAAATCGGTGCGGAACCTGTAGTGTACAAGGCGAGTATTTCAGGCGAAGCTGCCAAAAAGGTACGTTATTTAGAAGTTGAATCATTTCCGCAATAAATCGTGTCGACATCCGTAAACTTAGCACTTTGCGCAACTTTCCTGCTTTACTAACTTAAGAATAAGGTCATATCTAGCCATTTGCTCTTCTATTGCCGTTTTTCCACTCATTTTTCCTTGTTTATTAGGTGAAATGTTGAGTAGAAATTTTTGTCAGGTAATGCTTTGTGAAACGAGGCGTGGACATTTCGATCTGGTGATGACTATTGAAGACCATATTAACCTGGCTCTTGCTCAAAGTAAGCGTGTTCTTCTTCTTTTTCTTCTCCAACTTTCGTCGTTGTTTTCTGAAGGGATATGAGCGGCTGCTTATATCTCGTAAACTGTACAAGACCTCAATTTGTCCTACATGGTGGTGGCGGGAACGCAAAAAAAAACTCCAATAAGGGCGCACCCACCGGGCGTGTGGATCAGATGTTGTGCATGGTTACGGTTGCTTTGATTGACTGGCACGTCTATTCGATGTGATCGGATTGGTCTGGTTCACTCCCGCATTGCCATGCAGGCCACATTAACGGCCGTTTGTTGCTCCACAGTGAAAGAGGCCTGTCAGACTAAGCCTAAGTCCTGATTTCTAGTTTTTCATAGGGTGACCTTAATTACCAAAAAAAAATTGAAAATTGAAGATCCTGCAGTTAGTATTTTCGCTTTCACATTAGTACTGCTACTCGTTATTGTTTCAGCTCTGGTTTACCAGATTCTCTACATCGACGTATTCAAGTTTCATCCAGAAGATATCAAAGATTCAATTAAGAGGGTTCGCATGGATATGGGTAAGCTCGTCGTTTCCTCTATTCTATAATCTCCAGGTGTCAATGCTGCAGTTTATATCTAAGCTAGAAGAATTTTGTGCAGCGCTCTGGCAGCCGACAATATCGATCCATTGCGCGGAAAATCGATATCGATGGTTTTCACCCAGTCACTCGCCACTGTTATAAAGTTGAAAAACGCCTGAGGACCTGTACATAATCCGAGTTTATATCGACATGAACAGTTGAGTTGCTAGGAAAAGGGATGCGTACCGATTTTTTGTGGGGAATCGCCAGGCATTGACCGATTTGTTTGTTTCTGTATGGGCGAACCAGTCGTTTTCATAGATTCCGTCGCAGATTATGGCTACACTATGTAGGCCCTGAGGGGCTTCACCTTATTTGCAAATAATTTCACTCAAACGAAACATTCTGTCCGGTCCAAATTTTCGTTCAAGACACTGTCGGAGATGATGTCCCCACCCCTGTATCGGATGACCTGCTTCAGTCATCGTTCGAGTCATCCTCCTCCAAAAGCGAAAGCAGCGGAGTAAGTGTGCTGTTCCCATTTCCTCAACCAGCCATTGTTGAACACATACAATTACAGCCAGCTGCGGTACGAGCGTGGCGGCCTCCGATGCCGTACTCGTCGGTGAAGGCTCTGGATCCGTCGGTGTACAGGAACCTATCCTACGATGCGTTCTTAAAGAGGCATAGGCGCGATGGAGATAATGGTTTGCACGCCCAACTAGTAATCAGTTCAACAATTTCGGAGCGAAACGCCCCATTTGTAGGTCGCATGATTAGCTGATGGCCAACTAAATCACCTGTCAAAGTAGAAATCTTCTGGTGCTAAAATCATGCCATGCGCACATTTAGTATATGGCATTGTTTACTTTATTGCCTGGGAAGATTTCGGCTACTGCTATGCAACAAATCTGAGGAGAGCATGAGCTTCACCACGATGCGACGAAGGACTGTCCGGCCCCATAAAACGCTGAGACGATCTTTTCTATAGTTTTTGCAAAGGAATTCCATTTGGATAAGATCCATCTCAAACCAGCCGTCCAGTTGGTCACTAATTTGCTCGGGTGAGCGCCTGCAACGTTTCCACCTGTCAGTGTGAATCCACGGATACAAACTTTTGTCGCTTCATCTACCGATTTTCGCTGTGTGCAGAAACCATGCGACAAAAGCGGCGGCATCCGCGTCAAAATCATCGATAGATTTTATCGATTTTTGCGCGCAGTTGACCGCGTGTGAGGTAGGACTCTTGTGGATGAGAATATGGGATACAGCAAACAAGCAATGCTAATCGGCTCGCATTATCGATCGATTCGATCAATTTTTAATGGAAATTGACCACATACATGAAGTGGAAGTCACGTAAATGTATGGACAGGTTTTACGAAAAGCAATCAATACAAGTCATATAGGCATCTTAGATAGATTTTATCGATTTCGCGCGGAACTGACATGTGTTATGTGAACTCATGAGGGCGTGTTGGCTGATGGCACCCTTTATAGCAAATACATAAACATTGACAGTCGCCCGGCCGTTATCAATCGATTTCATCGATCCATGAATAAAATTGAAGGTTCGAAGTGGGGTTACGTAAGTATGTGCGTTACGGTACACTACGCTATGTTATCACCTTATTCCTATATAATATGCGAGCCCAATCTTTTTCTAATGTCATGAGGATGAGGTCTGTAGAAAAGAGCTCGGAAAATTTCAAGGGAGTGAAAAGGTATAGAAGGAAACAAATTTTCCTACTGCTGCTGGTATTTGCCTCTGAAACTAGAGCTGCACTATCGGGCAAGTCGCTTGATTGTATTTCTTTATGGTTTATTGTTGTTTAAAATTGTTGTTCCATGAGTTTTACAATTGATGGTCCAATTTCAATGTTCCTTCACGAAGCTTTCAATGTTTATTGACGACGTTTCGGGCCGTAAGCCTTTCTTCAGGTCTATAAAGTAATATTACATTTCCTATACGACACAACGTCTAAAACGCAATGATCTAACCTGGGATCAACAGAGGGGGGGGGGGTGTCGGTGTCCGGACGTTAGATACCTCTTAGATACCTCGACCTGGCGCGCCTCCCTCGAAACCCCGCCCATCCGGACGAGTTGTTATGGGTCGGCCCGCGGCCGTCAGCGATTCTCAGCTATCAGCTGGTTGCTCAGTGGGGTCGAAAAGAACGTATTCTGCCCTATATTCCGTCTGATTCCCCCATTTTCATCGTCCTCTAGTAATCACTTGCTACTTCAAGGAGGTTGCCTTGTGCTTAAGGCTACAAGTACCCTTCTTGATAAGCAGGATGATACAATACCCTCAAATGGGTTTAGGTAGCAGAGTGGTTACCAAATTTGCCTGTAAGTTGATCTACTCGCTTTTCTTGCCATTTGAATTTTATCTCCCCTTTTGATTCAATTTTATCAAATCTTGATACTTTAATGAAGTTATCACCTTATTAATCTTCAGCATTTCACCTTTTAAACGGAACTACTAGATTTTTCTAAGTAATAGAGCCATATTGGTCCCTCAATTCCATGTTGATCCCCTTGCATTGCAATAATTGCTCGCTTGTCCTTTGCCTTCACTGGATGGCGTGACCTGTCGCGCTCCTCGCACCTTTTAGGGTCCCTCGCACCTACATTGCCTACCCTGAAGAGATGCTTTAGGCATCCTTTGCCGGACGTATGAGGTGCCAAATGTCTAACACCAAAGACCAAAGTACTGGAACTTTCGTATAACGCAATCAGCCAATATGTGTACGGCATATGTGTACGGCGAAGATCGCCAGGGTTGAACAGCAGGAATCCTATAGTTAAGTGCGGTCTAGGAACCGAAAACGCCTGGCTGTGGCTGGGGGCTTTGTCTCAGCGCTCGTAAGTAGACTTTTTCTTCTTTAGGCTTTCTCACCTTCATCACAGCAAAAAAAAAAAACTGGCCTTGCATACTAATAGTTTTGTGGTGCAGTTATAAGGCTCGCACCGTCTCGCAACGATCGGTTGTGAATGGTAAGGCTCGTACTCTCGGCGAAAAACTCGTCGCTACTTCGGCAGGTTTAGTCATGAGTACACACCAAAGCTATTCCCCAGCACATAGATTGCTAAACTTACTGTAAAGAGGTAGGTAAAAATTGATTTGGTTTCCACTGCAGAGCATGTTCAGAACACGAAGCTGCTGACATTACCCTTAAAAGCACGAGAACATGGTGTTAATTTTCCCTGTGTGCTGTACGTGATGTTAATGGCCAAATGAGTTGTTGGATTATCGAAATTGACCAGACGTTCAGCGCCAAGCGCCTGGTTGGGATCTCGCCTCCAAGCCCTTAGAGCAGAACACCCCGAACTATTCTTTTCTCTTTTAGGCCTTCTTACTTTCATGCAGTAAAGAACTAGTTTTACTTTATATAATAGCAGCCTAGTGGCCGCCAAACGTCTTATTGGGCTTCGCCTCCAAACTCAAGAATAGAACTACTTTTATTACAGTAAAAATGGTTTTATTAGTGCAGCGGGATGTGGTGGGCAGAATCTTCACTGTTCCTATGAAGCCCATCCACCCTCAATCGTATGCACGCGATTTATTCTCCAAAGTGCCCGTTCTCTACGTGGCGAGAAACAAATCATGAGAGTCCCAATCCGAAGTGCTTAATCTGCAAGAAGATAATTAAAATTAATCGGTATTGGTCGACAGGTTGACAACGTTTATTGTCCGACGGCAGTAATACTCCTCCAAATCCTATAATCACCCTCCCTACTTTTTCCCCTCCTCTCCCCGCTAATACTTCCTTACCAATGTGCTGACGTGAGTGATAGTTAGTCAAGCACTCACATGTAGCACTGAGCCACGACTCACGTGTCACGGCGTTGCCGCGACGTCTATGATACTCCTTCTGCACCCCGACACACGCACCACGCATTCTATGAAGCGTCTTCAGAATCCCTACGCACATTGGCCTGGGCGGGAAGTCCGAACCAGGAACCTAGTATTGGGTACATGCGATAGCCGACGCCTCCTCCGACTGCGCTCCATGCGCTCGTTATCCTTTTATTCTGTAATTAAAATCAAGGATTTCAGAAGGTTCTAAGCAGGCTAGTGCCCGCAGCACAGCGGTCAGTTATCCTAAAACGTGTAAGTTAGATCAGCCAGACGGCGGAGTTCCTTCCCTTGCCTAGTTCTACGCTCATGTGAGCGTTCCAATATCGATTCGGGAAGCAGCCCGCTAAGTACCTTTCAGGATTACTGGGTCAACAAAATTAAAGGCGGTGGTTCCGAAACAAGTTCGAATCCTTAAAATGGTAACGGTTTAACTTCACTGGATTTTAGTAGGTCTGTCGCCATTGTTAACCTATTCGAGCAAGACCTCGAATCAAATTAATGCCAACGATGGTCTTCCAGGGCACATATAGCCAGGCGCGATGTAGGTGAGACCCTGATTCATGTAGGTTACTCAGTCGCAACCGCCAAGCGGTGCCAAGTGAATTACAGGGATCGTTTACACGAGGAAAAATTAAACCGGTAGAGAAGGATTTTTCATTTGAAGAAGCCGCCGACTCTCGCATGTACCCTGTGTTCGAGTTCAGGTGATCTAAGCTTTCTATCACACCGATTTGGCGAGTTGATACTTGCCTGGGAAGGATCATACTTAACCATAGGTTTGCCAGCAAAGTCGCTGTGCAAGGAAAATACGTATTCAAATTGTCGTGATATCCTATAGTAATGAAATGCCTGATCCATCCTACACTAAAGATTAATCAGATTTAGATTAGATTTTTTTGTCAACGTAGTGTCTTTTTTCTTAACATTCAACTCGATCACCACAGAAGTTTACTCCACCCCACCTCAACTGTATATCACTATATTAAAAATTAGGCTACAGCTCACGTAAGTCGTACTATAAATATAGTTATTGCCTCACACTAAGAATCGAGGTGATGACCTTCGGTAGCAAATGAATTAATTAATAATTCATAATTTGTTCCACCCATAGAAGTTTGATACCGATTCACCAAATCAGGTGGAATGGAGGACCGCGTCAACTCAAGCGTGACCATAACCTTCATCACGTTTTTTAGTCTAGTTAGCATAAGAGGTTAGGTAGGAATGATGCAAGCTGATTTTCGAGTTAACCGCCTGAACTAAGCAGCTATGCAGAGGAGAGTTCATGTATAATTTATTTCAAAACAAAACCCTTCATCTTGGCAGCATATTGTGCTAGGATCATTAATAATTATGATGTTCTGAAGATTTAATGATTGAATCTCCAATACCTTTAAAGCATCTTTGAAAACTATTCATGCTTTCTCAGAAAACCATCGAAGTTTCTTGAAAACCACCCTTTATCGATGTTGCAGGAATTCGGGGAAGGAATTTGCATTCACTAGGTTAAAAATCCAAGAAAGCAATACGCTTTACGAGGTCTACATCAGAAAAGTACCCTTAATCGGTTTCCAAGAGCTGAGGGGAATCTCTCTAAATCTCTTCTTAAATGGAGTTACAGATCAATTTCCATCGTGTGACTCCTGGAAACATGTTTTATTCGTCCTAATTGGTACAGTTCCACAGCATGCTCCAAACCTCCAGCTTGGGATCTGACCTCTGAAGGTCCTTGGCATTAGCGGCGGGCAATCACAAGCTGACCGCCCTCCTGCGTTGCGTCAACTCGTCCGCCCTGGACGGATATCACCAGCTGGTTCCGCCCTCCCTATAGGTCAGGGTATCTAACGTAGCGCACCCGGGGTGTCGCGACGCCGGGTGGCGCCTCGCTACGCATCGGTGGGCGAAGGCGTCACCCTGCGCCGTGAACGTGGGGTTGGCTACATATGGGTCCCGGCTCGCTACGAGCTCGCCTATGGCCACGACCACCTGCTACGATACCAAAAGGCCCTGCGGACCCACAGTCCCGTTATACGAAGGCTAAGGGGCGCTTATCCCTACGCACCTGTCCGCTTCCTGCGGCCCCGTCCTGCGTGGACTAGTTTACATTCACTGCGTATCCGATAGACTCAGCCTTTACCGGCATGGCTCCCGCCTACAGGATTGCACAGCCATTCACTTCTATGGATCGATCGATCAATGACACATACACACACTTCGAGGTATTGACGGATAAACCGTATATCATCTTCGATATAGTACACGATACTGTTATGAATATGTATTCGATATATACAATATACTACATAAGGTATAATTCCCTACGAGTCAGTGGGAGAGCCACACCCAGGGGCAGAACCTCAGAACGACCCGCGCGGCGGACTATCACAGTGGACTGCCACGTGTGTGGACAGCCCTAACTGCGATAGGAGCTGTGGCGCGGTTACCTGACGACGCCCGCTACGGCCGACTGCTCGCGGGGGCTGCGACGATCCCGAGTCCTGCGGCTGGTGGAGGCCTAGCGTCCTGCGGCTGGTGTTGGTTGAAGGACGAAGCAGATGATGGACGATCCTGGTCTTCGCTGCGAGAGGAGCCGACGAGGAGGAACGACGCAGTGAGTAGCAATCGAGGAGCGAATAGTCGGCGTAGCAGGCCGAGGGTAGGTGGCGGCGAAGTAGTCCTGAGGGGCTACGGCTGGCGACGGCCTTGCTGCGGCTGACGATGATGACGGCCAGCTACGGCTGGACTGGCGGCTGCGGCGACCGAAGACGATCATGACTGGCACGCCTCGGGCGCAAGGGGGCACGCACCCATGCGACCGGGAGCGCGATCACGCGTGACCCCCAATAGTCGTACGCAAGTCACGTCAGGAGGGTTAAGGACGAAAACGACGGGCTAGGGACGTGCACTTACCATTTATAGGACGGTGGGGTGTGACCGGTCACTCTTGCGTCGTAATCATCCTCAGTGGTCACTCCTTTGTCCCTATAGAGTGATAAGGTTCATAGCCATCTTCATCTCCTTCCAGTCTTTGATCGGCGGTCTCCATCGTTGTATTTCCAGCTGTCTCGCTCCGCGTGACCTCTGTTGTATATTTTGGTTGATAGAGGTAGAAAGCGTATTCCAGTATCATTCGCCGCACCAAAGAAAGGCTAGCGATTGGTACTTTCTTTCAATCATTCGCTCTGCATAAATAGCAAGGTAGCGAACGGCACCAGCAGAGCCAAAGCTCTGACTCAAGTGTATGTTTAATATCTCCCGCCTCAATAAATATTGAAAGGAAGTGGAGTGCATCACTAGGGCGATAAGCAAGCTCAGCGAGCTGAACCCCACCATAGGTTCACCAGAGCTTCTTTAATCTTCCTCTCCACCGTATCCGACAAGTTCTTGTGGAGAATTGACACGCTTAGCCGCGGCTGTGGTGCCTGAGGATACGGTGCTTCGAGCATGAGTTGTCTGGTAGCTTTGCAGCCTACGCAGAGCTCTGAAATGCTTCTCCATTCTCTTACGGAGTGGTCTTGCCGTTTCTCCCATATAAAATTCGTCACAGGACAAACAAACCACTTTGTACACCACACCCCTCAGTTGGCATATTTGGTTCTCTCCTTCACGGACAATGCAGTTCATCCTGTCACACTGATTCTCGTATGGACGTGACGTCGTGAGTAATCGTCGTAGAGATGGGGGCGGTCGGAACACGAGGCATATAGGGAGCCCTGACCGCCTCACCACAAGGTTGACGTTCATCGCAAAGGAATCTGAGATGAAAGGAATGACCAGCGGAGAGCCACAAGGTGATCGTTGAGGTTTCCTACAACGACACTCCCCTGGACCATACCCATCCTGCCGCCGTCTGTTGCTCTGTTCAGGGTTTAAGAGCGGTTTCCTGCTTAAGGACGGGCTCCGCCACTACACGCCAGAGTTTTGAGCCAGCAATTCAAGCAATCTTTACAGCTACTAACATTTTCATAGACATCTATATAGCTACCTAAACCAGCTATCTAAAATCGTCTTTAGCAGAAATTTCGACCTGAAAAGGACAAAACGCAGACGTTCATCAAACGGCCATCGGAAGTCATCGTATAGGTCAAATACGCGTTCAAATTGCCTCCGCTAACTCTCAAAGAAGTGAAATGCGTGGCGCACATCAGAAATGATTGTTCAGCGCCTAACTTTATCTCCTTCCCCATATTACTATTCGTGGTTATGATCATTTGAAATCAGAAGGTGAAAACGGCGGAGACTTTTAGTCCATCCTAATATACGTTAGATCCGAAGCCGATTCGGATTTTTCATTTATTTGAAATCATTTTTTGAACTTCGTATAATTGAATCATGCGGATATTGTCATTTTCGAAAACTAAGGATGCTGAAATGATTGAGATAAAGGCAATTTTCCCTGCAATATCGAATACAGGATAGAAAATCATTTCTGATCAAAGTCGATTATCTGGATCAATCTAAAGTCTGGTTTGTTTGTTTAGTGAAAAGGAAACACTTTTATGAACCATCTTAAGATCCGAATTTTTCAAAATTATCATTATCCACATCCATTTAGCCCGGGTTTGAAAAATTCTGCGTTTGAATTATCCGAATCGACATCGGATCCATTGTATACGACCTACCATACTGAGGTGGTGTGAGCTTTAGACGATCTTCATTCCATAGTTTGCATAATCATTGATGAGCTGCAATTTAGCTCCGTGTTAACCATTGGCATTTAGGCAGCGTTTTCACCATCGGCACTCAGTGTCTTTTTATGAACGGGAACTCTGTACATTATGTGGGTAATTCTTCACGTATATTCGTAAGCAGTTGGATTAGTGCTGAGGATAAAATGTTCTTTTCAGGCGTACGTGAAAGCTGTTCCGGACCAGAATTCTCGAATCGTATTGACGAATGGCAGAGAGAGGTAATGCTTGGTGTTTGCGCTGTTTCAGACACTTCTATGTTTGCTTTCACTCAGTGGTCTCTTTGAACTTCCATGCCTTCTCTGCCATCAGGAAGGAGAAAAAGGAAACAAGGGGTTTTATCGATTCATCGATCGACGTAAGACGGTGCCCGTGATAAGGGTCTGAGTTTCTTTTTGGTGGAATGCGATGACTTATCAATTCCAAGCTACAATTGGCTTTTAGATGGTTTAGAAATAATCCCTATCAGTTGACGAAGTGGCATGAAATATCGATGTCGGTTGTCCTTATGGTGCTATTCCGCCCCTTAGGCCTCTGTTATACTCCCGCGGGAGCATCCGCGGAACGTCCGTGGACTAAGGCGCCTTTTATACTCCCGCCGCGCAGCGGCGCGTCAATTCGGGATGCGGCGCGGCCAGTCGCGCCGCGCCCGAATTTGACGCGCCGCTACGCGATTGTAGTTAGAAAGGGGTGCGTCAGCGACGCGCATCGACCAACTTCCACGTACTACGTTCCGTGCGCCACAAAGGACGACGGAGGAGACGGTCCATGAGTCACTGAAGAACCGAAACAGAAAGGATTTGTCTGGCCGGTCAGCGGAATGCATCTGGCTAATGTTAGTGGTGGGATTCCTGTGGGGAGCGACGAATCCTCTCTTAAAGCTGGGGTCAAAGTCGTCTGCTCAACCTATGGATGAAATTATTGACAGTGGCATTGAGTCAAGCCCCCTGCAATGTAAATGACACTAAACGACTTTATTTTGCAACATGTGCGGGTTCAAAAGAAAAATTGTTGGAAAATACTCATTGTCGAGAATCGCTCAGAATTCTCTCTTATGTTGCCATTCCAGGGCCATTGTTCACTGAACATACCTTTAGCGTAGTAGGTAAAACTTCGTTAATGTCTACAGATCTCCATTCCCTTCCTAGGTTGCGAAAAAAAGTGACTAAGGTAATGGTCACCGAAAACAGATGCCAGATTCGTGATCAGCACCCTAAATACCCCCCCCCCCCCTCCCCGGAGAACTTTGGTCAAAAAACCTTTTCGACCTCTAGTCGACCTCTGGAATCCTGAAAGTACAATAGCGCCATAATTTTGCTACACCTTCTTTGTTTTGTTAGCTGAGGAGCCAAAGCAAAGAGGACATAGCAAAATGACTCATCTCGGTGGTGAATCTCCCACTCCACATCAGGTCTGCCGCAGCTGATCGCGCCGCGCCGCGTCCTTCCCTCCAGCGGCGCGATTCGCCGAATACCGTAACCCGAAATTCCGTCAAATGTGGTGTTTTGAGGCGGCGAAGTATGAATGCGATGCGGCGCCGCCGGGCGGCGCGAAAAATCGATAGCTATGTCAACCATCGCGCCGCGCCGCGAGGCGGCGCGAGTATAAAAGGCGCCTAAGGGTGCACCGTCGACGGCGGGCGTGGCGGGGCGCGGCGATTGGCCAGGTGAGAGATCTCGGCGCGATTCCCGCCCTTCCGCGGATGCTCCCGCGGGAGTATAACATAGGCCTTAGCAAAGCGGATGGAGGGGATGAAACATGCTCACTGTGCGGTGCATATTGAAGAGATTGTCTGTCGTAGGCTTTCTCCTCTTGCTGTTTTAACTAGGCGCTTTTCGAATAGAACGGGACTCCTATAGGACCAAACAGGACATCTTTAATGCCAAGATGTACACTTTTCATGATAATCAAAGCGATATTCTGTTCTAGGAAATTTACATCAGTTTATCTAATATTATGCGCAATTATATCCAACTTTAGGGGCTGAACCGTCAAATTATGAAAGGTGTCTTAAGAAAAAACTGATTACTACACCTCAACTACAACTACTAGTAAGACACGATGATTTCGACGGCTGGCTTATCCCGTCATTTTCGTTGAATGCTGATAAATCACTAATAGGGTTCGAGTCCCGCCTGGGGCAAGAGTTTCGTTCGCAACAGTACGTCATTGTTACAGCCTATAACCTCTACAACGGTTTCCTTGGACTTCATTAAGCTTGTAAAAGTTTTTTTTAAATGTGTGGGTTCTAACTGAGCAGGAAGGGGCCGCTTTCTTGATATGTGTTTAGTTCGGTTTTAAAAGTGTCTAGTTTCAAATGAATGTGATCAATACCATCATCATTTTCATTAGCGTCTGTCCCGCTTGGTGGCGGGGTCCGCTCTTCTGGTGTGGTGACGCCAATTCTCCCGATCAAATGCTTGATCAGGGTGCACACCAGCCATCTCTAAGTCCAAGCGCAACGTATCTAGCCAACGTTGCTTCGGGCGTCCTCTGGGCCGCTTTCCAGGGACCACAAGATTCAGGCCAATCTTACACACGGTGTCGTCGTTAGCGCGAAGGACGTGGCCGTACCATCGAAGACGAGCTTCGCGCAGCTTCTCGGATATCGGGGCGACACCGAACCTCTGTCGTATGGTGTCGTTATTGAATGTGATCAATACCAAAACAATTAAATAGCGCTTTTCTTGAATAAAAGGCTATCATCTACTTTTCATCTTGAATATATCCACTGAACCACGAGGTTCTCGAAAACCTGAACAGTTGCGTCAATTTGTGTCTGACATAGTTGTCGTGCCGCATCGTGCCACTTATTCTGCGACGAGATTCGCCAAATAATGTATCTCGGAATTTCTTCAAATAAGGCTCATCATGAAGGCGAATTATATACCATTTTTTACGTCAAAGTAGAAACTTTGTCGCTTATTGAGCACTCGAGCAGGTGAATTTTAAAAATTCAAAAAGTTATAATTAAGAAGTGCTCTGTCACGCCCATCGACGTGCCTCGCACGTGCACGCTTCGCACGATGTTGCATCATTATCATCATCAATATCGATCGATGCTGGCCTTCCCATTGGAACTTCTCACCTGATGTGAATAACTGAGTCGGCCAGAGCACTCGCGTGTCTCCCACCGTGATCGACTAAATTTGCGAGAAAATCGATAATATCGATCGATAGTGATTGCCTTTCCCCTGCTGTGAAGGCCTTCCGTCGACGATCATCTGACACGTCTCCTGAACCCCCGCGCAGTCTGAACGACGTATTCGGCGCGTCTTCAGAATCCCCAGGCAGGTAGTAGACGTCTGAGTGTTTCCGCTATTTTCCGCTATTCCCTCCCCGGCTCCAACCCCCCCCCCCCCCCCTATTTTCATCCCTATTTTGTGACTAATTTGTGACTAGTCTCTGCACAGCGCCTTATTGGATAGTATGATTTTATTTGGACAAAACTTATTCCGTCTTAGATAGTGTCTAGCCGTGTAAGAATGTAAATAACTTGTTTTGATTTCAAATGCGTTCAATTTCACTGTAGAAGCGTCAAGCTAGTTTAGAAGTGTGTCCAATTTTATGTGGAAATAGTATAAATGCGATAGGCCGCGAAAATCGATACCGGTGAAGACCGTGACATCGCGCCGCACGATGGCTCTAGCGTCAACTACGTCTTGACCATTTTCAGGAAAGTGCACGTGTGGGAACTGGTACCGCTTCCTAGATTAAGGCGATCTCCGAGGAATAACGACGTACCAAATTGGGTCAGTCCAACTTTAGGTCATGCAAAGGTGAATACAACTCTACGGTCATCAGACAGTGTTCTGGTACAGTCACACTGTTTGCTATACATTGAATCCAATCGAAAATCTTTGGATAATTGGATGATTCGGATAGCACTGATTTCTCTGACCCCGGATTTTTGGATAATTCGGATCGGTATATTCAAACCGGATACCCGAAAATGATTTATTCGGATCCCACGTATGCTGTTCGGAGAGCTGAACTTCTTTTTCAACACTCAGGCTCCCTTCTGGTTATCCGAAGCTTCCTTGACCTTTTCCAGCTCCAAACATACCAACGCAGTGACGGAGTTGCACATTGCTCTTTGCCAGCCCTCTGGGCTCCAGACGGCTTTCAGTCGGCTCAATCCTACGCGTACCAGTACAACTACTTCGAGTCGCTCATCTGGAAGGTACGCTTTTCTTCATTAGTGCAGCACTAACGCAACGGCGAAAATATTGCAATTCCAGTACGACTGCCGCCCAGTGTATGTCAGAGCTTCTGGGACTCCGAACTGGAATAATGTCGGTGTTTCTATTCCGACGATGTACTACACTCAACCATGTTAGTTCACTAGCTGCGTCGAAATTCTTCAGTTATTGGCTTTAGTTTTTCAAAGGATGGTGATGGTCCACAGCACAATTAAGTTGCAGCGCTGTGGCAGCAGTATCTAGGAGATGCTTAGACGAGTCTATGAGAATGAATTAGGCGGATGACCGATATCTTTGACACTCATTTTTTCTGCGATACGGCTCCTTGATGTTGAAAACCTCCATTCTCAACACGGTTTCATGAATCTTGGGCCGGATTCATGAACGCTTATGCCACCGGGTATGCGGGGTATAGAAGGTAGACGCACCCACGACGAGGCGTTCATAATAAACCTTACCCGTTACAACGTGGGTATATCAGTGGGTAGAGAATACTCGACGATCTTCGTGGGTATATCCACATACCCGCGAGGACTCCAGCCCACTGACGAAATGGCGCTTCAGTGAGATCAGCTGCTCTCGCGAGAGGCTTAGTTCTATGATACCCATAATTCCTTTCATGATATAAATCGTACCCACTACCAGCTGCGGGTAGTGGGTGTGATTCCCTTACCTGTACTCTACCTGTACTTCCTGCTTGAATTCGGAACCTCGTAGTAAAGGTAAAGAAGTCCTCTTGGTTATGTGGGACACTCACGAAGATCGTACAGTGTACTACACCTAACAGTATATCCACGGATGGGCGAGTAAGAAAGGGCATGGGTATTTTCGTCTTCTACCCAGCATAGCAACGGGTTTAATCGTTGAGGAATTCGGCCCCAGGATAGTAAATACGACCTTGTTCATACTTCGCGACGGCAGCGACAAGAGCGACGAGAGCGATAGCAACTCCCGGAAAGTATGAGCAGGCGACAGCAGCGACGAGAGCGACAGGAGCGACAGCGCTTGAGTATGGACAGATTTCGACGGCGATCGCTCGGTTTCAATTGATTTGCATGTTTTGCACTAGTCGCTCTCGAAGTATGAACAGTCCCTAATGCCACGCACTTTATTGTTTGAGGAGCTCACTCTGTCGCTTCCATACATTTATGTATGACGTGGTGTGGGCAATAAATAGTGTGTATGAGGGAATTGGTACCCTGCCACCTTCGAGTCGAGCTAAGCATTTTCAAATCATGAAGTCCTTCAGTTTGAACTGAACACCGCGAGACGAGGAAAGTGAAAATGAG
This sequence comes from Heligmosomoides polygyrus polygyrus, assembly GCA_947396885.1. Taxonomy (NCBI): domain Eukaryota; kingdom Metazoa; phylum Nematoda; class Chromadorea; order Rhabditida; family Heligmosomidae; genus Heligmosomoides; species Heligmosomoides polygyrus. The sequence goes on along the minus strand of OX377203.1, from coordinate 84,213,823 downwards.
TTTTCAGGTTGAGAATTGAAAAATAAAAGTGATAAGAGGTGCGGTGGTTGTCCTTTTCAGCGGCGCCACAGAATCGCGGAGCAAGATATGTGCCTCTCGCGACGGCTGGTATGCCGATGTATTCCTCGTTCGAGTACATGGTGAGCCGTTGCTGACTTCTGGTGTCCTTCTGGTGTGTCGGCGACTGGTCGTGAGAATATGCTTTCAGTACGCCGCCTATTGCTACGAGTATGGCAGCACTGTCGTCGCTCCATATTTCTGAGGTTGGTTCTGTATTATTTCCTTCAATAACTCACAGTGATTATTAGCACAGTCGGCAAAGCACGCCAATAGCTCGCTCTATGTTATCGACTTCTGACCGCATCTGGCGTCACGGGAATCGCTCGAATATATGTATTTAATAACGGGACGGTAGTGAAATGAGCGGTCAATTCACCTCAATTGAAGTCGTCGATTTTCCCCCGTTTACCGTTTGAAGTGAGAATTGCGTGATTATGGTGATCTTGTACGCGCATCTTCAAAGAGCAGTACTCATGGAGTGTGCTTTGTACTAGCAAACAATAGTGATGGGATAGTCACTATGCGAAGTTATTGGTTCCTGTTTGCACGCGGTTGCTTGATCCAGGAATAACACAAATAAATAATGTCCGTGAAGGGCTAAAAAGGCAGCCAATCGATATCGATTGATGCTATCGAATTCCCCTAGCTGATATCTGGAGGCGGGGATCTAGCGAACATGATGGCCTACGCATGTGCATCTCAATAGTTGATCAATACCGCTGAGATGAGCATCACAGCAAGTGAATGGTATTGATCGGCAGATCGTTGATCAGTTTTTCATCGAAGTCATCGATTTTTTGGCTGCATCTGGCTGTTTGATGTGGGAAGATCCATGTGAGTGTGGCGTGCATTATGCGCTAGAATAGACATTCTATATCGATCGATGCTGTCGAATTCGTTCTTTCACAGCTACTGCTTGAGCCCGGATGACGCGGTTATGATACCGCTGCACGCGAATCCCAATAATTGATAGATATGGCAGTGATGGGGTTCACAGTAACTACTCAAGTAGCATTGATCGGGCGAACACTATCGATAGACTTTATCGATTTTTGTCTCAATTTGGCTCTTTGATGTAGAGATCACTCAAGAAGAGAAAGGGCAGCCGATCACTATAGATGGGTGTTATCTGTTAGATTGTCCGGAAAGTTCTCAGCGTTTTGTGTTACTATTTGACACTCGTCTATTATTAAGTAAAAGTCCAACTTGCATCGCCATTAATGCTACTTTCTGTACGGAATTTTTCGCTCTATCTGACTAAATAATTTATGTTTCAACGTTATATTTCTGTTCTTGAAGGGGTTATTGAAGTATGTCGAAGAGCAATTCCGAACGATATTTTATTTCAACTTCAAATTGGGACAATCCGCAGTTGAGACAGCTCGAGAAATCAATCAAGTGCTGGAGCCTAATAGTGCTGGAGAAAGCACTGTGCGCCAGTTGTTCAGTAAATTTTGGACCGGAGATTTCAGCCTCGAGAATGACCCTCGTAGCAGTCGACCTAGAGCAATCCTGGACGTTGTGTTGAAGGAATTGGTGGAAGCTGAACCATCCCAAACAGTTCGCGGGATCGCGGAGGAGCTAGACGTCAGTAAACCTGCCGTTGCGGATGTTTTGAAACGCATTGGGAAGGTGGAAAAGCTCGAAAAGTGGGTGCCCCACGAGTTGAGTGAGCGGCAAAAATGCCTCACTCTCACTCTCACACCCCTCTCACCAACCGACTACCAGTTTTTCAAACACTTTCAGTACTTCCTCGCTGGTAAAACCTTCACGAATCAGGACCAAGCCAATACAGCTTTCGTGGATTTTGTCGAATCTCGACCACCTAATTTTTTCCGCTGATGGAATAAGTCGACAGACGGCCATTGGCAAATGTGTGCTGATTCGAACGGTGCTTATTTCGACTAGATCCGATAAGAATTGAGGACGTGATGGTAGTTCAAAGTGAGGCACTCAAAACGCTGAGAACTTTCCGGACAACCTAAGATATTCTCGCCTAGCCTACGTATGAAGACCGGGATCTAGGGATAGACTGTGCATGTGCATCTCAATAACTGATTAACATCGCTGACGTGGACATCATCATCACAGCAAGTGAGAGGTATTGATTGGTAAACCATTAGTAATCGATTTTTGTTCGCATGTTGCTGTTCGGGTTGAGACCCGCAGGAATTGATGCCCATAACAGAGCAAAAGCTGTGGATGAGTGAACACGATCTATTTCATTTTCAACCTTCTCGTTGGAGATCAAGTGTGTGTGGTTGGCGCTTCTTGAGAAGGAATCAGCATCGTTCAATATCGACCAATCACTGCGAGTTGGGTGCAGGTGGCGCAGTGAGAGCGGCGCAGTTCCGAAGCGACGTTGATGGAATAGTTGGGTCCGGTTCGGGCCAATGAAGCATTCTATCCTTCTGGATATCGCCAAACTTTACTAGGAAGGATAAAAGCGGTCGCTTATTCGTCGACTGGTCAACCAAGCAATTGTATAAAACAAATTGTCTAAGGCCGGGGCACACTTCCGTCGCCGCGATGGTATCGCGGTGCTCAGTTCATGAGGATTCCACCGCGCGTGGCCGAATAGTCAAAGGAAACTTCGCCGTGACCGCTGCAAAGTGGCGGCGGTGCGCAATGGCTTCCCGCACCCATCGCGGGCGTGGCACACTTTTTCGCACCGCGCGCGGTGTTTAGCGTTGGTCCTGGGTGGATCGCTGTCGCGCTTCCTTAGGCCGGGGGTATACTTCCATCGCCGCGATGCCATCGTGGCGCTCAGTTCGTGGCCATTCCGCCACGTGCGGCCGAATATCCAAAGGAAACTTCGCGCGGCCGCCGCAACGGAGGCGGCCGGTATGTGCGATGGCTTCCCGCACTCATCGCGGGCATGGCATTCCTTTTACGCGCCGCGCGCGGTGTTTAGCGTTGGTCCTAGGCGGATCGCCGTCGCGCTCCCTCGCAGAACGATGGGCGATGCCACGAGCACTGAGAAATTCAAATCTTTTCGCGTCGCTCTGCAAAACTCATCGCCGCGATTCCATCGCGGCGACGGGAAGTATGCACGAGGCCTTACAGAGCGATGAGCGCTGAGAACTCCACATCGTCTCGCGTCGCTCTGCAAAACTCATCGCCGCGATAGAATCGCGGCGACGGGAAGTATACACGGGTCCTAATCCTTACGTATCCTACCAGCTAGAAGTGAGAGGATAGCGACTACTGTTATTCTGAGAAAGCTACTCAAGAAAAGCTACATGAGACCATAAGCAGAGATTTTTTATGGCCTTTGATTCCCCTTATTTTCAGGTTTGCTCTGATAACGTTACAACTAATGCTTGTGCTTGTAGCAAAGGTAGTGCGCGTTCCAGCAACTCCATGCCGTGAGCCATGGCTTATACCAATGTGGACGGTTGGACGTCGGCAGTTTAGCAGCATACATCCTTTGCCGCCTTACACCGCTCTAAATAACAGCATTTACCTTTTTCCTACCAGGTTTTTTGAAGGCACTCATATTAGAGTTCACCCTAACTCTCACCGTACTACCTTCTTTGAGTTAGCTGAGGGTTATTCAACCTTTTTTCTCCGAAAACTGACCTTCGTTCTCACATCTGCACTTATACCCACTCATATAACTTTATTTGTGTAATGTACGCCATTTGTTCATAAATTTACTTGCCTCTGAAGAATTTAGGTAGATTTTACGATGCTCATGTAGAACCACATCCTTGGCGAGTTGACGTATCATGGCGTGTAGATTGTGAAGTTGCGTATGCTATCCTGTCGTTGCGTAGTGGCATCTCCACTTTGCCACAGATGTGGTCTACCATACTACATGAACACCGATTATGAAGGCTGAATCATGAAGCATAACCTTCTCTAGAGTAATGAGGCTTTTCAGTAGGATCCAGCAGCTGAAAGCGTATTCTGAAAGCCACATTATTCTAGCTAAACTCAACAACGAATTGAGGTGCAATATGAGTTCGATGCGCACCATTCTGTAGACGAGCAGTCCATAGCCTGATATGATTTGATTCAAACTGCAGATGCCATGAGATGCAGCATGGCGTCTGCAGTTCGGATTAAAATTAGTTCATAATTGGTAGTCGGATTTCAATGTCCCTTCACGAAACTTGATTTCAATAAACATTGATATCGAGCTCCATGAAGGAACATTAGAATTCGATTACCAAGCTCAGCGAACTAAAAATTTTGAGGGATTAAATTTTATTTGTTGTTGTGGTGGAACGAATTGGATCGACTGATCTTTAAAGTGTTCGGTTCTCTTTTACGAGCCTAGTATAAAAACCACGAAAATTCGCCTATTGTTTATTACGTCACGGCAAAACAACAAACGCCACTACTGTACCTTCAGGACCAAATTTCGCCCAGGAGGTGCTTAGGGCGCCGATCACGAATACGACATCCGTTTTTAAATTTCGGCCGATTACGATATGTCACGGTAGTTACCGTGACTACGGCTGCCCGAGCTTCGCCAAGACGGGTTATTTGGGGTGCTGATCACGAATTTGACATCGGTTTTTCGTTTTACGCTGGAGCACGGTAGGTTACGGTAGGTACGGGTGACTAAGGTCATGGTCACCGATTTCACGAAAACTCCGGCGTAATACGAAAAATGGATGTCAGATTCGTGATCAGCACTCCAAACAACCCCTCTAGCCGAAGTTTGGGCGAAATCGGAGATTATGGCCTCGACGGCCTTAGTCACCTGTAGCTACCGTAATCCAGCGTAAAACGAAAAACGTATGTGAGATTCGTGAACACCCTAAATAACTCGCCCCCTGGGGGAGAGGTTTGCGCGAAAATTTTATTTCGACCTCTCCTCGATCTCTAGAGTCTTGAAAGTACAATAGTGCCAATTTGTGGCGCATCCCCCAACTTGTATTGCACCCGAATTCGGTCCTTAGCAAATTTTAGTAGATTTTTACCCGTTCCTTACAACATTTGTTATCTGCCTAGCATAACGTAACATTAACTAACAAATGTCGGTTGTAGTGTAGTCCTCTGTCTGTAGATGCTGTTAGTTTGCTCTATACTGGTTTGTATGATAAAAGATGTAGCATGTGTAGTAAATCGTTATCGTAGCTACTTGATGTCTGTTGTGCACACAGCGAATGGAAACCCAAAAGTTGGCCGATACTAACTCCTGTGAGTGTCCTCTGCGGCTATCACATTTCTCAGACAGGAAGACACAGTGCAAATGTTCTGAAGATGCTTCAGCTGGTATTCTCTAGCTCACTACATATTAGGTTGGCCGGAAAGTCCTGGAAGTTGGTCAGCTTACTACGCACTTTTATGTAACGTCAATGACGAAATTTTTCGTTCCTTCTGACGTAATTTGTGACTTATTTATGCTTGGGTGTATTTCTCTGTGTGTTCTTCGAAGACATTGAAGTATGTCGAAAGAGAACGCCGAACGATTTTTTATTTCAATATCAGAGTGGGCCGTTAGGCCCCGTTTATACTTCGTCGCTGTGCGACACGATGGCCACGCAATGAGGCCAAATTGATCGATCACGTCGCAGATACGCCGTCGAAACAGCTCGGCAAATCAATGTGTGGGGGTTGAATAGTGTTGAAGAAATGGTTCGAGAAACTTCGTCCTGTAGATTTCAACCTTGAAGATGTATCCCGACGCGGCATATCTACAGCAATCTAGGGGCGGTATCATCAACAGCTTAGGCCTGTGGTTTACTCCCGGGTCGCGGCGACAGTGTTGCGCGGGTAGGTACGCAGTTCACAGCTACTCGCGTAACACTGTCGCCGCGATCCGTCGCTGGCGCGACGAAGTATACCACAGGCCTTACCGGGAGGTAACGGTATATCGGTTATCGTATCTCTATCTCTGTACCTCTCTGTATGGCATCTGGCATACCTCAGAGTCATTCCAGCGATTGTCCGATTCGCTGCGCGTTTCTCAGCGATTGCAACCGCTGCAGCTGTGTCGGTCCACGGAAGGCGAGCGTGGCGGGGTCGGCGATTGGCCAGGTGAGCGGCCCCGGCGCGATTCCACAATCGCTGGAGCGACTCGGAGATATGCCAAATGCCTATCAATTTCTAAGTAGGTCAAGTAGGTATGGTTAATCCTGGGATGATAGGAGGCATCATTAATGAGTCTGGCCAGCACGACGATCTGAACGCCTTCGTGGAAGCGAATCCAACGCTAGCAGTCCGCGAGATTGCGAAACGTCTGGGAGTCAGAAAAACTGCTATTTATTTATTTGTTTATTGCACATTGGAGAGCGCACAAGTAAAGCGGCAGATAGCGATCACAAATGTGAAAATACAGGAACAATTAGAAACAACGTGGTTAAAACGGCTAGGGCTGGAAGTGTTTCTCAGAAAAAAAGTGAGAACAGGATTGGCGCATAGACAACGAGCTTGAAGCAGGAGATTATTCGCAGCAGAGTACCTCGGTTATTTGGAAGGAAAGGAAGAGGAATACGTTTTAATGAACTCAGTAACCAAATAATTTCTTAACCAGACCTCAAGCGGGCTAACGACCGACAAACGTCTGATTGAGGACTCTGCCCCGAAAATAGAACGCTCCGCCCGTCTTCTTTTCTTCTTTAGGCCTTCTTACTCTGATTATAATAAAAAATGGTTTTACTATATAGAATAGTGTGGGTGTAGGGCAGAATCTTCAAAAAAAAAAAGGCTCTTATAAAGCTTGTCCACCCTCTACCTCATGTGCCCGGTTTATTTGCCAATGTACCCATTCCAGGTGGCAGGAAACAAATCGTGAGCGTCCCAATTCGAAGTGCTTAATTTGCAGAAACAAAAAAAATCAATGAGAATTGGTCGAACGTTATCACCATTTAATGACCGGCGGCAATAATACCCCTACTGTTCCTGTAATCATTTACCCTCCCCCTCCCCTACCAGCAATACCTATATACCAGGGGTGTGCGTTAGTACGATTTACGATTTTACAATTTACGGTGATTTTTGACAAATTTTCTACGATTTATGATTTACGATATTTTGGGGCGTACATCGTAAATTTTCGAAAATCTGATCTTCGTTGCAGAGATGGCAGGCGTCCACACACGCGATACAATTTGGGTTATAACGATGTACCCGCTTTTAAAGACTTCTCTCATAGCTCATTGCTATTTCCTGTCAACTCTCTTCTGTGCTCTGATGTGGCACTGTGACAGAAAAACGCAGCTTTGTGGATAGGCCGCTCGAGCGACTCATCTGCTTACTACACTTCACCTCTTCAAGGGCTGCAGACTTAGTATCAGAGCTTCACTAGAGAAGAAGCAAGGGCAATAAATGGTTGGAAATATAAAATCCTGGCGATGAACTGGGCTATCCCTCTTTCTGGTCACACTCTAGCTCAACGTCTCACATTGCAATTGCCTGAGAAAATTACATTCTAGTCCACAGAAAATGATGCAAATTCGCGTCGTGCCGGAAGGAATATTATCGCCTTCTGAACTATATTCTATGCTAGAACCACCGCATAGTCAATTCGTGACTTTTTCAGCACCTCTTTAAACGTCTCTTTCCAAAAACTGATGCAAAGCCATCAAGGAATATTTGGCTTCATTGCAGGCGGGTTGTGGAATAGCAGCTAGATTGCTGGAAAGATAAAACACTCATGTTTCGATCTGATTATCACAGCACGTCATGGTGCGGAGTGTATTTGCCTCCCCGGTGCGACCTAAGCAAAACTTTTGAAATTTTTCAAAAAATGTGTGGTGGTTTTGACACTTCTGGTCCTCCTTTTTCAATTGTCTGACTTCACAAGGCTAGTGGAGAGCAGGACTGGCGATTGCAAGCAGTCACTGATTAGAGTTGTTTTCTTGATTTCGGGCTTTTCCGAAATCTAACAAGTACAAGCAAACATGGAGGCGAAGTATATACGTTGATCAGCTTCAGAAATTGGCCGATGCAATGCAAGAGAAAAGGCGAAACAGAGCAAGTGTCCACCTGTCCTCACAGGTTGCACGACAACGGACTCGGACTGCCATCTGTTTTGACCCTGAAGCATCATTTGAGAGGGGAAAATTTGAAAGTTATGATGACCACAAAATGGAAGTCGACAACGTCTTCAAGTCACAATCCGCTAATTTCCGGAAGAAAGGAAGCAGATGAGAAAAGGTTACATCGCTCTGTGGTGGATATATTGTTGATTTCTGTTTTGTATTTATTAAACTATGGTTGAATGGGTTTTTTGCGTCAAGACTTTTCAGCCAGCCTAATACATTGAATTCGATGGAATAATTTTCGGGTATCCGACTCGGATATCTCGATGCGAATCATTCGAAAATTTAAGGCCCTTAAATGGCCGCTATCCGAGTCACCCAAAAATCATTGGCCCGCGGAATTAGCGTTGTCTGAGTCATCCAATTATCCGAACATTCGATAGAAGGCAATGTGTTGAGTGAATCGTTTTCGGATACCCCGTCTGGGGCCGGATTCATCAACAGTTAAACCCGTGGGTATGCGGGGTATAAGGAGAGAGATAAGATAAGAGCCACGTAGAGTAAGGTGAGAGCCAGAGACGCAGGCTTCATCGTGGGTATCTGTACCCCCTATACGCCTGGGTTAGTTGTTGATGAATCCGGCCCCTGAATTATCCAAAAACCGAGACCTGCAAAATCGCTCTACCCGAATGGACCAAAAATCCGGTGTTTATGGAAATAAGGTTTTGTCGCTCAATTAGCCGAAGATTTTCGATAGGATCCAATGTATATTCCACTAATTGCTCCCGAAAGATAATTAAGTGCCTGAATTTGAAATCACCACAAGCGTAACTGATAGGAAACGTTTCATGAGAAAAAAAAATCTCAAGACCGACAAGCCATTGATTGCCTCCCCTCCCTGCTGTAAAGGGCTCCCGTCGGCCATCATAACCACTTAACTCCGACCCTGATCGGTTAAGTCTGGGAGAAAATCGCTGGTATCGATCGATATTGATTGCCTTTCCCCTGCTGTGAAGGCTTTCCGTCGACGATCACCTGAATCCCGCTGGAAGACGTGTTCGGCATGTTTTTTGAATCCCCAGTCACGTTGGGCGACGTATTCAGCACGTTTTCTGAATCCCTAGGCACGTTGGGCAAGATGTGCCCCAGAATCTCCACCTTGACCCCGAAATCCCCTTCATAGCAGTGCATCCTATGGTAGCCGAGAGAAGTAGAGGCTCTGAGCTTTTTCTTATGGTCAGATGTTTCTGGTTTCTCGTCACATGAGTGGTTGCCCACATTTCCCAATGTATTCTGCTTCGCCGGAGACTGGCATTAGATAGGGTAGACCCGTCAGATGCGGTGCAGTCCCTCTCTTCACCAGGCAACAATTACGCGTCTCGCAAAAACGATCATACAGCGGTTTTGAATTAGCTGCTGCTTTAGATTACCGCCGTGGGAGATCCACAACAGTAATTGAGCTGTCCAACCCCGATCTCCTCAGACACTTCCGAATGGAGGTGCTCATTTCATCGAGGATAAACGGATTTTTAGAAGATGAGCCAGTGCGGTTTTCTGATATCCTCCCCACCCAGAATTTCCGCAGAGGTTTTTGGAGGGCATTGTCATTTTGGATAGCTATCTCCTAGGCCAATAAAAATCCGTCTAGCAACATCGTGTGGAGGCCAACACGTGCCACAACACTTCACAATGCTGAGGTTCATTGGGAGTCGGCCATGGACACTACTGCGGAGCAAGAATTCGGTCTCGTGAAACTCGTCCACTAATTAGCAGCTGCAATGGGGAGCTCACAAGGAAGCCTTTGCAGCCTTCTATGTCTTACATACGTGCAGGGTATGCCCGCTAGAGAAGGGATCGACTACATATGTATTTTGGAAGAGAAATGGCGAACCTGCCATTCTAATGCTGCAGCAAAACCTGCCAGTTCCGGAAACATGTCGAATGGTTGCGATTGTAGATGAACATCTACATGCACGTGTGTCCACCAGTCAGGAGCGCGGTTGGGGCCTCGAACCGATACGGACGCCGAGTGATCCACGTTGCGAAACAGCACCGATGTATGCCTCACTCGTCCAGTTTTTGTTGGGACGTCGGCAGCGAGACGAGCTCCAGCTACGTTTCCACCATCATTGGACAGTGGTGGGAAACTGCTTGGCTAATGCGAGTGAGTCTTCCGTGTCACCGCTTCTAGTGCTCTCATACTCTTTTCAGAGCGTTCCTAAACGGTTTCGAGAAGAATGAAAATGTGTAGTTTCGAACACATCTGGGATCTTTGCTAGTCGGGAGGGGGCAGTGCTAAGGTGAGAGTTGCGTCACATCGCACAACTAGATATTACATTCCTTGAATTCGCGTGTGTGCGATTGCATCGTCTGACAGTAACTAAAGGTAAAGGATTGGGTGAAGGGCAAAACACTGCATTCCCCCCTCCTACTTGGAAGCATCCCACATATGAACCATATCAGGTATATTCAACGGATGAGCGTGTAGAGCGCAGTCGGAGGAGATGTCGGCTGTCGAATGCTCTACATCGGACCGGATTTTCCGCCCGGGTCAGCCAAGCCCTTCATCCCCCGGTGTAGGTGAGTTGTTTCTTAATGACATGGACACACCATGTGAGACAACTCATTAATCAGGAAGCAAGCAAAAATAAAACTATGAACTGTGCATCTCCCCGAACCCGAAAATGAACAAGAACATGCCACTTACATTGCAGGATAAAGAGAGTTACAAAGTGGAAAAATAACTGAGCAGAAAGATGAAGGAAGGAGAACCTAGAGAAACAAGAATGCCGTGATGGCTTCAGTATTTTGTCCTCTACCATCACGAACGCATCAATGCTGCTACTAGATTCGTCTGAGAATTTTAAAAGACTGACATTTTCATCGACTGGCGCAGGAAGTCATTGTATAGGACAAATACGCACTCGTCTCCTCAACATCCCGCAGTTGTAGAATACGTGGCCCATCCTAGAAGGATTAATAACGCCGTCCTTCATCCCCCGTCTATTTATAACGAATTCCGTTTTCAGGTCGTTTTTCTTCTGAGACCTGATAGCTTGTCTTTGTTTCACTGTGCCTTATAGGTGCTCTACGCCTTGAGGTACTTAAAGAAGAAATAGCAAAGGGGTTAGGAGCTGTTTGAACGAAAAATTTCCCTTTGAGGTGAGCGTTGGTTTCTGCCTCCACTTATGGCAGTGGAAATGAATTTGAACGCGCATAGACCTTCTTAGTGACTTGCAATAGCTATTCAATGGAAAACCAATGTCTTACCCTTTCGAGACGAGCATGGTGCCAATCTCCCGCTCCTGGAGTGTATTGACGGCTTGGCAGATCTAGGCGGGATCTGAACCTAGAGCCTCCTCCGACGGCGCTGCGCGCACCACGCTATCATCTGTTGTCTCGTTGCCGCGCAGGATTGCAGCACTTCGCTTCGCTGACGACGTCGTGCTCATCACACCGTGTACTGGCAAAGCCTAGCGAGTGCTGGACGACTTTGAACGTGTATGTGAGATCCTCCGGTTGCAGCTGAATCTTACGAAGACGATGTTCATGAGGGTCGGACGATGCCCCATTCTCGCTCAACGGAGCGAACATCTCCAAATGCTCCAACTGCGTGTGTCCAGATCGCGAAGTCAACATGGCCAACGATCTAGCCCGGACCTGGGCAAGAGGAAACGAGCGGCTTGGGCAGTTGTCAAGAGCACGGAAGAGGCCGTGAGGAAACCGAAGAGCGCCCCTATTTGTGCCGTCTTCTTCAATTCCACTGTGATAAGATGCAGCTAGGAGACCGTGGCCCTACAAAAGCAGGATAAAGGCAGCGTAGCGATCGAGAGGAGGATTCACGCAAGTCACGCAAGAGAGAGAAGACCTTCGGAGTCTCATCCTTCGTTGAAGCCCGAGGAGCAGGAACATTGTCACTTAGGCGAACTCTTCGAAAATAAGGTAGGCCTGTAATTCAATGCTAACAGCGGGACGCCCATCATCGCGTTCTGGGCACTTCTTCTTGAAGACGCTGAACGAACGGTTTGTGACGGTTTCGTGTTCCTCGAGCGAGGAGGATCAATTGGAGCATTTTGGCAGACGAAAGGGACAAGTGGAGACGCAGCTAGTGCCCGCTAGAGAAACTCCATGACTACCAGGCAACCGGTGAGATGCCGTTAAATACCACACTATGCACAACGTTTGTAGCAATCATACTGTAGATTACCAAGTCAGTTTTAATTAAAGGATTGGGAAAGTTCAAAGCAAAAGTCGTACGTGTCTGGTTTCAATAATCTTTTATTTTTTAATGACTTTACCACATGCACCGGTTACGTAACTATAAGGATAAATATAAAGGACGGCGTTACTCAATCCCTTCTGGGATGCGCCAGCGCATTCTACTTCTACGGATGTCGTGGAGGCGACATGAATGCGTATTTGGCCATACAATGACTTGCGGTGGCCAGCCGATGAACAAGTCAGCGCTTTATCCTTCCCAGACACGTCTGGTACCAATTCACCGACCCCGGAGGGATGGAAGGCTTGGTTGGCCTGGGCGGGAAATCCGAACCAGGAACCTGGTATCGGGTGCACGCGACAGTCGCGCCTCCTCCGACTGCGCTACACGCGCCCACGTAACTATAATACAATATTATTAATTTACAACATCAATTTCGTGAGTTCTGCAAATTATCTCTTAGTCTCAAATCTCTTAGTTCAGCTGCTCGAGTGTATAATTTTTATAAAATTTTTATTTTCAAAGAAAAATAATGATTTAAAAATTGTTTTAAAGCGCAACAAGGCAGCAATCATATAATGCATATAGTCGGAGTCCATTAAAAACGAGATCGCGCCATGTACTCCGTTAGGTCGCTGCGATTTTTATTTGATTGGTAGAGTAAATGCTGCTTACGTGAAGCATCAAAGAGAGCATTTGTGCGTTTTTTGTACTTGTTTTCGTTGCATCATTTATAGATGTGAAACTACGTGCACACAGAAATTGTGCTATCATTCGAATAAAAATTACGATGTCTTGAAAGAGAGTATGGCGCAATTTATTTTTTAAGCACCAAAAATAGCCGCCTTCCCGGTCCTTCAAAAATTTTCTAATCCCTTAGTTTTTATCAAAAAATAAAATTTTAAACAATGTGTTCCTTTATTGAGCAGGTGAATTAAGACTTCAAAGAAAGCTTTATAAATTTTCTTATAAATTCTAACCGTCTCGGAGATTTTAATGCATATGAAATTTGTCTTGATTGATTTAGGAATTGTCAAACTTGTCTGATTGGCTTCAATTTGTTTTGAAAAGTGTCCAATTTGACGTGAAAATGGTATTTTCGAGGTTCTTGAGCATTCTAGAGATGAAAAACCCAAGCTATTTTTTTAGACTTGAAAGTGAACCACAAATTGTTAGCTAGCTAAAAGGAAAATTTTTTGACCGCTCTAAATGTCTTATAACTCTTTTCACGGGGTGCATTGTGTGACTACATGTTGAAATTTCAGAGGCAATGTGGAGGATCCTCCTCATGTCAGCACTGTGCTCATCGAATTTGCTGAAGGACTTCGAGGATGAATGGCCATTTACCCCCTGGGTGAAGAACTTCGAAACCGGGAAGTGCTACATGGTAACGTGTTTCGTTTCCGATTGCTGGAGCGTAGAGGTCGTCAGGAGGCGGGTGCCTCATACGCTGGAATAGTACAGGTGGAACTCCATCCCGACGGAGTTTAGCAGCTCTTACTTGAGCACCTTTCTTATGATCGCGTTACCTAAACATTCAGCCGCACAAAAGTAGGTGAAAAGGGGAAAGCACGGCGTTGCTCGATCTCTCTTTGGAATGTGTGACGCGCTGTAATTCTAACGGAAGTGTGGCTTCGACATTCAGAAACACGTCGTTCTTTCCATGTGTGGCTTCAATATTGTAGAGATTCGTAGTCGTCTACAGAAGGAGTCATATTGTAACCACAACACTGAATCATTCGAGGCTCCGAAGCTGGTTGTTCTACTGTAAAAATTAATGGCCTTCTGCAGGCTGTTTCTGCATCAATCACGACGAGCTCGAGCTTGGCCAATTTTTTCATGAATCCATGTTCTGTTCCATTTTTCTGCTTGAAGGAACGACATCTTCGTCGGAAATTAAACTGGACAAATTTTTGAATTTTAACTACTAATGCTGACCGCTACAATTTTTTTAAGCACTATTTGACGGAATCGAAATCGAAGGCTTCACTTGACACGGAAATACATAGTTTCTCCCATCTGAAGGAAACAACATCAGAAAGTGAAATCGTACCATATAAAATTTTAAGCCTTGACTATTATACAGTAAAAAACAAGCTTTTATCTCAGCGATCTTGGATGTGTTTAGGGTGGCTTTAGAATTCAAAATAGTCGATTTTCATGAAAATAACATAATCTTACACTTGAAGAAGGCTACCTATACAAATGAAATACAATGAGATTTTGCTCCATAGAATTTCAAGCCCTGTTCAATGAGCAGCGATTAAACCGTGTTTTTCTGAAATTACTTCATATATCTGTAAAGGTCTCGATTTTAGTAATTTCAAATATTCGATCTTTATTAAAAAATCATGAATCTCTCGAACTTTTACTAAAACAACAAAAACAGGCTCTAGTACTTTTAACTGAAAATTAGCTCAAAAGTTCCACCTCCTTACCTCCACTTCTGGGTGAATGGTGTTCTCCCTATGAGTGCTTTAGGTGTGATCGCCCTCGAAAATCGGGGGCGGTGTTGCGATTCTCTGTAACTCGTCTACCTCACCAATTTTTATTTTCAAGGAGTCCATCATTAATGCTTATGATATTTTAAGTTATAATATTTTCCCAGTATCCAAGCCTCTACGAGCAACACTTGTAAACAGAACTCTAAATTGCTCTGCAGAAAACAGTGAATTTCTCATGAAAGCCTTATGCAACATGCTATGTTGTGAGCATCCCTGCCTTTCAGTGGGTAACTTTAACTTTCCAGACATTTCCTGGATTTCTTTATTGTCTCCTTCCAGTTCCATTCCCAAGCACTTTACTGATTTATAGAAAGGCACAACCTAATGCAGCATGTTCGTGAACCCACCCTGGGAAACCACACTCTTGATCTGATTTTATGCAACGCAGACAGAATGATACAGGATGTGAAAACAAGTCCCCTTCTTGGGAGCAGCGATCACAACAGCGTACATTTTCGTTTCAACCACTACGCAAAACCTAAACGCTTTGTCGTCAGAAAGAACTTTATGAGCGCGTACTACGACGCCATTCGAAAACACTTGGCCGAAATAGATACAATTCCCTAAACACGGTAAACTTCGTAGATGATAAATACGAATTATTTCTTGCTATACTGCAACATTCTATCCAATTGTCTGCTTCAGTCCAGAAAGTCCCAGCCTGAGGTAAAGTTTTACCCAAACATCTCCTAGATTTATTCAATCTTCACATGCGGCCTGGAATAAAGCAGTAAATAACAATTCCTCTGATAGGTGGGGTAAATATAAGCATATAAATCTCAAATTTTCTAAGAAACTGGCAAAATACAATCGCTGTCAAGAAAAGAAAATTGTTGAAGCAAAATACAGATTAGCCTTCTACAAATTCATGAGATCAAGATTTCAAGAGAGGAAAAGTATTGGAGTTCTAGTCGCAGAAGATGGAAGCATTGTCAGAAACGACCTAGATAAAGCTCAACTATTAGCGGGCACTTTCGTAAAAGCTTTCACTAATAATGATCTCTACAATATATCATCCCCAATCAATGCGTTCCCCATCATGGAAGATTTTGTTTGGTTTCATGCAGACGAATTGTACGAAGAACTTTCAAGGTGGCCTACGTCTTACTGTCAAACGCCCGATGAAATACCGTTTTTCTTTGTAAAACAAGTAAGTGCAAGAATTGTCAAGCCTCTTGAATTGATTTGCAATTTAACCTTTATGACAACTGAAGTTTCACATAGATGGAAGAGCGCTATAGTTACACCAGTACCTAAAAAGCCCCCATTTACGACACCGCAAAATTATCGACCGGTTAGTGTCACATCTATGTTCGCCCGCCTTTTCGAAAAAATTCTTAAAAAAAGAATTGTTGTACATTTGGATCACCACAACATAATCTCAGCAAACCAACATGATTTTCAGAGAAAAAGATTCACTGAGACAGCTATGCTACATGCCTTGAATGAATGGACCAATGATATAGATAGCACAGGATGGGTTGATGTGATTTATTTTGATTTTGCAAAAGCCGTTGATAGGGTATGCCATAAGAGTCTAAAAGCTAAACTGATCATTGTGGGCATATATCCTTGAACAATTTCTTTGATAGTTGAGTTTTTAGGTAGCAGAACTTTTACTGTACGCGTGAATTCCAATTATTTAACACCTCAACCGGCTCTCAGTGGGATTCCACAAGTTTGCGTACTTTCCCCTATTCTATTCAATGTCTATACTCACGAAATCACTAATAACGGGCTTAGGAGTAAAATTCATAGCCTTTGCGGACGACTTGAAAATTTACCATAACTCACCAATCCATAATCAAAACCTTCTGCAACGAGCCATATGTAGATGCTGTTGATCCTTGGTCCCACGAGTGGCGGCTCCCTTTGCCAAAAGAATGAACTAACGTGCTCTATTTAGGAAGAACAAATCCCGACTAACCTGCAAGTTAGGTGAAAATGAAATTACAAGTACTGATCAAGCAACAGATCTTGGGTTTCTCCTCGATGCAAATTTGGTTTTGGACGCACATTGGGAATAAATTGTAAATAAAGCGATGGCTGCAGTACACAATCTCTTTAGAAGTCTTTTGAGATCACACCTAACGAAATTAAAAATTGAAATTTGCACCTTTGCACAACTTCTACTGAACCCTTTGTTTCATGACACAACGCTATATGCTTATAAAGTTTTTGTAGCTACTTGTAATTAATGGATCAAGAATTTTATGATCATTCAAATGTTGAATGCAGTTTCTTAGTATACAGTGCATAGCCTTTGTGGCACATTAATTTTCCCCTGCACCCAGCCGTTGCCATTTTTGAGTGCTTTTTTGGTAGTCTAACCAATTCCAAGAATATAAATACTAGAGTTGTCGAACATTATTTCTCTCACAATTATATGAAGGAGAACCCTTTTTAATTGATAAGCTGATTGCGTTCACTAGAAAAGTAGTGTGGAGCGGTGCCTATTTCCGTTTCCGCCTTCCGGTCCAAAACAGGCGGAACACGGAACGGAACGGAAGAGCTCAAAATGGCCGGAAATCGGAATTCGGAACACGGAAACGGAAATTTCGCACATCCCTGATTATCATGCTATTCCTAGCAGTGAAGTAAGACACAAACAAGTAGTGCTAGAGACACTTTCATACAGACGAAGAATATACGACCTCGTAATGGTCACAAAATTCTCCATGGTTTTTGTCGACTTGATAAACGTGAATTCTTCATGGTGAGATCATCCAGAGCCTGAGGTGGAGGAGAGAAACTTTCCCTAAGTACTGCAAGATCTTCAATTCGACATATTTTTTTGTTAGTAGAGCAGGTTCAGATTATATGAAACTTGCCAAAAACTCAGTTATTCCGTGCAAGCTGAAGCCATTTATTACGAATGCAAGTCGATTTATAAGTAATTCTAGGACATAACGAGATCTTGTGGCAAAGCCCCTCTTGGTTTGTTTTCCTTTCTATTCTTCATTCTCTGGGTGTTTATTATCACATGTATTTTCTAATCATTCTATTACACATTGGTCTGGATCGTTAACCAATGTCATGTGGATGTCATTTTATACTGTTTCTATTTATATTGTTCTTCATATGGATTTTTTGGCATGTAAGAAATAATAATAATAATTTGCCGAAAAAGTGTAACGAAAGTCGGGCTGCCTTATCATTTCGAACATTGCTCCAGGAAGACTTGATTTTCACTGTATATTGATCCAAATTTGAAATTTTGCATTTTATTCTCTTAGTTTTCTCTGCACCAGGCGTCAGATTCATCAACGACTTAAAGCAACCTAGCGGCGAAACTGCTGCCGAAATCCCTAAAGCGCGGCTTATCGTTATGGTGAAATGTTTTAATATTTCACGGTATCGCTTGTTGGAAAGGCGCGCTATCAGGGATTTCAGCTGCATTTTCTCCGCTAAATTGGTCGTTGGTGATTCTGACCCCTGGTGGAAAAATATTTCTCTGACTTGTCAAGCCTATGCATAAGAGCATCGATGTTACAAAACGCGGTTGCCCGTGCTTAAATGCTCATAACTCAGGATTGGTCTTAAATGGTCATAAGTCATGGTCAGGAATGAGTCCGTCTACATTACAAGTGAATTTCTTCCCTTTGCTACACATTGCGTCCTCTAAAACGACTAATAGGCGGTGTAGACGTCATAGAAGTATTCCTTATACGGGGACTGCACAGTATACATTAGATCGGAATGAATCATTTGCGGATAACCGATTCGGATATCCCGATCCGAATCATCCAGTTATCCGACCACCGCGAAATTGCCCTTATCCGAATCATCCAAAAATCCGGGGTCCTCAAAATCGCCCTTTGTCGAATCATCCTAATATCCGAAGATCTTCTATTGGATCCAATGTGTACTGCTCAGTACGACTCAATGGCCTTGCTGGTCAACTGACGACAGGTCGACTACGCTCCAACTGCGATGCATTCATTTGTGAGTACCTTTCCCATTCAGTTCCCGGTTTTTTGTGAGAGATCTAACTAGGGAAGGGTTTCGACCTCCCATGAAACTTCAATTTGAGACCAGGATCATTAGAAAGAGTTCGGAATGATGACTACGAATATTTGTGTCAAAATTGCAAAATGAAACACTTACGCGAGTTATGGCCTGCCGAAATCGGGGACCTCACCACAGGCGGGCTGTGCGACACACCTGTGGCCGTATTCATGAACGTTCCCGGGAACGTTCAAGGCTTCCCGCGGGAAGCGACCGGGACGGGAAGCAAAATTTCGTATTCATGAACCTGGCGGGAAGCAACGGGAGCCTCCCTCGCCGATGGCGGGAGGCTCCCGGCCTACCCGCACTCAACCGTTCGGGAACACCGGGAAGCTGTCAATGAAGAGGTGTGTGTAATTGCACGCAATAGGATTTCGATGGCTGTTTTGGCATCGAAAGCCATCTTAACGGGGAGTTATCTTCGTCGTTCGTCACGCAACGTTTTCCTAGGCCATCTTCGAGGGTGAGGGGTGGATATTCTCTTCCTATCAAGTGCGATTGCCGCTTTCGCAATTTATTAGTATAAATTGCTTGTTAATTTAGGAAAGAGATAAATTTAAAGGCAAGTGCTTCAAAATGCATAAAACTAGACGATATTTGACACTACTAGCCATGGTGAATCAAAACTCGAGAGTCCGCACGAAGAAAATGAAGAATCGACAATCTTCAATGTTCCGGGAGCAAAAAGTTTTGCTGCTGAGAAGTGCAGCTAAAATATGCTCTGCAATCTATGTTAACCTAGAAATGCAGAGTATCGCAGAAAATGTCGTCACTGTCTTATTGCCTACTTTAAAAAGCAGAAAAAAGAAACTTCCAATGGCTGGCTACGAGACGTTGAACCATATGGGGCTTTGATGAGACAGTAAAAATTCTCTAGATTTGCAACTTTTTGATAGAAACGTGTTTTTTAAAGCCGTCTCAGAGCTTGATCGCGGTAAAGGATCACAAATTATTAGCGATCTATGTAACGAACGATGAAATTATGCTTCATGCAAGCTATACGCGAATTCTTGGCTGATCATGGAGTAATACTTTCCAGTCGCAAATAAATTTTGGAGCGGATCAGAGCTGACTTTGTTGAAGAATTTCACGGATTCATCACAAGGCAGCGATCGTCTACCCGAGATGCACTATGCAATTTTCACTTTTCTGCATTTGAGTCTGGTGGTATTTGAATGCCGTTTCAGCCTGCGTAATGCATTCTCGCACCACTCGAAATCATGTTATCCTTTTATCCGTTGTACACAAATCTGGCGTTAAATTACCTAGAGATCGTTGAAGAAGACCTTCGTAGAGGCAAAGGAATTGAACCCTACCTTGTTCGAGCATATATTTGCAGTTCCACTCATGTAATCTCTAAAAAATTGATAAAGCAATACCGTCAAACACTCTACACACAGATTCTGAACGGCTGCAGGAGGTGCCTATTGTCCATAATTAGGCAAAAAATACACAAACTGGAGCGCGCTAGATGTGAGCGTCTGGTCACATTTACGAAAATTTATGATTTACGACTCAAAAATTGTCGTAAATCGTAAAAAAAGCCGTAAATCGTAAAAAAACTCCTCAAAAATCGCCGTAAATCTCAAAATCGTAAATAGTAAATCGTAATTACGCACACCCCTGGAAATTTAGGAAAGAGGTAACGCAAACTAAACTCCCGACTGAAAACGGAAATCTCGAAATGTTGTTGTTCTTAGTGTTGACTGTAATGCAGCCTATTCCCGTCCACTGCGCTTCTGAGCCACAATTCCGTGTCCTTGAATTCCGGTAAACCCAGAAATACTTCAATACTCAGTTGAAAGCCCTGTAATTTGAGAATTTAGTTTTTGAAATCTTGCAATTCCCGCCTCCGCTGCGAATCTAACTCGTGCGTCGCGGTCGCTCCTGCTTCCCGGTCGTTCATGAATAGCGACCGGGTTGCGGGAAGCCGGGAGCGGGATGCGGCGGGAGCGGGAAGGCATCTCCGGCCTTCCCGCTCCCGCCGTTTCATGAATACGGCTACTGGTGCGAGACTCGTGAGTCATCGGGGCTCCGTAAGAAGGAACCGTCAGCAGCGGCGGTGGCGCAGGGGCAGCGCTCTCACTCGTCACGTGCGTTGTTTCGGTTCCGTTTCTTTGGCAAATCATAATTTATCTTCGAAATGACTTTTTGTTCTGAATTATGACACGTGTTTGATTAAATAGCCGGGAAAACTACCATACGTAAAAAGTAAAAAAGGGGAAAAATGCTTGAAGGCAAAAACTGCTATGGTGACATTTTTATTCACTATTTTGCACAAACAAAGTCCAAATCATATACTGCATAACTAGAGGTGTTTCTAACAACTTTGGCATTCTTGGAAGAAAGCAAAAAATGTGTGAAGAAAAAGGCAAGTAGAATGTATGATGAGGAAGCTCAAAATGTCGATGTTCTACTGCTTTTTCTTCACTCACTCTGTCCTGTTCACCAGCGAAGGTGGTGTCCATTCTTCTTGCTGAATTTGGGGTGCCAGACGACATCGATGCACCAACTCGTAAGGAGAAGAAGATCGCTAGAGGAGGTTCGAAGCTATTCTACGCGACGGTGCTGCAGCTTCAGTTGATGTCTTTTTTTTTCGGCCTGATGAAAAACGTTATGAAGAGGATCAGGTCCTTTGCCATGGCAAATAGCGTGGAGTTCAACATGACCCAGAGAGACTATTTGTTTGATCATGCTACAACTGACTGTTTTGTTGCTGGTTGTAGAGATGCTGCATGTATAAGATGTGCAGTGTGTGATCAACTTGTCTGATTCACATGTTTTTGCTTTGTTTCATGAATGCCAAGGTTGTTGGAAACACCTCTAGTTATTCAATGTATGGTTTGGACTTTATTTGTGCAAAATAGTAAACAAAAATGTCACCACAGCATTTTTTGCCTTCAAGAATTTTTACAAACGTGTATGGTAGCTTTCCCGGTTATTTAATCAAACACGTGTCATAGTCCAGAACAGAAGGTCATTTCGAAGATAAATTATGATTTGCAAAAAAATCGGCGGCAACGAGAATCCAGCCAACGACGTCGCACCCGACGAGAGGAGAGATCTACCCCTGCGCCACCGCCACAGCTGGTCGGCCATTCTTACGAAGATTCGATGACTCGCAGCTCTCGCGCCAGGTGTGTCGCACAGCCAGCCTGTGGTGAGGCACCCCGATTTCGGCAGGCTATAATTCACTCAGGGGTTTCATTTTGCAATTTTGACACCTATATTCGTTATCAGCATTCCGAGCTCTTTCTAATGATCCTGGTCTCAACTTGAAGTTCCATGGGAGGTCGAAACCCTTCCCTAGTTAGAGGACGTCAGAACCGCGAGTAGATTGCTTGATCTAGTCAATTGTATGTCAGAAACCTTGCGCTACTTTTAGGCCTCTGATAACGACGGTTCACTCGAAAAGTTCGGCACAGTACTAAAATGTGCAGGAGAGAAATACCTTGCCGAGTTTCTAAGAAGAGAGAAGCTGGAGATAACACAGGGAATTTTATGATTCTCCAAAAAACCAACGGCGAGTTAGAAAATAGAAGGAAAGCAAAGTTTCTTTCTGAAAAGCAGCTTCTGAAAGTAGAATATTATATGTGTTGCTGTGGATCCAATTTTTACCGAAAGTCGACCAAAGATCGGTCCACCTTAATCATATCGGTCATTCTAACCCTACTCGCTTTCAGCCCGACCCGTGTGAATTTCTCAGGTAAAGATGGAGAATCAGCAGCAACCGTCCACGACTTCACTCTGCCGGAACGGATGCGGATTTTTCGGTTCACAGGCTAACGAAGGCTTGTGCTCGAAGTGCTTCAAGGATTCGATTAAGCGTAACCAGGACACTGACAGATTGTCGCCCACTGTCCCTATGCCCATGGCTGCCTCATCGTCTTTGATGCCTGACTGCCCCATGTCCGAGACGCCGGCGCAGACATGTGCTCAAGCAGCGCATGCCGCGAGTGATGTCACATCCAAGCTGGAAAGTGCAGAAGCCATCGCCGCCAATCAGCCGGAGTCCAGCTGTGCTCTTATCAGTGAGTCTGCTGCCGCTTGCGTTGATGCTACTGTCCCTGTGAAGAAAGCCAATCGTTGCCAGATGTGCAAGAAGAGGGTCGACCTTACTGGCTTCACATGTCGCTGTGGAGGACTTTACTGTGGGGAACACCGCTACGATCAGACTCGTAACTGTTCGTTTGACTATAAAACCATGGAACGTGAAGAGATCCGCAAGAACCGTCGTCGTCGTCTCGGATAAGATTCAGCGAATCTAGGCCTCACACACAGCTTGCACTACCCCGTGAATGTGTCTCCTCTTCCTTCAAGAGATCCGTCATCTCGTCAAGAAGATTTTATTCCTTCGATTTTCGTATGTCTTTGTAATTGCGACTGCCCCAGTTTAACTGGTCTGGTCGCCAGCACTCAGTCATCATACCCGATTTTCTATAATGAATGAAATTTGGTGTATAAGTATGTACCCTGTAGATAATATTGGGTCGGGTTGGTGTTTTGCGACTTTCCGTCCGTTTTCGGCTGACTTCTATTAGGGTATTCGACTTGTTCCTTCCTCCCGACCTCCGAGTTCTCCCACGGGGGCCGCCACACGCTCATAGCCTCTGTCCCCCCCCCCCCCCCCCAATGGTCTTTGTTAATGCTTGCTAGGTCGTTTTCGTTCGGTATGTGTCTAAATCGCGTTCGGTCAGCTGTCTATGTCCGCAGCACTCCTCCGTCAAGTACTCAGGACGCGCGCCCGGCGCCGCCCACAATTGCCTTGTGTGTTGATTTATGAATGTGTTGCTTGTTTGACCTAGTTATGTTGGAGCGGAACCCCGTCGTCCTCCATATCCGATCCTTGAGACGTAGTGCACATGCCCACAGGCACTGAGCACTCGTACCATCATGCCTCCCTGACACGCGCGCCCTTCGTCGACAACACCGCGGTCCTTCCCTCTGTGTCCTCATCACATACCTAGGTATATCCGTTCTTCCTTAAAAGGCTGTGAATAGTATGTAATGAATCGTGAATGATTTTGCAAATAAACGGCTGTGTGAAAAAAATCGAACACCATTGCAGAGAAGCTTTCTTATTGCATAACAATGAGGGCTTGAAATTTTACATGGAACAGTTTCACCCTCAGACGTTGTCAGATGGGAGAAATTTGCTTCCCTGACAAGTCAGTCCTTCGGTTGCGACTACGTGAGCATAAATAGAGCACAATTTCAGATCAAGATGCCGCTATTCCAGATGGAAAAATGTGTCATACTATGACATCCTCGAAAAATCGGCGAAGGAGGACCTCGTCGTGATTGCTTCAAAATTTGCCAGAAAGAAATCGTTATTTTTAAAAGTAGAACAATCAATACTTAAAATTTTAAAGGATTCAGTTCTATACTCATAACATCTCTTGCTCAATATACCAAGCTGAGCGAGAACCTTTACTATGTTGAAGCCACACCCGAGAACAAGCAACCTACAAAAGTGGCAAAAATCACACAAAATTTAAGAATTTAAGACAGAGTAGAAGAAAACGGTAATTGAAGCAAGGGGTAGCGTCATAAATTTTGAGCAAAAGTCGACCGTCGAACGCCAGGCCTAACGCTGCAGCGAAGATGAAGGGACGAAGGACTTCTTGGCCTTCATCCTTTCGCTACAGCGTTAGGCGTGCAGTGCAGATCCCAACCACTCTGGGGGGGGGGTGGACGAGAGGAGGCGGCTTCTCCACCTGCGCCATATTTCAAGTTATGTCAGCTTTCCCTTTCTAAGCTTAGTAATCAACAGCGAACAGCTACGGCTGTGCTTAGCGCTACACTTTCAGTTGTTTTGTAAAGATAGAACCCAAGCGGAAGCAGATAACGTTTGCGTAGGACTTGGCGGTCACCTGGCGACAGTCTGCAATGAAAGAGATAACGAGTTTCTTGCATGTAAGTTAACTCCTACATTCCTAGTCAATCCACCAATTCAGCAACCCTCATTTTTTGTTCTGGGTATGCTACAAACCTCCACCTCTTCATTCATCGCAATGAAAGATGGGGAACGAAATACCACTGTATTAATACCGCTTTCACCACTAATTGGGCACTTTTGTAGCTGAAGTGACCATCCTCCAAATCAAGACGAACCAGATTACAAAGGAAAACAGGTGAATGAGACACGTCCTATGTCTCCTGGTAGGGAAGCGGGAGCTTTTGTTGACAAAGTGCGGGTGGAATGAGACTCAATTCATTTCGAATGAGTGAAGGGAAGCGACCAAGGACCTGGTGAAGAAAATTCGTATCAACAACTAGGCCGGAATTATTAACTGAAGTCTTGGAAGGAAGTGCTTATAAGTTTCTATTGGAGGGGTGGGGATAGAGCAAGAACCTGAATACTCCATTCGACACTCTCTCAATTGATAATTAATTATCTCTGCAAGAAAAAAACAAGGGACATATGTTAACCGTAGGTTTGGAAATGGTATAAAACTCGTATTTGGGAAGTAAATGCAATCGAAATAAGATATTGATTAAGTAGGTGGGGAATTCTACTATTTAATCCCATATGGGAGGCGACAGGATGAAATATCGACCCAAGAGAGCCTCTAATTTTTAAGACGTCTTTTCTATTCATTTCTATTTCTTATCGCGCTTCAATACAACGGTGCTACTAATCATTGGGCGAATGTGCAGGCTTTAGAATCTGAAAGGAGGCATGATACAATACACTAACTTTATATTAACATTACATCCAAACTTCCGAGTCCGGTAGAACATTACTCTCATATGTAGGTTGTCTCAAAAAAAAATGTATACACTGTTTGAAAGGTGATAACTTTGCTCACAGTAGAGGCATTGAAGATAAGGGCTCATATGAAAGCCATAAAAAATAGAAATTTGCTAGCATATGAGCGGCATGGAATGTGCCATGAACTCGTCCGAAATTTTGCATTTTAAACTCGATTGATTGGGTTCGCTCGAAGACATGTTAAAATTTCTTCACAAAGTGGCCGTTTTGATTGACTTGTACTTTATTTAAGGCTTCACTCTTAGAAGCACCCTAATGCTTTCGAAAAATGCAGGGGATTCGACAAAATGAAGACACTATGTGAAAGATTCTAACATTGCTGCTAGTGAAGCTTTTGAAGGTTTTTGTGATTCGTATGAAGTCACAGGACAAGGAAATTACTACAATGGGCATTCATTCAGAAATGTGCCATGCTCCCGTCTGGAACCTTGCATTTCTGACTCGCTTGGTTCATGGGCTGAATGCCTGTTACAGTCTTGCCATAACTTGGCCACATTAACCTGTGTTGTGCATCTTTTAAGTTTTTTTCCGTCGTCCAGTAGCTGCAGTGATGCCGATTAATCTCTCCATTCAGCTTGAATGTTGCTTCATCAGTCCACAGAATCCGTCTTGTAAAATGGGGCTCGTGCTCACATTCAAGTCGTGCAATCAATAAACTCGCATATTCCGTGTCTTTCACTTGATTTTCAGCTTCTATACACTAACAAAAGCACAGCACAGGTTAGTCTGGCCAAGTAGTCACAAGGTTGTAATAAACCTTCAGCCCATCCATAATCAATCGAACCTGAAATTCAATCTTTCAGGCGGCAGCATTTCGCAATCCTGACCATTTGCACACCTCAGTAATCTCGCTACCCTGCGCTTTCATATGGGCTGCAAACGTCTTTAAATGCTTTATTAGCAGCAATGTCAGAACGTTTAAAATAACAAAACATTACCTGTGAGCCGGGTGGTGTCAAGCTCAGTTTCTGTAGATCCGCAGAGCGGACTGGACGGTGAGACATGTGTTCGTAACACACTTTATTAAACAATAAATTCGCAGAAAGGGGTAATGGAGGAGGCGGAGGTTGGTGGCGTCGGGTGGAGAGCAGGATGGAGATCGGCACGACGGGAAGCGGAGAGGAGTCGACCTGAAGTTACCTGTAACTAAAATAGCCACCTTATATACCCTTTACCTTCGTGCACATTCTTAGGTCAAACAGATCATCAGCTGATGCGCCCTACACTAGTCTGTCTTAATCACCGCTGGCCTAGTAGCGGCGCCGCTTTGTGGGCTGATCTCCACTCCACATGCCCTCCCTCCTTGTAGTTGCCGTCCTCGGCGACCGAGGTACACCAATGATAGGGAGATTCATTCTAGGCACACGTCTACGAATTACTTCATACAAATTCTTTGCGGCTGCGGCTCCGACATACGGTTGATAGTATTGGGCACCACTTTCCTCACCCCCTTCCTCAATGAAAACTTTGCTCCCTTCGATCCTGTTGCTTGAGGTGACCGCCATTTGTTTGACCCCGCCACATGCTAATAAATTTTCATCAAGAGTTTTCCACAGTTTACTGAGAATCATCCACTTGACGCGATTCTGAATGGTTAAGGGAGGCCAGGCCGTGACAATTTTTCCTCCCGATGGCATGTGTTGTTTCGCAGCAAGCGCCACAGCCTCAATGTCCTCATGCTCTGCATGGGTGTCCAGTGGCCAGACTATCACCCAAATTCCGAAGGACTTCCATTCCACGAGTACTTCACTGAGCTGCCGAAAAGTTACAATCACACGGGCGCGTATTCCAATTTTATCGCCATCCTTTTCCAGCATTCTCGCGCTCTCCGGCGCTGCAAATCCGACGGGCCCATCTTTCGTAGGCCGCTTTCGACGTGAGACTTCCGCGACCGTCTCCTTTACTTGACGTAATGCAATCTCGTATGGCCTGTTTACGGCATATGCATCAATCGGAGCGTGTCGTGCGATGCTTTACGTGGAACAGATAAATGATGTCCATTCAACACAAGGGTTATAGGCTGCTTTGAGCACTCTTGCCAGCGCATCCGTGTCCAGATACACCTTAAATTCCTTGTGCAGTTTCATCTTCGTGGCTACATCGATATCGTTGCGAATGAAGATGCTGGAAATTTTCCACGCGGACCAAACATTTTCAATTGGTTTCTTTGCCAATGCGCCCGGGGATTCAATCCCCTCAATGTCGCACAATCTCAGCTTTCCAAAGCAGTCGTCGAAGCATTCGTATTGGAGATGGCCGCAGTCGGCTGGCGAATTCAGGATCGCTCTGAAACAAGAAGTCATCACTCTACAGGACTTAACTAAGGGTTTGCGCCCTTTTTGTCCTCTCATGGTTACAGTATCAATTCTTTCGTCAGATATTGAATTTGGTACAACTCTCAGCATATCAAACTGAATGCGTAATGGCTCTGTATTTTCTCCTATTCTGGTGACTAGAGCAGAATTTTGACTCACTTCCAACGCACGAAACGGCCCTGCCCAATCACATACTAGTTTGGGGTGAGAACTTTTGCCTCTCTCGCTTGGTGACATTACGTAGACACGATCACCGGTTTTAGGATAAGACTTTTCACCTACTTTGTTGGTTTTGTCATATGCAGTCTTCATGCTGCTGCGCACTCTTTCGTTATAATCCTCACGCGTTCGTGGGATTCTGCTACTGCTTGCAGTATTTCTGCATGTGTAATCCCCTACAGATTCATCCATCGAGTACCACGAAATTCCTCCATTTGGGACTGTTTCTGATGGAAACAAGGGGTCCATCCCATGCAGAAGAAAATATGGACTTTCTTCTGTCGAATTGTGCGGCACCATATTGTAAGACATCATCAAGAATGGT
The DNA here is from genome assembly GCA_947396885.1 of Heligmosomoides polygyrus polygyrus. Taxonomy (NCBI): domain Eukaryota; kingdom Metazoa; phylum Nematoda; class Chromadorea; order Rhabditida; family Heligmosomidae; genus Heligmosomoides; species Heligmosomoides polygyrus. The sequence goes on along the minus strand of OX377203.1, from coordinate 84,185,458 downwards.
CCCACTCAGTTGGTATAACAGTTGCTTTTCGAAGCATAGCTACTATGGTCCCATTTAAACGCTCCGTAATGCCGTTTTCGCGTGGGTTATACCCTTTAGTAAAAACGTGCCTGATATTCATTGTTCTTGTGAGCTCTTCCATTATCCTATTTTCGAATTCACATCCTTTATCCGAAAGAATGGTCTTGGGCCACCGACACCCCTCAGCTATCCATCTAACAAAAATGGTTTTAGCCACCGTCTCAGCTGATTTGTCGGGTACTGGGTAAGCGGCAGCAAATTTCGTAAAATGATCAATGACTGTAACGGCATATTTGTTACCTCTCGCTGACATACCAAGCTCCAAGATATCCACTCCAATGATTTCGTAGGGCTTACTGGTAACAATCGGTTTTAGTGGTGGTGTCATTACTTTCTTTTGATTATGAACAAAACATTTCTGACACTGCTCTGTCCATTTATGAACGTCTTGCGCCATTTCTGGCCAGAAGAACTGTTTTCTCATACGGTTCAAAATTTTGTGTGCACTAAAATGGGCTGCAAAAACTCCCGAATGAGCTTCATGAAACACCTGGTAACGCTGGCTCTGTGGAGCAACCCACACGCAGGAACCATCCTCGTTATACTTCTTTAAGTTGTCTTCTTCGATCAAAAAGTCGGCAATTCGTACAGGATGTTTCATACCAACAAGCTTAATTGTCCCATCCAAATCATTTTTGTTGAGCGATTCGATCACAATCGAAAACTGAGGATCTTGTTCTAACTCACTCATCCTTTTTTTTCCTTTGTTTTTATCGCACTAACTACTGCCTCATTTTGCATTTCTGACTCAGTATATTCCATTTTTGCTGCTCCTCTACTCAACGCATCTGCCACGGCATTAGCCTTTCCTCGGACATATTGAATTTCCAGCTTGTAACGCTGCAACTCAAGCGACCATCGTAAAATTCTTGCCGAGACATTACTGCGCTTGAATAAAGCGGTGAGAGGTTGGTGGTCAGTTCTTATCACCGTTGGGAGGCCACATATGAACATGTGAAATTTCCGTACGGCGAAAACTACCGCTCTTGCCTCTAAATTGGTAATATGATATCGTTTTTCAGCCTTACTTAGCCCATGGGAAGCAAAGAATATTGGATGGAGCAGTTTGTCACTACCTTCCTGAGAAAGCACTGCACCCAGACCTTCGGTGGACGCGTCTGTAAAGATCACGAAAGGTCTCGTGCCGTTCGTAGCGTTCTCTATGTCAGGTTGAGCTAGTACTGGCGCGGAACAGATGATTTTCTTCAGGTTTTCAAAAGCATATTGATGTTCGTTTTCCCACGTCCATTTCATCTTTGGAGATGTCAGAGAAAACAGGCATGCTGTTATTTTTGAGAAACCCAAGCAGAATTTTCTATAGAAGGAAGCCATTCCCAGGAATGTACGAAGTTCCTTCACATTTTTGGGTGCCGGGTACTTTACTATGACATCTATCTTCTCCGGGCTCATATGGACTCCTTTCTCATCGATTTCATGTCCAAGGAAGGTGACCTTGTTTTGCATAATAACGCATTTCTTTGCTTTAAGTCTTAATCCTGATTTCCGAAGGCGATCGCACACTTCTATTAAAAGCTCAAAATGGCGTTCTTTGGTTCCAGTGCAAATCATGATGTCGTCAACATAACAAAAAACTTCCGACCCTAGCAAGTCATGAAGCACAGTATCCATTAAGCGCTGGAATACTGGCGGACTAGTACTTAGCCCAAAAGGCGTAACGCAGAACTGGAATAGGCCTTCTGGCGCTGTGAACGCCAATTTTTCCTTTGCTTCTGCGGATAGTGGTATTTGCCAATAACCACTGCATAAGTCCAAAGTTGTGAAGAACTTTTTCCGGCCATACTCTGCAGTACTGCATCTATGCTAGGGAGTGGGTAGGAATCCAATCTGATTCGTTTATTTAGTTCCCTATAGTCGACGCATAAACGCAGGCTTCCATCCTTCTTTTCAACCAAAACTATGGGAAATGCCCAACTTGAGTTGCTTTTTTCTATGATATTTCTGTCCATAAGATCATTTAATAAGTCTCTCAACTTCGTCCTAACACCCGCGGCATTGGCCGCGTTTCATCTTGATTGGTGCGCAACCTCCTGTGTCAATGTTCATCTCGACGAGGCTTGTACGGGAAAGCTCCCTGTCCGATACTGCAAAAGCGTCCTCGAATTCTTCGAGGAAAATCTCTATGTCATTCGATAGTTGCTTACTACTTGCATTTTGGCTGATTTGTTCTTTTAGAATGTCCATTCTTTCGCTCCTGGACACCTTCGATTCATCTTGATCCCACATTAGGGGGTTAGGTCACCACACTTTTCCTTCCATTTTTCCGTGCCCAGTGTCCCACACTTCCTCCTTTCTTAAGTAGAATGGGCTTGTCTGTGGTGTTAGTAACCGGTAACACTGATCCGCAATTGTGTATTTTGAAAACTCCGGTGGGGATACCTTTTCTAGAGGGCCACAAAATCCTTTCTGAATTTCCTTCTACTGTATCACACCGAACTGGTACCAGGACGGACATATGTGGAGGTATATAAGTCCTCTGCTCCACGGTCACGTCATCCCTTCCAACTGGTTCAGCGCTACGCTTTGGGCTGTCCTTCACAAGTGACAGTGACAGACTTGGCAAGGCATTGGTTCCCAGCAGAATCTCATCCTCTTCTCCTTTTGCTATGTGGAAAGCGACAGACGCCCTGGGGCCTTCCTCAAGCTGTACGTCAATCCTAACTGCTCCGAGGAATACCATTGGATTGTTCTACGCGTCAAAAACAGGTTCAATTTCTTTCTTGTCTATGGGTTCCAAGGAGTCAATGTCAAAACCCTTTTGTTTGGATCTTACCAGAACGCCCAGTGGTATTATGCTTATCATGGACCCAGTGTCCAGCAAAGCCGCATTACTCCCTCCAAAAAGTTTGACTGGGACAGTGGCTCGATTACCTAGTGTTGCCGATATTTTTCACCACTAGTCCTAGGCTTTGGGCGTTTCTAACCAGTTTTGAGATGTAGTTACGCTGGTGGACTTCTGTTCTGGTACTTGGCGCGGTCTCACTTTGCTGATTTTCCCTTATGCAGCTTACTTTAGGCTGTCGCAGAGGGCACTCTCCCAATGTGACCATATCGCGAACAGTTATAACATTTGCGCGAACCTGGGGTTGAACCATGCGACCGATTGGGGGGCTACGGCTGCAGCGGCCTAGGACTTCTCTCGCTTCTATCTTCATGTGGAACAGGTCGATTAGACCTTTTGGGTTCATCCTGTCGTTGCCTTACTGTCCTATCGTTTGAATCTATGTTGGGCTTCCAACGCAATCGACTTGATGACGGGAATGCACCATACATAGTTTTCGATTGTTCGATGCTAATTGCCAGTCGCTTAACTTCGTCATATGCGCTAGCAGGATCTACTCTATGCAGTGCGCTGATGAGTTGGACATGCTCAGGCCAATGTCTGAGATTATCGAGTAAAATCTGTGCTAGCTCCAATGATCGTTCCGAAATGTGCCTACCACGGTTTGCTTGCATGGCCAGTTTTTCAAGCGTTATACAAAAGTAAGACACTTCCTGGTTCGGTCTAATCCTTATGTTTCTCAATTCAGTCAAAGCTCTGATTCTTCCCGCTGTTGAATCATTTGCTAGGAGTCTCTCCAATTCACTAGCTACAGCATCAAAGCCTTGAGCCTTTATCGAAGATGGCAAGGTTTGGAAAACGCTTTTAGCCCTTCCTTGCAGGTGGTCGTCACCCAGTATTTCTACCAGTACAGATTCATCCCTAATTACTCTGAGGTACTTTCGCTCGAATCTCCTTAGGAATTCTTTAAAGTTTTCATTTTTTAGCCCTCTAAAGACTCCAGGGTCTGCACATGCCAACGACTGCAAGTAGGACAGAAACTGACCCTGATCCTCCAGTGCTGGCGTTGTTTGTTGCATCAGATCCGAGCGTGGCGTTGAGGATTGCACAAACGGCTGACAGGTCAATCTCGCCGTCGTCATCTGAAACCTCATAGTGTCCACTCTGTTTTGATTCGGTAAAGTTGGTTCTCTTGACCCACCACTCTCTCGGTTTCGGTCTGATCTCTCCATGTCCTCGTGCATGCTTTCCACGGCATCTTTCAACTGAAATGCATCAGTATTCATCACTTGGCAAAGATCTCTTATGATTTCCTCATCAGCTTCTACTTTTGTTATGTAATTTTTTAATTCCTGACTTAAATTTATTCCTCTCTCCTCCAGCATGACATTAAGCGCATCACTTAGAATTTTGCAACGCTGGCTATTTTCGCTCAGTCTCTCAAGTTGTCGTATTATGTTATCAAACTCCACGATTGTTGCTTCCTGTATGCCTTCACGGGCCTTGGCTGGCATCCGCGCTCCTGCCAAAGTGTGGCCCAACTTTGCCTTCAGCGCCTCTATGCTCGTAATGATATGTCCAATTTCTTCGCTTACTCCTGTGAAAGGAAAACTCACTTCGCTTCCAAACCCGGGTGCGGCATCTTCGCTCTCCATTTGGAAGTTGGACATCTTTCTTTGTACCGTCTGCAAAGGTCAATATAGACTGATTGGTCTTCACCAAAAATCAAGCGTCGGTAACGACGGACGGTTCGTCACAAAATGAGGCACCCTTACTTCACGGCGCACTCCAAATTCGGCTACCCCTACTTCCTGGTAGCGTTCGAGAAGATCGCTGATTGGGTGCTCGTACTTCGTAGCAACCCTTTCCAAGGTGTCACTAAGACACGGTGATCTTTAGTGTTTTCCGCAACACTGAGAATCTCGCCGTCTACTTGAGCTTGACCGGTTCGGCCCCTATGTGAGCCGGGTGGTGTCAAGCTCAGTTTCTGTAGATCCGCAGAGCGGACTGGACGGTGAGACACGTGTTCGTAGCACACTTTATTAAACAATAAATTTACAGAAAGGGGGTAATGGAGGAGGCTGAGGTTGGCGGCGTCGGGTGGAGAGCAGGATGGAGATCGCACGACGGGAAGCGGAGAGGAGTCGAACTGAAGTTACCTGTAACTAAAGTGGTCACCTTATATACCCTTTACCTTCGCGCGCATTCTTAGGTCAAACAGATCATCAGCTGATGCGCCCTACACTAGTCTGTCTTGATCACCGCTGGCCTAGTAGCGGCGCCGCTTTGTGGGCTGATCTCCACTCCACATTCATTTTTTTAGGATACCCTGCATTTTCCGCAAGCCATAGTGTGTTTTGAGTTTTGAACCATAAAAGAAACACAAATCGATCAACTCGGTCACTCTGTGAAGAAATTATAACATGCATTCAAGAGCAACACAATCAGTCGAGTGTAAAATGCAAATTTTCAAACGAGTGCATGGCGCATTCCATGCTACTCATACGTCAGAGAATTCCTATTTTCTTATGATTTCGTAATTGCCCTTAACTTCTTTAATACCTATACTGTGGGCAAAGTTATCAGGGGCCGGATTCGTCAAAGTTACTGCAGTAACTTTAACGGAGAACCGTAAACGAGAGCTCAGATAACGTGGCTTACCATATTGCTTGATAAGCCGCGTTCTCTGAGCTATTTGCTTACAATTCTCCGTTAAAGTTACTGCAGTAACTTTGATGAATCCGGCCCCAGCTTTCAAACCGTCTATACATTGTTTTGAGACACCCTGTACATGCTTTCACTAGAACTAAGAAGGAGACCAAGCCTAGGGTTCTCATCCATTTATTGAGACAAGATCACAGCAAAAGCATTCAAAGGTCATCTACACACATTCACAACTGCCGTAACTAGCTTGTTTTAAAGAAAACAGCAACAACACGTCAAAAAACTAGTCGAGAAGCTTGACCGTTGGCGAAATTTCGTGCCTTGTTGCTAACCATGCGCCACGGAGTCCGCGTCTCAGCGCCGCGCTGGAGTAAGGGCCTGTTCATAATCGCGACGTGAGCGACAGGAACGATTGGTCGGCTGGGCAAATAATACGTATTGATTTTTGCCTACCGATCGCCCAGCAAAAATCCATACGCATGATTTGCCTGGGTAACCAATCGCCCCGTCGCGAAGTATGAACAGACTCTCAAGTCCTGGAGCCCCCGAGAACGCGCCACGTGGCGCTGCGATAAGCGAAACGAGATTCCTTTTCACAAGAGAGCCCGAAGGCTCTCTATTGTGTACAAAGCAGGATTTCGCCAAGGTAGATCTGGTAGAGCTTTCTGTTGACTTGCTATACAAAGTGAAGTACCTGGAGTTTTCGTCTGATAGTGGAAGATTCCACTTAGCTCACCAGCTCAAGCAATTGCACTAATTGCAGATTGAAGAGCAACATACTCCTCCACACTGACGATTTTTAGCATTTATATATCATCCGTAAATACCTTTCCGAGGATACCATGCTGATCAATCAAGGAAGGAATCTCACAAGGGAGGTCAATGAACTTCGGTGCAGGGGTCGGACTCGCAACGGCTTACATAATTTTAACAGTGAATCCACAGCGGAAAACTCAGATAACGCGGCTTAACGCTCACCATATCGCGTTATCTGAGCTTCCCGCCGTGAGTTTTCTGTTAAAGTTATGTAAGTCGATGATGAATCCGATCCCAGATTTCCAAAATGACCTACTGATTGTTGCGCGGTTTGTCTGACAACTGTTGTGAGAAGCATAGTATTTTTTTAGATTTCCTACAGGCGTCTGGGTAGGTCAGAATTAGCGAAAAAACCGTGGCCCTGCAGTGCGGGGTGTAAGACAAAAATGGTGCCAGGGTGGAGGAAGGCAAAAATAGGCAAAAGTGATGCCTGGAGTGGTTGTCGGGTCGTGTCAACGGCCTGCGAGCCGCCAAACGTCTGGTTGGGGCTTCGCCCCAAACCCGGAGAAAAGAACACCCCGTCATTCATTTAAAAAACTGGTTTTGCTATATAGAATGGTATAGCGGAATAGGGCAAAACAGGTCCATCACCTTCACTGGACCCTCCTTAACTGGCCCCTTATTACTGGTCCTCCTTTTATTCATCAACCCTTTTCCGGTCCCCCCCCTTCACTGGACTCCTTCCCCCATTCAACGATCCCATTACTGGTACCTTCCTCACCGGTCCCCCTTCACCTGGTTCGCTCTTTCACTGGTCAACCTTCTATCGGTCCCCCTTTCACTGGACCCCTCCCCTCCTTCACCGATCCATCCTTCACTGGACCACCCCTCCCCTCACTGGTCCCCATTACTGTACATTCCTCACCCCCTCCCCTCACCTGGTCCCCTCTTCACTGGTCAACATTCTACTGGTCCCAGGTCCCATCTTTACTGGACCCCTCCCCCTCCTTCACCGGTTCCCCTTCACTGGATCCCCCCTCACAGGTCCCCATTGCTGGTCCCACCTTCACTAGTCCCTCCTTTATTGGTCAACCCTTTACCGGTCCCCTTACTGGAACCCCATCCTTCACCGGTCCCCCATTACTGGTCACACCTTCACTGGTAACACGTCTTCTGAATCCGGAATCCTCGCGCGACATCGTTGACACCTCTCCTCAACCCGGACGTCCTTTGTGGGGCATCAGTGACACGCCTTATGAACCCAGACGCCTGTTGAGCCACCTCGTTTACACCTCTTCTGAATCCGGATGTATGTTGATGGAGGTAGGTGACATCTCTGCTCAACCCAGACGTTCATTCACCACTCCTGCGCTGCCAGCGACCGGTCGCTTCTACCCTTGCTCCGACCGCCTTTCGACTACTACCGACGCCTAGTCGTCTTCGTCCATTTTCTGTATTTCTGCTCATCTCCGGTCCATCCTGCGTGCCGTGCGTCCACTCCTTGTGGCCGGGAGTGAAATTCGTCTGAATTCAGTCGTGAAACTTGGTGCCACCCCTCCCGGTACGGTGTTGTTTATTCGTTGTGCTGCCGTGAATCGATAGGTCACAGAGTCCGTATCGGCCGGTCGTTCACCCAGCATTCACTCGTCATGCTTTCGTCTTCTCCTCGGTCCTGTTCAGTTCCAGCAAAACGCGCTCGTGTCTGCCACTCTCCGTCATCAGGCCAGGGCGCTAATTCGGCGATGGATCGCCTCTGCATGGTCTCTGCTAAGGACGTGCCGTCGTATGTCCAGATCATGATCGACGCACTAGCCGAAACGTGGGAGGAACTATTGGAATCCAGGAAGGAGCTCGCCGAAATGAGTCGACGAAATGATGCGATACTGGAGGAGAACAAGAAACTCAGGGAAGAGAACTCATTACTCAAATTGAGAATTGAGGAGTTGCTGTCTATTAGTAAAAATCCTGTCTCGCCACCTTCCAACATCTCTCCTCCTGTTACTTCACATAATGCTCTCGACAATGACTCTCTCATCAGTGATCCCGACTTTAAACGCAGCATCGTTGTAAAAGGAGTTCCTGAGTCTCGTTCTCGTAGTGCTTATGATAATATCAACCATGATTGGGACTGCGTGATGTCATTGCTTGACTTTCTCGATATAGCTTGTTTTCCCAAAACCCTCTACCGCATGGGCCGCCCGAAGGCGAATGCCCCTAGGTTGCTTAAAGTAGTTTTACCATCAAGCCAATTCCAAAGGCTGATACTCAAATGTAAATCTCAGTTGAGGTTTTTCCCCCAGAAAGGGATCTATCTTCGTCCTTCCTTGCCTCCTCGCGAGAGGAACTTCAATCAGGAAAAGCCATTGATGAATAATAGTGCTATGTCTACTCAGACCGCCGTCACTCGTGACTGTTGTTGATGAAGTCCGTGTTCAAAGCCAAAGTCCGCTGTTGCCCTCGGGAAACTAGGTGGTTGTAACCGGCGATTTCGCAAACCAAACGTTAGATCAATATGTTATCTGGCTAACATACGGTCTATGTCAAAAAACATAAATGGCATACTATTTTTGCTGAACAATTCCAATGTCTCTGTGCTTACTCTAACCGAAACTTGGCTCCAATCCGCTGTTGATACAAGCTCTCTTCTGGGTGACTGGTGCTAAGAGTACGACGTGTTTAGGTGTGATCGTAATTTGAAGAAAGGCGGTGGAGTTGCCATTTTGGCTAGAAGGACTCTTTGCCCACGTGAAATTTTTATGGAATCGGTAACTATGGGCTATGAACTTTTATGTATCGACACAGCAATGGAAGGTGTTACAGTTCGCTGGGTAGTAGTTTATCGCACGTCTGCATGTCTTGCCACCTTTTCTGATCAGTTGTGGAAGGCGTTGGGGGACCTACTGTCTTGCAACCACCCATGTATAATATGTGGTGATTTCAATTTGCCCGACATTAAATGGAACGAGACCACACTTACTAGGTGTGATGATCACTCTTCTTCAGCACCAAAGAAGTTTCTCGAGTTATGTTGCCACTACGGCCTAAAACAATTGGTTAAAGGGCCAACATTAGGTGATAACATCTTAGACTTAGTTCTTACTAATGCTGATCAATTAATTTATTTTTATTTAATTAATTTGTCGCAAGTGAATGTCCTATTGGCAATAGCGACCACGGGTCAGTGAAATTCGAAACAGTTCTTAAGCTGCCGACAGAACAAACGGTTATTTACAAAAGGGATTTTAAGCTTGCCGACTACGATGGGATTCGAGCATATCTGAGCAATGTCGACTGGTTTGGGTCTCTATCAATGGCAGATAGTATCAGCGACAAATATGAGCTTTTTCTGGCCATCTTACAGCATAGTATTGAACTTTTTGTACCCTATGTTGGAGTTCCGCTCGGAAAAACAAGGCTTCCCGGCTACCTAGTATCCTTGCACAAGAGGAAGTCACTTGCATGGGCTGCTGCAAATGCAAATGATGACAGCGAACGGTCCGAGCACTGGGCCAAGTTTAGAGAGATTAACAAAAAATTCGAAGATAAGCTAAGAAAGTATAACGCCTCCATCGAAAAGAAGGTGGTAGAAAGCGGGAATAAAAGAGAATTTTTTTTAAATATCTAAGCGGTAGGATACAATTCAAATCGAGACTAGGAGTCCTTAGTGGACCTAGAAGTTACATAGCAAGAAGTGACCAGGAAAAAGCCGAGCTATTAGCCGACACATTTGAGCAAGTTTTTTCTATTCCAAAGGATGAATGCTGTCTCCAAAGACAACAGAGCTTTCCGGTTATGAATGATTCCTTCTGGTGTAGAAGAGAAGACATCCTTGAATTACTTTTCAAATGGCCAAAGTCATCATCTCTTACACCTGATCATATCCCGCTGTCATTCTTTCAAGCCGTTGCGGAAGTGATAGCAACACCCCTCGAATTCATCTTTAACCTTAGTTTTATGCATGCCAAAGTGCCGCGAAGATGGAAAATGTCATATGTTACCCCGTTGCCAAAGAAACCGCCATACGACTGTCCAAAAAACTTTCGGCCTGTGAGCATAACTTTTATCCTGGCCAGACTGTTTGAGAAGCTTTTGAAGAAAAAGATCGTCAACCATCTAAGCGATAACTGCATAATCTCAACAAACCAACACGGTTTCCAGAAAGGAAGGTCAACTATCACTGCCATGCTGCAATGTCTCAATAACTGGACTTCCTCTGTAGATAAAGGTAGCGCTGTAGATGTAGTGTATTTTGACTTCGCAAAAGCATTCGACCGTGTCAGTCATAAACTACTTCTAAACAGAATGTATGAGGTTGGGATTCACTCAAGGATCATAGCCTGGATTGCAGACTTCATTGATGATCGAACCTTTCAGGTAAGGGTTAATTCTTGCTATTCGCGTCCAAGATCAGCACTGTCTGGGGTGCCCCAAGGATGCGTGCTGTCACCGGTATTGTTTAACATTTTCACTTACGATCTCCCTAAATTAGCATGCGAGACGGGAGTGAAATGCTGTGCATTTGCTGATGACTTAAAGCTGTACCATGTCATATCTGACTCGATTTCTCGGGAGGCACTCCAAAATGGGATAGACGCGGTAGTTTCGTGGTCTGGAAGATGGGATTGCCTCTGTCTGAAGAAAAATCCCATGTTCTGCATTTAGGACCACGAAATGCTCGTTTTTCTTACAATATCGGAGGCGCAACAGTAAATTCAGCAACCAGCGTCAGAGATCTTGGGTTTATAGTGAGCGAGGATCTGAGTTTTGATAGCCACTGTGAATATATTGCCACCAAAGCAACCCGATTGATATATAACATCTTCAGAGCTCTATCGACTCGCAAACATGAAGTACTTTTGCAAGCGTATAAAACCTACGTCTGCCCAGTCCTGGAATATGGTACGGTGGTATTCTGTCCCTTCAAGAAAAAATCGATATCGAAGTTAGAAAGCGTTCAAAACAGTTTTACGAGGAAACTGATGATTAGATCTCTAGGGTTTACATATGACCTTATCCCAGATGGTGCGACGAGAAATACCAATTTTGGACTTCAATCCTTAGCCAAGAGAAGAGTGAGGAATGACCTTTTAATATTATATAAAATCATATACTGCCCGACAGAATGTAAAGTCAACGAGTTATCTAACTTAAAACCATCACGCACGCGAGGGGGAGCTTTGAAAGTATTTCTACCGAAGGCCAAGAGAAACGTAAGAAATTTTTTTTCGTAAACAGAGCAGGCACAGAATTTGGTAAATTCAGCAGGAGGCAGCAGGTTGCATTATGCTTTCGCACATTCAAGAAGCAGGTGGATAACTATCTGAAAGATTAAATAACAAATAATTGATGTCAGTTCCAGTCTTACGGCCACCTATTTGCCCATTTTTTGTCGTTTTTTTTGTTGTTATTTTCGATTTTAGTATTACTTCGAATACCTTTTGAGTTGATGTGTTGTGTTATGTGTTCGCTACTCAGGCATTTTTTTCCTTACATGGTCACCCATGTAATAAACATACATAAACATACGTCCCCTGCGCGACATCGGTGACATGTCTTCTGAACCCAGACGCCTGTCGACAACTGCTACAGTTGACAATTGTTGACAACTACAACCCCCGCCCTCCCCCGCCCTCCCCCCTTCCTTCTCCCTTTACTGACGCGGGTGACACCTCTTCTGAACTCGGACGCCCGTTGCAGGACCTCGGTTACACCTCTTCTGAACCCAGACGTCTGTTGTAGGGTGTCCGTGACACCTCTTCTGAACCGGAGTGCTTCTTGCATAACGTTGCCTGTCGCTGACATGTCTTCTCAACCCCACCTCCTTAGCGCGACATCGGTGACACCTCTCATCAATCCGGACGTCCTTTGCGCGACATTGGTGACATGTCATCTGTACATGGACGCCCGTCGATAACTACAACAGTTGACAACAGGTGACAACTACAACCCCCTCCCCCTCCCCACACTTCCTCCCAACACACTCCCCCAGCACTTCTGTGCAAACAAACACACACAAACACACAAAAAATGGGTACCCTATGCAACGCTGGCATAAGGGAAGCAGACTGCAAATCAGTGCTTTGGCTCGTCACAAGGAGAAGCGCGGTAAGGAACCTTTTTGTGTGCTTTCCATTTCGGAGGGTGTGACTGCGAACATACGAAGGTGTCTGCGAACAGCAGATCTTTGAGACATGGTGAGGGTTATTGATGCTTCTCCCAGGCCTTCAAGAGTCAACTTGTTTGGGCACTCGAGCAGGTGATCTAAACGATTTTAAGGAAACGTACTAATATTCTTTGAAAAATTTTTATAATCGCCCTGGAGAGTCTCCGACTCAATGTGTAAGAAACCTGCTTTGATTTGGAAGGCGGTCACTTTGATTTCAGAAGCGTCGCGCTGGTATAGAAGAGTGCCCGATTTGATGTGATCATGAAATATTTATGGAACGAAGTCCATTCCCAAAACAGGATGCCGTATAGATACCTAAAACTTGGTGTACGAATAATGCGGCATTGAGAGGAGCCAATTAGCATGCCTTGCAGTGGCGACGCTTGTCTACGGAAAGAGCGCAGGATCGGGCTCGAGAAGAGGAAAAGGGACGCTGCGAAAAGAACCAGTATTAAAGATTGGTTTTGGAAGAGCCGTGAGGAGTGCACGTACACCAACTGGAGGAGCTACGGACCATTTCCTGATAACTATGACGGAACAGAGCATTGTGTGCATGTAAGTATTGCTCGCACGGTCCTATTTCATTTGGAGAAAACGTCCAACGATATGAACAAAGTTCGAGGTTAAACATTTCCTTGTTGTATGCGCCACACATTTTATCTTTGTGGGATCGATTTCAGTGCTTACCTGGTCTATATAATTGCGGTGACCAACCAATGAGCAAGTGTCACTTGCCCTTAAACGCACATGAAGAGGAAACATGAGCGAGTTGTTGGACAAGCTGTTCTGTAGGGAATTTAAAATTAGGAGGTCCGGGATGAAGGGGGTTCGTGCAGTTTTATACAATTTCCTCCGTCCCAAGCCCGCCTACTATTTGGGCGAGTTGGTAATTGCGCGAGAAAACCGCACCGCGAGTTGTACGAGGATGGTGCAAAAATAATGGTCGTTTTAAAGCAACTACTTTGAATTACTATAACTCGCTTTAATGGCAAGCTTTCCAATCGCAATAACCACTAAAAGAATTAACGTAACTCCGCCAACGGGAAACTGGTTACGAAATCTTCGAATGTCTTCCTTGCATCGTCTTGGTTGCGGAAGCATTTTTCGCGCATGTCAATGTCTTGAAATAGTGATAGCAGAAACGTTTGGGGAGTTTGGAGGATGATCAAGAGTTCCATACCCCAACTATAGTTGTGCGTGAATACCGTAGAATAACTTTCATTCTAATTTGAAAATTCGACTGCGAATATACGAATACGAATATTCAAAAAATCGAATTTTTTGAATGTATTCGAAACCACTGGAATATTCGAAAATATTTCGAGAGCATAAAGCTGAAACGCACGAAACGTGCAATCTTGCGTTGTGATATAAAGTACAATTACACCTTTTCTGTTGGTCAACACCGTTCAAGTACAGTGCAGTTTTTGGTACATTTTGTCGTGTTTCCCACACTACCTTTTCGCTGAGCGGGTTTCGCCCACAGCCAGGAAGTTTTGGTGGATCAGGGCGCTGTTGACCACCAAACAGTCATCTTGACCTTTCTTTGGTGCAGTGCCGGATTTGGGAATGCTTCGGAGCTTTGTCATGGTATAATATTGACATCGTTGATTGTTGTGCAGCAACGATTTTTTGTCGCAGCTCACAATACGTTCCAGGAAAGCATCGCTTTTATTGCATGAAAGAAGAGAAAAACACACAACGGGAGGACAAGATTGCTGATTTTCGGTCAGCTTGTGCGGCACTCTTTCCGAGTTCTATACCTTTCCAATTTTTTCCAAATGCTGTGCTACGGTTACGTGGTCTTCAGCAATTGTCCTTAGCTCTTCAGCAATTGTCCTTATTGGATTGGCATTCGAGACTGATGTCTCCAGCTCCGTGTTTCTCTAACTACACGTGGTGCATTCAGATGTGGTGCCTTCATCCCACGCGTTAATGGCATTTCGAGTTTATTCCGAAGCGCTATGGCTGAGTTTGAACTCGTGGAGCGAAGCGATGCGAATTTCCCGTTTTGACAGCATCTTGGCTAGCTATCCGAATTCACCCATAAAATTGTGACAAAAATCGATAATAACTTCGATAGCGGGAAAATTTAAACAATGTATAGCATGGCTGCATTCGTTTAGGTTTTTGTTTAATTATCAACGCTGATGGTACGAAAACGGCTATTATTTTTGCTGCAGTCCAATAGAATTGGAGAAATGCCTCCCAAATATCGAATAACATCTGCTTTTCACAGCCAAAAACAGAGAACAAGTACGATTGGGTAAAATTTCAAAACCCGGAGCGACGGATAATTTAGTTCAAAAATGGCCAAATATTCGAAAGCGGACAAAAAGTTTTAAAAAACATACATGAAACGACGTACTGTTTGTAAAGTAACTGGAAGTTTCAATAATATAACCACTAGCTCGATCCTGATCTTCGAACTGTGAGACGTTTCGAGAGGAATTATATTTTGTTGAGGCAAACTGAAAAAATGCATCTGCCTCCTGTGGAAGTTCGTTATTGGAAAGTAATTACAGTCGTGATTTTGGGCATATTAAAAAAATCGGCGCTACGGTAGTTAGGGAGGTCACCTTATAAAAAGTGCCCCTAGCACGAAAAAAGAGACCATGACACACTGATAATAAGGAAAACAAACAAACAATGCTAAAGCTCTGTTCTGCGTACAGATTTGGGAGGGGAAAGGACTCCAGGGTGTGGCTCAAGTGACGCATCCGTGTTGAAATTGCTTACATCCTGGAGTTTCCTCCCCTGCCCAAAACGGAAGCAATTAAAACCTGGATCTGTAATTGAAACTACGGGATAAGACTGCACTTAAATTCGATCTATGTAGCTACTCGCCATGACTGCCTGCAGCGGCTTGCCATGGTGACCCCCTCCCCAACTACCACAGCATCAAGAAGTCAACAAGTCAGCGAAGTAGTGAATCTGTAATATTTCCGCTTTCGTGTTTCGTATTCCGGTTTTAGGCCATTTTCAGCTCTTACTTTCTGTGTTCCGTCCTCCAATTCCACAGCAACAAAACTCTACAAAACGCTATTCGCCATGAACCACCATTCGCGAGTGTGTTCGCTCTTGGGATCTTGAAAAGCGTGAGTTAGATAAGGCGCCGGTATGCTTAGGCCTATGGGATACTCCCGTCCGCTGCAGCGACGCGGTACTGCACAGCGACGCGACGGCTCGCGATGCGCGTCGCGAGCCGTCGCCATCGCTGAGGCTGACATAGTTCACGCAGTTCTGCAGACGGAGACTTTTGCAGAATTTTAGCGAATCAGCTCATTCAGTGCATTTTTTCTTGGATTCCTTGTTTTCTCGACCGTTTGTCCGTGATTTCGCGTTTTTCCGTTTAATCGCCTTCTGATCCGTATGCCGTTGTAGGATTGTTGTTTTTAAAGGTAATTCGTCGATGTCGTGTTTTGCTAGGGGGTTTCCGCCATGCCGGCGCTCACTTATGCATTTATTTCGTTTCTCATTCCTTTCGCAGGCACGGACACCGACGTTTCTGTGCTCGACACGACACGAGAGGGCTCTTGTGACGTGTCTAGCACGGAATCGTACCAGTTGAGGCTGCACAGAAATGTGGATTTCGGTGAAGGCGAGGAAGCTCCCAGGAGAAAAAAATGCGGGAATCGGCACAAAAATGGAAAAAAACGGTCTACAAAAATATCTCCTCTAAAAAGTAGCCATCCGATCAGCAGGTTTCTGTGCCGGACACGTCAAAAGAACCTCTATGTAAGTTATCCGGCACAGAAATGTGTATTTCGGTGGCGGCGAGGAAGTTCAGAGGAGAAAAAAGGCCGAAATGAGCCTATTCACGACGGAAACCCTACGGCATCTGGCATACCACCGAGTCGCTCCAGCAACTGGTCGCGGCGATAGTGTTGCGAAGTTATTTGGACTTCTTCCAACCATGAGCTTCTTCGACGATCAGTACTTTGATACCTAGCATTTGGCGCCTCTTACGGCTGCCAAGAGGCACCTAAAGCATCTCTTGAGGGCAGCCAATGTAGTGTGAAGGACCGTAAAAGGTGCGAGGAACGGCACAGGTCACGACGTCTGGTGAACGCAGAGGACCAGCGAGCAATTACTCCAATCCAGGGGACCAATGTTTAAATGAGGGACCAATAATGGCACTGTTAGCAACTCTAGACACCCTGGCGGATACCAAGAGTGAAAAACTTCTTAAATAATGTTAAGCACGCTTACACCTAAATTAGAAATGCAGAGGAATATAGTCGCTGCTTTCAGGGTAAGGCTTAGAGTTTAGGAAGAGACCCAGTATGGTCCTCCTCTCTAGGTTTGAACTTGGCACTGTTGCTTTAAAAATATCATGGCTCCAATTAAAAGGGTTAATAAATGGAAACCATAGTAGTGGATCTCTTCATAAGGCAAATACTTTTGCATCGTTTTGCTTACCAAAAAAGATCTATGCAGTCAAATGTGCACAGAATCCTAAGTGAAATAGCAAACAAATGCAGTGGATGTGGAAAAGCGATTATGAAGGCTTTCACAAGAAGGATATGTTGCTTTGGAAAGCAGTTTCTAACTTACCGTCTTTCATAGGCTCACAATGGCGTTGCGCTAGTAGTCGAAGTAATATAATAGCAGGATAGTAGTCGTATTAGTAGCTGCAAAGCTAGTTAAACCTTCAGCAGCATTAGTTACAGAAAGCAATGAAATGTCCCCTTTACGGCGTCTAATTGAGGCAATGCGCTCGGACAACTCTCCCAAAATGGGCGGAGCAAAAGGGGCGGAGGCGTGGTCTCAGTGGGCGTGGACGTCGCCGGTGTGAAAACCGGGCTCCCCCGTATTGCGTGGGCTACGAACTGCGTAGCTACCCTCGAAACACTACCGCCGCGACCAGTCGCTGGAGCGACCAGTACGGTCACGAACCAAGGAAGTGTTGAAATAAGTGAGCGGAAGTATATAGAGTAGGGCACGGCAAGCAGTCCTCTTCCGTGACCATCGCTGCCCGTCGCACGGGAGTATGTTCCGCTCCCGCCACTCGGAGATATAGCACCCCTCTGCCCCGCGCCCGTTGATGGAGCAACGGGCGCGGCGCAACTGTCAAAGACGCGCCTTCGTGGCAGTGTCAGACGGAGCAGTGGGGCACGGTTGTCAGTTGACGCGCCATCGCTCCTGCGACGCGTGACGCTAGTGCTCCATAATTTCCTTCTCGTTCTCTCATCGCCTTCTGTCGAATCGCAGTCAACCCGTTTCTGGGCTCGCATCAGAACTTTACGTCGGAGGTGTCCATCCAGTTTTTCGATCGACCTCGCAGTCACGTCTGCTAGCCGCCCAGGGGTCGGGAGCACCAGCACCTTGACCGTGCATGATTCATCGTCATCAACTTGCTCCATATTTGCCTTATCTTATTTCAGTGTCGTTCCTGTAGGTTGTTGTTGTTCAGTGAGTCCACTTTTGTGAAAAAGTGGTTTTGGCCAATTGTTGTCTTGGGATGAATTTGAAAAAATCTAAAAGAACCTAACTCGTGACAATGAACACAGAAGGCCCATTGTGGCCGAAAGCCGAAATTCGGAGCACAAGAATGGAAATTCTACACTTCGCTAGACAATGGCAGCTTAGTTAGTGATCTACATGGTGGTTAGTGGCGGAGAAATGAGTGCTTTTTGCAATTGCTTCTGCTACCAGCTTGATTTCCTGCCTTCGATTACCGCGTAGCTTCATAAAACGAATTTTTACTGTAAAAGATAAAAGAGAGAGGATCACGTTATTCAATTTCAAAGCGGGATGCTCCACGCATGCTTATTCTACAGGATATCGTGGAGGCTGTTTGAATTCGTATCTGCCATATACAGCCTCTTGCGGTGGATAGATGTAAACAGGTCAGCGTTATTCTTCCCGAACAACTCGGGTGCCAGCGATCAACAGCCATCCCCATCACAGACTGCGACATGACGCGCTCTTTAGTTTAGCTCAGACATGATTGCGATGTAATGAGAGAAACGTGTTATTCTTCACATAACATGCTACAGCATTTAACCTTTTCTGAATTTTAAAATGCGTTTAATAACGTTCTCAGCTACGAGATAAAGGTAAAGGATTTCTATATTACAATTATACAGAAATCTTTCTCGTCTATCTCGTAGCTAATGTATTTATCTTTTTGGGATACCGTATGAGTGTGCAAGCGGTGGCGATGTCCGTTCCTCCACGTGGTGCCACTGGAAACTGCTCGCTCTGCGAGCTAGGCTAATCGCGGATATTTGAATGCAGGCGACAGGCCCTTGTGACATGCCGGCCTACGAAGACCCATGTCACATCACATGGTGTATGACAGTTAAAGTTTCTCGAGATACGGCTGCTACGGCGTTCGCGGGAGCCGACGCGCACTCGCAGAGCCCGGCGAGTGTGAGAAGTATATGAGGGTCCCTGATGCGAGGACGGCATCGGGGCAACTGAGCTAGTCCGAAAGTCCCGTAACGTAAGCAGGACCCGCGTGGCTACGCTGAATGTGGGTACGTTGACGGGCCGCTCGTGCGAGTTGGTTGAGCACTGGAGCGAAGAAGAGTTGATTTCTGTGCGGTGCAGGAGACGAGGTGGTCCTGCCGAAAGTCAAGGGACATAGGACGTGGTTTCAAGGCCGTTCTATGTGGAAGTCCCAGGTCCACCAGCGGTGTCGGAATAATCGTCTCCGAACGATTTCGTGACTCGATTGTAAGCGTCGAGCGCTTTGACGATCGATTGATGAGGATCGTTGTCGTAAGGAGCGACTCTATCACTTCTTCTCTGCGTATGCTCCGCAGACTGGCTACTCCGATCAAGCCAAGGATGAGTGATGAGAAGACAGAGGTACCGTCGAAGGATGTCTTCATAGTCGCTGGTAATCTTAATGGGCACGTAGGTGCTGCGAAGGAGGGGTTCAGCTGTCATGGTGGTTTCGGATACAGGTCTCGTAACCCCGATGGTGAGCGTATTCTTGAGTATGCGGAATCGCATAGCCTCACCATTGTGAACACCGTCTTCCGAAAACGCGACTCCCACCTCATCTCATATTATAGTGGGAGCTCCAAGTCTCAGATAGACTTTGTGCTTGTGAAGGATCGCGACCGAAGCCTTGTCACAGACGCGAAGGTCGTGCCGTATGAGACGGTCGCCTCACAGCATCGACCGCTGATCTGTACTTTGAAGATCGCCTCTCCGAGGCTGAAGCAGGTCGAGCGATGCAGTGCTGCAAGAATCAAGTAGTGGCGAATGAAAGAGAAGGAAGCAGCTGTGATTTCTCGCGTGCGGTTACCGACAGTTACTACTGTCGATGAAACTTGGAAGAAAGCAACCGACGCGATACGCCAAGCTGCAAGGTCGGAACTCGGCACTACGAAGTCTGGACGACGCAAAGTCGACAAGCAGGCATGGCTGTGGACAGACGATGTGAAATCGAAGGTTCGAGAGAAGAAGTCGCTGTATCATGTGTTTCTCGGCGACAGAACAGCCGACAACTGGCAGGAGTATCAGAAGGCGAAGAAGCTGCAAAGAAACCCGTGGCTGTTGTGAAAGCCACTCATTATGGTGATGTCTACCGAAAGCTCGAATCACGCGATGGTGAGCGGTATTTGTACCGGCTTGCTAAGACCCGCCATCGCCAAACCGAGGATATTGAAAAGGTCGTTGGCATCAATGATGATAGCGGCCATCTTCTGGCAGACCGCAAAAATGCGCTGAAGCGATGGCGTGATTACTTTGAGGAAACTTCCACTATGGAATTTCCTCATCCGGTTATCCCTTCTGTGACTTCTGTTCACGGTCCCATTCACAAGATCACCGTGGAGGAAACAGAAGCGGCTTTGAAGAAGATGAAGCCCGGTAAGGCGACAGTGTCGGATGATATGGCAGCCGATGTTTGAAAGTGGAAGTTCTGGCATCCTGCTGAGTGGCTGGCTGAGTTCTTCAGCCAGATAGTAAAGTAGAAGGAAATAAAGGGGTGTTTGCACAACTGTACGACGATTCCGAGTTGGAAGAAGAAGGGCAGTCCTGCGGACTGCTTCAATTACCGTCCGATTCGCTTGCTTTCGCACATCATGAAGATCTTCGAGCGAATCCTCGATAGACGAATCCGTGAAATCGTCAAGCTCTCCGATAACCAGTGCGGTTTTGTGTTTGGTTGTGGGACCATTGATGCTATACAGGCCGCCCGCCTCCTGGTGGAGAAGCATCGCGAGAAACAGAGGCCGGTGCATCTTGCCTTTCTCAACTTGGAGTAGGCCTTCGATCGCGTACCGCGTGAGGCTATATGGTTTGTAGAGTGGGTGCGAATGCTTTACTCTTGCCCAAAGAGTAGAGTGCAAGCTGCAGCTGGAACCTCAATGGAGTTTCTCATCTCTGTTGGGGTGCACCAGGGTTATGCGCTTTCTCCACTCCTATTTGTTGTCGTCATGGATGCCATTACGCGAGATCTTCAGCAGCCTGTTCCATGGACGCTGCTTTATGCTGATGACGTGATGCTTGCTTGCGAAGAGAAAGACGATCTCGAGCGGCAGGTGCAAGCTTGGTGCGACCGTCTGGCGAGGTTCGGACTCCAATTGAACGTCACGAAGCCCGAGTACCTAACGACTGACGTGAAAGAGTCCGGCTCCATTAAGATTAACGGTACTGAGCTTGCACGCACTTCAGTGTTTAAATACCTGGGATCAGCAATAGCGTCTGACGGCGGTCTGATGGTTGAAGTGAACTCACGCGTGAGTGCAGCTTGGTCCAAGTGGCGTTCGCTGACTGGCGTGCTCTGCGATAGGAAGATACCAGAGCACCTGAAGTCGAAGATTTACAGAGCCGTCGTGCGGCCTGTAGCGATGCACGGCGTTGAGTGTTGGCCTGCGACTAAGGAAGTTGAAACGCGCTTCAGCGTCATGGAGACGAAGATGCTGCGCTGGACTGCTGGAGTCACATGGACCGCATTCGAAATGATGCAGAAGTTCGGTGTAGCGCCGATAGGTGACAAGATGCGCGAAGCTCGCTTGCGATTGTACGGCCACGTTTTTTGGGCCTTGAGTTGGAAGTATCTGGAAAATGGCCTAGAGGACGCCCGAAGCAGCGTTGGTCCGATACGTTACACTCGGACATGAAAGTAGCTGGTGTCCACCCTGATCAAGCGCAGAATATTGACAGGTAGCGTCGTAACACCAGAAGAGCGGATCCCGCTACTATGCGGGACAAACGCTGAAGAATAATAATAATAAGAAGAAGTATGAGTGTGCAAGTAAGTGTATCAACAAATTCTTGAAGAAACTCGGAATATTTTTTAAATTGAGAATTTTGGAAGAACCAATACAACATATTTAAAGCCTAGACTATTATTTAAAATGTCCATTTTTATTTAGAAAGTTTTCGGTTTGATTTGATATGTGTTTGGTCTATAGTAAAAAAACGTCCTTTTTGAATCGAAAATGGTGTCGCTCTAAGCTGATTTAAATTTTCAGTATTGGACATGGATGGGATCAGAATACTACAATGTCTGGAACGACGTGAATTGTGAATACACCTATCCATTCTTTTGTGAACGATCTTGCGACGTATGAGTTCCTCTTTATCATAGTGTGCGTTCATTTTCTGGCATGATATTTTTGCTCAATAAACCTCTCTTAAAGAACTTATTTATTTATTTGCACTGAAATTGTACACTACAAGCAGTTTTAAAACAGGATGTACGCGGCGCAGCAAGAACGAACTGCATAGGAAACTGCACACTGCATAGGAAAGTCTTGGTTTTCGCCATTTTTTGCTGCTAGTCTTGCTTACACAACTTCTTTTATCCCTCCATTTAGCTACATTCATACCGCCTTCAGTACTGTGCTCTACATCCTACATTTTCCTTGTTTTTGAAAAAAAATTAATATATTCTACAAGTTTCAGTTTGGAAGGTGAAGGCAGTGAAGGCAGAATGTCTCGCACATCCACCTGTCTGACTATAAGCAACGCTAGCGGTATTCAAAAAGACACCTCCGCTATGGGCGAGGTGGCTGTCAGAGTTGATGCTGTTTTCAGGAGATGCTGTCTATAGCAAAATTGGAGCGAGTGAACTTATGCAAAGCATTCTGGAAGGGAACAAGGATACGGTGGTCACTGAAATGCTGAACGCGCTGTCCGAGAAGATTCCGAAGGAATTCTACTTTAGTGAGACAGGGAAGCGTTCACGCAGCAAGTGATTGCAGTCGAGGAGGCGGCTGTAGGCAGCTCACCATCTGATCGTCAAAGGGACTTAGAGGATAAGGTTATGAATATTCTAGACGTGCAAGTGCAGGTTTTTCGTATATTTTTATCCGGAGAGCAGGACTCCGGATAAAGACTTCGAGCTGTGTAAGCTAACTAGAGAACGGAACAAAGGTAAAAATAAATGTGAGTGGGTTGCTTACCGCTTTTTTAATTTTTTTTTTACCGAGCCCAAGAGCGTCCCCGAATATTCTGGAACAGTTTTGGAAAACGCTTGAGTGGGCACGGTGATGCAATACCGTTCTCGTGCTAACTTTCCAATACACGTAGCTTGGTAAATAAGTTGCATCACCTAAAACACATAATTTTCGATTTGAAGCCTGATATTATGCTTGTCGCCGAAGCGTGGTTGTCAACAAAGATAACTGATTCCGAAGTCTTAGCCAATTGTCGTTATGAGACACATGGCTAGATAAAAGTAGATCGAGAGGTGTTTGCTGCCTATTTAAAAACATCATTGTAGTCCACCCTGTAAACTGCAGCTTTTCATAAAAATCTGATGTCCTTTGTATGGAGGTCCTTTCTCCAGTTTTTCCTTCCAGGTAAGATTCATAATTATTTATTAGTTTTTTGAAGATGATGGCTTGAAACAAGTTGCTAAAATGTCCAATGTGTTTGAATCACACTCTTGACATCATCATCACAACTTCGTCAATTGCTCATAATGTCACTCCGCTTCTTAGCTACTTCCTTTCATAGCATGCTACGTTTTTCTGTAAGTGCCATTGCCTGAAAAGTTCCCACTTCTTTCGCCAGATTTTTTTCTATTCTCTATTAAACGGGAGCCTAAGAGAAGTGGATGGCTTGAAATGTTCAACAACTACACGTTCGGAGCTGTAACAAAGGTTTTGTAATGTAGTATACAGCAAATTGTCTCTTTGTTTCGTTAAGGCTTCTGAAATCGCTTATATGGGAAAAAGCAACGACCTTTTGCAGTGTTACCCAATCTACTCACTAGCCCTCTATATAGGAAAGTGTGGAAATATGTTGATCAACATCTCAAAATTTTTTGGGCCAGTCGCGAATATCAATGTGCAGGTCATCTGACTATGAAGAAGCTGCATTTATACGATCGTAACAAGCTGGAGCCAGGTCGAGGTCTACCAGTTTTTGCGCGGTATAAGCGGATCAAAATGCATTAGTGATTCCTGTAAAGGTGAAGCACTAGGACCACACTTCG
The DNA here is from genome assembly GCA_947396885.1 of Heligmosomoides polygyrus polygyrus. NCBI lineage: Eukaryota > Metazoa > Nematoda > Chromadorea > Rhabditida > Heligmosomidae > Heligmosomoides > Heligmosomoides polygyrus. The sequence continues at coordinate 84,161,581 of OX377203.1, read as the reverse complement.
ATTCTGTTTTTTCTGAAGACGAGTTTTGTACGCAAACTTTTACCGTTGTTTTGTCCGCTTGTTAGGAATTACGAAATATTTGCTTGCACCCATGCGATGTCTTAACCCATTGACGACCGCGCGAGTCGATTTCGGCCCGCACTTTTCTGTCGCGAAGGACCGCGCCGGCCGATTTCGCCCCGCGGTTATAAAACTGCTCGCTACGGCCCACTTCTCGCATTTTTCGTAGTTTGCGAGTAATCATTAGATATGTTGGATCCTACCAATGCTACTGCACTATAGTCCGGCAGTCATTACTTCTAAGCAGCATTCATCATCATCATCATCATTTTCAGTAGCGTTTGTCCCGCTTGGTGGCGGGGACCGCTCTTCTAGTGTGGTGACGCCATTTCTTCCGACCAAATGCTTGATCGGGATGCACACCAGCTATCTTTAAGTCCAAGTGCAACGTGTCTAGCCAACGTTGCTTCGGGCGTCCTCTGGGCCGTTTCCCAGGGACTTCAAGATTTAGGCCAATCTTACAGACGGTGTCGTCATTGGCGCGAAGGACGTGGCCATACCATCGTAGACGCTTAGCGCAACTTGTCGGCTATCGGGACGACCGAACTTCTGTCGAATGGTGTCATTGCGAACGCGGTCCATTACTCCGCGGTCCATTACTTTTCGCGTTATTCCGCCGTCCACCTTAACATCTTCGTCTCCATTACACTGAGGCGGCTTTCAATTTCCTTCGTCACGGGCCAGCACTCAGCACCGTACGTCGCTACTGCGTGGACGACTGTTCTATAAACCTTCGACTTGAGGTACTCGGGTATTGTCTAATCGCAGAGAACCCCAGTCAACGACACATTTGGACCAGGCTGTACTTACGCGCGCATTCACCTCCAACTTTAGGCTTCCATCGGGCGTAACTGTTGATCCGAGATACTTGAAAGATGATACTCGTGAGAGCTCTTCACCATTGAACTTGATAGATTCATGTTCGTTCACATCCGTCGTCAGGTATTCCGTCTTTTTGACGTTTAGCTTGAGTCCGAACAATGCCAAGCGATCGAACAATTCCTGTGCCTGTCGCTCGAGTTCGGCTTTGTCTTCACATGCAAGCATAACGTCATCGGCATGCTTGCATGTGAAGGAGCTGCCTTTTGGAGTTCAAGGAGCTGCCTTTTGGAAATCTCGTGTAATTGCATCCATGACGACCACGAAGAGCAGTGGGGGATAGCGCAGACCCTTGGTACACTTCGACAGAGATCGGAAACTCCATCGAGGTATCTGCTGATGCTCGTACTCGGCTTATTGGGCACGAGTAGAGGATGCGCACCCACTCAATAAGCTCTTCAGAGACGCCGTGTTGTCGCAAATCGTACCATTTATCTTCTCGCGGGACGCGGTCGAAGGCCTTCTCCAATTCAAGAAAGGCAAAATGCACCGGTTTCTGTTTCTCGCGGTGCTTCTCTAGCAGAAGACGAACGGCGTGTATGGCATCAACCGTCCCACAGCCGGCAACGAAACCACACTGACTATTGGAAAGCTGGATGACATCCCGGATACGTCTATGGACAATTCGCTCAAAGACTTCATGGTGTGCGAAAGTAGGCGAATCGAACGTTTGCCAGCCCAGTCCGCAGCGCTGCCTTTCTTCTACCAAATCGGGATAGTCGTGCTTTGCTGCCAACTCTCAGGCACTTTCTACTCAGCAACAACCTGATTGAAAAACTCTGTCATCCAGTTGGCAGGGCACCAACCCTTCGACTTCCACAGGTCGGCCGGCAGGTCATCTGGACCAGTGGCTTTGCCTGACTTCATCTTCCTCAGGGCTGCTTCGGTTTCGCTCACTGTGATCTTCTGAACGGGATCGTATACAGGTGAAGCAAAAGGAACGGCAGGATGTTCAAATTCTACATTCGAGATTTCCTCGAAGTAGTCGCGCCATCGCTTTACAGCCCTTTTACGATCCATCAGACGATGGCCGTTCTCAACTTTAATGCCAAAGAACTTTTCGATGTCTTCTGCTTGGCGTCAGCGAGCTTTGGCGGGTCGGTAAAGATAGCGCTCACCATCGTGCGTCTCCAGTCTTCGCTCACGTCAGCGTAGTGTGCGGCTTTAGCAGCGGCCACTGCCTTCTTTGCCGCTTTCCTCGCTTCTCGATAATTCCGCCATTTACAGACTGTTTTGTCACCGATAAATACGTAATACAGCCGTTTCTTTTCCCTGACCTTCTCTATGACATCGTCAGTCCACAGCCAAGCCTCCTTGTTGACCCAACGACGTCCAGCCTTCGTTGTGCCGAGTTCGAGGCGTACAGCCCGGGTTATCGCATCTTTCCAGGTTTCGTCGACAGTTGTTGCCGTCGGCAACCGAATGCGAGAGATACCAGCTGCTTCCTTCTCCTTCAATCGCCACCATTTAATTCTAGCTGTCCCGCAGCGCTCGACACGCTTACACCTCGGAGGTGTGATCTTCAGCGAGCAGATCAGTGGACGATGTTGCATGGCAACCACCTCATACGGTACGGTGCTCGCGTCTGCGACAAGGCCTTGTTCGCGACGCCTAACAAGGACATAGTCAATCTGCGTTTTGGCGTTCCCGCTATAAAACGAGATGAGGTGGGAGTCCACGCTTTCGAAATTTGGTGTTCACGATGGTGAGGTCATGTGAGTCTGCATACTCAAGTATACGCTCACCATCGGCGTTGCGCGACCCATAGCCGAAACCACCATGACAGCTGTAGCCGTCTTTCGTTGCTCCGACGTAACCATTAAGGTCACCTGCCACAACAATCACATCTTATGACGGCACTTCCGCTGTCTTCTCATCAAGCAGAGACCAGAACTCGTCCTTGGTTTGCTCGGAACAGCCAGACTGCGGAGCATATGCAGAAAAGTGTTGCACTGTTGTACTACTGTTGCACTGCGCGTTGTTGCTAACGTGTACTTTTTCCTTCAGCTCCCAACACATTAGTAACAGCATATTATGATGGTCGAAGGTGTTTCGATGGGGCAGTCGACCCTATTATAGCCGCTCAAACAATCAAAACCGATCGTATTATCCATCGCTTGAGCGGGACTATCGGCTCTCAAGACCGATGTTCTCTCAAGACCGATGTTGTTTAATCGATGTTGGTCGGTGTTCTGTGATTATGATGGCCGACGGAAGGTCGATCAGGTAATCAGCCACCATGGTGAGACTTCGATCAGGCAATCAATCTCAACCGACAGTATTGATATTTTCGTTTCACCTGTGCTGCCGGTTCCCTCTCAGACTTAATTTATCGGGGCGGGTGTTGCGTCCTTAGCTCCAGGGGTGTGCATAAATAAAATCCGAAATTTCGTAAATCGGAAATCGCAATTACGAAAAAAATCGTCGTAAATCGTAAATCGTAAATCGTAAGAGGTGCCTGGCTTATAATGCATCTAATTTCCTTTTTTTTCTATTATGTTAAAGCTAATCGAAGCTAACTATGTTTTATTGACACGTTTTCAGCTCGAGCTGGACACTTTTCTAATTAAGATGAATGCCATTAAAATCACCTAACCCTTTCAAATCAAGCTCGACAAGTTTTTGGAGAACCAAAATAAACTGCTTGTTCAAAAACGTTATCTTAAAAGACGCCTATACAGGGTGCCCACATAAAAAGCTTACACTACTTGGAGGATCAAAAATGTTTATCATTCTACTAGCCATTGGTTTGCATATAAAACTATGACTCTGTAGACACAACCGCAGCAACTCCGAGTAAACCAACCAAAACCATTCCATCCAAAACAAAAAAAAATGATCGCTGGTCAACTCGGCGAAAATAATATTTGCACAAATAATCCAAGCATCCCCTACTGTCATGGACTTTGGTCCATGATATCTAGACCATCTCATAAACTCCGCCCACCTTCGACTATAAATTGAGGTCGAGCAGATGAAAGCTCGAGCCGGTTCAGCTCAGTCTAGTCCGGTCTACTCCGCCTCGGTCTGATCGCCCGATCATCGGACCTTTGGACTCATGGGATTGCCGACGGACGAAAGAACCATCACAAATCAACCGACCCAGAGCCGGATGCCGACCTCAGTCGTCGGACCAGGGTCAAGCGTGGGGTTCGATTTTTGCCGAGAGTTTACGACCCTCCCCTTCGGGAACGGATTTGGTACGACCCCCCCCCTATTCTTCAGGTTCGTTTTTCTTCGTTTTATTTCTTATCTCCATTGATTTTTTTTCAATTTTTAATGTGATTTTTGTACCCTTTAATAGGTTCATCTTTCCAGATGTTATTTCGACGCTTACGACTAACACTTGGAAATTCGCTCGCAGTTTCCTCCACAGATGATCTCATTGATTTATTGAATATAATTATATGACTTTTTTGATCAAAGCAAAAGGAATGAACTGATGTTCTGAGTTTTGTTCTACAACCAAGAATAAAAACTTTTGCTGACTGTGTGCGAACTAATCACTTATGTTTAGATTTTTCGTCGGTCTCATGACCACGCCACAGATATAGGAAAGTGAAAGACAAATTCAATGCAATTTTTTTATTATTCCAAAGAAACATTTCGACAATTAGTCTGTCATGGAGTCGGATCGATTCTTCGTATCCCTTGTTTTAGTTTTTCGATCTGTTTTTCAGTAAACGTTTGATTCTTTTTGCCTCTCGTTTTAATTCTCCGACAGCCTGAAAATTAAAAACAACTTGACAGGAAATTGTTAAACTCCTATTCTTGCTTCAATTCCATTACTTACCCTTTTCACATCCTCGACCGTCGAGGCGGTCAAGCACTCCCATGGCGCTGTTTTTGGTGTACTTGTAATCTTCGTCCATGTCTTTCCAAACCTTCTCCATGCCAGTTATGTCATTTTTTACATCCGCGATTTGGAGGCGAAATGTTCGGCATGTGACCTTAAAAACAAGCGATTCCCATCAGTGGAGCAGACTTTCAGATTAAACGTAGAAAAAATTCCTACCGATTCTATCTTAGGATTGTTCGCGTTGAAAGGATTAGACATTCTGAAGAGCTTTTCTTTTTAATTGAATAAAATCTTTACACAGCAATACGTGGAGTTTAAACTCATTCACTTAATGAAAGCACTCCAACAAAAGCTTTATTCTTCTCCTATTATTCTAATAGAAGATGTCAGTCATAGGAGGCGTTGATGCTCCCCATCTATTCTTTCCAAGTATAATACTCCAAGGTGAGTTTCTTGGACTTCAACCCAAAGATCACATCAAAGATTGTACTTTATAAAGCTTCGAGTGTTAGTAAGGCTGACATGAGTGATCTCCCTACAAGAATTTTTGAGCCACACTCTGAATCGCCGACGGAGACGCAACTGAAGGATGGACTTCTCTCGGAAAATTTTTCTACCAACTGAAGGAAGGAACATGTGAGGGTGAAATTGTACCATACAAAAATTTAGGTCGTGGTTACTGTTCAGTAGAAAAACCCAAGCTTCTTCGCAGTGATCTTCGATATGATTAGTGGAGATCACCTGTATCGCCTGTCGTCCCGTTAATCATCGACTTGCTCGAGCGGGCGCCAGCAGCGTCTCCATTCGTCCCTGTCGCATGCCAGAGTGGTCCAATGGATCCTCCTCGCTCGAGGTACACGAAGAGAGTCATATCGGTCGTTCAGGGCTTTCACGAAGAAGTCCGACCAACGCGTTGGAGGGCGTCCTGGTGTTCTTTTGACATCCCGCGGAATCCAATCTGTGACGGCTCTCGTCCAGCGGGTGTCTGCGAATCGCATTACCTAATTTTCGACGACTTGGCCCATGCGACAGCGTCTCTGATCTTCGAACGTCGGCGAAGCTCGGAACTCCAGAGGCCTTCTCTCACTTGCGTGAGTCGTGTCACTCCGAGCATCGTCCTCTCGATTCCACGCTGCGCGACGCTGATCGCGTGTTCATCCTGCTTTCGTATAGCCCAGGTCTCGGAGGCGTATGTTAGGGCAGGAAGAACAGTGGAGTCGAATAGGTGGGCACGGAATCGGACGTTCTTCGTCTTCTTCGCGACTTCTTCGACGCTCTTGAAAGCTCCCCAAGCCGCTCGTTTCCTCCTGCTCAGCTCTGGTGCTAGGTCGTTGGCCATGTTGACTTCGCGACCCAGATACACATAGCTAGAGCATTCAGAGACGTTCGTTCCGTTGAGCGAGAATGGGGCATCAGAAACTTATCCGTTCTTCATGAACATCGTCTTCGTAAGATTCAGCTGCGGTCCAACGCTTCCACATACACGATCGAAGTCGGCCAGCATTCGTTCCGCCTGACTGATGCTCGGTGTTATGAGCACGATGTCGTCAGCGAAGCGAAGATGGTGCAGTTGCCGGCCGTCGACTTTCACTCCCATGTCTTCCCATTCTAGTTCGCGCATGGCGTTCTCGATGGTGGCGCTGAAGAGCTTCGGGGATATGGTATCCCCTTGTCGAACCCCTCTCTTCATGTCAATGACGACGTCGTTAAAGAATGTTGAGAACTTGGTCGTGAATCCACTCTACAGCTTTCGAAGGACTCTGATGTACTGAGTAGAAACGCCCCGGGTGTGCAGGGCTTCCATGACCGCTTCAGTCTCGACGGAGTCAAATGCCTTCTTCAGGTCGATGAACGTAAGGCACAGCGGCAGCTTGTACTCTCGCGACACTTCGATGAGCTTCGTAATGGTGTGTATGTGGTCGATCGTGCTGAATCCTCTCCGAAATCCTGCTTGTTCGCATGGTTGTCCTTCGTCCAGCGTTCTACTAATCCTATTCAGGATGACTCGAGTGAACAGCTTGTAGACTACGACAACAGGCAGATCGGGCGATAGTTGCCAATGTCGTGCACGTCTCCCTTCTTGTACAGCAAAACGGTCTTGCTAGTCTTCCACTGAAATGGAACCTTGCATTCGGACAGGTAGCGTGTGAAGAGCCGCGCCAAGGTGTTGATGAGCGCTGGCGGGAGGTTCTTCAGGTGTTCAGCTCTGATCCTGTCAGAACCGGGTGCCGTACGTTTCTTCACCGACGAGATGGCGTGTCGGATTTCGGAAGAGAGAACAGAGGGGACGACGTATCCATCCTGCGGAAGATGACATGGGGGCAGGTGGACGTGGCTATCGCAGAGATCGGAGTAGAAGTCGTGGATGACTTTCTTCATGGTTCTTCTGGAAGAGGTGATGATTCCGTCAGGACGTCGGAGAGCGGTCATCTTGGTCTTGAAGTTGGCGAAGTTCCGGCGGGCATTGCGGATGCTCAGCCCTGCCTCTGCTGCTTCAGCCAACACTTCCGCCCTTCTCTCCTTGAGATCTTCCTTTATCGCCGCTCTGCATAGCTTTGCAAGCTCGGACGTCAGTTGGTAGTTTCCTGACGCTCGTGCTGCTCCACGCTGGCGTATCAGCTCGAGAGTTTCCGGAGACAGGCGTCTCTTGGTGGTCTTCAAGCTCTCGGCTCCCTCAGCACTATCGTGGAGATGGTGCACGAAGCGATCGTATTCCTCGTCGACGTTGTCCATGACGGCATCTTCCCAAAGGCCGACAAGAGAGGTGTAGAGATTCCAGTTGATGGTCGTTCTGGGATTCCACTTCTTGAACTTCTCGGCCTTCTCTCCTTGACGCGAAAAGCGGAACCTCGCGCGAAGGAGGCGGTGGTCCGATCCCGTGTAGAACTTGGGGACAACGGAGACATCGGTCAGGCAATACTTGCGATTGAAGATGATGTGGTCGATCTCGTTGTGGAACTGGCCACCGGGGGATTCCCAGGTCCATCGTAGGGAGGGAGGCTTCTGGAACTGCGAGTTTCCATGGATGGTCTTGGTCGACATGATAAACTCAGACAGCCTTTCACCTTGCTCGTTCCACTCCAAATCGTGGGTTCCGATGTGAAGTTCTTCCGGCGACCTTCGCGGTCCGATTTTAGCGTTGAAGTCGCCGACGATCACCTTGTAGAAGGTGTGATCTTCCTTATAGAACTTCTCCAGCTCCACGTAGAAGGCCTCGACGTCTTCGTCGTCGTAGTCGGATGTTGGGGCATACGCGACGAACACAGTCAAGGCTGGCGCGGAGCCACATCGTTTCAGTCGCAGACGTCCGATTCGGCTTGTCAGAGACTCGTACGAATCGATGTTCATGGCCAAGTGCGTGTTGACGAGGACACCAACGCCGCCTACTCCCCTGCTGTCGCATGTTCCGAGGAACAGTTCTTCTCCGGAGTCGTAAGCGGCGTGTGGGGGGTGCTGTCTTCTCGTCTTGGTCAGTCCGATGACGTCGTACTTGATCTTCCTGGCTTGCATCATCAGGTCCTCGACGGATGCTTCCGACGCAAGCGTGCGGGCGTTGTAAGTACAGATCGTCATCCTAGTCCTTCTCAATTTGCGCAGCCTGGTTAGGCCCTGAGATTTTAGCAGCCTCTCCGTACTCGTCCTTCCCATCGCTGCAGAAATGGGGGGCTCTTTCGGGGTCAGGGGAATGAGGCCGTCGTCCGACTCCGTGCCCACCTATTCCACTCCACTGTTCTTCCTGCCCTAAAAAAACGCCTCAGAGACCTGGGTTATACGAAAGCAGGATGAACACGCGATCAGCGTCGCGCAGCGTGGAATCGAGAGGACGATGCTCGGAGTGAAACGACTCACGCAAGTGAGAGAAGGCCTCCGAAGTTCTGAGCTTCGCCGACGCTCAAAGATCAGAGACGCTGTCGCGTGGGCCATGTTGTCGAAAATTAGGTGGGCCGGCCACGTAATGCGCTTTGCAGACACCCGCTGGACGAGAGCCATCACCGACTGGATTCCGCGGGATGTCAAAAGAACACCAGGACGCCCACCAACGCGTCGGTCGGACTTCTTCGTGAAAGCCCTGAACGACCGATATGACGCTCTTCGTGTCCCTCGAGCGAGGAGGATCCATTGGACCACTCTGGCACGCGACAGGGACGAATGGAGACGCTGCTGGCACCCGCTCGAGCAATTCGATGATCAACGGGACGACAGGTGATACAGGTGAATATAAATAGGTTTATGTTGAAAAATATGAAAGAGCAACATTAATTTTCGAACAACCCAATGTTTTCGTGGAAATGCATATCTTTCCTCGCTATCGTCCACTGAAAATTCTCTTTCAAGTGAGGGCAAATTTGATGGGCAATATTGTCGAGTGGAGCTGGAAATTCCTGATGCTTTGGTGAGTTTGGATTCCGCGGGATGTCAAAAGAACACCAGGACGGCCTCCAACGCGTTGGTCGGACTTCTTCGTGAAAGCCCTGAACGACCGATATGACTCTCTTCGTGTCCCTCGAGCGAGGAGGATCCATTGGACCACTCTGGCACGCGACAGGGACGAATCTGGGGCCGTATGCTATACTCGCCCGACTCGGGGGTGGTACCCGGCGCGAAAAAGCCGGGCACCATCCCCGAGTTTCGACGATCCCCACACCACCTTATGCATCTCCGGGGCGTCCCCGGGGATGGCAGAGATGGCAGAGTATGGTAGAGAAGCAGAGGATTCCGAATGGAGTACCACTATCACGGCTGTGGGCTGCTCATAGCTGGTGAATGAATTGAGTATTCTGCACAACAGCATTTACCATGCAGTGTTTAGAGAGATGTTTCTTCACAGAGGGGGTCCATCACTGTGTAGAACACATATAATTTATTGAACTCAAAGTGGTGCAAAATCAATTGAACATAGAAGATTACAGCAAGTGTGCACTTCAAAGATTTGCTAAATCGAGTTTTTCCATGAATTGCGTGAAGTAGAAAGTGCTCTTTTTTTAAAGCGAATTAGTATTTCATCCACTGAGAAGACATATATTTCATCCAAATATCCCTACCCTTTTTTATCAAATTTGTAGTTAATTTCTCAATTGTCCTGTCTGCTTAGGAAAGTTTTCTGATTTGTAGTTGAATGCCTTTCCAAAAGAATTGAGAAATGGTACAAAAAAGTTCATTCCAAGATTTAAGAGCACGAGCTGGAAAAGATTCTTGAACATTTTTGAGTGCGAATTTGGCATTTGACAGAGGCCACAATTTTTTCTTACAAATGCAGATAATCATTAATGTGAAACAAACACAATATCAATTTGTTTAAAATATCAGCACAATTTTGCACGAACAAAAAGGCTATTTGTGGAAAAAACTCCATTTTCCTACCAGCTTATCTTTTTCTAATTTCTAAGAGATTGAAGCTGTTCGCTTGAAATGGGAGTTTTACTTGTATTTATTTTAGTGGCTCCCTTCCTCTTCACTAAAAAAAAATAATAGTTAACCCGATGCAGTGCCCTAAAAAGTTCAGCCTCCTATCATGTTTCCTTTGATTTCCGAAATTGTATGCCAATCGCGAACTAACTACGAAAACCTGTATTGTGTCCAATTAGATATTTCACACTGTCACGGGTGCATTGAAGTGCTTTCTTCATCGACTAGTTTTCAACTCAATGTGGGAAAGCGATTGTCGTAGTAAATATTCGCAAGCAATGAGACGCGCCGCAGCAGCTGCTCGCAAATATCACGCTCCGATGCTAGTTTCCCGCTCCAGCGTCGCATTTCCACTGCATCTCTGCCTCTCCCCGAGCAATTTTCTAGGGGATCCCGTCTCCGTGTTTTAATGACGTCACCCGTCCCCGAGAGTGCTCGGGGAGAGATGTGCACACCGAGGAGGTGGGCGGAGACCGCCTCATACCGGCCCGGGACGGTTGGGGAAAGAATAGCATACGGCCCCTGAACACACATACTGTGGATCCCGCATTGGTGGATGAAATCGACGCCAATCTCTACGTCGACAACCTATTTGTCAGCGCAGAATCGACATCCAAAGCCTTGAAAAAATGCAAGGTGACGAAGAAAATCTTTCTCGAACTCAACACGAACCTGCGTGAATTCATGTCCAACGACTTCGGCTCGATCGCCCAAATTTCGCCTGAAGACCTATCGATCGAAGAAAACCCGAAGATACTAGGAATTCGATGAAATTCCAAGGACGATACACTTAGCATCAAAAACTGTCTCTCAAAACGACAAGAACTACGAAGCGAACCATTCTCAGTGCGTTAGCTGCTGTCTACGATCCTATGGGATGGCTCACTCCTCTTATGCTAAGAACGAAGCAGTTCTTCCAATACCTATAGAGTAAAGATTACGATTGGGATACCAAGCTGACGCCCGACGACATCCGTAAATGGAACGCCATTCTGATGGAAACCAAAGGATTCTCGAGGGAACTCCCAAGACGAGTGGCCGACAAAAAGGGTAGTCACACTCTCGCATTATTCGCTGCGTGAGCACGACTACTATGTGCGCTGTCGTGTACCTCTGCCACAACCAAGACGCTCGTCTACTCATGGAAAAGTCAAGATTGCCAACGATAAGCGAAAGGATAACCGTTCCCAAAATGGAAATGAACGCCATCACGATGGCTGCACGACTATCACGATCGACATTAGACGAACTCAGGAAATCCACCACCATCAACTCAATAATCGTCTTCAGCGACTCCCAGATTGCTTTGCATTGGCTGAAGAAAGCAGAACCAGAGAAAGAAGTCGGACGTCTTGTACATAACCGGCTTCGAGAAATCGAGGCCATCGCCAACGACCTGCGTGAAAAAGGAATTGAGATGGAATTCGGATACATCAGCACTGAAAACAATCCAGCAGATATCGGTACCAGAGGAACAAGGGCAGATGAGTTTCAACAAAGCATATGGTGGCAAGGACCGTCAGCTGCTACGTCACCCACCTGCAGTGTGGCCGCCAGAAAACAAAACGTTCCAATTACACCAATACGAAAACGAAACCATCGATCAGAACATTCTCACGGTGCAGCAGAGCAAATCTCCATCTTCCGTATTCGATATGTCACGATTCTCAACGCTAGAGAGGCTAGAGGGAACGGCAGCATACGTCCTTAGCTTCATTGCGAACTCATCAAAAGGACTGTCAATTCAACGTCAACAAGTCCTCGAAGCCACTACGCTCACAAACCAGGAAGGAACAGAGCGACTAAAAGCAAGTAACCTGCAACAAGCGAGGAGCTTCATCTGGAAGCTTCTTCAGATGCAATTCAAGAAGGCAATCCTAACGTGGCCGAACAAAAAGCCGAAAATCAAAAATTATTGCGATGGAATCTACAGATGCTACGGACGACTACGAAAAGCCTGCTCTCGAAGGAAGCACAACTTCCATGTCGAACATTTTCGACACCGTTAATTACATGGAGGCCGCTATTTTTACAGCCTGCTTTTTAAAGCGTAGAACCGCCCTTCTTATTGTTTTAAAAGCTATGTGAATTTTTCAGAGATCTCCACAAACTCCGAAATATGGTAGGTTATGTGGAGCCACTGCGTTCTCCGATATCATCGGTCGCCACTGAAGGATGGACTTCTCGCGGCGAAAAATTTCTACCTTCTGGAGGAAGAGCATCAAAGAGTGAAAACTGTGCCATCTTAGAGTTCAAGATGTGATTAATATACAATCAAAAAATAAGCTTCTTCGCAGCGATCTCCGATATGAGCAGGGAGGATCGATTTGCAAATTCTCATGTTTCATTAAAAATAAATTTTTTACCTGAAGCAGATCACGCACACAGTTGATATCTTGCCACAAAAATTTCCAAGTCTTGTTGAATGCACAGTGTAAAAATCATGGTTTTCTGAAACGAATAGATTGGATCGACCACTGGTCGATATCTCACCGACGTCATGGGAGCGAAGAAATTCGACGTTCACAAAAATGACTACAATTCGATAAGTTTTACATAGTTTGAAAAAGCCAAAAGCTTTTTGAAAATAAGAAGAAAAACGTATTCACATGGTGGAAAAATCGGTTTTTAAAAACTAGGTCTTAAAACGGGGCGGAGGCCTTGGATTTTTGAGAGAAAAAATTGAAGTGATTTTGCAAAAATAATGAGTTTTTCGAATTTTAAAAGATTTAATAGCTTTTTGAAAACTAGAAGAAAAGCGCCTTTGAACCATATAAAAATTAGTTTTCAACAGGGAGGTCTTCATAGGGAGCGGTGGGGGTTGGAATTCTGGTCCATTGTTGCAGAAATACGTGCCAAAAATCAAACCCCAACCCCTCCGCCCGTATGAAGACCCTTTTTTTGAAATCTGGTTCTTGTATGGTTAGAAAGCAACTTTTCTCTATTTTTCAAAAAGCAATTGGGATTTTTGAAGTTCAAAAAGCGAACCGAGTTATGATCAAATTTGTGAAGACCTGCTCGCGGACTCTGCACCGTCGACACTGGAGCGATTTCATGAAAATGATAATAAATCGGTTCGTTTTTTGAAATTCAAAAATTCCAAATGCATTTTGAGAGAAGGAAGGAGCTTTCTATTCATATAGAAATCACTTTTCAAAAAAGGGATTTTCCTACGGGGCGGGGGAGGTTCGGCTTTTGGCACGTATTTCTGCAACAATGGACCAGAATTCGAACCTCCACCGCCCCCTATGAAGACCTCCTTGTTGAAAAACGACTTATGCAGGGTCAGTTAGCATATTTTCCCTATTTTTCAAAAAGCAATTAGAATTTTTGAATTTCGAAAAACGAACCGAGTTATGATCAATTTTATGAAATCACTCGAGTGTCCTACCAGCAGTTCTTCACAAATGTGATCATAACTCGGTACGCTTTTTGAAGTTCGAAAATTCCAATTGCTTTTCGAAAGAAAGAGGAAAGATGCTTTCTAACCATTTAGAAACCAGTTTTTCAAAAAAAGGGTCTTCATACGGGGCGGAGGGGCCGACTTTGGCACGTATTTCTGCAACAATGGACCAGAATAAAAAAATACACGAACCTCCCACTGCTCCCTT